>JARQOD010000006.1:256587503-256615288 GCA_033576555.1 Oophaga sylvatica
ACCGTATATACTCATGTATAAGCCGACCCGTGTATAAGCCGACCCCCTAATTTTGCCACAAAAAACTGGGAAAACCTATTGACTCGCGTATAAGCCTAGGGTGAAAAATTATTATGCCCCCATATGATGCTCCATAGATTATGCCCCCATATGCTGCACAGATTATGCCCAATATGCTCCACAGATTATGCCCCCATATGCTCCAGATTATGCCTCCCATATGCTCCAGATTATGCCCAATATGCTTCAGAGATTATGCCCCCATATGCTCCAGATTATGCCCCCATATATTCCACAGATTATACCCCCGTATGATCCACAGATTATGCCCCCATATGCTCCAGATTATGCCCCCATATGTTCCACAGATTATGCCCCCATATGCTCCAGATTATGCCCCCTGTTATGTTTCGGTAGCTGAGGAGTGCAGGTAAAAAAGGCAATACACCAGAGCAGTTGGAATCTATGGGATTGCAGTACCCTGACTAACCACCACAACTAGAGGCAGCCGTGGAGCGTTCCTACGTTGGTCCTAGACGCCTCGTCACAGCCTGAGAAACTAACTACACCTAAAGATAGAAATAGGAAAGCTATCTGCCCCGGAGCAGAACCCCAAAGATAATAGAAAGCCCCCAAACATGTAATGGCGGTTAGACAAGAGGAAATACTGACACAGACAGAAAATAGTATGAGCAAACGCTGGGGCCCAAACTATCTAAATAGAAAAGGACAGGAAGGGTACTTACTGCAATCCCAGAAAACCCTGAAAAACACCAACTCTACTAATTTCAAAATCACCTGAGATCACACGACCTCTACCACCTAAATTAGCTCTCTGGTGTAACAAAATCAAAACAGCAGCCACTGAAAAAACTGGAAAAAGCAAAAGAACAAAACTCAGTGGCTGAACTAAACTGAGAAGGCAGAAGCCCCCGGAGGGGACCCAGAAGGCCCCCAAAGAAGTGCAGGACAAAATGCAAAAATATAGCAACAACACAAAAGAAGAAAAATTCTTATCTGGTAGCAGGAGATGCAGACACGACACAGCAGGCTACAAGGGAAACTGGAATGAAGGATTCAGACCAGAACAATTGATCACCGGCAACCCTGATGGGAAAATGACTCCCTTATATAAGACCAGTCAGTAACACCTGATTCCCAGTCCTCACAATCTTCACTAGTACCGCTTGTAACCACCAGAGGGAGCCTCTGCTCAGAACTCATCTCAAACCCATTCACAACAGTACCCCCCCCTTGAGGAGGGGTCACCGAACCCTCATTTGAGCAACCAGGTCGGTCAGGATGAGTTCTATGATACGCACGGATAAGTCTCCTAGCATGGATGTCCGAAGCAAACACCCAAGAATTGTCTTCCTGACCATAACCTCTCCATTTAACCAAATACTGGAGTCTTCGTCTAGAAAAACGAGAATCCAATATTTTCTCAACCACATACTCCAGATTGCCCTCAACCAAAACAGGGTCAGGAGGCACAGTAGCAGGAACCACTGGCTCAACAAACCTCTTCAACAAGGACTTGTGGAACACGTTATGGATCTTAAATGTCCCTGGAAGAAGCAAACGAAAAGAAACAGGATTAATAATCTCCACGATCTTATAAGGTCCAATGAACCTAGGCTTAAATTTAGGAGATGCTACTCTCATAGGAATATTCTTTGAGGACAACCAGACCAAGTCCCCCACTTTAAACCGAGGACCATCAGTCCTATGCCGGTTAGCAAACCGCTGGGCCTTCTCCTGAGAGAGGGACAACCTCTCCACTACCTGGTCCCAAATCTGCTGCATACGCTCAACAACAGAGTCAACACCTGGACAGACAGAAGCCTCCGTCTGTCCTGAAGAAAATCGAGGGTGAAAACCAGAATTACAGAAAAACGGAGACATCAAAGTGGCAGAGCTAGCCCTATTATTAAGAGCAAACTCAGCCAAAGGCAAAAAAGAGACCCAGTCATCCTGATCAGCAGACACAAAGCATCTTAGATAAGTCTCTAATGTCTGGTTTGTTCTCTCAGTTTGACCATTGGTCTGAGGATGAAATGCCGAGGAGAAAGACAATTGAACACCCAGTTTAGAACAAAAAGTCCTCCAAAATCTGGAAACAAACTGGACTCCTCTGTCAGACACAATGTTCTCAGGAATGCCGTGTAAACGAACCACGTGCTGAAGAAACAACGGCACCAATTCAGAGGAGGAAGGCAACTTAGGTAATGGCACAAGATGTATCATTTTGGAAAACCTATCACAAATTACCCAGATGGTGGTCATTCTCTGAGAAACAGGAAGATCGGAAATGAAATCCATAGAGATATGGGTCCATGGTCTCTTGGGCACAGGCAATGGCATCAACAAACCACTAGAGCGAGAGCAAGGCTTGGAGCGAGAGCAAGTCCCGCAGGACTGCACAAATTCCCTGACATCGCGAGACAAGGTAGGCCACCAAAAGGACCGACTAACCAAGTCTCTGGTACCAAAAATTCCGGATGCCCAGCCAATGCGGAACAATGAATCTCAGACATCACACTCTTTTTCCATTGGTCCGGGACAAACAATTTTCCAACAGGGCAGCGCTCGGGCCTATCCTCCTGACACCCCTCCAGAGCAAGTCTCAAATTGGGCGAGATGGCGGAAAGAACTACACCCTCCTTCAAAATAACAGAAGGATCAGATAACTCCGGTGAGTCCGCAAGGAAACTCCTCGAGAGGGCATCCGCCTTAACATTCTTAGTGCCAGGAAGAAAGGAAACCACAAAATTAAAACGTGTGAAAAACAAGGCCCACCTGGCCTGTCTAGGATTGAGTCGCTTGACAGATTCCAGATAGACCAGATTCTTATGGTCCGTAAGGACCACCACCTGATGTTTGGCTCCCTCCAGCCAATGTCTCCACTCTTCAAAAGCCCACTTCATGGCCAATAACTCCCGATTACCCACGTCATAATTACGTTCAGTAGGAGAAAATTTTCGAGAGAAAAAGGCACAAGGGTTACTTTTAGAGGTCTCTGGATCTTTTTGGGACAAAACGGCACCTGCCCCAATTTCAGAGGCATCAACCTCCACCTGAAATGGCAGAGAAACATCAGGCTGCCGTAGAACAGGAGCAGAAGTGAATCTCTGCTTAAGTTCCTGAAATGCAGAGACTGCCTCAGGAGGCCAATTCACCACATCAGAACCCTTTCTGGTCAAATCAGTTAATGGTTTAACAATAACCGAGAAATTACCAATAAATTTACAATAAAAATTGGCAAAACCCAAAAATCTCTGAAGAGCCTTTAATGAAGTAGGTTGGACCCAATCACAGATGGCCTGAACCTTGACCGGGTCCATTTCAATAACAGATGGGGACAAAATGAATCCCAGAAATGAGATCTTCTGTACGCCAAAAAGACACTTTGATCCCTTCACATACAGAGCATTATCCCTCAAAATCTGGAACACAGTCCGAACATGTTTCACATGAGAGTCCCAGTCATTAGAAAAAATCAAGATATCATCCAAATAAACAATCAGAAATTTGTCCACAAAATCCCTGAAAATGTCATTCATGAAGGACTGGAAGATGGAAGGGGCATTAGTGAGCCCAAAGGGCATCACTAGGTACTCAAAATGCCCTTCAGGGGTATTGAATGCCGTCTTCCATTCATCCCCATGCTTAATGCGAATAAGGTTATACGCCCCCCTGAGGTCAAGCTTGGTAAACCAAGTAGCGTTTTTCACCCTGGAAAACAGGTCAGAAATCAAGGGTAACGGTATTGATATTTCACAGTAATATTGTTCAAGAGACGATAATCAATACACGGCCTTAATGAACCATCTTTTTTGGCCACAAAGAAAAAACCGGCACCTAAGGGTGAAGAGGATGGTCTGATATGACCCTTCTCCAATGATTCCTTGATATAAGACCGCATAGCGTCATGTTCAGGTACAGACAAGTTAAAAAGGCGACCTTTAGGGAATTTACTACCCGGCACTAATTCAATAGCGCAGTCATAGCTCCTATGGGGAGGTAAGGATGCAGATTTACTTTCGCTAAACACATCAGAAAAATCAAACAAAAAGTCAGGAACATCCTGAGCTTGGGGGGAGGCAGAAAAAACAGGAGTGTTGGTATTAACACATTGGCAGCCCCAACTGGTTACAGACACAGATTTCCAATCCAAAACAGGATTATGAGACTGTAACCAAGGGAAACCCAGCACGATAATGTCATGCAGATTATATAGAACCAAAAATTTGCAGCACTCCTGGTGATCAGGTTCAACCCTCATTATCACCTGAGTAGAAAACTGGGGTTTATTCTCAGCCAAAGGGGTAGAATCGATCCCCAGTAGGGGAATAGACTTCTGTAGGGGTATCAAGGGAAACCCACAACGTTTAGCAAAATCATAATCCATCAGGTTAATAGCTGCTCCTGAATCAACGAAAGCCTGAGCAGAAAATGAGGACAGAGAGCATATCAGAGTGACAGTTAATAAAAACTTAGTCTGAACACTACCCAAGACAACTGAGCGTGCAAAACGTCTTCCCCGCTTAGGGCAGACTGAAATAGCATGAGAGGCATCACCACAGTAGAAACATAACCTATTGCGCTTTCGAAACTCATGACGCTGTGCCCCAGACACCACTCCATCACACTGCATGGGCTCAGAAGCTGGCTCACAAGGCAACACCACTCCACGCATACTTCTCCGCTCACGCAAACGTCTGTCAATTTGAATCGCTAATGACATAGAATCATTGAGACCAGAGGGGACAGGGAATCCCACCATAACATCCTTTACATTATCTGACAGACCCTTCCGGAAAAGGGCCGCCAAAGCGTCGTCATTCCACTTGGTCAGGACTGCCCACCTACGGAATCTCTGACAGTACAACTCAGCGTCATCAAGCCCCTGATTTAATGCCAACAAGGCTTTTTCAGCTTGATCAGTGACATTAGGCTCATCGTACAATAACCCCAAAGCCTGAAAAAAACGCATCAACATCACTCAAAACAGGATCCCCAGGTGTCAGGGAAAAAGCCCAATCCTGAGGATCGCCGCGCAGGAGAGAGATGATAATTTGAACCTGCTGCGCTGCGTTTCCTGAGGACTTAGATTTTAAGGCAAAAAACAATTTACAATTATTTTTGAAATTCTGAAACTTAGCTCGATCCCCTAAAAACAAATCTGGCATGGGGATCCTAGGTTCCACAACAGGCAACCCAGCAAGATAGATAGCAATACTCCGAACCTCAGTGGCAAGCTGATCCACACGGCCAGACAACTGTGCAAACTCCATTGGGAGAAAAGATCCTCCCCAGCACCCAGAGATACAGAGGGAAAAAAAAAAAAAATGCAACAAACAGAAAAATATCTCTGACAACTCTGACAACCTTTTTTCTATCACAATATTTTTTCCCTTCTGTGAGTACCATACAATTTTCAATTTTTGGGCCGGTGATACTGTTATGTTTCGGTAGCTGAGGAGTGCAGGTAAAAAAGGCAATACACCAGAGCAGTTGGAATCTATGGGATTGCAGTACCCTGACTAACCACCACAACTAGAGGCAGCCGTGGAGCGTTCCTACGTTGGTCCTAGACGCCTCGTCACAGCCTGAGAAACTAACTACACCTAAAGATAGAAATAGGAAAGCTATCTGCCCCGGAGCAGAACCCCAAAGATAATAGAAAGCCCCCAAACATGTAATGGCGGTTAGACAAGAGGAAATACTGACACAGACAGAAAATAGTATGAGCAAACGCTGGGGCCCAAACTATCTGAATAGAAAAGGACAGGAAGGGTACTTACTGCAATCCCAGAAAACCCTGAAAAACACCAACTCTACTAATTTCAAAATCACCTGAGATCACACGACCTCTACCACCTAAATTAGCTCTCTGGTGTAACAAAATCAAAACAGCAGCCACTGAAAAAACTGGAAAAAGCAAAAGAACAAAACTCAGTGGCTGAACTAAACTGAGAAGGCAGAAGCCCCCGGAGGGGACCCAGAAGGCCCCCAAAGAAGTGCAGGACAAAATGCAAAAATATAGCAACAACACAAAAGAAGAAAAATTCTTATCTGGTAGCAGGAGATGCAGACACGACACAGCAGGCTACAAGGGAAACTGGAATGAAGGATTCAGACCAGAACAATTGATCACCGGCAACCCTGATGGGAAAATGACTCCCTTATATAAGACCAGTCAGTAACACCTGATTCCCAGTCCTCACAATCTTCACTAGTACCGCTTGTAACCACCAGAGGGAGCCTCTGCTCAGAACTCATCTCAAACCCATTCACAACTGCCCCCATATGTTCCACAGATTATGCCCCATATGCTCCATATAATGCCCCCATATGTTCCACAGATTATGTCCCCATATGAACCAGATTATGCCCCATATGTTCCAGATTATGCCCCCATATGTTCCACAGTTTACGCCCCCATATGCTCCATATTATGCCCCATATGCTCCATATTATGCCCCCATATGTTCCACAGCTTATGCCCCATATGCTCCATATTATGCCCCCTTATGCTCCAGATTATGCCCCATATGTTCCACAGCTTATGCCTCCATATGCTCCAGATTATGCCCCCATATGCTCCAGATTATGCCCCATAGTATACGTCCCTTATGCTGCTGCTACTGCAAAAAAAAAAAAAAAAAATGACATACTCACCTCTCGTCGCTGGGGGCCAGGTGCCGGTGTCCTGAGCAGGCGGTGACACCGGCGCGCTATGGGGGACAGATGCCGGTGTCACCGCTCGCTCAGGACCCCGGCACCTGAGATATTTACCTGTCCTCTCTGCACCGCTGCACGCTGTGTCCTCGTCTGACTCCTCTGGCTGTGAATGATCTGGCAGGGGCGCGGTGCGCACTAATGACGTCATCACGCCCTCTGCAGGAACATTAACAGCCAGAGGAGTCAGACGAGGACGCAGCGTGCAGCGGTGGAACGGGACAGGTATATATCGCTAGCGCGTCTCTGCAGCCTCTCCTCTTCTCCCGGCGCTCTCCGCAGCGGTTCAGTCCTACAGCGGTCACATGGTACCGCTCATTAAAGTCATGAATATGTGCATATTCATGACTTTAATGAGCGGTGCCATGTGACCGCTGCAGGAAGGAGCCGGAGATCGTGGGAGAAGCAAGGGGGCTGCAGAGACCGCGCCGGCGGAGGGGTGAGTATGATCCGACACCCCCGCTCCTCCTCCCCCACCGACCCCCGTATATGACCCGCGTATAAGCCGAGAGGGGGACTTTCAGCCCTAAAAAATGGGCTGCAAATCTCGGCTTATACACGAGTATATACGGTAGTTTTTAAGTGGCATTTTCCTTAGACATTTATGGAAAAAAACAAAAACTGAGTTATACTGTAGTAATGGACAACCCCTTCTAGTAATGCTCCAAGATAGGAGACAAACAAGATAGTTAACACAGTGCAATCTATTAAATATACTGCATCATTGTGCACATACTCACTGCTAAAATATTATAATGCACACCTTATATCCCACTCACATATATAATGCGCTTTAGACCCTATAACAACACCAAAACTCATTGTAAAATAACCTAGTCATAAACTCTTCACATATGATGGAGGACTGGAAACATAAGGTCTAAAGACTAAGTACACCTGCAAATATTTTTACTTACTTTAATAGCATAGCAGACTCAACATGTCCACTTTAACATAGGACTCATATAAGGAATATTTTGAGAGTGGGCCTATTTTAGTAAAAGAATACAATACATTAAAACCTGGTCCAGCAGCCCGAAAGCAATTAAAAGTGCTGTAACTTCAAATAAACTTCAAATCAGGGGTTCTTAACTTGTGACAAATCAACTTCAAATCAGGGGTCCTTAAACTGTGATTCTTACAAAACAAACACTTGCGATCCATATTCACCATCAGAAATATGTGAACATAAGAAAAGGAATATAAAATACATGAAAGATCTATGGGGGCAATTCATCAAGACCAGTTATTCTGTCACCGGTCTTGATGAGCAGCCATTTTGGAGCAAATGCTCCTGATTCATTGATTCAATGAATCAAGTGAGGCATGTAGTGACGTGCGCTACTATGTGCACCTCATCACAAATCTTACTCCACTCCCTGCTGGTGAATGACCTAATTCTCCATGAATTAGACAAGCGGGGGTCGCCATGCCCTGCCTCAGCTCTGCCCACTTTGACGTACAGTAGCTGGGGCAAGAATGGTGCCAAAAATTGCTTCTATTTGAGATTTTCTTACCTTTGACTCTTCGAACCCTCTTACTTTTGCTCTTATTCATTCTTGTCTGGACTATTGCAACTCTCTACTAATTGGTTTCCCTCAGCTCTTACGAAACACTCCCCTCTCCAATCCATCCTGAATGCAGCAGTCAGGATCATATTCCTTTACAACCACTACACAGATGTTTATACTGTGTGCCAGTCATTGCACTGGTTGCCGATCCTCTACAGGGTCCATATAAACTTATCTCTCTCACCCACAAAGCTCTCCCCAGGTCTGCACCACCCTATATCTCTTCCCTCATCTCTGTTTATCATCCTACCCATGCCCTCCGATCTGTTAACGACTTAAGAAAAGCATCCTCCATAATTCAAACGTCCCTCTTCCGTCTCCAAAACTTCTCTCAAGCTGCATCAATTCTCTGGAATGTACTACAATTCGATTAACTCCCAATACCCACAGTTTTAAGTGTGCACTAAAACAGGGGTCCCCAACCACCCATCCGCGGCCCAGGACCGGACCGTTGCAGTTCTGTTGCTGGGCCGCGGAGCCACGGCTTAGAATGCTGGACACAAGAGGAGCCGGCGGCTGTAGCACTGTAGTGACAGCTGCAGCCGCTGGCTTCCAGAAAACATCGATATTCACCCTCAGTTCTTGCATCCCTGTGACCGCTCCGCTCAGGAAGAAGCTGACGCGCCAGGATAGAGATGCAGGGAAGTTCAGCGATGGTGTGAGGGTAAGTATGATAGGGAGGTAAAATGTATACACGGGTGGGAGCGGAGCCTTGTATACAAGGGTTGGAGCGGAGCCATGTATACAAGGGTGGGAGTGGAGCCATGTATGCAAGGGTGGGAGCGGAGCCTTGTATACAAGGGTGGGAGCAGAGCCATGCATACAAGGGTGGGAGCAGAACCATGTATACAAGGGTGGGAGCGGAGCCATGTATACAAGGGTGGGAGCGGAGCCATGTATACAAGGGTGGGAGCGGAGCCATGCATACAAGGGTGGGAGCGGAGCCATGTATACAAGGGTGGGAGCAGAGCCATGTATACAAGGGTGGGAGTGGAGCCATGTATACAAGGGTGGGAGCGGAGCCATGTATACAAGGGTGGGAGCGGAGCCATGTATACAAGGGTGGGAGCGGAGCCATGTATACAAGGGTGGGAGCGGAGCCATGTATACAAGGGTGGGAGGGAGCCATGCATACAAGGATGGGAGGGTGAGAGCGGAGCCATGTATACAAGGATAGGAGCGGAGCCATGTATACAAGGGTGGGAGTGGAGCCATGTATACAAGGGTGGGAGGGAGCCATGCATACAAGGATGGGAGAGTGTCATGTGTGCATCGCCACGAAGATCGTCGCGGTTGCACATTCTGACTTCTCACAGCTGAGTTGCTGTTTCTTTGTGTTTGGCAGTTAGGGAGTTAATTCTGTCTGTGCTCGGTTCTGAGACTGGGTGCAGTTTCTCCCGGCTGCAATTGATTATTTGTTGATTGGTTTCCTTTAAATCCCTGGTTGTCTGTTTTGGGAGTTGCCAGTGAAATTCTTCATGCAGACCACAGATAGGATTGAATCTGTATAGACTTAAGTTAAAGAGCTCCTTAGTTGTTTTAAGCTCAACTTGCTTAGAATTTTATATCCCAGACCATTTATGTTCCTTCTGTGTTTGAGTGTGTATGCGAGTCTGTGTTTTCTCCAGTCTGTCCTATATGTCTAATCTGTGTATTTAGCAGAGATCAGCCCATATCCCTTTGGTGGTAATCAGGGTCCTTCTTAGGACTGATTACAGGGTTCAGGGACTGATAGGAGACTAGGTTAGGCTGGAGACTTGGACCTCTGAACCATTATCAGTACCTCCAAGGTGAGGGATTAGTTAGGACCCCAGTTTTAGGGTCAGGTTAGACCCCGGTCCTCCTCTTTCCTGTGACAGCGTATCAAGTCCTCAAGATTAACCCTGAGTTCAACGGATATCGTGTCAGGTAAATCTATTCTATATTTACATGCTGATGTTGCTAAACTATATGTTGTATAGAGTGTTGTTTCTGTAAGAATAGTTTACTGACATCGTACACATATCATTAGACAGCGTGACATTTTCACTGGCCAATAAAATTATCCCCAGTTGCCATGGATCCAGTAGCCCAGCTGGCTCTGCAGTTGCAGGGATTATCCATGGAGCTGACGGACATTAAGTCCAAAGTTTTGTCTCCCCTGGAGCAAACCAGATTTGAACCTAAAGTAGCTCTCCCGGACAGATTCACTGGTGGGCGAGACAAATTTTTCACCTTCCGGGAAGCATGTAAATTGTATTTTCGGCTTCGGCCTCGATCATCAGGGAGTGAAGAGCAGAGAGTGGGAATTGTTATCTCGCTCCTACAAGGGGACCCTCAATCCTGGGCATTCTCCCTTCCTCCGGGATCGCCGGCTCTACAGTCTGTAGATCAATTTTTTACTGCCCTGGGATTGGTATATGATGACCCAGATCGGGTCTCTCTTGCTGAGACAAAATTACGTAAGATACAGCAGGGAGATCGTCCGGCGGAGGAATTTGCTTCTGAGTTCCGTAGATGGGCCACAGATACTCAGTGGAATGACCCAGCTCTTAGGAGTCAGTTTTGTCATGGGCTTTCTGACAAATTAAAGGACGTTTTGGCTCAGTATGATTCTCCTCCATCACTGGAGGCTGCTATGGCCCTAGCTATCCGTACTGATAGACGGCTTCGGGAGAGGGGTGAGGTAACTCCGCCCCCAGTAGTTGCTCCACCTACTACAAAAGTCCCTTATGTTGAGGTTCCCCTTGTCTGTTCAGAGGAGCCTATGCAGTTGGGAGGGACATCATTTCGTAGGAGGGGATTGGTGGTACGCAGCAGGACTAGAAGGTGTTTCTTCTGCGGGAAAGAGGGACATTTTGTTGGGGGATGTCCATCCCGTGCCTTGTTGAGCAAAAAGTTGCCGGAAAACTGTTAATCCCAGGTTGTGTGGTGGACGACAACCTGGGAGTATGTATTTCGTCCGCTAGTTCTTCTCAGTTCCTTGTACCAGTGGAGATGGTGGTTGGTACGAGAGTGGAGAGATTTTCTGTTCTTCTTGATAGTGGGTCCGGGGCTAATCTGGTTGACGCTCAGTTTGCTCAGGCTCAAGGTATGCCTCTGAGTGTATTGGCCAAACCGATCCCTATATTCTCCATTGACGCCAGGCCTCTCGGCCAAGGTAGCTTTGTTCATGAGGTTCATAACATTGACTTCGGGTAGGGGCATACATAGGGAACAATTATCTTGTTATTGTTGGAGGGTCTACCTACTCCTATTGTGTTGGGACTTCCTTGGTTGGTTAAACATAACCCTGTGATTAATTGGCAGTCCAGAGAGATAAGCCAATGGGGTGAGTTTTGCAAAAGTAACTGCATGAACACAGTCATCAGTGCGGTCGTGCCTAGTACTTGCCTCCTTTTTTGGAGGACTTTGGGGATGTGTTCTCTGAGGAGGGGTGTCAGGAGTTGCCTCCTCATCGCGTGTATGACTGCTCTATTAATTTACTTCCTGATGCTAAGTTACCTAAAGCTAGGTTATATAACCTTTCTGGTCCTGAGAGGCAGGCTATGAAAGACTATATTTCGGAAAGTCTGGCCAAAGGGCATATTAGACCTTCATCTTCCCCAGTAGCCGCGGGGTTCTTCTTTGTGAAGAAAAAAGATGGAGGCCTACGCCCTTGCTTGGATTTCCGCGAACTTAATCGGATTACTGTTCGAGATCCGTATCCTCTCCCTCTTATTCCTGATCTCTTCAATCAAATTGTGGGCGCCAAATGGTTCTCTAAATTGGATCTCAGGGGGGCGTATAATTTGATTAGGATAAAAGAGGGGGATGAGTGGAAAACGGCGTTTAACACGCCGGAGGGACATTATGAGAACCTTGTCATGCCTTTTGGTCTGACTACTGCACCAGCAGTATTCCAACATTTTGTTAATGACATTTTTCGTCACCTTGTGGGGCTGTTTGTGGTCGTATATTTGGATGACATTTTAATTTACTCGCCAGATCTTGTGTCTCACCAGGAGCATGTGAGACAGGTGTTGCAGATCTTGCGAGACAATAAACTATACGCCAAACTGGAAAAGTGTGTATTTGCTGTACAGGAACTTCAGTTTTTGGGTTTCTTGGTGTCAGCCTCCGGTTTCCGTATGGACCCTGAAAAAGTGAGAGCAGTGCTTGAATGGGATCAGCCAGAGGATCTTAAGGCTCTGCAGCGTTTTCTGGGGTTTGCTAACTACTACCGGAAATTTATTTGTAATTTCTCATCTGTTGTCAAACCTCTCACTGACATGACAAGAAAAGGGACGGATTTTTCTAAATGGTCGGACAAAGCTTGCCAAGCTTTTTCCTCTTTGAAAAAATGTTTTGCTTCGGCACCCGTTCTCATCCAACCAGATGCATCACAGCCGTTCATTGTGGAGGTGGACGCGTCTGACGTAGGGGTGGGTGCAATATTGTCCCAGGGTCCGTCCCCTGGTAAATGGCATCCGTGCGCTTTCTTTTCTAAGAAGTTGTCGTCCGCCGAAAGGAATTATGATATCGGCAATAGGGAACTTTTGGCCATTAAGTTGGCTTTTGAAGAATGGCGTCACTTTTTGGAGGGGGCAGTCCACCCGGTTACCGTCATTACTGATCACAAAAACCTGCTGTATTTGGAATCTGCTAAGCGTCTGAATTCCAGACAAGCTCGATGGTCGTTGTTTTTTACCAGGTTTAATTTTGTCGTCACATATCGCCCTGGGTCTAAGAATGTTAAGGCTGATGCCTTGTCTCGCAGTTTCCCAGGGGCCGGGAAAACGGATGACCCGATTCCTATCCTTCAGGAGGGGGTGGTAGTGTCGGCTGTATGTTCTGAGCTTGAGGAGGAGGTATTAGAGGCTCAGGGGGACGCCCCTGCAGGACCTTCAGGGAGACTGTTTGTCCCAAATCAGTTGAGACAAAAGGTTATTGAGGCACATCATAATTCTGCTTTAGCAGGACATCCAGGGAGTAAGGCTACTTTAGATCTCCTTTCTCGCCGGTTTTGGTGGCCTAACGTTAATAAAGATGTTATAACTTTTGTCGCGTCCTGTGGGGTTTGTGCTCGCTCTAAGACCCCGCATACCCGTCCGTCTGGGACCCTCTTACCCTTGAAACTTCCGGAGCGTCCATGGACTCATTTGTCTATGGACTTCATTACGGATCTTCCTCCGTCGTCAGGGAAAACTGTCATACTGGTGGTTGTTGACAGGTTCAGTAAGATGGCACATTTCATTGCTCTTCCTGCCCTCCCTAATGCTAAAACTCTGGCGCAGGTGTTCATTGGGGAGATTGTGAGACTTCATGGGTTGCCTTCTGATGTGGTGTCAGATAGGGGGTCTCAGTTTGTGTCTAAATTTTGGAGGGCATTTTGTTTACGTCGGGGGATGCAATTGTCATTTTCCTCGGCTTTTCATCCGCAGACCAATGGTCAGACAGAGCGTCTGAATCAAAGCCTTGAGACTTATCTTCGGTGTTTTGTCTCAGAGAACCAGGAGGACTGGTCTTCTTTCTTGCCTCTGGCAGAGTTCGCTCTTAACAACAGGCGGAGCGAGTCTACTGGTAAATCCCCGTTTTTTGGGGCATATGGTTTTCATCCCCAGTTTTGTACTTTCAATGGGGGGGGCCCTTCTGGGGTTCCTGAGGAGGAGCGTTTCTCGTCGTCACTTGCTTCAGTGTGGAGAGGTGTATTGAATAATCTGAGTGCTATGGGGAACCGTTATAAACGTATGGCTGATAGGAGGAGAGTTTCTGGTCCAGATCTGAATGTGAACGATCTGGTATGGTTGTCTACCAGGAATATAAAACTTAAAGTTCCCTCCTGGAAACTGGGTCCCAGATTCATGGGGCCGTACAGGATCAGTTCCATAATTAATCCTGTGGCATTTCGTCTGGACCTCCCTCCTACGTTTAAAATCCACAATGTGTTCCACAAGTCATTACTTAAGAGGTACGTGGCACCAGTCATTACCGTCACCTCTACCTCCTCCTCCAGTGGTGGTCAATGGTAACTTGGAGTTTCAAGTGTCAAAGATCATTGACTCACGTCTGAATCGCCGGTCCCTTCAGTACTTGGTGCATTGGAAGGGGTATGGTCCAGAGGAGAGGACGTGGGTTCCTGCGTTTGACATTAACGCAGATCGGTTGGTTCGGACCTTCCACAGAACTCACCCGGGCAGACCTGGCCCTGAGGGTCCGGAGGCCCCTCGTAGAAGGGGGGGTACTGTCATGTGTGCATCGCCACGAAGATCGTCGCGGTTGCACATTCTGACTTCTCACAGCTGAGTTGCTGTTTCTTTGTGTTTGGCAGTTAGGGAGTTAATTCTGTCTGTGCTCGGTTCTGGGACTGGGTGCAGTTTCTCCCGGCTGCAATTGATTATTTGTTGATTGGTTTCCTTTAAATCCCTGGTTGTCTGTTTTGGGAGTTGCCAGTGAAATTCTTCATGCAGACCACAGATAGGATTGAATCTGTATAGACTTAAGTTAAAGAGCTCCTTAGTTGTTTTAAGCTCAACTTGCTTAGAATTTTATATCCCAGACCATTTATGTTCCTTCTGTGTTTGAGTGTGTATGCGAGTCTGTGTTTTCTCCAGTCTGTCCTATATGTCTAATCTGTGTATTTAGCAGAGATCAGCCCATATCCCTTTGGTGGTAATCAGGGTCCTTCTTAGGACTGATTACAGGGTTCAGGGACTGATAGGAGACTAGGTTAGGCTGGAGACTTGGACCTCTGAACCATTATCAGTACCTCCAAGGTGAGGGATTAGTTAGGACCCCAGTTTTAGGGTCAGGTTAGACCCCGGTCCTCCTCTTTCCTGTGACAGCGTATCAAGTCCTCAAGATTAACCCTGAGTTCAACGGATATCGTGTCAGGTAAATCTATTCTATATTTACATGCTGATGTTGCTAAACTATATGTTGTATAGAGTGTTGTTTCTGTAAGAATAGTTTACTGACATCGTACACATATCATTAGACAGCGTGACATTGAGTGAGAGCAGAGCCATGTATACAAGAGTGGGAGTGGAGCCATGCATACAAGGATGGGAGGGTGGGAGCGGAGCCATGCATACAGGATGGGACAGGGGAGCCATGCATACAACCTCGTCCATAGCTCCACCCCTTATGACGAAAGCCACACCCCTGCCACACCTCCATCCCCTCCCTGCCTGGCCATGGAAGAATGGTCTTGCTTGAAGCCGGTCCCTGGTGCAAAAAAGGTTGGGGACCACTGCGCTAAAAGCACATTTCTTTAGACTAGCCTGTGACCTCACTTATGTAACTATTCCAGTTTTGCCCTTTCAAAATTTTGTTCCAAATCTGGTCCCTCAGCATCTGTTTACATACCCTCCATGCATTTAATAGCTCTCTGTTCTGTACTTGTACACATACTGGCTGTTGACTGTTTGATGCAGCATTATGTGAATACCATTTAATATATTAAGTGCGGGACCATATAATGCAAGCACTTTTTACCAGTCACCTTTTGTATCTCAACTATTTCCCCATAGATTGTAATCTTGCGAGCAGCAGGACCCTCACTCCTTTTGGTATCTGTTATATTATGTGTTACTCTTTGTGGTATGTCTTTATTATTGTCTGTACAAGTTTCCCCCTGAAATGTAAAGTGCTGCAGAATAAGTTGGCGCTATAGAAATAAAAATAATTATTATCATTATTATTATTATATATTGCTCAACTTTGATTAATCACTAGCATTGCCCTTCCAAGTTTGTTGAAACCAAATATAAGATTTAAAATATTATTAAATACAAATGAAAATTTTTGAAATTTAAATGTATTCATTCTTTAAAATTAATATATTCTGATAATATTATGTTTGGTATACAGCCATGGCACTATATTGTTCTCAGCAGTTCACTAGTTATATGACTACATAGCTAATTTTTTTCTGGACTTCTAATAGCTTGCAGATTTTCCTAATTTATGTAACGTGACCATAACCAATCATGAGTAAAATCTGACTTTGTTTTCCTTCCTGAATTCTCTGATAAAAACATTGTGAGCCAAGTTTCCATTAAAATTATAAATGGTAATGTCTTTGTTTAATCTGTAGGCAATAAAAATAGCAGTGAATTTTCATCTGGAAATATTAACTTAGATTTCTAAACTTACAAACTCATAACATGCTTTTACACAAACTGGTTTACTTTTTAAAAGATGTAGTTTTTAGTAGGATTACATTATTTTTATTAAAATATTATAATAGATGTTGTAGCCCTTATTGGGTTTCTTCAGGGGTGTCACTAGACACTTAGTGCCTGGGCCTGAGTTGCTCTGCCCTCAATCTCCTAAACCTCAGGTTAGCTTTTTTTTTAAAGGGAATCTGTTATGTCAAAATCAATCTGCAGATATGGAGTTAATCTGCAGGTTAAAAGCATTCTAAAATAATATAGCAGCCACATTGAAAATCTGACTACAGGGAGGAAATTAACTTTATTCCTCCTGGCAGCCTCTGGCTTTCAGTCATGGAGGCGTGGTTTCTGACACCACTGACTACATAGTGAGTGGATGCTGTAGCTAGGCCCCAGCACTGACTGACAGCTAGCTCAGCAGTGCATCAGGCAAAGTTTTAGTGTGGTGATGCATGGCTTTAGAATGCTATTATCCTGCATATTAACCCCATATTTGCAGTTTAATAGAATTTGGGGTCATGGCAGGTCCCCTTTAAATAAACATCTGTGAATTCAGCAACACACACATGCAGGATTTTCCTGACACAGCCTGGCGTGGTGCAGCTATATGATTACCTGTATAGGGCCTCCTCCTCACTCCCTGATCCTCCTCTTTTGGCACCAATTAGAGGAGAGGCTTCTTCTGTGATGTCTGTGGTAGTGGAACCATTGTGCCGTGGCCCGAGGAGACTGGAGGGGTGTGACTAGTCAAACACCTGACTCCTTGCTAGAGCCCCTGATGGAGAGATTAGATTTGGCTTCCGATAGACACCAGGTGCTACTCCAGGACAGGCCTCAGACACATGGTAAATAACCGGAAAATTGGCAGGAAGATGAAACGGTCAAGAATGTATGGACTTGGCAATTGCAGGCAGGCATGGTAGGAATACTGGAAGACAGGCCAGATGCAGGCAGGTATGGTTGGTATGCAGACTGGCACAACAGGTGCAGGTAGGCATGATTGGTATACTGACTGGCACAGCAGGTGCAGTCAGATACGGCTGGTATACAGACTGGCACAATAGATGCAGGCAGGTACGGCTGGTATTTGGACTGGCACAGCAGGTGCAGGCAGGTCTTCTGGTATACAGATTGAAACTACAGATTGAAACTACAGGTGCAGGCTGGTATGCTTAAAGGCACGAGCAGGAAGAAGCAGAGCAAGTGGGTACAGGTAGGTATTAGCGGGAACTAGTAGGAGCACGTACTGGTGGGTACACACAGACAGGGACCTGAGAACTAGCAAGCGTGCAGATTAACTGACTAAACATCTTGCTCAGGCACCTCCTGTCAGGTGGAGGTGCCTTAAATAATAAGTTTCTTCCAGCCATCAACTGGGGACACTTTAGGACAGCGCGCACTGTCCTTTTAAGAAGGAGGGAACAGTGCCCGATTATCTGTGAGCCGTGTGCAGACCCCGGGCAGCAACAGGTTGAGCAGCATGTGGGACGTGGTCCGTGGGTGAGAGTGAGTTGGGGTTCCTGCTGGTGGAGGCAAAAAGCATGCAGAGACACTGGCGCTACACCATCCATTTGCAAAGCAAATGCCCGATGTCAGCGAGGGGCAGAGGAGGAGGTGGCTAGGGTCAGCTTTGAGGGGAGATCAAGACCACCAGTTCTGAAGAGAAGGGAGAAATATGTCAGCCCTGAGGAGAGAAGAGGGGAGGGGAGAAACATTAAAGCCTTTTCTGCTCTCTGACTGCTATTCTCCCCTCTTACTCTAAAGTTACCCCTATCTCAGCAGTAAGGACAGGGGAGGGTGTGGCATTGACAGTGCAGAGGTGGGAGAAGGTCTTCTGGCTGCTGATTCCTAACTACATGAGCCCCTTATCCTCTCCTATATGATAAATAAGAGAGTGAGTATATATGTGTGTATATCATATGTGTGTATAATATGTACAGTGCCTACAAGTAGTATTCAACCCCCTGCAGATTTAGCTGGTTGACACATGCGGAATTAACTTGGCATTGTGACATTTGTACTGTAGATCAGCCTGGAAGTGGGAAATGCACTGCAGCAAAAATTTTTGTTTTAATTATTATTTTTTTTTTTTAAAAACGTTAAAAGTTAATTCAGAGTGTCATTTATTATTCAACCCCTCAAACCACAAGAATTCTGTTTGGTCCCCCTAAAGTATTAAGAAGTAGTTCAGGCACCAAGAATAATGAGCTTCACATGTGTGGATTAATGATCTCTTTTGCCAGCCTTTTCTGACTATTTAAGACCCTCCCCAAACTTGTGAACAGCACTCATACATGGTCAACATGAGAAAGACAAAGGAGCATTCCAAGGCCATCAGAGACAAGATCGTGGAGGGTCACAAGGCTGGCAAGGGGTACAAAACCCTTTCCAAGGAGTTGGCCCTACCTGTCTCCTGTCATGGTTTACTGGGTTCTTGGATCAGGTAGTCGTGGGGTTAACTTGGTTGGCCTCTTTCTGGGTCCTGGGAGGCTTTTTATAGCCTCACTGTGAAGCCAGCCTTTGTCGTTTATACTCTGACCTTTGGCTGAGTGTGTCTGACCCTGTGCTTGTGCCAGTGCGTTGTGCCTGTGCTTCGTTTTGTCTGGTTCTGATTTGGCTGTGTCCCTGTTACGAGTTTTGCCTGTCCCTTTTGTACTGCGTTGCTCTGTCTGTGTATGACCCCTTGGCTGTATTCTGGTTATTCTCTGCCTGCTCCTTTTGTACTTCGTCGCCCTCTATGTGTATGACCTGGCTATCCTGACCATCCATTCTGTCTATGCCCCTTGGTAACTTTATTTCGTAGTTACCCTTCTAGGAGTTTTCCTTTACCTCCTAGATCTCTGGAGCTTAGGCCACGCCCCTAGGCAGTCACGTGCCTGCAGGTCCTTCGGCCTGAAACATTCTCTACCTGATACTGCTCTGAGAGACGTGTGGCTGGCTCCGCCCCTTGGCAGTCACATGCTGCGGAAGGTCCTGTGTCCTCAGAAACACACGTCTTCTCTGCTGCGGTTCTACTATACAGGTATCGTTGGGCACAGTTTGTTCACTCTGGACACATGCACTGGCTCAATGAGCAAGTCCAGTGCGGTGTCCCTGACATTATAAACGACCGTTACATTTTTTTTTTCTGAGGGGGAGATTTAGGAGTGTTATCCCCATAGATCCCATGCAGGTGTTAGCAGGTCAGGTGAAACATCTGACGCAAAGGTTCCAGGAGTTGAATGTTGAGCAGCGCATGATGGCTCAGACCCAGCAGCAGCTGGTAGATACCGTACAGGGGGCTGTCGCTGCGGGGTCTCTGGTGCTGGTGGTAAGGATGTGTCATTGGTGTCTCCTGAATCTCCAGTTAAACTGCCCGACTACTTCTCAGGGGATAAAAATGAGTTCAGAGCCTTCAGGCAGGGGTGTAAACTTTTTTTCTCCCTGAGGCCTCACTCTTCTGGGGATGAGTTCCAGAGGGTGGGGGTCATTATTTCCCTACTTCGGGGGACCCCACAAGCCTGGGCTTTTTCTCTCTCTCCTTCTGCTCCTGAGAGGATGACTGTTGATATGTTTTTTCATGCCCTGGGCCGCATCTATGATGAGCCTGACAGGGTCCGTATGGCTGAGGACATGGTAATGAGTGTTCGTCAGGGTAAACATTCAGCCGAGTGGTTCTGTTCGGAGTTCCGACGTTGGGCAGCGGAGGTCTCCTGGAATGATGCCGCCCTTCGAGGGCTATTCCGCAGAGGCCTGTCTGAACGTCTCCAGGATGCCCTGGCCCTTCATCCTCCACTTGATACTTTGGAGGACGCCATAACCCAGGCCGTACGAATGGACCGCAGGCTACGCGCCAGGGGTATCATGCAGTGTGAAACCTCACTGTTTGCTGGCAGCAAAGAGACTGGAGCCACTACTGAGGTCATGGACATTGGCACCACCTCGCTAAAAGAGAAGGAGAGAAGACATCGCCGGGAGAAACAACTCTGTTTCTATTGTGGAGAGTCCGGACATTGGAGAAAAGATTGTCCCACCTGTCCGTCATCTAAGACGGTGGAAAACTACTAGGTCTGGGTAGCGGTCGAGGAGGCTGCCCAGACCTTCAGGTACTATTTTCCTCATGTTCGAAAGTCGTATTAAAGGTGGAACTATTGGTAGACAACTATCGTTTTTTCTCGACAGCATTGGTGGACAGTGGTTCATCTCTCAATCTGATCAGTTCCTGTGTCGTCTCCCAACATAAGATAGGGACAGTCAGGCTGGAGACACCCCTTATAATTGTTGCTATCGACTCTTCCCCTCTTACCCGAACAGGGATTCTTTATGTTTCCAAAAGGTTTTCTTTGCAGGTCGGTTCTTCCCACAAGGAAGACATGGAATGTTTTGTCATGGACAAATTGCCCACAGGGCTAGTGCTGGGTATGCCATGGCTTCAACGGCACAACCCGGTGATTGACTGGGAATCAGGGGAGATTATTAAATGGGGATCCCAATGTGTCGACTGTTGCCATAAACCTGTTTATTGTATGAAACTTGCAAAACCTGTCTCAGTGTCTTCTGTTGGTGTGGAGGGTATTCCGGAGTATCTGAAAGACTTTGAGGACGTGTTCTCTGAAAGTGAGGCTGAGGCTCTGCCCCCGCATAGATCATTTGACTGTGCTATTGATCTTGTCCCGGGAGCCAAATTGCCCAAGGCCCGTCTGTTTAATTTGTCAGGCCCGGAGCGCCTGGCTATGAAGCAATACATCGCTGAAAGTCTTCGCAAAGGGCATATAAGGCCCTCAGTGTCCCCAGTAGCTGCGGGGTTCTTCTTTGTTAAAAAGAAGGATGGCGGTCTACGTCCCTGCCTCGACTTTCGAGAACTTAATAAAATCACAGTCAGGAATACATACCCCCTGCCTCTGATTCCTGATCTCTGTAACCAGCTCTCTGGGGCCAAGTGGTTTTCAAAATTGGACCTCAGGGGGGCTTATAATTTGATAAGAGTACGGGAAGGGGATGAGTGGAAAACTGCTTTTCTTACTACTGAGGGGTTATTTGAGAATCTCGTCATGCCTTTTGGTCTCACCAATGCTCCAGCTGTGTTTCAAAATTTCATTAATGTAGTTTTTTTGGACCTCATTGGCCGTTTTGTTGTGATCTATTTGGATGATATACTGATATATTCCTCTGACAGACATTCACATTTATCACATGTTAAAACTGTGTTTCAAAGACTCAGGGAAAATCATTTATTTGTTAAGCTGGAGAAATGTTCTTTCTTTGTTCAGGAGCTATCATTTTTGGGTCTCATAATCTCTCCACAGGGGTTTCGTATGGATCCCAAGAAGGTGCAAGCCATTATGGAGTGGGTCCAGCCTCGGGACCTTAGAGGACTCCAGCGCTTCTTGGGATTCGCGAATTACTATCGCAGGTTTATCAAGGGTTTTTCTCAGATTGTGAAACCCCTCACGGATCTCACACGTAAAGGGGCAGATGTTAGGAACTGGTCCCCGTCGGCCAAACAATCTTTTTTAACTTTGAAAAATTGTTTCACATCCGCTCCTGTTCTGGTTCAACCTGACTCATCCAAGCCGTTTGTGGTTGAAGTTGATGCTTCGGAGGTTGGGGTGGGGGCAGTGTTTCACAGGGACCTACTTCTGTGACTAACCTCAAACCTTGTGCCTATTTCTCGAAAAAATTTTCTCAGGCTGAGAGAAATTATGACGTTGGTAATAGAGAACTCTTAGCAATCAAATTGGCGTTCGAGGAATGGAGGCATTTTTTGGAGGGGGCGGCTCACCCCATCACAGTCATCACCGACCACAAAAACCTAGAGTATATCAAATCTGCTAAAAGACTGACTCCTAGGCAAGCCCGTTGGTCACTTTTTTTTTCCAGATTTCAATTTTCTATAACTTTTCGCCCAGGGTCTAAAAACGTGAAAGCTGATGCTTTATCACGTAGTTTTGAGCCGCTTTCCGCCCCTGACCCGCCGTCCCCCATTCTTCAACCCAATGTCGTTATAGCTGAAGTGTCGTCGGAATTGGAGCGGGAGATTCATAGAATCATAGAATTATAGAATAGTAGAGTTGGAAGGGACCTCCTGGGTCATCTGGTCCAACCCCCTGCTCAAAGCAGGATTCTCTAAATCATTCCAGACAGATGTCTGTCCAGCCTCTGTTTGAAGACTTCCATTGAAGGAGAACTTACCACCTCTCGTGGCAGCCTGTTCCAACTCCTTGATCACCCTAACTGTCAAGAAGTTTTTTCTAATATCTAATCTGTGTCTCCTCCCATTCAGTTTCATCCCATTTGTGGGGGATTGTGGGGGCTCAATCTTTAGCTCCAAGGTCCAAACCTGAAAACAAATTGTTTGTTCCTCAGCAGTTACGCACCAGGCTCCTGCGGGAGTTCCATAATTCAAAACTGAGTGCTCACCCAGGCATTTCTGCCACACGAGAGGCAGTGGCTAGAGTTTTTTGGTGGCCTTTGATGGCTTCAGATATTAAGAAGCATGTCGCTGCGTGTGGGGTATGCGCTCGTTCTAAGAGCTCTCATTGCCGGCCGGCCGGGGAATTGGTGCCTTTGCCAATTCCAGGAAGGCCATGGACCCACTTGTCCATGGACTTCATTACCAACCTTCCTTCCTCTCGGGGTAACACGGTAATCTGGGTAGTTGTGGACAGGTTTTCTAAGTTAGCGCATTTTGTACCTATGGCAAGTCTACCTACTGCAGAGACTCTCGCTAAGCATTTCCTCGCACAGATTGTGCGGTTACATGGGGTACCTATGAATATTGTATCTGACAGAGGGGCACAATTTGTGGCCAAATTTTGGCGGGCTTTTTGCAAAAGGTTGGGGATATCTTTGTCCTTTTCCTCAGGCTACCACCCAGAGAGTAATGGGCAGACGGAGCGCACCAACCAGTCGCTTGAACAAATTCTTCAATGTTTGGTTTCTACTCTGCAAAGCGACTGGTGTGATGCCCTACCGTTAGCGGAGTTTGCCTTCAACAACCGTACCAATCAATCTACCGGTAGGTCACCGTTTTTTATTAATTATGGTTTGAACCCTCATTTGGTGAATTCTCACGTTTAGATTCGGGCTGTCCAGGAGCTGAGGACTGTGTTAACCGAATCAGGGATCTGTGGTCAAAAGTTCGGTTGAATATGTTCAGGGCTCAGGAGACTTATAAGCGTTTTGCAGATAAAAAAAGGAACCCTGCTCAGGTGTTGCAGTGTGTGGACAAGGTGTGGCTCTCCACGCGAAACATAAGTCTTCGTCTACCCTCCGCCAAACTGGGGCCCAAGTTCATAGGTCCCTATCAGATCATTGAGGTAATTAACCCTGTGGTGTATCGCCTTCGCCTCCCCCCCGCTTTGAAACTCCATAACATATTCCATAGATCCTTGCTAAAACCCTTGGGATCGGTAGTAGAAGAACCAGCTGCTGTTCCCTCCCCAGTCTTGGTTGATGGGCACATGGAATTTGAGGTACAACATATTGTAGACTCCCGGCGGTCTCGGGGGTCCTTACAGTACCTGGTGCATTGGAGGGGGTACGGTCCAGAGGACCGGTCTTGGGTGCCGGCCAGATCGGTACACGCTGACCGTCTGGTTCGGGCTTTCCATGCTCGGAATCCTGGGAAACCTGGGGGTCCAGAGGCCCCCCATTAAGAAGGGGGTACTGTCATGGTTTACTGGGTTCTTGGATCAGGTAGTCGTGGGGTTAACTTGGTTGGCCTCTTTCTGGGTCCTGGGAGGCTTTTTATAGCCTCACTGTGAAGCCAGCCTTTGTCGTTTATACTCTGACCTTTGGCTGAGTGTGTCTGACCCTGTGCTTGTGCCAGTGCGTTGTGCCTGTGCTTCGTTTTGTCTGGTTCTGATTTGGCTGTGTCCCTGTTACGAGTTTTGCCTGTCCCTTTTGTACTGCGTTGCTCTGTCTGTGTATGACCCCTTGGCTGTGTTCTGGTTATTCTCTGCCTGCTCCTTTTGTACTTCGTCACCCTCTATGTGTATGACCTGGCTATCCTGACCATCCATTCTGTCTATGCCCCTTGGTAACTTTATTTCGTAGTTACCCTTCTAGGAGTTTTCCTTTACCTCCTAGATCTCTGGAGCTTAGGCCACGCCCCTAAGCAGTCACGTGCCTGCAGGTCCTTCGGCCTGAAACATTCTCTACCTGATACTGCTCTGAGAGACGTGTGGCTGGCTCCGCCCCTTGGCAGTCACATGCTGCGGAAGGTCCTGTGTCCTCAGAAACACACGTCTTCTGTGCTGCGGTTCTACTATACAGGTATCGTTGGGCACAGTTTGTTCACTCTGGACACACGCACTGGCTCAATGAGCAAGTCCAGTGCGGTGTCCCTGACATCTCCACTGTTGGGAGCATCATCATAGAATCATAGAATCATAGAATGGTAGAGTTGGAAGGGACCTCCTGGGCCTTCTGGTCCAACCCCCTGCTCAAAGCAGGATTCTCTAAATCATCCCAGACAGATGTCTATCCAGCCTCTGTTTGAAGACTTCCATTGAAGGAGAACTCACCACCTCTTGTGGCAGCCTGTTCCACTCATTGATCACCCTAACTGTCAAAAAGTTTTTTCTAATATCTAATCTGTGTCTCCTCCCATTCAGTTTCATCCCATTGCTTCTAGTCTTTCCTTGTGCAAATGAGAATAAAGATGATCCTTCTACAATGTGACAGCCCTTGAGATATTTGTAGACAGCTATTAAGTCTCCTCTCAGTCTTCTTTTATGCAAGCTAAACATTCCCAAATCCTGCAACCGTTCCTCATAGGACATGGTTTGCAGACCGGTCACCATTCTGGTGGCTCTTCTCTGAACTTGCTCCAGTTTGTTGATGTCTTTCGTAAGTGGAAGGCTTATGGAACTACTGTTAGCCTTCCACAGCCTGGACAGCCTTTGAAAGTTTCCTCCCGTGCCGAGGCCAGGCTTGTCCGAAGAGTCAAGGCTAACCCAAGGACAACAAGGAAGGAGCTCCGGGAAGATCTCATGGCAGTGGGGACATTGGTTTCAGTCAATACCATAAGTAACGTACTCCACCGCAATGGTCTCCGTTCCAGACGAGCCCGTAAGGTACCTTTACTTTCAAAGCGTCATGTCAAGGCTCGTCTACAGTTTGCTCATGATCACTTGGAGGACTCTGAGACAGACTGGTTCAAGGTTCTATGGTCTGATGAGACCAAGATCGAGATCTTTGGTGTCAACCACACACGTGACGTTTGGAGACTGGATGGCACTGCATACGACCCCAAGAATACCATCCCTACAGTCAAGCATGGTGGTGGCAGCATCATGCTGTGGGGCTGTTTCTCAGCCAAGGGGCCTGGCCATCTGGTACGCATCCATGGGAGGATGGATAGCACGGCCTACCTGGAGATTTTGGCCAAGAACTTCCGCTCCTCCATCAAGGATCTTAAGATGGGTCGTAATTTCATCTTCCAACAAGACAACGACCCAAAGCACACAGCCAAGAAAACCAAGGCCTGGTTCAAGAGGGAAAAAGTCAAGGTGTTGGAGTGGCCTAGTCAGTCTCCTGACCTTAACTCAATTGAAAACTTGTGGAAGGAGCTCAAGATTAAAGTCCACATGAGACACCCAAAGAACCTAGATAACTTGGAGAAGATCTGCATGGAGGAGTGGGCCAAGATAACTCCACAGACCTGTGCCGGCCTGATCAGGTCTTATAAAAGACGATTATTAGCTGTAATTGCAAACAAGGGTTATTCCACGAAATATTAAACATAGGGGTTGTATAATAATTGCCCCACACTTTTATGTTTAAAATTTATTAAAATTCAACTGAGCAACATAACTTTTTGTTTTGTAAGATTTATGCTTCTGTTAATAAATCCTACTCTCGTTTGCAGTTTGAAGGCTCTAACTTATTTGCATCTTATCAAACCAGCTAAATCTGCAGGGGGTTGAATACTACTTGTAGGCACTGTATATGTGCAAGTCATATTTGTATAATGTGTGTATTACGTGTGTTTTCTTGCAGATGTCATGTTTCTATATATATGTGATGTATGTGCAATGAAGTCCCACTGTGTATGACTGGTGACACACATTGCGGTGTGGAGGTCACACCGTTCATTGGTATAAATCATACAGATGCTTGGGGCATAGTTACTAAATCTATACCATGAAGAGACCTGAGTAGTCTCGAAAGCTTGCAATTTGTTACCATCTTTTCAGTTAGCCATTAAAAGGTATCAACCACTGAGGACTCTCAACTCTAAATATTTTTCTATCTACTGGCTAACACGGTACGAAGATATACATCTTTACTGTATCTAAATCTATACCATACACTGAAGTTACACAATGTGTACAAATATATGTGCATATACTACAAAAAATGGGAAAATTTATGTCAGTTATATGTAGATTCTGGTGGATCTGATTTTCTTTTGTTTTCTGGTGTTTTGGGGTTATTTTTAAATTTATGTAAAAATATTTTTGTTCTGATAACCCTACGTATGTTATTGTGCCTGCCAATAAATTGTTGCAATGCCTTGAATATATTTTTGAAACTTTTTTTTTAGGTGAAAAAAAGAGATTCCAAATGTATTAGTTTCTTAACAACCTTTGAAGTACATTTTTCTCATAGGTCACTGAGGGCTGTAGGAGGACAGCTCAGTAACTGAACATGCTTCATACGTGGCCGGTATCCACTGTGTTACATAGCCTACATCTGCCTGTAACTACACTGACTCGTTTACTTCAATCACCACAGTTTAACCATTTAAATGCCCATGTCAAACACTGAATGGCGATCACAGGGAGCTGTTGAGTTACCATTGCAGCTGAGGGCTGCTGATAGCTGTTGTAACTGTTATTCTTCAGGATGAACTGGATGGGAGAACAGAAATTTAACTATATACTCCAATACAGTGTTATTGCAGTAAATAGTATGTGATCGCAGGTTAAAATTCCCTATAAGCGTTAAAAGAAAGTATAAAAATGGAAATTAAAAATGTTTTAAAAATACATTAACCCCTTCACAACATATGATGTTAAGTCAGCTGATTTAATTGGCTGTCATGTGCATTTAACAGCCGCTCTTCAGATGATTCAGAAGCAGAATTTAACATGCGCTTCCTGGAACCTCGTTACTCCGACTGGCCATCGGCGCCCCTGTCACGTGATCGTGACCGGCGTTCATAGGAGATTGTGATATTTGCTATAAATAGCAGTGCTGAAGCACTGCTACGTATAGCACAAGCGATCAGACAATTGCAGCTTCAAGTCTTCTAAAGGAACTATTAAATTCAGTAATAAGTTGTTTTTTTAATATAAAAAAATAAAAAATCAAATCACCCCCATAAAAAAATCCACATATTTGGTAT
>JARQOD010000006.1:256615388-256671493 GCA_033576555.1 Oophaga sylvatica
TACCCGGACGGGTGAATGTTCAGAAGAACAAGTTTATTTTTGCCTTAATATACCCATGTTGGGTAATGGTTTGATGTACCCGGACGGGTGAATGTTCAGAAGAACAAGTTTATTGTTGCCTTAATATACCCAGGTTGGGTAATGGTGTTTCACTGTAATAAAAATGTTCAACTTTGAAGCCATGAACTGTAGTGGCTCACAAATTTTTCTGTAAATAGTTGGCACTTCGGTGCTCCATTTTGGTTTTACAAAAAACTTTACTGTGCACTATTTTCAACTACCTCAGAAACTAAAAACCCGTTTGGTGTGGCCGAAAGTGAGGTCTGCTCAAGGAAAGTCTTGCAGACCACCCAAGACCACAGTTGGAGGTTTGGAGCGGGTCCTCCGCAAGCACAAGTAAAGGACACTGTGAAGTTACCCCGGTGGGGTTGTAGTCCTAAGAAGTCTCCACGAACTTCGGCACTAATGCTATTTGCACTTTTGTTGAATATGTATTTATTAACACACATGTATAACACATATCAAGGGTATGAACAGTAACAAAACATGTCACATAATATAAGCCATTTGCACTTTTGTAATGTTATTATTAAAAATTTTATTATGCAACGTTTAACTTGAAGTGTTTCCTGCTTTCTTACTACGTCGCATAGTCCACTCTGCTACATCACTTTGCACCATTGCTCTATCTCACATCTATCTGCCCTGGAAGGATAGCGTGTTACCTGTAGAAGACTTTTCACCTACCTGCACTACACCATCCCTTCCAGAGGACCTGCACAGCAGCGCTGGACACCCTGACCAGGTACTACAGGTGGCGTCACGACAAACTACACGAACATTCTATCATCCCCTGGAAATATCCCACATTCCAGTGATCGCCCAGGTCACGGACCGAGCTGTGCTACTCGTGACATCCCCCATAGAAGTCGACGTGATCGGTGCCGAGTACCCCCAAAACCCCTGTCTCTGTGCGACTCAACTTCCCTTACTGTGCTGGCACTTTACATTTACAATGCCTCTGGGTTTTTTTTTTGGGGGGGGTGGGAACATTCAGACTTTTGCTATGGGGCCCCATGATTTATATGTACGCCCCTGCTGCTGAGGAATGGTATTTAAGGCTGTTAAGGAGCCAACATACATGGACCTTGCCAGCCTGATAATACCAGGCCACAGCAGTTTGCTTAGCTTGGTTGGTTAACAAAAATAGGGGATCCCCTCAAAAAAAAAAGGCGTAGGGGTCCCCCTATTTGTGTTAACCAGCCAAGTAAAATGCAGACTGCTGCGGCCTGGTATTAAAAGACTGTCAAGGCCCATGGATTTTGGCCCTCAACAGCCTGATAATACCAGGCTACAGCAGCCCCACATTTGGCGCATCAAAAGATGTGCCAATTGTGGCACTTTACCCGGCTCTTCCCACTGCCCTGTAGCGGTGGCAAGTGGGGTAATAAGGGGTTAATGTCACCGTTGATTGCACGGTGAGAATAAGCCCGGTTAATAATGGAGAGGTGTCAATAAGACACCGATCCATTATTAATCCCAAAGTTTTTAAATGTATAAAAAAAAAGACACAGCAAGAAAAAAGTATTTTAATGAAATAAAAGAGACAACACAGTTTTCATTTCTTTTATTATACTCTCATTCCTGTGACGCCATCGATCTCCTGTAAAAAAAGAAAAAAAAAAAACAACAGTATACCACCTGTCCGACGCAGTCCATAGTAACCACTGTCCCACGGCGATCCAGCTCTGCTACATCGCAATGACAGGCAGAGCATGTCATCTCGACGCAGCACAGCTGATTACCTGCTTCCCCGGCGGTGACGTCATCGGACTGACTGCTTTACGGCCGGGATTACCCAGCAGTCACTGCAGTTATCGCGAGAAACTGCATGTGACCGCCGGGGAAAGATGATGGCGGCCATGAAGCAGTCCAGCCCGTGACCGCCGGAGATCTTCTGCCAGGTAAGTGCCGCTGACTCCTGACAGACCCGACTGACGGACACTGACAGTGACAGTGACAATCCCGATTCCGGTATCCGATAAGACGAAAATATCGGAACTAAGTATCGAAAGGCCGATAGAGCTAATATCGGCCGATACCCGATACTTGCGGTATCGTATCGCTCAACACTAGTACTCACATCTTGCACAATCGCATCAGTCATAGGTTTTTCTTTATTACCATCCTCAGTACATACATTGTGTTCCGGCTCCTTGCGCCCTTAATGTCTCCGACGACGGGAGGATTTTTTCTCCTTGTGGGGCCCTTCATTACTGTACTCCCTTTCTCTATTAGAGTCACAGTCACCCTCGGAGTCTGAGTCACATCCCACCTGGCACCCATCAAGAGACTTCAGGTCTTTCCGTTGGGTAGCCGCACCCTTTCCACTTGTGACACCGTCTGCTAAGTCACCGAGTTGGTCAGACCCGTCCACTTTGGGAGGTGTCACTGTACTAATACCCACCATCCTCCTGCTGTAGCGGCACTCCCCGATCCCACAAGCTGGAGAACAGTGTAGAGTCCCGATCTATAACTACTGAACACGCCAAATTTGGGACTATAGCGACCTCCTGTTCCTTCATGTCCCAGCCTGTCTCCAAATTTACCCTCGTCACGGGATACTCCTTAGTGTTCCTATGAATGCAGGTAACCCCGACCTTTCTACCGGTATTAGAGACCCCGTAGGTGTAACTCTCACTAACGTCACCGGTCTCCCCGGGTCGATCAGCCCAACCATATGTTCATTATTTATCGGCAGGTCACACCCTGTAGCCTGGCGCCTGGTGGATAGTTCATACAACAAACTGGACACACAACATTTTTGCCCCAGGCAACAGTTCGCCGGCACCTCCCCTTTACTGTTGGGACACTCCACCCCCTTTTTGCCAACCATCCCTGCTGGTGGGTTACCGCCTCTTTTTGGCCACCACCCCAAGCTGGGATACACCTTGTGGACTCCCCCACAGTTTTCTTAGGCACAACTCCCACAGTACAGTTTTATTTATTTTGTGCTGTTACTGGCCCTTTAAGAGTTGGTGTAGCCTGGTTCACACTGTCCTTCCATTAGACCACCAGATCCTGCTGGCACTGATACCGCTGCTGTGGCCGCCGCCAACCACCGGCACCTCCGACTGCCGCTCACAAGCTGCTGTTGCAGAACCTCTTCCTGCAAGTGTCCCGGTAGCTCCTGCTACCCCCAGTCTCTGCACGCCTCGGCTGCGCATTCTTCATGGACCCCCTGATCCACAGCAACCTTCGCAACCCCACCGAGTTACAGCCAGCCGCTTGTCACCTTCGTAACCCCGCCGAGTTACAGCCAGACGTCTTCACCTGGTTATTTGTCATGCAGAAAAAAAACATCCCAAAAAAAAAACAGCCTGACCTCACTGCGTGTGCCCGCATTCTCCACCAAATGTAGGGATTCACTCTGGTAGGCAATGGCCGGGCCACAGTAACGAGGTAACACACAGGCTTTAAGTCCAAAAATCAATTGTTTACTGTCTCTTTAACACCAGGTAACAGAAATATCACAAAACATAAATGCATTCCTGCTTGGAATATCACTGTTCCCAGACTCACCCTTGCATGGGACGGGCTTGACTAAGCGGCTGCAGGCCAGCAGGGACCGCCAGGTGCCATTCCCGGGTGGTCTGGAACTCGCTTCCGGTGCTCACTGACACACTGTAACAGAAAGTCACACTTCCAGGCTGACTCCAGCCAAACTCCTCAACAGAACCGCGTGGTTCTCAGTGTGGGACCGTCCCAGGCTCCGCACACACATGTGTCCTGTCCGGGTGCTATTCAGGACCCCCGTCCAACACCCAGGCCACCAGGTTCCAAGTCTCACCACGTGCTTCAAGGAATCCGATCCTACCCCAGGATCTTCCAACACTGACAGACCTTCCAGGACCTTGCAGGCAGCCCTATGCAGGACACACACACTCTCCTTCCTTCTTCACCATGTGCCAAACACTCCCTTTCATACCTGTAGCCACTCCCCAAGCCAAGGTATGAATCTCATGGTCTGGTCACCTTTTCATGACCTCATCACAGGTCCTTCACAACACCTACAATCACCAGACTGTAACATTCAGTATACCACCACCAGTGGGCGGTGTATGTGTGGTTAGCAAGTCCCACCCAGCTCACAGGCTAACCCTGTAGGTCACCCTTGACAATAATCAGAACTCTTATGGGACTACAAGTCCCAGAACAATATTCCTGACCTACAGCACAGAGGAGCTCTGCGACACATACTGTACTTTCCATTTATCACCATACCAGGGACTGGTTTCCCATCCATCTCATGCATCCATGCATAATTTGAGCAACATGTACAGCGCCCCGTAGCTGCCACATTAGTCACTACACCACACCCTCTACATTGCTTCAGTTCTCGAGAAGCAACTGAAGGGTTAATAAACTTCTTGAATGTGGTTTTGAATACCTTGAGGGGTGCAGTTTTTAGAATGGTGTCACTTTGGGTATTTTCTGTCATATTGATCCCCTAAAGTCACTTCAAATGTAATGTGGTCCCTAAAAAATGTTGGAAAAATTAGAAATCGCTGGTCAACTTTAACTCTTCTAGCTTCCTAACATAAAGATATGTTTCCAAAATTGTTCTGATGTAAAGTAGACATGTGGGAAAAGTTATTTATTAACTATTTTGTGTAACATAACTGTGATTTTAGGACATAAAAATTAAAAGTTTGAAAATTGAAAAATTTTCACATTTTTTTTGCCAAATTTATGTTTTTTTTTTAATATAGAAATGCAAGTTATATCAAAGAAATTTTATCACTATCATGAAGTACTATATGTCACGAGAAAACATTCTCAGAATCATTGGGATCCATTGAAGCGTTCCAGAGTTATTACCTCATAAATTGACACTGGTCAGAATTGTAAAATTTAGGACAGGAAGGTGAAAACAGGCTTCGGTGTGAAGGGGTTAAAAGTGGAAATATCAAAACATTTCAAATTATTTTTCATATTTGACTCCATTAAAACAAATGTTAATATAAAAAAATATTAAAAGTTTACATTCTTTCAATTACAGTCATGGCCAAAAGTTTTGAGAATGACACAAATATTAATTTTTACAAAGTCTACTGCTTCACTTTTTCTAATGGCAATTTGCATATACTCCAGAATGTTAAAAAGAGTGATCAGCTTAACAGCAATTACTTGCAAAGTCAATATTTGGCTAGAAAATGAACTTTATCCCCCAAAACACATTTCAACATCATTGCAGCCCTGCCTTAAAAGGACCAGCTAACCTCTTTTCAGTGATTGCTCCATTAACACAGGTGTGGGTGTTGATGAGGACATGGCTGGAGATCAATCTGTCATGATTAAGTAAGAATGACACCACTGGACACTTTAAAAGGAGGCTGGTGTTGGCATCATTGTTTCTCTTCTGTTAACCATGGTTATCTCTAAAGAAACACGTGCAGTTATCATTGCAATGCACAAAAATGGCCTAACAGGGAAGAGTATCGCAGCTAGAAAGATTGCACCTCAGTCAACAATCTATCGCATCATCAAGAACTTCAAGGAGAGAGGTTCCATTGTTGAAAAAAAGGCTCCAGGGCGCCCAAGAAAGACCAGCAAGCACCAGGACCATCTCTTAAAAGTGTTTCAGCTGCGGGATCGGGCTACCAGCAGTGCAGAGCTTGCTCATGAATGGCAGCAGGCAGGTGTGAGTGCATCTGCACGCACTGAGGCGGAGACTCTTGGAGCAAGGCCTGGTCTCAAGGAGGGCAGCAAAGAAAACACTTCTCTTCAGAAAAAACATCATGGACAGACTGATATTCTGCAAAAGGTACAGGCAGTGGACTGCTGAGGACTGGGGTAAAGTTATTTTCTCTGATGAATCCCCTTTTCGATTGTTTGGGACATCAGGAAAACGCCTCATTCGGAGAAGACAAGGTGAGCGCTACCACCACTCTTGTCTCATGCCAACTGTTAAGCATCCTGAAACCATTCATGTGTGGGGTTGCTTCTCAGCCAAGGGAATCGGCTCTCTCACAGTCTTGCCTAAAAACACAGCCATGAATAAAGAATGGTACCAGAATGTCCTCCAAGAGCAACTTCTCCCAACTCTCCAAGAGCAGTTTGGCGATCAACAATGCCTTTTCCAGCATGATGGAGCACCTTGCCATAAAGCAAAGGTGATAACTAAATGGCTCAGGGAACAAAACATAGAGATTTTGGGTCCATGGCCTGGAAACTCCCAGATCTTAATCCCATTGAGAACTTGTGGTCAATCATCAAGAGACGGGTGGACAAACAAAAACCTAAAAATTCTGACAAAATTAAAGCATTGATTGTGCAAGAATGGACTGCTATCAGTCAGGATTTGGTCCAGAAGTTGATTGAGAGCATTCCAGGGAGAATTGCAGAGGTCCTGAAGAAGAAGGGTCAACACTGCAAATATTGACTTGCTGCATTAACTCATTCTAAAGGTACTGCCACACTTAACGATCCCGCTAGCGATCACGATAACGACGCATACTAATGCGATCGCTAGCGGGATCGTTTCAATATCGCTAATAGCTGCCTAATTTACCAATGTCGTTAAGGACGCTATCGCGGTTAGCGATCTCCTTAACGACTTCGGTGGTACAAAAACACCGCACATCGCTCACAAAAAGGTGCCACACTCAGCGATATATGCTCACCAGCGGGACGCCAACGATCAAAATAGGGTCCGGAACGATGAGAACGATGAACGAGATCACAGCAGGATCACAGCAGGGGCCACGTCGTTGCTACATGCCACACACAACAACGTCACTAACGAGATCGCTAAATAGTGACGTTTTTTAGCGATCTCGTTAGGTTCTTGTTTAGTGTGGCATACCCTTAACTGTCAATATAAGCTTTTGTTACTCATATGTTTGCCATTATATTTCTGTCTGTGATAAAAAACATCTGAAAAAAACCACACATAAAAACCAGAGGGCAGCAGATCATGTGAAAATATAATATTTGTGTCATTCTCAAAACTTTTGGCCATGACTGTATTGAAAAACATTTTTTATGACACATTCCCTTTAATGAATCAGATTGCTAATGTTCTGATATAGTAATGGGCGAGCACTAAAATGCTCGGGTGCTCGTTGCTCAGGTCGAGCAGATTGGAATACTCGGGTACTCGGACAGAACAACGAGCCCAATGTAAATCTGTGGGAGTCCCGAGAATTTTTGCCACAATCCCCCCCGGGGGTCCTTTCAAGGTCTAAATACATCTGAAAATGATGGAAACACTGCTCGAATGACACGGGGACATCATGGGGATCACCCCTGGAAGCATTCCTGACTCCTAGTTCACAATGTTGTCAGAGTTTCATGCTATTTTTACCGATGCACCAAAAAACATACCAAAACGAAACCAAAACGGATTTTGCTCGGAAATATGTTAAGGTACATCCTTTCCATGTTAATGACTTGTATATAAGGCAAAATAATTAACCCCAGACCAAAATGTTCCTCCACCACTTGGGCTATGTTCAGACGCTGCGTTTTTGAAGTGTTTTTCAACTTTAATATTCCTTTCAACCAAAACAAATGCATTCACTAGAAAATGTCATTGTAACATTTAACAACCCTAGCTGGCCATGTGGTGTGTGACACATAAGCAGACACATCTTGTTTCATTTATTAAGGAGGGACTCTTAAAGTCACAGAGCTTATTTTTACAGGGGCATCAGGCAGCATTAATCTACTTAAAAGGCCATTATTAAACAGTGGGTCTCCTAAACTTTTATAGCCTATGCTGTGAGTGGATGGGCTGCCAAGAAATACGACGCACCCCAATTCCCCTTTCACGAGATGTCCAGGGGGCTTCGATAAAAAATGTTGCATTGAATGCAAGGCCTGCCCTGCTATCAAGTCATATGCACCCCAATAAGCCTCTGAACCCAGGTACTGGATGGGCCCAGGAAAATCCAGTTCACATTATTAATTTTGCACTCCCATTCTGTTTTCTTATGCATTGACTGCAAGGCCAGCCCTGCTACCAAGTCATATACACCCCAATAAGCCTTTGAACCCACATACTGGATGGGCACAGGAAAATCCACTTCACATTATTCATTTTGGACTCCCATTCCTTTTTCTTATGCATTGACTCCAAGGGCTGCCCTGCTACCAAGTCATATGCACCCCAATAAGCCTTTGAACCCAGGTATTGAATGGGCCCAGAAAAATCCACTTCACATTATTCATTTTGTCCTCACATTCTGTTTTCTTATGCATTGACTGCAAGGCCTGCCCTGCCACAAAGTCATATGCACCCCAATTAGCCTTTGAACTCAGGTACTGGATGGGCCCAGGAAAATCCAGTTCACATTATTCATTTTGTACTCCCATTCGGTTTTCTTATGCATTGACTGCAAGGCCTGCCCTGCTATCAAGTCATATGCACCCCAATAAGCCTTTGAACCCAGGTACTGAATGGGCCCAGGAAAATCCACTTCACATTATTCATTTTGTCCTCCCATCCTGTTTTCTTATGCATTGACTGCAAGGCCTGCCCTGCCACCAAGTCATATGCACCCAAATAAGCCTTTGAACCCAGGTACTGGATGGGCCCAGGAAAATCCAGTTCACATTATTCATTTTGTACTCCCATTCTGTTTTCTTATGCATTGACTGCAAGGCCTGCCCTGCTATCAAGTCATATGCACCCCAATAAGCCTTTGAACCCAGGTACTGAATGGGGCCAGGAAAATCCACTTCACATTATTCATTTTGTCCTCCCATTCTGTGTTCTTATGCATTGACTGCAAGGCCTGTCCTGCTGCCAAGTCACATGCACCCCAATAAACCTTTGAACCCAGGTACTGGATGGGCCCAAGAAAATCCAGTTCACATTATTCATTTTGTACTTGTGGCGCCCCTGTGGGTCCAGTCGCCACAGAGGTACTAAATCTCAGCCAGAGGTGTGGTATTTCAACTCTCAGGTAAGGTGGAGACATTGCACCTGGCTCTTGCAACACTGTATCCATCACACACACTAGTTGAGTTCTCTAGCATGCCTCAGCTAGCAAAGGGTGTAGATGGTGGTTGGAGCTTGTGGGTCAGAGCAGGAGTTAGGGGGAAGTGAAAGGGAGTTCCCCCTTGGGGAGGAAGAGAGCAGACGTGTTTGAGAGAGCTCTCCCAAAGGGGAGAGGGGACGGAGATAGGATTGTGGAGCAGGCTCCAGTCCTAGGGAGCTGCTCATAGAAAGAAAGAAGAGAGGTTCTCTAGAAGAGAAAAGGGATTCTTAGAGAGAGACACGGCTGAGCTGAAAGCAACAGGTGGCTCATTCCAGGACTGGCGGACGCCGGCTGGGAGAATCCAGGTCGCAGAGGGAACTCGACCCCTTAGACTAGTGGAAGAACTTTATGATTCAGCTAGCAAGTCGACTGCTGTGGTAACATAGGGATCACAGACAATAACCACAAATATCTTCGCCGGAGAGGCAGCTACATAGAATCAAGAGGAACGCAGAAGTAAGATGTTGTCCTAGAAAATTCGCAGCTGCTGATCTGGGACACTGTTTGTGAGGGTGCTGGAAGGAGAGATGGCGGGAAAATCAGCACAGAGAGATGGCCAGAGAAGACATACACTGACAGGGAGGTTTGGACTAGTGTTCTTCATCCACCTGGGAGTTGGCTGGACTCCTCACCTGAAGGACGTGGCACCAAGCGGGTACCTGTACTGCTAGCATGTGAACTGTGAGTAAAGCTTTGGAAACTGCAACTCGCTGACTGTTTCTCAGTTTCTTCCCGCGTCACCCATTACACTCAGCTAAATCTCCCAGCACCATTACCACCTTTTACTACATCTACCTGCCCTAGGATCCCATAGCCTCACCTGTGGGAGACTGTACCAACTCTGCTGCATCTCACCATCTATCACAGAGGATCTGCACCGCAGCGCTGGCCAACATTGACCAGATGCCACAGGTGGCATCACGAATACCTACACTACAAACTCTAAACATCCCCTGTAAATAATACCACCCTTTTATTGGACGCCCAGGGCCATGGACCGGGTCACTGCCGCTGTGACACATCCCTTCAATACACCGGCCCGGTACCGAGTATCCCACTGCCCTGGCGGGCGATCCATACTCCCATTCTGTTTTCTTATGCATTGACTGCAAGGCCTGCCCTGCTGCCAAGTCATATGCACCCCAATAAGCCTTTGAACCCAGGTACTGGATGGGCCCAGGAAAATCCACTTCACATTATTCATTTTGTACTCCCATTCTATTTTCTTATGCATTGACTGCAAGGCATGCCCTGCTACCAAGTCATATGCACCCCAATAACCCCAATCCCCCTTTGGAAGAAACATGGAAGAGGGCCTCTTAACAATAGATGTCCCATTAAAAAGGAGCGGGTCTCCTAGACATGGAATGCCCATATACTAAGTGTGTTGGCTGCCAAACATTTTGTCCTGTGGGGTAAACCTCAACCTTTTCCATAACATGTATTTAGTGCCTTGTAAAAACACCCACCCTTGTTAGGATTTTGACAATGGGTGTAGCAGAACGGAACACGTTAACCCTGGTGATCTAGTGGCGGTGGATGATGAGCCGTGGAGGAAGGCCTGATTAAAAACTATGCCCAATTTAAAGGAGCGGGTCTACTACACTTAGAATGCCCATACACTGGCTGGCAAACATTTCCCCCTGGGGATAGATATCAACATAGTGTCTAAAAATTTTTTTTAGGGGCATCATAAACATCTTGCAAAACTGTTTTGAGGTTTCCTACACAGTTCCTGCTGGGAAGGTGCAGGTTTTTAGTAAAAATATGGCGGACAAATCGTTGGATGAAGTGATCAGGAAAAGGGGCATGGTGATGACAGGAATGGGAAAGTACATGATTAATAACAGTGGCTATGGGAGGTATGAAATCCAGGATACAGCCTACAATGATTCATCGTTTAGCCACCATCAATTACCAGAATCTGTTTCATGCCCATCAGAAGATTGGTGTAACAGATGCGCGTGTCAGACTCAGCCTAAGAAATGTCCGTCCAAAATATGTTGCCAAACACGCACGTGTCTGTATAAAGGGCAAAGTGCAACATGTTCGTGAGATGCTGAATTAGAGAAAGCAGATCAGTGTCGAAGGAAAACCAAACAAACTGATAGATGCTCGTGAAAAACTAAGTTTAAAGAGGAGTGCACCGTCCGTAACTTTAAACACACCCGTGGCACAAGCTTCTTCATCTTCACCCATACATATTAACAATAAGATCCAAATGTCCCAGTGGAAAATTATTTGTCATAGTGTGACGAACACAGTTAAAGGAATGCCACATAACCATGACCTTTGGAAACACCATTTCCTCTTTACAAGATATGGATGATGATGGTATTGATGATGACTTTGAAATTGATCACATCCACACCAAGAAGATGAAGATCACAGCTGCAAAAAATGTGCAAAAAAGACCAGGAATGTCTGGAAAATCATTTTCTCTAGGGCTAAGTTACCCTCTTACTAAAGTGGTACCGAATCATACATACACAGCTCTCATGTCTACTCAGCGTGACATGCTTGAAAGATGATGTATTCTGATTTGTCCATGTCCACTTTTTGAAAGCGAGCAGAAAAGAAGGATGATATAGCGGGAAGATGTGTGATTTTGGTCAGTAAGGAGGTGATGTCAGGTACAGATAGGTAGATCTACGTGTCATCGGCGCAGTGATGATATTGCAAACCGTGCCATTACGTCAGCTGTCCCAGGCCGAAGGTGTAGAAAGAGAAGAGTAGGGGTCCTAGAACAGAGCCTTGGGGAACACCGAAAGTAAGGTGTTGAAGTCAGGAGGTGGTGTGGAAGAGGAAGACAATGAATGTCCCACTAACAGTCTTGTTGTTTTTTAAAGACTCTGCCGATAACCCCAAAAAGGCCGTTTGCACCACCGGCCATGCCCGCATTAGCAGGGGTAGCAAAACTGCCTTACCACCACCAGCATGATCAGGCACATGGCAGCAAAGCACCCGACTTTGTTGGTTGAACACCAGGCTCCATGAACAGTGTCTGCGGGTGATACCACTGCATCTTCCGCTGTTGTGTGTGCAAGCCAATCCCCTGTCCATGGTTCATGCAAAGATGCCTCTTGCCCTGCTCTGTAGTTGCACACAAACTCAACTTGCACCATTAACAATCACGTCCATGTCCTTGTCCCAACGCAGTGGTCAGTTGTCCATACCTCAGTCCTTGGAACGCAAGTGGAAATACTCAGCCAATGCCATAGTACTAAATTCACTCATTTCTCGTCTGCGATGGAAATGTTGCATTTTAGGCTCGTGGAATACGGAAGCTTTTTGCAACCTGATGGCGGTGACCGTAGCAAGGCACTCGGCCCCCATCCGGAACTATTTCTCCCGGTCTGCTGTCACAATATTAGACAAGCAAGCATGTGTCCCACAATATTACCCGTGCCATCAACAATGCAGGTACAGGGAAAGTGCACCTAACCACGGACACATGTGGATCGCCCGCCAAGGCAGTGGGTTACTCGGTACCGGGTCAGTGTCTTAAAGGAATGTGTCACGGCAGCAGTGACCTGGTCCATGGCCCTGGGCATCCAATAAAAGGGGAATATTTACAGGGGATAAATAGAGTTTGTAATAGAGAGTTCATGACGCCATCTGTGGTATCTGGTCAGAGGTGACCAGCGCTGCAGTGCAGAACCTCTGGGACTGGTGGTGTGATGCAGCAGAGTTGAAATAGCTCTCCACAGGCAGACCTTGTTATCCCAGGGCAGAAGTATGTTGTAGAGAATAATGGTGCTGGTAGATGTAGCAGTGTGGAGTGGGTGCAGCAGGAATAGCTTGACACAGTCAGATGCATTTTCTAAAGCTTTACTCGCAGTTCTGGTGCGCACAGATGCCCGCTTGGTGCCAGTCCTCCAGGTGAGGAATCCAGCAACTTCCAGGCAGATGGAGAACACCTTTCCAGAACTCCCTGTCAGTATATGCCTTCCCTGGCCATCTCACTGTGCTGATTCCTACTCCTACTTCCTTCCCAGCACCACACAAACAGTGTCCCAGTCCAGCAGCTGCGAATCCTGTCGGACAACGTGACCCAGGCGTTTCCTTGATTCTATATAGCTGCCTTCCCGGAGAAGATGATTGTGGTTGTTGGCTGTGACCCCTAAAGTTGCCACAGCTGTCGGCTTGCTATCTGAGTCCTGTTGTACGCTCCACTAGGCTAGGGGCCGAAACCCTTCTGCAACCTGAATTCTCCCAGCTGACGTCCGTCAGCCTGGAACGAGCCCCATGGGTAGCCTCTGCTCAGCAGTGCCTCTGAGAAATCCCTTTCCCCTCACGGAGCTTCTGTCTTTTCTGTCTGTCAGCAGCTCCTCAGACTAGGAGCCTGCTGCACAGTTCTAGCTCTTCCCGCCTTCCCCTATGGGAAGGTTGCCTATGCACATCTTTCCCCTTCTTCCCCTATGGGAAGACTCTCTCTTACATCCCTCTACTCTCCTGCTTAACCCTCCGGCTCCACCCACATCTGACACCCTTTCCTTGTTATTAGGCATGCGAGAGGAACTGCTACTAGTGTGTGATGGATGCAGTGTTGTCAGAGCCAGGTTCAGTGTCTCTATCTTACCTGAAAGGTGAGATACCACATCTCTGGCTGAGATGCAGTACCTCTGCGGTGACTGGACCCTCATGGATGTCACACATGGACAAGTGATTGTGGGCAGGGACAGTACATCTTGCTGACGGCACACTGTGTTTGTGTAGAACAAGTCATGACCCAGTAGGACATTGTGAGACCATGTCACAGATGTATGGAGGAGACAGTTTGGGGAAGGCTTTGTATGTCATATTTACAGTTTTGAACTGTAGCCTATGGGCAATAGGAAGACAGTGAAGGGCATGGCACAGAGAAGAGGCTGTGGAATAATGGATCTGTTTTTTAGACTTTTTTATGTTAAAATGCATAAAAAGTTTGTCAGTGCAGGGTGTTGAGGATACTCATTTTGTCATTGCATTGGCTGCTTTTGCTACAGAGGAGTTGGATACAATCTTAAGAGACCTTAGAGTATCATAGACATCTTTTCAGTGCAATGGAAGCTTTGGTGTACTTTGATTTGTTGTAAACCAAATTTCCTAGGAAAATTCAGCAAACTTCAATACATTTGCTTATCTTTACTTATATTAATAATAATAATAATAATATAATAATAATAATTCTTTATTTACTTTATTTACTTCTGATTCTTTTAATAATAAAATCTGATCTCAGGTTCCCCTTACATTAGAATGCTTAAAGCTTCCTATTAATAGTTGTACTTTCATGTTTAGCAATTTTTATTAAATTATTTCAATAAAAATATTTATTTTAGCCAAATCTCTATCTCTTTCACTTCGTATCCATGGAGGGTATTTCCCTCTGTAGATTATGTATTAATACTAGTGTTGAGCGATACGATACCACAAGTATCGGGTATCGGCCGATATTAGCTCTATCGGCCTTTCGATACTTTGTTTCGATATTTTCCATATATCGTATACCGGAATCGGAAGTTCCCATAATTCTTTGAGAGGCAATGTGATTTTAGTCAGCCAATGAGGAATCCTAAGAAGTGTGGGCACATCCTGTACTGCTGCGGTCATGTTAACTAATGGCATGGCTGTGATTGGATGCTGAAATGATGTCAGAATGCACTATAAAAGGCGCCGCCGCCATTTTAGCGTCACTGTGCTGTGAATTCAGTTAGGGACAGAACGCTGCTGTGCTGACTCTGAGGGACAGTTAGAGATTGCGATTTAGTGTAGTGTGCTTTAGGCAGGCTAGCACCAACCGCTGTGTAAAGCTTCCTTTTGCCTGCAGTGTTGTTTTAACAGCTCTGCAAGGTGTGTGTGAGTGCAGGTGACGCTGCAGTTTGCTCTGCATGCAAAGCTGTCTGTAGGCATCTGCACGTGTCACTCACAGACTCTTTTTTTTTTCTTCAGTGTAATTCTTGCTGCTCCATGCAATTTAAATTTTAGTGTGACGCGCTTCCATCCGTATCCAAGACATTGGTTGCAAACACTATAGAAGTAGACAAAGGAGTAGCCTTTCACAGATTGTGAACAGTTGTGTTTCAGTGTTCACTTCAGTCTGTGTTTTTTATTTTTTGAGTGCACATCACGCTCCAGTTACTTGTTCAAGCACTGCTGCTTGTACTCTGCTGAGCGTGTCTCAGTGCCTCATTCTTTTCATTTCTCTCCAATTGGTTCTGCTCCATTCCATTTAAAATAAATATAATCTATTAGTGTGACGCGCTTCCATCCGTATCCAATACATTGGTTGCAAACACTATAGAAGTAGACAAAGGAGTAGCCTTTCACAGATTGTGAACAGTTGTGTTTCAGTGTTCACTTCAGTCTGTGTTTTTGATTTTTTGAGTGCACATCACACTCCAGTTACTTGTTCAAGCACTGCTGCTTGTACTCTGCTGAGCGTGTCTCAGTGCCTCATCCTTTTCATTTCTCTCCAATTGGTTCTGCTCCATTCCATTTAAAATAAATATAATCTATTAGTGTGACGCGCTTCCATCCGTATCCAATACATTGGTTGCAAACACTATAGAAGTAGACAAAGCAGTAGCCTTTCACAGATTGTGAACAGTTGTGTTTCAGTGTTCACTTCAGTCTCTGCGTAATAACCACACTTAGGCCTTATAACTTTTCTGACTTTCTTTATCAATCTACCAAGATGAAGAAGGCAGGGAGTAAGGCACGTGGTCGTGGCCGTGGAGTTTCAGCAGGGAGAGGACGTGGGGATTCTGTGGCTGCTGCCGCCCTCAGTGACACAGCATCCACCATTTATCCCCGTGAGCGTTCCTTTATGCGCACTTTGGTAGGAGCTCGGCGTGCCCCCTGCTGCGGGAAGAACAAATTGAAGCCGTTGTTGGTTGGATGGCAGCCAATGCATCGACTTCAATTCCTTCCACCTCCTCTCAGGAACACAACACTGTTGAGCAACCATCTGTCTGTTCACCGCCTGTCAAATTGGCCAGGCAGTCAGAGAGTTCTGTACAGGAGCCAGCTGAGTCTCTGCTTCTGTTCTCAGAATCTGTTGGCTCGCAAACACGGGCACAGGCAAGCAGCATTCTGCAATTTGAAGAAGAGGGAGTATGCAGTGATGCGCAACAGCTGTGTCTCTCTCAATCTGAAGAGGCGGGTGAGCCAGTGCCGATGGACAGCACACCGCAGAACGCATCTCATGATGATGATGAGACTCAGGTGCCAGGTTTTGTGGAGCATGGTGCTGCCCAGACCATCCAACAGCAGCAGGTGTTGGAAGAGGGTAGTGGAGATGATGAAGTCCGAGACCCAACATGGCGTGAGCAACAGGAAGGTGGTGGGAGCAGCTCTGAGGAAGAGATTGTCCCAACGGTACAAAGAGGAGGGAGAGGTAGGCTGCAGACTCGCTTGCCTGTAGCCTCCAGTTTGGCACGTGTTGGAGCAGTTCTCTTACAAATGTCAAAATTGGCGCTCCCATGACTTGCACTGCGTGGTCCTTTTTTGACAGACTTGTAGATGATATTTGCTATGTTCAATGCAAGCTGTGTAAGCAAAAAGTTAAAAGAGGTAAAAATATCAGTAACCTGAATACCACAAATATGTGGAAACATGTACGGACAAAGCACGTAGCTGAGTTACAAAGACACACTGGAGATGTAGGCCAACCTACAGCAGCACCTACATCTTCAGGTTGTGTTGGAGCCTCTACCTCCAGCTCACACACACCTGGTTCGGCTTCCTCACAGGATCTCCATGGAAGAACCTCGGTCACTGTTGTCCATAGACAAACTGTTATTCCACCCACAGCAGCAAGTTCACAGTCATCGTCACACTCCCAGACCACAAAACAGCCATCGGTACCACAGGCATGGGATAAAAGACGGCCATACTCGGCAAACCATCCACGAGCACAGGCTCTGAATGCTGGCATTGCAAAACTCCTGTCCCTTGAAATGCTGTCATTCAGGCTGGTGGAGACTGACAGTTTCAGGAACTTAATGGCATTGGCAGTCCCACAATATAATGTGCCAAGCCGATTTTATTTCAGCAGGCAAGCCGTCCCTGCTCTGCAAAAACATGTCGAGGGAAACATTAAACATGCGCTACTAAACGCCGTCAGTAGCAGGGTCCACCTGACCACCGATGCGTGGACCAGTACCCATGGCCAGGGACGATACCTTTCCCTCACTGCCCATTGGGTCAATGTTGTGGAGCCGGGTACAGATCTTGCCAGTGGCGCTGTACGTGTTCTGCCAACTCCAAGGATTGCAAGAATCCAGTCTGTACACATTGATTCCTCCTCCTACTCCAGTTCCTCAGAATCATCGCTGCACGAGCCGTCACGGTATACCTCCACATGGACCCGTGAACGCTTACCTGTTGCGACCGATATGAGCACAGCCGTGGCCAAACGTCAACAGGCCGTCCTGAAATTAATTTCCATGGGGAATCGAAGCCACACAGCGCAGGAGCTCTGGGATGCCATCAAGCAGTAGAGCGACGTGGGGTTTTTGTCAGCTAATCTCCAGCCAGGCTTGGTAGTGTGTGACAATGGCCGAAATCTGGTGGCAGCTCTGGGCCTTGGCAACCTCACTCACATACCATGTCTGGCACATGTGCTCAACTTGGTCGTGCAGAGTTTTTTGAGGGACTATCCGGATCTTGATGCACTGCTGCACAAGGTCCGCCTAGAGTGCGCTCACTTGCAACGTTCCAGCATGGCCAGATCGCGCATTGCAGCTCTGCAAGTCAGATTTCGCCTTCCTGAACATCGCATCATATGTGACGTACCCACCAGGTGGAATTCCACGTTACATATGTTGGAGCGGTTGTGTGAGCAGCAGCCAGCAGTAATGGAGTATCAGCTGCAACAGGCGCAATCAACTCGCAATTTGCGCCGTTCACACTTCACCACTACTGAGTGGGCCGCTATGAAGGACATCTGCGACGTTTTGCGTGCGTTTGATGTCTCAACGCGGATGGCGAGTGCAGATGATGCACTAGTCAGCATGACTGTCCCCCTTATCTGCCTGCTTCAGAAATCACTGAAAGCACTAAAGGAAGAGGTTTTGGAAGAGGTGGAGGATGAGGAGTCACAAATTCAATTACCTTCAGGACAGTCAGCGCAACGTGGTTCCTCACAAAGGGCTGGGCAGGGCTCACTTTGTGAGGAGGATGAGGAGGAGGAGTCAATGGAGGAGGAAGAAATCCCTACAGAGGGAGGTACACAACGCTCTAGTCAGTATGTAGAGCGAGGGTGGGGTGATGCAGAGGAGGCAGAGATGACGCCTCTTCCAGAGGACAGCCTTTGTTGGCCAGTTGGGAGTCTGCAGCACATGGTTGATTTCATGCTTCAGTGCCTGAGAAACGACCGCCGCATCGCCCACATTCTCACCACGTCAGATTATTGGGTGTACATCCTCCTAGACCCTCGCTACCGGGACAACTTACAAACCCTCATCACACCGGTGAACTGGGACCGTAAAATGCAGGAGTACCAAGACACACTGGTGCAATCCATACTGTTGTACATTCCAGTCGAGAGCTGCTGCTGCTACTGCTTTACAAAGCAGCTCTGTGCGTCGAGGCAGTGTAGACACCTCTACAACAAGAGGGAGCACAAGCAGCGCCTCTGCACAGGGCAAGAGCTGTATGTTACAAATGTGGCAAAGTTTTGTGACAGCGCCAGCAAGGTCTACACCATCCGAGACGGCTCCAGTCACCAGGAAGAAACGTTTCCGTAAGATGGTGACAGACTACTTGGCTTTCCCTCTAAGTGTACTCCAGATGCCTCTTCCCCTTTCAAATTTTGGGTCTCTAAGTTGGATACATGGCCAGAGCTTAGCCAGTATGCATTGGAGGTGCTGGCTTGCCCTGCTGCCAGTGTATTATCTGAGCGCGTCTTTAGTGCTGCAGGTGGTGTAGTAACAGACCGTCGCATGCGACTATCCTCAGAGAATGTAGACCGGCTTACTTTTCTGAAAATGAACAAGGCATGGATCTCACCTGAATTTGCCTGTCCGTTTTCAGATTAAATAACTGTTTGGCAACGTTTTCCATGTCTCCTGTTATGTTCATCTTTCTACCACCTGAACTCTACTCCCTGGGCTACAACACCGCCATTTGTTGCTCGTAAGTAATTGGCAGGGGTACTGACTCCTGGCCAGCCTGGTTACAGCACGACAGCTGTTTCCTGGCAGTGTGAACGTCAATTATCCTCCAATAAGTTGTGCTGTCGTGTTGCATTCGGGTTAGCCGACTCTATGGTGCCTGCAGTTTAGGTGATTCCTATGTGTGCTGTGGGATATGTAAATAAAGGCTGTTTCCATTGTGACAATAGGACAAGCACCCACTGTAGGACTGTGTGATTCGGTAACTGCGAACGGCTTGCGTCCTGTCAACTTACATTTTCATGGGTGCGTTCTGCTACCCGTCCGGGGTCCAGTACCGTCAACTGGTTCTCCCCAGTGCCTTTGGCCTAGGTGCCTCCATCTCCGTATCCGAGTTCCACCAACGTCTGCTGGTCCTTGGTAGTGCTTTGGAGCACAGGTACCTCCTGCTTAGTAACCGTGTCACAGTAACGTCAGCTGGTACTCGGTTGTGACATTGCCTCTTTTCCTTCTGCTACCCGTCCGGGGTCCAGTACCGTCAACTGGTTCTCCCCAGTGCCTTTGGCCTAGGTGCCTCCATCTCCGTATCCGAGTTCCACCAACGTCTGCTGGTCCTTGGTAGTGCTTTGGAGCACAGGTACCTCCTGCTTAGTAACCGTGTCACAGTAACGTCAGCTGGTACTCGGTTGTGACATTGCCTCTTTTCCTTCTGCTACCCGTCCGGGGTCCAGTACCGTCAACTGGTTCTCCCCAGTGCCTTTGGCCTAGGTGCCTCCATCTCCGTATCCGAGTTCCACCAACGTCTGCTGGTCCTTGGTAGTGCTTTGGAGCACAGGTACCTCCTGCTTAGTAACCGTGTCACAGTAACGTCAGCTGGTACTCGGTTGTGACATTGCCTCTTTTCCTTCTGCTACCCGTCCGGGGTCCAGTACCGTCAACTGGTTCTCCCCAGTGCCTTTGGCCTAGGTGCCTCCATCTCCGTATCCGAGTTCCACCAACGTCTGCTGGTCCTTGGTAGTGCTTTGGAGCACAGGTACCTCCTGCTTAGTAACCGTGTCACAGTAACTCAGCTGGTACTCGGTTGTGACATTGCCTCTTTTCCTTCTGCTACCCGTCCGGGGTCCAGTACCGTCAACTGGTTCTCCCCAGTGCCTTTGGCCTAGGTGCCTCCATCTCCGTATCCGAGTTCCACCAACGTCTGCTGGTCCTTGGTAGTGCTTTGGAGCACAGGTACCTCCTGCTTAGTAACCGTGTCACAGTAACGTCAGCTGGTACTCGGTTGTGACATTGCCTCTTTTCCTTCTGCTGCCCCTCCGGGTTCCAGCACAGTAAGCTGGTCCTCGTTACTTCCATTGTCTCTTGCTCCATCTGATACCCGTCCGGGTTCCAGTAACGTCAGCTGGTTCTCGGAAATTAGACGACCTTAAAGACCACCCAGAAGAAGATGACGACAACAAGGACGACGAGCATGAAGCCAACCAGCCTGAACACCATCACAAAGAAAAAATAAAAGATTACCCAGAAGATCACCAACAGGACAAAGAAGGTTAAGACAAACTACAAGATACAGAACAAGAGACAGAAGAACAATAAGCAGAAGATCAAAAAGCAGAAGAACATGAAGTATAAGACCAAAATGAAGAGCAAAATATATGCTGTAAATTCTAAGCAGAAGAAGACTAAGCAGTGTATGGGGGTGAGTCCGTTCCTCCTCGTGGTGCCCCTGGAAAATGCCTGCTGCTGCAGGCTAAACTGAACACGGACAAATACTGTTGTAATTTAAATCTTTTGTGACAGCAAGAACGGAAGAATGAAAAATTCATACTTTTACAGATTACAAGTACAGGAATCTCTGTCACAAATAAGAATATGATGAAGAAGATGAAGAGGAAGAATTTGAATATGAAGAAGATTAATAGTTTAATAATAACAAAATGAGTAATGTAAACAAAAACATGAATAGCAAGAAGTTTAAGAAGATTAAGAAGGTGAAGATGAAGAATAATTTGATGAGAAAGATGATGCTGCTGAAGATTATGAAGGAGAAAGTGTGGCACTGGCAAAAGTTAAAAAGGTGAAGAGCATGGGAGTTGTGAAACATACATATTTGCCAAAATAGAAAAAAGGTTAACAACATCGTCAATTTGTTCGTCAATCCAAACGTATTTCCAAAAAAAAATATATTAATGCTATTCCAATGCATTGGGTTAAACATGTATGCCTTTATTGTCTCCTCAACCTCCCCCAATACATTCTACATTACTCTTTGTTGTTTTCCTTCATGTACAATTAACCAACAAGGCAAGAATGGGTTTTTTTTAATGTCGATATTTGGTTCCCATAGACTTACATTGGACTTCCGGTATCGGAATCGGATATCGCCGATATTTAGTGATATCGGCGATACCATTCCGATCCGATATTTTTAGATATCGAGCAGTATCGCTCAACACTAATAGTTGACCATAAAACTTTGTGAAGTCCACACAACCAAATAATACCCGTACATCACCACAGCACATAGTCTCTGAGATGAAATACTCATACTTACATCATACAGACGACCATATGTTAGGCCACAATGTTCTTAGAGTTTTAATGTAATTTTCCCTTCAATGACTCAGTGGTGACGCTTATATAAGATATTACAGACTGTACTGGGACAGTCAATTGTGCTTCTCGATCAGAGGAGAAAAAAGGAAATGAAAGCAATTTCAGTAGTGACTTCTGCTAAATGAGTTTCAAGCATACAAACAAACAACATCCTCTTCAACTACAAAGACTGAAAAGCTTTCAGGATGCAAGTTAGAGAGTAAGTTTTAAGTGAATCATTTCCAAAGCAATATATCTCCAAGTCAGAAAGGAGCTCTTTTCTAGCAGAAAAAGCCACCATAATCTGAAAAAGAAGTAATGTGACATAAGTGTGTACTTTTCATTCTTTGAATTAACAAAAGAAGTTTATAAAAGTACAATAATACAATAAATACAGCTATAGCATTAAGCTGCTTTTTATGCTGGATGCCTAGAGCAGTACACTTCAAGCTACATCCATCTTCCCAAGTCTAACTATGGCACTATAGGTAAAGCGCTAATTCACAGACCATATTGGAAGCCGTGTTTGCTAGTTCAATAATATATATAAATAAATATACATGCAAATTCAAAAATCTTTTAGCATTTTTCCTTTACTACATTCTTGCCTGAAAATTACAGTAAAGATAAAGAAAAAAAAGGCTATGTGCACTTTGGAACATTTTCTTGGCGTCTCCTGAGCATCCAAATAAAAAAAAAAACTAGGCATACTGACATTAAAATAATCCGAGGGTTTTATTATAGGGGTTGTCCACTACTTGGAAAATCATTTCTTAAATTGCCCCGTCGCCCAACATATTCTGCAGCACTTTACAATTTAGAGGGGTCATGTACAAACAGGGGCGGATTACCAGAGGGTCAATCTGGGCTACCGCCCAGGGCCCAGTGGTGTGGGGGGGGCCACTACAGGGCCGCCATCAGGGCATTACTGCCCTGACTGGCGTATGGGGCCCGGTGGGCAGAGGGGGTCCGCATCGGACCACGTCTCTTCTGTTCACTGGGCCCCTACCGGCAGCCGGCAGGCTAAACCGGGCGCTTAGCGGCGGCGTGCTGTGGCATTTTAAAGCTATTGACGTGCGGGTGCGCCCGCACGTCAATAGTTAACAGCCGCCAGCCAATCGGAGGCTGGCAGCTGATGTCAGCCGCAACGCGCACGTCGCCGGCGTCTGACAATGACGTCGCCGGCGAGTGCGCGCTTATGGAGGGAATTGTCTTTGCCGCAGGAGCACTGCAAGGTAAGAAGAACTTTTTTTTTTTTTATTGAGCGGTGGGGCAGCCTGTGAGACTCGGGATCTGGGGACAGACTGGACATGGGGGAAGAATGGTGCCTGCTGGACACTGGGGGCGCGGACTGTGAGACATGGGGACATGAATGCTGGACATGGGGGCGGACTGTGAGACATGGGGACAGGGGGGCAGAATGCTGGACATGGGGGCACACTGTGAGGCATGGGGCAGAATGCTGGACATGGGGGCACCCTGTGAGGCATGGGGCAGAATGCTGTACATGGGGGCAGACTGAGGCATGGGGCAGAATGCTGGACATGGCGGCAGACTGTGAGGCATGGGGCAGAATGCTGGACATGGGGACACACTTTGAGGCATGGGGCAGAATGCTGGACATGGGGGCACACTTTGAGGCATGGGGCAGAATACTGGACATGGGGGCACACTGTGAGGCATGGGGCAGAATGCTGGACATGGGGGCACACTGTGAGGCATGGGGCAGAATGATGGACATGGGGGCACACTGTGAGGCATGGGGCAGAATGCTGGACATGGGGGCAGACTGTGAGGCATGGGGCAAAATGCTGGACAAGGGGGCAGAATGATGGACATGGGGCAGAATGCTGGACATGGGGCAGAATGCTGGACCTGGGGCAGACTGTGAGACATGGGGCAGAATGCTGGACATGGGGCAGAATGCTGGACATGGGGTCAGAATGCTGGACATGGGGCAGACTGTGAGATATGGGGCAGAATGCTGGACATGGGGTCAGAATGCTGGACATGGGGCAGACTTTGAGACATGGGGGCAGAATGCTGGACACGGGGGCAGACTGTGACACATGGGGGCAGAATGCTGGACATGAGGGCAGACTGTGAGACATGGGGGCAGAATGCTGGACATGGGGCAGACTGTGAGACATGGGGGCAGAATGCTGGACATGGGGCAGACTGTGAGACATGGGGGCAGAATGCTGGACATGGGGCAGACTGTGAGACATGGGGCAGAATGCTGGACATGGGGCAGACTGTGAGACATGGGGCAGAATGCAGGACATGGGGGCAGACTGTGAGACATGGGGCAGAATGCTGGACATGGGGGCAGACTGTGAGACATGGGGCAGAATGCTGGACATGGGGCAGACTGTGAGACACGGGGCAGAATGCTGGACATGGGGCAGACTGTGAGACATGGGGCAGAATGCTGGACATGGGGCAGACTGTGAGACATGGGGCAGAATGCTGGACATGGGGCAGACTGTGAGACATGGGGCAGAATGCAGGACATGGGGGCAGACTGTGAGACATGGGGCAGAATGCTGGACATGGGGCAGACTGTGAGACACGGGGCAGAATGCTGGACATGGGGCAGACTGTGAGACACGGGGCAGAATGCTGGACATGGGGCAGAATGCGAGACATGGGGCAGAATGGAGATACAGGGCATGATTGGAGACATGGGGGCAGGATTGGAGACAGATGGGGCAGGGTTGGAGACAGATCATGCAGGATCATGGGGCAGGATGGATACGATGGAGACAGATGGGGTAGGATGGGGAGATCATATGGGGCAGAATGGATTTTCATGAGGGCAAGATGGGAGAACATATGGCTGAAGCCAGGAATGAGACACACGGACGCCAGGATGGGGAATATTATTACCATAGGGGCTAATTAAGGGATATTACTGCAGTGATGTATTTTTTTATTTTTTGAGTATACTGTTTTAAATGGGGGGGGCGGTCCTGTTACTGTGTAGAGTGATACTATGTCGCCTTTTATACTTCATGTGGTGTAATGTAGAAGTTGGGAAAAATTAAGTAATGTGTTCTGCAAGCGGAGCTCGAGATAACTGTGTTATTTCCTGCAGAGACGAGCCCTGGCTGGAAGAAGTGATGGCGGTCTGTGCTGGATGAAAGATGAAAAACAAAGAGGAAGGAGTTCACCTAGAGACGTCACTGGTGAGTCAGTGTGTTACCTATACACTGTATACTATATACTGAAGTCCTGTGTATAATGTCAGCAGTGATCACTGTATTACCTGTACACAGACACTGCATACTAAGTACAGATCTCCTGTGTATAATGGTACTTATGGTGATAGTATTGTGTTTTTTTTATTACTGATCAGTATTGTAGTATTCAGTCACTATGTGGTGGTAATATGTGGTTTGGACATGGTGTTGCGGTATTTGACCCTTGTATGTACTATTTAGTCACTTTGTGGTGGTAATATGTGCTCTCGTCATGGTGTTGTGGTATTTGTTCCTTGTATGTGATATTATTCGATCACTGTCGTGGTAATATGTGGTCTGGTGGTATTTGTCCCTTGTATGTGGTGTTATTGGTCATTTTAAAAATTGAAAAATAAATAAAAATATACCTAAATTGTATTGCATATTTTAACAAATATTTAATAGGTTACAGTAGAGTAGAGCCCAGCCAAAAGTGTCTACTGTGTTATGGTGGTGGCTTAAAAAATCTTTTGGCCAAAACAAAAGCTGCTGGCTATATGTGTGATCTGGTGATGGGAACTGTTAATGTATGATAGGTGAGAAGTGGAGTTTTTCCAAGAGAGAGCGGTGAACTGTGGAGAGTTTGAGGGGTGGAGGCGCCTGGAATAATCTGTTTTAGGTATATGATGACCCTGTCGCTTGACTCCGTCTCTTGACCCTGTCACATGACCCCGTCACATGACCGGGGGGCCCACAGAGTCTGAACAGCCTGGGGCCCTCGCTACCCTTAATCCACCCCTGTGTACAAATAATATCAAACATTTCAGAGTAACTCAAGTAGAGAAAAAAAAAGGGGAAATGTTCCAGCTCCTTAAAAATTAGAAATTCTTTATTTAACAATAATTTAACAAGCTTGGACAAAGATCACTCTTGTGATCGAAAAGCGTCGCTTTGTCATCCTGTCTTGCTTGCTGATCTGTCCCAGAGCATTGATGTTTTTATGAAGAACATTATTGTTAAATAAAGAATTTCTAATTTTTAAGGAGCTGGAACATTTCCCCTTTTTTTTTTCTCTACTTGAGTTAATCGTCTGACCAGGACAGAGTTCCCTGTACCTGATCCTCATTGTTGGTGAGCTGGCTCTTTTTCTATTTCCATTACAACACATAATTCAATAATTTAAACAAGAGGAGTGAGGGCCCCACTTTTAAGAATTTACAATCTAGAAGGAAGTGGAGAGGACACAAAACGTAAAACGTGATTGTAATGTATGGTCCAGCCATCTGTAAAATAATGGCAGGGCCAGCCTTAAGCTAAATGGTACCCTGTGTAAAATTGCCTTTTATATCACACAGCTCATTATTTTTTTTATTCAGTATGCCATTTATACCGTAGGAAAATTGATTGAAGCTTTCTCCATATATAGGCCCTATGGAAGATTGGCTTATTGGAAGCTCACAGAGTTAGACAGAGGCACGTTTCTTCTGCTGGTTTATTTAAAATAAGTCATAAATCACTGCAGGCTCCACAAATTAAAGATGGCCTTTCTGGCATAACGGGAAAGTAAAAGATAAAGTATAGCACAGTCCATATGCCTGCGAGGATCTGCCCACTTTGGATACAACAACCAGGTTCAATACAGTTTAACACAAAACACTTCTCTGGAGCTGCCAGCTCCAGGCACACTGAATGACTCAGAAGGCTAAGTATTTACCTTCTGAGCCCCACCCTGGGGAAGAGATATGGTAAACAGCCTCCCACCACTCTTCAACTGTTCACTTAGGCTAGTTTCACATTTCCGGCGGGCGCCTTGCGGCGCCCCCGGCATTTTGCCGCAGCGCCGCATGTGAAAACCTTTCACACTTCCGGCGGCCAAAATGCGGTTTTTTGCCGGATGGTTTCTGATGCTTGGAGAGATAAGAAACCATCCGGCAAAAACAAAAAACGTTACATGCAGCGTTTTTTCCCGACGCCGCAATGTACATTTGCGCCGCATCCGGACAAAACCGCATGCAACGCATTGACATGCGGCGCCATCCGGCGCTAATGCATGTCAATGCGAAAAAAGCCGCATGCGGCACATCAGATTTTCAGATGCGGCGCTGCGGCAAAAATGCCGGGGGCGCCGCCAGGCGCCCGCCGGAAATGTGAAAGAGGCCTTAGAAGTCTAGCACTTCCAAATGGCCAATTAACCCCTCTCAGCACTTTGTGTGCTGGAGCAGACTTCCAAGTTTCAAATCAGTGAAGCTAATAGCCTCTGTTGTTAACAATTTTAATCTGACTTCTGAGTTTGGGCTCCCCCTGGTGGTTGCTGATGGTGATGAAGCTGCTTTGGCTAACAGAAGTCTATCACCAGAGGGCGATGATTGGCAATCAGGTGTTACTGACTGGGGAGATTTAAGTGAGCAGCCTTCCAATGATCCTTGCCTGTGATTTATTTCTTCCTGAGCCCTTTTGGAAGTCAGTTTGTTTCCTGCTGTGTCCTGCAACTTTCAGATAAGTTATTCTGCTGTTTATTTCTGTGGCATTTGTTTTCCTTTTGCTTATCTCAGTTTTCTGCCTCTCTGGAGTTAGTACAGCCAGGTTCCCTGAGGGGCCTGCGCTGTACTCTGTATCCCATTTGCCACAGTTTATGTATTTCCAGTTCCCTGTGATTTCAGTATCTGCTGATTTGCTACCAGTTCACACCAGAGTCAGTTTATGTATTTCCAGTTCCCTGTTATTTCAGTATCTGCTGATTTGCTATCAGTTCACACCAGAGTCAGTTTATGTATTTCCAGTTCCCTGTTATTTCAGTATCTGCTGATTTGCTACCAGTTCACACTGTTCTGATCTAGCAGGGGAGAGATCGTGTGGTCTCAGTATTTTTGCATCTCAGACGTGTTGGAATTTTTCTTAGGGTTTTTGCTGGATTGCAGGCAGTATTCTTTCCTGTCCTGTTCTATCTAGACAGTTTGGGCCCCAGTATTTGCTTGCTCTATTTTCTGCCTGTGTTTGTATTTCATCTTGTCTCACCGCCAATATATGTTTGGGGGCTACCTATTCCTTTGGGGCTCTACTCCGGGGCAGTTTAGCTTTCCCCTTTCTCTCTTTAGGCTTAGTTAACTCTTTGGCTGTGTCGAGGCGTCTAGGGCACCATAGGTACGTCCCACTGCTAATTCCAGTTGTGCTGTCAGTTCAGGGGTCTGCAATCCTCTACGTTACCAATCTCTCTGGGTGTCTGGTTGCCTAGCCTATTTTTGCTACTGTGCTCCTCGGCTACCAAATCATAACAGAATCACCGGCCAGACTGTAGATTCTAGGGTACTCTAAAGAAGGAAAGAATAGTAAAAAAAAAAAAAAAAGTGTCAGAATTTTTTATATATTTTTTCCTCTTTTTCTCTGGGGCTGTAGGAGGATTTTTTCTTCAATGGAGACTAAGCATTTGTCTTATCGTGTTGATCAGCTCGTGGCTGAAGTTCGGGGAATTTCTGTCTATCTCACTCCGTTGTCTGCTGTGGAACCTAGGAATCCTATTCCTGATTTATTTTCTGGGGATTGGTCTAAATTTTTGAACTTTAAGAATAATTGTAAGTTGTTTTTTGCCTTGAAGCCTAATTCCTCGGGGAACTCGGCGCAGCAGGTTAAAATTGTCATCTCCCTGTTGCGCGGCGACCCTCAGGACTGGGCCTTTTCCCTGACACCTGGGGATCCTGTATTGGCTAATGTTGATGCGTTTTTTCAGGCTCTGGGGTTGTTGTATGATGAACCTAATGTTATTGCTCAAGCTGAGAAAACCTTGTTGGCATTGAACCAGGGTCAGGAAGCGGCAGAGTTATATTGTCAGAAATTCCGAAAGTGGGCAGTCCTTACTAAATGGAACGTTGATGCCCTAGCGGCTATTTTTCGGAAAGGTCTGGCAGAAATCGTAAAGGATGTTATGGTGGGATTTCCTGTCCCTCGAGTCTCAACGACTCTATGTCATTAGCCATTCAAATAGACATTTATGTGAACGTAGAACTATGCGAGAGGTGATGATGCCTTTCAAACGAACATCTGAGCCCATGCAGTGTGATAGGGTTGTTTCTAGGGCTCAACGTCAGGAATTTAGGAAGCGTAATAAGTTGTTCTTCTATTGTAGGGACGCTTCTCATACTATTTCCGTCTGCCCTAAGCTGGGAAAATGTTTTACTCGCTCATTTGTTTTAGGCAATGTACAGCCTAAGTTTCTCTTGACTGTTACCTTAATCTGCTCCTTATTCTTATTTTCTGCTAAGGCTTTTGTCAATTCAGGAGCAGCCCTGAACCTGATGGATTTTGACTTTGCCAAACGTTGTGGTTTTCCCATGGTACCCCTGCGGACTCCTATTCCTTTGCAGGGTATTGATGGTACCCCTTTGGCGGAGAACAAACCCCAGTTTTGGACCCAGGTGATAATGCGGGTAGCCCCGGACCACCAAGAGAATTGTAAATTTTTGGTGTTGCATAATTTACATGACATTATTGTACTGGGTTTTCCTTGGTTGCAGACCCATAATCCTGTTTTGGATTGGAAGTCTGTGTCTGTGGTCAGTTGGGGTTGTCAATGTGTTCGTAGTGACACTCCTGTTTTTTCTACCTCTCCCCAGTCTCAAGATATCCCTCACTATTTGGCTGATTTTTCTGATGTGTTTAGTAAGAGTAAGTCTGCGTCCTTGCCTCCTCACAGGAGTTATGATTGCACGATTGAGTTAGTCCCCGCTTGTAAATTTCCCAAGGGTCGGCTCTTCAATTTGTCTGTTCCTGAGCATGATGCTATGCGATCTTATATCAAAGAGTCATTGGAGAAGGGTCATATTAGACGGTCCTCTTCACCTTTAGGTGCCGGCTTTTTCTTTGTGGCCAAGAAGGATGGTTCATTGAGGCCATGTATTGACTATTGTCTCCTTAATAAAAGCACTGTTAAATATCAGTATCCATTACCCCTGATTTCCGATTCATTCTCCAGAGTGAAAGGTGCTAGTTGATTTACCAAGCTTGACCTTAGGGAGGCGTATAATCTTATTCGCATTAAGCACGGTGATGAATGGAAGATGGCGTTTAATACCCCTGAGGGGCATTTTGAGTACCTAGTGATGCCTTTTGGGCTCACTAATGCCCCTTCCGTCTTCCAATCTTTCATGAACGATATTTTCCGAGATTTTGTGGATAAGTTTCTGATAGTTTATTTGGACGATATTTTGATTTTTTCCAATGACTGGGATTCTCATGTGGAACATGTTCGGATGGTATTCCGGATTTTGAGAGAAAATGCTTTGTATGTTAAGGGATCGAAATGTCTCTTTGGCATACAGAAGGTTTCATTTTTGGGATTCATTTTGTTTCCGTCCGCTATTGAAATGGGCCCAATCAAGGTTCAGGCCATTTGTGATTGGGTTCAGCCCACTTCCTTGAAGGCTCTTCAGAGATTTTTGGGTTTTCTAATTTTTACCGTAAATTTATAAGTAATTTCTCTGGTATTGTGAAACCACTGACGGATTTGACCAAAAAGGGTTCTGATGTGGTGAATTGGTCTCCAGAGGCAGTTTCGGCATTTCAGGAGCTTAAGTGGAGATTCACTTCTGCTCCTCTTCTACTGCAACCTGATATTTCTCTACCATTTCAAGTGGAGATAGATACCTCTGACATTGGTGCAGGAGCCATTTTGTCCCAAAGGGATCCTGTAACCTCTAAGAGCAACCCTTGTGCCTTCTTCTCGAAAATTTTCCCCAGCTTAACGTAATTAGGATGTGGGGAATCGGGAATTATTGGCTATGAAGTGAGCTTTTGAAGAGTGAAGACATTGGTTGGAGGGAACCAAACATCAAGTTGTGGTCCTCACTGACCACAAGAACTTGATCTATCTCGAATTAGCCAAGCGATTAAATCTTAGACAGGCCAGGTGGGCCTTGTTTTTCACGTGTTTTAATTTTGTGGTCTCCTTTCTTCCGGGCACTAAGAATGTTAAAGCGGATGCCCTCTCTACGGGTTTCCTTGCGGATTCTCTTGATGTGACTGAGCCTACTGCCATTCTAAAGGAGGGTGTAGTTCTTTCCGCTATCTCACCCGATTTGAGATTGGCCCTGGAGGAATTTCAGGGGGATAAACCTGAACGATGCCCTATGGAGAAATTGTATGTCCTCGACCAATGGAGGAAGAAAGTAATGTCTGAAATTCATTGCTCTGCGTTGGCAGGTCATCCTGGTATTTTTGGTACCAGAGATTTGGTGAGTCGGTCTTTTTGGTGGCCTGCCTTATCTCGTGATGTCAGGAATTTTGTACAGTCCTGTGGGACTTGTTCTCGGTCCAAACCCTGCTCTCGCTCTAGTGGATTGTTAATGCCATTACCTGTGCCCAAGAGGCCATGGACCCATATCTCTATGGATTTTATTTCCGACCTCCCTGTCTCTCAGAGAATGACTGTTATCTGGGTGATCTGTGATAGATTTTCCAAGATGGTCCATCTTGTGCCACTGCCGAAGTTGCCATCCTCTTCCGAATTGGTGCCCTTGTTTTTTCAGCAGGTGTTTCTTTTGCACGGCATTCCGGAGAACATTGTGTCTGACAGAGGAGTCCAATTTGTTTCCAAATTTTGGAGAGCCTTTTGTTCTAAACTGGGAATTCAGTTGTCTTTCTACGCTGCGTTTCACAATCAGACCAATGGGCAGACTGAGAGAGCAAATCAGACTTTGGAAACTTATTTGAGATGTTTTGTATCTGCTGATCAAAATGACTGAGTCTCTTTTTTGCCCTTGGCTTAATTCGCTCTGAATAATAGGGCTAGTTCTGCCACTTTGATGTCCCCTTTTTTCTGCAATTTTGAGTTTCATCCTCGGTTTTCTTCAGGGCAGGTGGAGGCTTCTGCCTGTCCTGGTGTTGATTCTATGGTAGAGAGAATGCAGCAGATTTGGAATCAAGTAGTAGATAAGTTGTCTCTCTCTCAGGAGAGGGCCCAACGGTTTGCCAACCGGCATAGGATGGATGGTCCCCGGTTTAACACTAGGACTACTGGACTCGTGACCCCGCGTAGAACTACTGAAAGGAGTCATTTTGACTCCTTGCTTGTTTTCATTTATTTTTAGAGTTTCATTTGTGGTTATTTATTAATAATTATATTTTTTGTAATGTATTATTATTGTGAGATCCAACAGTAATGCTTTTGATTGTTTTTTTTCTGCTTTTCTTATTTTTCTACAGAAAATAACAATAATTATAATAGACGTTTTTCAAAATTTTTTTTTATTCAAGTGCACACATATAAACAACAACTGAAGAACAAAAAGCAGAGAAAATGTAGGTGGAGGAGCATAAAAATGAAAATATGGCGCAGAATTCACCTTCTAAACATTTGGTGTTTCGCATTTTAGGCATTGCCTTTGATTTATGGCAGTACATTGCCCACACAAAGACTTACCACAAGTCTTACAATTGCCGACAGATCTATTTTTCTTGCACTTTTCTTTGATCTGGCAAAATTTTGTTTGAACCATCACTTCTGAGCATGTAGAAACTTGGGACGTGGAACCCTTTTCCCTATCTGTGACATAAGGACCACTCAACTCTCTCACAAGCGTTTGCAAAAATGCCTTGCGTGACATTTTTTGGTGGGTTATCTCATTGAATATTATCCATGCATTTATACTCGCAAAGTCTAAGGCATTTTCAAATGCATGAACAGGCCATCTCCTTGTGCATGTTCGTGTGGTATATTTTCGTGCCATCTGATCCACTCATCTACTCCATATTTTGTTTCATTGTAAAACTTTACGTTTCTGGAGTTTTTTTAGCGGAATCAGACGCAACAACAACATCTGGATGGACGGAACTCAAAATGACAACATTTTTGTTGGGCTTTCCTTGATATACTGTAAGTGTAAAATTGTCTTCATTTCTAAACACTTTAGTGTTGTACAATTCCTCTTTCATGGATTTTATTTCTTTAGGCACTTCTCGCCTTATCTTGTTCAGTGTTCCCACGATGGTTGTTCCTTTGCTTTTTAGCTGTGTAACATTGCGACCTTTTTTCAAAAACGGGTCCAATAACTTCATTACCACATGGTCAGCTAAACGGTCCTCAGCACGGCGTGTGTCATCTTTGCCTAGATAAGGGAAGCCATTTGCCAGATATTTGCTCTCCTTATCAACAGCTAGCCAATATTTGTGGCCATATTTATCTGGTTTGGAAGGCATGTACTGCGTGAATGGACACCTAGTTTTGCTTGGGAAAAGTTGCTCATCCACCGTTATGTATGGGCCAGGTTTGTAACACGCAATACAATTTTCAATAAACCTGTCCCACACAGTAGAAAATAGAGCAAACTTGTCCGTTTGCAGTCTCTCCGATCGAGTAGATTTCTCATCAAATCTGAGAAACCTCATAATTTCAACAAAGCGGTCCCTAGACATTGTCGCTTTGCAAAACGGTATTCCCCAGTCATTACACCAAATACTGCTAATCGAGTGACGGTTCGTGCCAGATATTCCACGAGCATAGAATATCGCAATGAATGCATCTAGCTCCTCATCAGATAGAGTAAACTGTAAATTATTGTTCCTGCATGCTTCTGCAAGCGTACAGTTCTTTATATGTGTCAATATATATGAATCAAAAATTAGCATAAGATAAGAGCCTAGAGTAAACAAGCTATTTTGTTCAGCATTACACAGTAATACAAGCAGGTAAAACACAAGGAAAATGTGAAAAGTTGACATGTAAATTGAACTACATCTATATGAACATCAGGGTAAATAAGACAGAGTGAAAAAATTATGCACAAAACTTTATAGCAACATTTAGTGACAAAAGGAACTCAAAATATAGTAGGGAGTCAAAATGACTCCCTTCAGTAGTTCTTGGTAAATTTTGAAAAAAACGCGCAAATTTTTCACCAAAATTATTTATTCTCACAAAATCTTTTTTCACATCATATTTGAGGAAAAGTCACCGAGTTTCAAGCCGGAATTCTGAAAAATGTAGTCACAGAAGAGAAATAAAAAACGAAAGGAGTCAAAATGACTCCATCAGTAGTTCTAGTGTTAAAGTAGGTGACATGGTTTGGTTGTCCTCAAGAAATATCCCTATGAAGGTTGCATCTCCAAAATTTAAGCCAAGGTTCATTGGACCTTATAAGATTTTGGATATCCTTAATCCCGTTTCTTTCCGTTTGGCTCTTCCAGGGATGTTTAACCCCTTCCCGACCCATGACGCCACGTAGGCGTCATGAAAATCAGTGCCAATCCGACCCATGACGCCTATGTGGCGTCATGAAAGGATCGCGTCCCTGCGGGTCGGGTGACCGGGGTCACTGAAAGGTCACCCGACCCGCCGGCACAGGACACTTTGTGCTTCACCACAGGGGGGTTGGCTTAACCCCCCCATGGCCACGATCGCTCTGATTGGCTGTTAAAAGTGAAACAGCCAATCAGAGCAATCTGTAATTTTTCACCAATATAATTGGTGAAATATTACAATCCAGCCATGGCCGATGCTGCAATAGCATCTGCCATGGCTGGACACCGAGCCCTGACCCCCCCACACGGATTCACGGCGGCGATCGGCCGCCGCCACCGAAAGATGGCAGCGGTCGGTCACCGCCGTCACTAAAAGCTCCCCTCGTCCTGGCCTCCGCTGCCCCCACCTTCCGATCCCCCCCCCCTCACTTCCGACCACCATACTCACCTCTCCCGGTCCACCGATGTCCCTGGATCCTTCCCGCGGCTGCCCGGGATTCTTCATGGGCGCCGCCATCTTGGAAAATGGCGGGCGCATGCGCAATGCGCCCGCCGGCCGGCGCATGCGCAGTGCGCCCTGCCTAGTCAAAAAATTTATTTTGATCACTGTGATAAACTGTCACAGTGATCAAAATAAAAAAAAGTAAGTGAACCCCCCCTGTCATAGGTAGGGAAAAATAATAAAGAATTTTTTTTTTTTCCTATTAGGCCCTGTGCACACGTTGCGGATTTTGCTGCGGATCCGCAGCTGATTTCTCTGCTGATTCGCAGCTGATTTCTCTGCTGATCCGCAGCTTATTTCGCTGCTGATCCAGCGATTCTGCTGTCGCAGCGGATTTCGCTGCTGATCCGCAGCGATTCGCTGCGATCCGAGCTGATTTCGCTGCTGATCCGCAGTGATTCGTGCTGTCCTCAGCTGATTCGCTGCTGATCCTGCTGATTTCGCTCGGATTTCGCTGCTAATCCGCAGCTGATTTCGCTGCTGATCCGCAGCTGATTTGCTGCTGACGCAGCGATTCGCTAATCCGCAGCGGATTTTGCTGCGGATCAGCAGCGGATTTTGCTGCGGATCCGCAGCGGATTTGGCGCTGCGGATCCACAGCAGATCCAGAAACCATGTACAGTACAATGCAAATAAATGGTAAAAAAAAACGCTGTGCACATGCTGCAGATTTTTCAGCGCGGATTTGCTGCGGTTTTAAATCCGCAGCATGTCAATTATTTGTGCGGATTCCGCAGCGATTTTACACCTATTCCATTATAGGCGTAAAACCGCAGAGAAAAACCGCAGCAAATCTGCGCTAAATACGCAGGTAAAAGGCAGGTCGTTTTACCTGCGGATTTTAGAAAAATCCGCAACGTGTGCACGGGGCCTTAGGGTCAGGCTGGGTTCATATTGCATTATGGCAGTCCGTTAGATGGACTGCGTTTCACCGCGGTATAACGCGGTGTAACGCAGTCCATTAACGCTGCCATTCACCCCATTTGTGTGCGCATCGCAACGCATGCCATGAAGCGGCATGCGTTCGCGACGTGTCGTCATTCAGTGACGGAGCCTTGGATGCAGGCTGCAGCGTCTGGGCTCCATCACCGCTAGCACAGATGAATCATCGCTGATTCCTCTGCACTAGCGGGTATAGCATAACGCGATCGCGTTATGCTATACCGTTACCAGCCCGTCAACGCTACGTGTTGAACGTGCTGGTAAAACGCAATATGAACCCAGCCTTAGGGTTAGAACTAGGGTTAGGGTTAGAACTAGGGTAAGGGTTAGAACTAGGGTAAGGGTTAGAACTAGGGTTAGGGTTGGAATTAGGGTTAGGGTTGGAATTAGGGTTAAGGTAGGGATTAGGGTTAGGGTTGGGATAAGCGTTAGGGGTGTTTTGGGGTTAGGGTTGGGATTAGGGTTAGGCTTGTGGTTAGGTTTATGGTTAGAGTTGGGATTAGGGTTAGGGGTGTGTTGGGGTTAGGGTTATGGTTAGGGTTTGTATTAGGGTTAGGGGTGTGTAGGGGTTAGGGTTGGGGTTAGGGGTGTGTTGGGGTTAGGGTTGGAGTTAGAATTGAGGGGTTTCCACTATTTAGGTACATCAGGGGATCTCCATACGCGACATGGCGCCACCATTGATTCCTGCAAATTTTGCGTTCAAAAAGTCAAACAGTGCTCCCTTTATTCCAAGCCCCGACGTGTGCCCAAACAGTGGTTTACCCCCACATATGGGGTATCAGCGTACTCGGGAAAAATTGCACAACAACTTTGGGGGTCTAATTTCTCCTGTTACTGTTGGGAAAAAAAATTGGGGACTAAAAAAGTTATTTTTGTGGAAAAAAATGATTTTTTATTTTCACGGCTCTGCGTTATAAACTTCTGTGATGAACTTGGGAATTCAAAGTGCTCACCACACATCTAGATAAGTTCCTTGCGGGGTCTAGTTTCCAAAATGGGGTCACTTGTGGGGAGTTTATACTGTTTAGGCACATCAGGGACTCTGCAAACGTAACATGACGCCCGCAGACCATTCCATCAAGTCGGCAATTCAAAACGTCACTACTTCCCTTCCGAGCCCCGAAGTGTGCCCATACAGTAGTTTTCTCCCACATATGGGATATCAGCGTACTCAGGACAAATTGGACAACAACTTTTGAGGTCTAATTTCTCCTGTTACCCTTGGGAAAATAAAAAAATTGGGGACTAAATGATCATGTTTGTGGAAAAAATATGATTTTTTTATTTTCATGGCCCGGCGTTATAAACTTCTGTGTAGCCCTTGGGGTTCAAAGTGCTCACTACACATCTAGATAAGCTCCTTGGGGGGTCTAGTTTCCAAAATGGGGTCACTTGTGGGGGGTTTCTACTGTTTAGGCACATCAGGGGCTCTGCAAAGGCAACATGACGCCCACAGAAATTCCATCAAGTCTGCATTACAAAATGGCGCTCCTTCCCTTCTGTGCTCTCCATGCGCCAAAACAGTGGTTCCCCCCCACATATGGGGTACCAGTGTACTCAGGACAAACTGTACAACAACTTTTGTGGTCCAATTTCTCCTGTTACCCTTGTGAAAATAAAAAATTGCGGGTTAAAAAAATCAGTTTTTGAGGAAAAAAATGATTTTTTATTTTCACGGCTCTGCATTACAAACTTCTGTGAAGCACGTGGGGGTTCAAGGTGCTCACCACACATCTAGTTAAGTTCCTTGAGGGGTCTAGTTTACAAAATGTGGTCACTTGTGGGGGGTTTCTACTGTTTAGGCACATCAGGGGCTCTGCCCGCCCGCAGACCATTCCATCAAGTCGGCATTTCAAAGCGTCACTACATCCCTTCCAAGCCCTGACGTGTGCCCAAACAGTGGTTCTCCCCCACATGTGAGGTACTAGCGTACTTAGGACAAATTAGACAACAACTTTTGGGGTCCAATTTCTCCTGTAACCATTGTGAAAATAAAAAATATGGGGCTAAATAATAATTTTTTGAGAAAAAAAAATGATTTTTTATTTTCACGGCTCTGCGTTATAAAGTTTTGTGAAGCACCTGGGGGTTTAAAGTGCTCACTGTGCATCTGCATAAGTTTCTTAGGGGGTCTAGTTTCCAAAATGGGGTCATTTGTGGGGGAGCTCCAAAGTTTAGGCATACAGGGGCTCTCCAAACATGACATGGTGTCCGCTAACGACTGGAGCTAATTTTCCATTCAAAAAGTCAAATGGCGCTCCTTCCCTTCTGAGCCCTGCCGTGCGCCCAAACAGTGGTTTATGACCACATATGAGGTATCTGTGTACTCAGGAGAAATTGCCCAACAAATTTTAGGATCCAATTTATACTGTTGCCCATGTGAAAATGAAAAAACTGAGGCTAAAAGAAAATTTTTGTGAAAAAAAAGTACTTTCTTTTTTTTACGGATCAATTTGTGAAGCACTTGGGGGTTCAAAGTGCTCACTCTGCATCTAGATAAGTTCCTTGGGGGGTCTAGTTTCCAAAATGGGGTCACTTGTGGGGGAGCTCCAATGTTTAGGCACACAGGGACTCTCCAAATGCGACATGGCAACCGCTAAATATTCCAGCATATTTTCCATTCAAAAAGTCAAATGGCGCTCCTTCCCTTCTGAGCCCTGCCGTGCGCCCAAACAGTGGTTTATGACCACATATGAGGTATCGGTGTACTCAGGAGAAATTGCCCAACAAATTTTAGGATCCATTTTATCCTGTTGCCCATGTGAAAATGAAAAAACTGAGGCTAAAAGAAAATTTTTGTGAAAAAAAAAGTACTTTTTTTTTTTACGGATCAATTTGTGAAGCACCTGGGGGTTCAAAGTGCTCACTCTGCATCTAGATAAGTTCCTTACGGCGTCTAGTTTCCAAAATGGGGTCACTTGTGGGGAGCTCAATGTTTAGGCACACAGGGACTCTCCAAATGCGACATGGCAACCGCTAAATATTCCAGCATATTTTCCATTCAAAAAGTCAAATGGCGCTCCTTCCCTTCTGAGCCTGCCGTGCGCCCAAACAGTGGTTTATGACCACATATGAGGTATCTGTATACTCAGAGAAATTGCCCAACAAATTTAGGGTCCACTTTATCCTGATGCCATGCAAAATGAAAAAATTGATGCTAAAAGAAAAATTTTGTTGGAAAAATTAAAATGTCCATTTTTTCCTTCCACGTTGCTTTAGTTCCTGTGAAGCACCTGAAGGGTTAATAATCTTCTTGAATGTAGTTTTGAGTAGCTTGAGGGTGCAGTTTTTATAATGGTGTCACTTTTGGGTATTTTCTGCCATATAGACCCCTCAAAGTGACTTCAAATGTGAGGTGGTCCCTAAAAAAAATGGTTTTGTAAATTTTGCTGTAAAAATGAGAAATCGCTGGTCAACTTTTAACCTTATAACTTCTAACAAAAAAAAATGTTGTTCCCAAAATTGTGCTGATGTAAAGTAGACATGTGGGAAATGTTATTTATTAACTATTTTGTGTCACATAACTCTCTGGTTTAACAGAATAAAAATTCAAAATTTGAAAATTGCGAAATTTTCTAAATTTTGGCCAAAGTTCCATTTTTTTCACAAATAAATGCAAAAATTATCGACCTAAATTTACCACTAACATGAAGCCCAATATGTCACGAAAAAACACACTGGTCAGAATTGCAAAAAATGGCCAGGTCATTTAGGTCAAAATAGGCTGGGTCATGAAGGGGTTAAGATTCACAACGTTTTTCATAAATCTTTGTTGAACAGGTTTGTTGAGCCAGTAGTTCCTATGGCTACGCCCCCTGAGCCTGTTTTGGTTGAGGGCAATCTGGAGTTTGAAGTGGAGAAGGTATTGGATTCTCGTCTGGCTAGATGGAGACTCCAGTACTTGGTCAAGTGGAAAAGTTATGGTCAGGAGGACAATTCTTGGGTGTTTGCTTCTGACATTCATGCTGAGAGATTAGTTCGCGACTTTCACCGGGCTCATCCTGATCGGCCTGGTGGCGCAGGTGAGAGTTCGGTGACCCCTCCTCAAGGGGGGGTACTGTTGTTAACATTTTTAATCTGACTTTTGAGTTTGGGCTCCCCCTGGTGGTTGCTGATGGTGATGAAGCTGCTTTGGCTAACAAAAGTCTATCACCTGAGGGCGATGATTGGCAATCAGGTGTTACTGACTGAAGAGATTTAAGTGAGCCGCCTTCCCATGATCCTTGCCAGTGATTTGTTTCTTCCTGAGCCCTTTAGGAAGTCAGTTTGCTTCCTGCTGTGTCCTGCAACTTTCAGATAAGTTACTAGGCTGTTTATTTCTGTGGCATTTGATTTTCTTTTGCTTATCTCAGTTTTCTGCCTCTCTGGAGCTAGTACATCCAGGTTCCATGCGGGGCCTGCGCTATACTCTGTTTCTCATTTGTCACAGTTTATGTATTTCCAGTTCCCTGTTATTTCAGTATCTGCTGATTTGCTACCAGTTCACACCAGAGTCAGTTTATGTATTTCCAGTTCCCTGTTATTTCAGTATCTGCTGATTTGCTACCAGTTCACATCAGAGTCAGTTTATGTATTTCCAGTTCCCTGTTATTTCAGTATCTGCTGATTTGCTACCAGTTCACACCAGAGTCAGTTTATGTATTTTCAGTTCCCTGTTATTTCAGTATCTGCTGATTTGCTACCAGTTCACACCAGAGTTCTGATCTAGTGGGGGAGAGATCGTGTGGTCTCAGTATTTTTGCATATCAGACGTGTTGGAATTTTTCTTAGGGTTTTTGCTGGATTGCAGACAGTCCTTTCCTGTCCTGTTCTATCTAGACAGTTTGGGCCCCAGCATTTGCTTGCTCTATTTTCTGTTTGTGTTTGTATTTCATCTTGTCTCACCGCCAATATATGTTTTGGGGCTACCTATTCCTTTGGGGCTCTACTCCGGGGCAGTTTAGCTTTCCCCTTTCTCTCTTTAGGCTTAGTTAACTCTTCGACTGTGTCGAGGCATCTAGGGCACCGTAGGTAAGTCCCATGGCTAATTCTAGTTGTGCTGTCAGTTCAGGGGTCTGCAATCTGCTAAGTTACCAACCTCTCTGGGTGTCTGGTTGCCTAGCCTATTTTTGCTACTGTCCTCCTCGGCTACCGAATCATAACAAGCCTCATTAATAGCCTCACTTGTCACCCTCATAAGTCACAAAACAACCTAAAGTCCCACTCTGTTATCACCGGGTGGAGCAGGTCCTAAACCACTCCGACCTCATGGGTCTCATTCCCACAGTTCGTTTTTATGGTCACCCTAGCAATAGTGTAGTCCGTTGGCATCCCATTAATACAGTGGATACCCATGTGTTTTCGTAGATCAACTGGTGGGAGAGTTTGGCTCTTACCAGGGTCACCAAACTCACCGAGTCCAAGAGTCCTGACCCTGGTACTCCATTTATTGTTACGGGAAATGCCTAAGGCTGAGAGCCAACACTGCAGGCAGGATACGCAGAGTACGAACAGCGCCTCCCTAGGCTGCAGTCCATTGGTTTGTAGGACATAGGACAATGGGTGGCTATAGGTTCAGGACTGTGACATCTCCAACAGATCAAGTCTTTACCAGCGGCCTTTGGCAACCCCCCTATTTTGGAATTTGGGCTCCCTCTGGGTACTCCAGTATGGGGATGCAACACCACCCATCTTCCTTAGAGACCTCTCAACCACTTGGTACCTTTCTACTAAGTCAACCAGGTCATCCGCATTTCAGAGGTCCTCCTGGACAACCCAGGTCTGCACCGGCGTAGTGAACATAAAAATTTATATTTTGAGTCCGTAATGAAATATTTAGAATACATTCAGACCATGACAGAGCAGCATTGCTGGTCATACATTTAAAGATAGACAATGCTCATATTGACACAATCTTGAGAACTGTTTACTTATTGTCTGAAAGCTTTTAACTCACAAATTGCTTTATGTTTTTTCTATTTATGTTGTTTGTTATTGTAAAACATGGAGGTTTATTTAACCTCTGTCTGTTGTGAACTTATCTAATCCTTGAGAGCTTTTGAATTGTGTGGGTTTGTTGCCCATTGTCTGATGTTTGCCTGGTATCTCTGATTCATCTTATCCCGAAAGCTGGCCACTAGAGGGCGATGCTTAAACCAAAGTTACATAGTGTAAATCACTATGTAAGGCCAGAGAAACATGACTAAAACAGAAGCAGAAAGTTGGGTACCTGTACTTATATGTGTACAGTGTTGTGATACCTGCATAAGTGGGGACGCCCATGCAGTGTTGTGAATTTCCCAGGGGTTCTCTGTCTTGGTGTTGCTCCTCTGGTATTCCAGATGGATGATGTTTAAAAGCTCCTTGGTGATGATGTGAGTATATGTAGTTAATCTTTATATGAATTTAATCTTTATATGTACTTAACCTTTGTATGTTAAAATATACAAAAGTGTACGCAATCATACTATTCCTTTAATTTAGTACTTTAAAATAAAATTGCGTTATATCGCAAGTAGTAATCTCTTTAAAGCTGTATCCGAACCTTAGTGTTAAAAACTTGGCAATACAACCAACCTGGGAAGGGAGTGGATAAATCTGTCCATTACGACCCACTCTACCATCTGGCCAGGGGTGGAGGACTCCGGATGCAACCACTTATGTAAAAGATGCAGCAGATCGAACATTTGGGAGCAAGAGGGTTTATCACAACAATACGCTGTGATAAATTCCGACACCTTGCACCACCAACAATCAATTGTTCTCATTGCTGGCCGCAGCAGTTGCCTTGCGTAACAGCAAAGCTACATCAACTGTGTGGTGGCTATTCATTTGAATAGGCATAACTCTGCAGTACCTGGCAGCAGTCACTACAGAGTTGATGGAGACGTGCTGTTCCGTTCCGCAACTGCTACCTCCAGCACTTCCAACAGCTGATCGGTGGTGGTGCTAGGTGTCGATACACCACCAATTTAATAACATTAACAGTAGTGCAGCAATTTCATAAGAGGTGTGTTTTACTGGTCCACCAAAAATGCTACTTCATCCATGGGATGCTATACATTTTTATGGTAACTAATGCCACTTTAGTGGCATAAATGATGAACCTGCTTGGTACGCTTTGCCACTCCCTACTCACCCTAAACTGCAAACATACCACTCACCCTACACTGCAAACATTCACTAACACACTAGCCGCATACCGCACACATCCCTCACACACTGGGCATACTGAATACCGCCTACGGCCCTCACACAATGGACATACTGTATCCCGCCTATGGCACTCACACACTGGACATTATAGTGCATATGGCCCGCACAGACTGGCCGTTTACCACACATTGCCCTCACACACTGGATATTTACCACACACGGCCTTCACACATTGGACATTTACCACACATGGCCCTCACACCTGGCCGTTTACCACACACGGCCTTCACACACTGGCCGTTTAACACACAGCCCTCACACACTGGCATTTATATCATACACGGCCCTCACACACCAGCCATTTACCACACACTGGCCGTTTAACACACACAGTCCTTACACTATACCTCCCAACTTTTGAAGCCGGGAAAGAGGGACAAAGGTTGCAAATCTTAGGCCATGCCCCGACCACACCCATTTCACAACTAGTCACACCCATGTCCACGCCCCAACCACACCCATTTAGCACTGGTGATCACATTGACTGGTACTGAGGGCACAGTGACTGGTACTGTGGGCACACTGGTACTGAGTAAAAGAAAGAAAGAACGGAGAGAGAAAAAAGAAACAGAGAGAAAGAAAGAGGGGAAAGCAAGAAAGAACAGAGAGAGTAGAGAGAGAAAGAAATAAACAAAGAAAGGGGAAAAAAAGAACAGAGAGAGAGAAAAAAAGAAAGAGGGGAAAGAAAGAACAGAGACGGAGAAAGAAAGAGGGGAAAGAAAGAACAGAGAGGGAGGGCGAAAGAAAGAGGGGAAAGAAAGAACAGAGAGAGAAAGAAGAAAAGATGGGAAAGAAAGAACAGAGAGAGAAAGAAAGAAAGACAGAAAAGAAAGAAAGAACAGAGAGAGAAAGAAATACGGGAAAGAAAGAAAGAACAGAGAGGGAGGCAGAAAGAAAGAGGGGAGAGAAAGAACAGAGAGAGAAAGAAAGAAAGACGGGAAAGAAAGAACAGAGAGAGAGAAAGAAAGGAAGACGGGAAAGGAAGATGGCAAAGAAAGAAAGAATCAGAGAGAAAGAACAGAGAGAAAGAAAGAGGGGACAGAAAAAAAGAACAGAGAGAGAAAAAAAGAAAGAGGGGAAAGAAAGAACAGAGAGAGAAAGAAAGACAGAGGGGAAAAGAAAGAACAGAGAGAGAAAGAAAGAAATCAAGAAAGAAAGAGGGGAAAGAAAGAACAGAGAGAGAAAGAAAGAACAGAGAGGGAGAGAAAGAAAGAGGGGAAACAAAGAACAGAGAAAGAAAGACAGAGGGGGAAAGAAAACAGAGAGAGAAAGAAAGAATAGAGAGAGAAAAAGAAAGAGGGGAAGAAAGAACAGAGAGAAAGAAAGAAAGAGGGGAAAGAAAGAAAGAACAGAGAGAGAAAGAAAAGAAAGAAAGGGGGAAAGAAAGAAAGATCAGAGAGAGAAAGAAAGAAAGAAGATAGAAAGAAAGAAAGAGTGGAAAGAAAGAACAGAGAAAGAAAGAAAGAACAGAAGCGAGAAAAAGAAAGAAAGAGGGGAAAGAAAGAACAGAGAGATAGAGAGAAAGAAAGAAACAGAGAGAAAGAAAGAGGGGACAGAAAAAGAGAACAGAGAGAGAAAAAAAGAAAGGGTAAAGAAACAACAGAGAGGGAGAGAGAGAGAAAGAAGGGAAAGAAAGAACAAAGAGAGAAAAGAAAGAACAGAGAGAAGAGAGAAAGAAAGAGGAAGAAAGAACAGAGAAGAGAGAAAGAAGAGAGAAAAGAGAAAGAACAGAGGGAAGAAAGAACAGAGAGAAAAAAGAAAGAAAGAACAGAGAGAAAGAGAAAGAAAGAGGGGAAAGAAAGAACAGAGAGAGAAAGAAAGACAGAGGGGGAAAGAAAGAACAGAGAGAAAAGAAAGAAAGAAGAAAGAAAGAGGGGAAAGAAAGAACAGAGAGAGAAAGAAAGAACAGAGAGGGAGGAGAAAGAAAGGGGAAAGAACAGAGAAAGAAAGACAGAGGAGGGAAAAAAGAACAGAGAGAGAAAGAAAGAGAGAGAAAAAGAAAGAGGGGAAAGAGAACAGAGAGAGAAAGAAAAGAAGGGAAAGAGGGGAAAGAAAGAAAGAAAGAAGAGGAAGAAAGAAGGGAAGAAAGACAGAGAGAGAAAGAAGAAAGAACAGGAAGAAGAGGGAAAGAAGAACAGAGAGAGAAAGAAAGAAGACAGGAGGAGAAAGGAAAAAGAGGAGAAGAACAGGTAGTTCTATGTATATATTCCTGAAACTCAGTTTGTTCGTCAGCCATTTTACTTTCTGTCTTGCTGCAGCTATCTTGCCCTCAGTCAAAATGGAGTTTCCAGCTTGCATGTTCCCGCCCTGATTCTCTCCTTTGCTTCTTAAGCAGCCACAGCTGAGCAATCAGTGCTTCAGAATCTAGCCTGCAGTGAACCTGTGACTTGACTCCTGTAAGCCTTGGACCTTGTACTCCAGCTATTCCTACTGAGGAACTCTGAAGCACTTGTGGACTCTGAACCCTGCTCTTTGAAAGACCCACGTTTGCATGGACTTAAGGTAACAGAGAAGAAGATCCTGAATCTGTATTGGAGAGTGATTGCTGAGCTTGGATTACTCTGGCCTGCTGTGTCTCCTGTTTCTGTGTCTGCAAACTGTGTGACTATTTCTGCCAACTTGTATGAAGTAATACAGGACTTTTCTATATCAAACCTGTGACTCCTGTGTTTTCATCGCACCCAAGCACAAGACGCTATATGAACTGTACTACATACATTACAAGATTCTGAAGCCTAAACGTTAGTGTCTGCTGGGTCTGGAAGGCTGTGTCTGCTGTACTGTGGATATCAGAGTCCGGTTGTACTTTCTGTGATGACAGTGGTTGTGACTTCTCACAACCATTCCAGGTGAGCAATTCCCTTAAGTTTTTCTTTTTGCAGTGTTACCACAGGTAAACACTATTGTTTGTTTTTTTTTTTTTTCCTTTCTTTTCTCTTTTTTGTCTGCTGTAACTCTGGATATCAGATGTCTGGTTGAAACTTTCTGTGATGATAGTTGTTGTGACTTCTCACAACCATTCCAGGTGAGCAGTTCCCTTAATTTTTTTTTCTCTCTGCAGTGTTGCCACAGGTGAACACTATTGTTTTTTTTTTCTCTCCTCTACTTCCAGTAATCCTGTCTTAAAAGATCTGGAAAATGGAGGCCCGCATAAAGGAACTTTGCGGAGTGACTGATAATATCCTTGCAGATTTGCAGAATATAAAGACCCGTTTTACAAATCTACAGGACCTCAATAATCACAATTTGCAAGTGGTTGGACAGACTACCCAGGATTTGCGAGCCAGGATTGAGGTTCTAGAGGGGCGAGTCCAGGCTCCTGCCGTAGCCCCGAGTGCTGGGATTCCCAAGTTGTCCCCTTTTCGTTTTGGCGGTGAACGTGAGAAATTCAGGGGATTTATTAATCAATGCAATCTTTTTTTTTCTGCAATGCTTCACAATTTCCCACTGAACGATCTAAGGTGCTTACTATAATTATGTTGCTTACCAACAAGGCTTTAATGTGGGCAAACCCTCTGATTGAGACTGAGGATGATTGTTTGAATCACCTTGATGATTTTATTTCAGCCATGGGGCAGGTGTTTGATGACCCCAATCGAGGTGCAACAGCTGAAGCAGCCATGTTAGCTTTGCGCCAAGGTAAGCACTCGGTAGCTGAATATGCCTTGGATTTCAGGAGATGGGCCCTTGATACCACCTGGGACAGTTCCGCCAAAAAATCTATTTTTCGAAAGGGGTTATCTCCACTGATTAAGGATGAACTTGCTCGTGCCGACCCTCCCACTGCGTTAGGTGACTTTATTAACTACTGCATCCGTATTGATACTCGTCTGACTGAACGCAGGCAAGAGAGATGGTTCGAAAGCAATCGTACTAACCTTTTCCTACCTTCCTCTCCAGCTAAGGAACCTTTGAGTAGGATTACACGGGAACCTGAACCTGAACCCATGCAGGTAGACTCTTTACAACGACGGGTTAGTGATGCACGCAAGGAACATCGTTTTAAGGAGAATCTATGTTTCTATTGTGGTAAGTCAGGCACTTCATTATAAACTGCCCCAGCCGTTCTCGTAAGACTACTGCAGCACTCATTCATTGTGAGTGTTGCGAGAGGGGATCTGTCAGGTCCGAGCCTCAGGCTCCAGAGAGATCTGCAGCAACAGATCTTGATTTCTCGGACTTAAACTCCGTTACCTCTGAGGACGTTGACTGTGTAAACGCTGCCATTTTTCAAGTTTCCTCAGCGGTGTCCAGCTGAGTTGTAAGAAAAACAATTCTCATTGCTTTCTTTCCATCAAACTCTGGGTTGACTCAGCTTGGGTGTCTAGCTCTGCTATGATCGACTCAGGGGCAAGTGGAAATTTATGGATGTCTCCTTTGCTCTGAAACAGGGAATACGTTCAGTGAAGAAGGCTACTCCAGTACAGATGGAAACTGTGGATGGCTCCCTGCTGACCTCTGGACCAGTGGATCAGGAAACAGAGCCTTTGAGGGTTCTTATGGGTAAAGATCATCAAGAGAAACTGTCCTTTATGCTTATCTCTTCTCCCCACTTTCCCATTATTCTAGGGCTACCATGGCTGCAGGCTCAGAATCCTACCATTAACTGGGAGACCAAGGAATTACACTTTCCAGAGAAACAGATGAGTCCAAAAGTTTCAGCTTGCTCTGTTCCTAAAGGAATCATGTCAGTCCCTGAACTACCAGCTGTATACCAGGACTATGTGGATTTATGTGACAAGAAGAACGCTGACCAGCTTCCTCCTCACCGTCCATATGATTGTCCAATTGAATTATTGCCTGGAGCAGAGATACCTTTTGGTAAGATCTACCCCCTGGCGGGGCCCGAGCTAAAGGCTTTAAAGGATTACATAGATGAAAATCTAGCCAAGGGCTTCATACGCCCTCTTCATCTCCTGCAGGTGCACCCATCTTCTTTGTAAAGAAGAAAGATGGATCTCTGAGACCATGCGTAGACTATAGGGAACTCAATAAGGTTACTATTAGAAACCGTTATCCATTGCCTTTAATCCCTGAGTTATTGGAGAGAGTGCGACATGCCAAAATTTTTTCTAAACTAGATCTTCGTGGGGCCTATAACTTAGTCCGTATTAGACCTGGGGATGAATGGAAGACTGCATTCAGGTCACACTATGGACACTTTGAATATCTAGTTATGCCTTTTGGTCTGAGTACCGCCCCAGCCACTTTCCAACACTTGGTGAATGACATCTTCAGGGATCTCCTAGATACATTCGTGGTAATTTATTTGGATGATATTCTAATTTTTTCTAACTCCACAGAGGAACATCATGGACATGTGAGAATGGTCTTGGAACGTCTAAGACAAAATCATCTTTACATCAAACTTGAAAAGTGTGAATTCCATAGGACCGAAATTCAATTTCTGGGGTATGTACTGTCTACACAAGGAATTAGTATGGATGGAAGCAAAACCCAAGCCATCAAGGATTGGCCAAGTCCTAGAAATGTGAAGGAGGTACAGCGCTTCATCGGGTTTGCCAACTTCTATAGACGTTTCATTAGAAATTTCTCTGAGGTAGTGTCACCTATCACTCAACTTACCCGGAAAGAGTCTAGGTTTTCCTGGACTCCCCAAGCCCAGGAAGCATTTTCCCGTCTAAAAGATAAATTTACCACTGCACCTATCCTAGTACATCCCAACCCCGAGCTTGCCTTCATAATAGAGGTGGATGCTTCAGACGGTGCCGTTGGAGCTATACTCTCTCAGAGAACAGGTGAGAAGAATGTCTTGCATCCCTGTGCCTTCTTTTCCCAGCAGTTGTCTTCGGCTGAGAGGAACTACGATGTGGGCAATAGAGAGTTGTTGGCCATTATTGCCGCCTTCAAAGAATGGAGACACCTTCTTCAGGAAGCTGCACAGCAAATAGTCGTCCTGACAGACCATCGTAACCTTGAGTTTATCAGGTCGGCTAAGTGCCTGACTCCTCGCCAGGCTCGCTGGAATCTTTTCTTAAACCAATTTAATTTTATCATCTCTTATAGACCAGGATCGCGCAATGGAAAGGCTGATGCACTCTCTAGGATTTACTCAGCAGAGACACGTCCAATTACTCCTCCTAAGACTATTCTTCCTGACTCTAGATTCCTAGGAGTAATTCATAATCAAGACCTACTTAAGGACATCAAGGAAGCATACCATGCGGATTCCTTTTTGGCACAACCCCCAAGGGACGTAAGTCTTGTCTTTAAGAATGGTGTGTGGATTCAGGGACAACGTCTGTATATTCCTGAAACAGTCAGATTAAGAGTATTGCAACTCATTCACGATTCCAAGATAGCTGGGCATAGAGGAATTCTAAAGACACAGGAATTTCTTTCTCGTTTCTTTTGGTGGCCCACTTGCAGGAAGGATGTTTTGAATTATGTCACTTCATGTGAGGTCTGTGCAAGATGCAAAACACCTCGCTCCTCACCAACTGGTCTGTTACAGCCTCTTCCCACCCCGTCCCGCCCGTGGGGATCCATTTCTATGGACTTCATTGTGGAGTTACCAACCTCTCAGGGGAAGAACACCATTCTAGTGGTGGTTGACCGTCTAACAAAGGCAGCTCATTTTATCCCTTGTGTCGGCTTACCCACTGCAAAACAGACATCAGATTTGATGATTAAAGATGTGTTTCGCTTACATGGAGTACCGGATGAGGTTATTTCGGATCGAGGGGTGCAATTCACTTCTAGGTTTTGGCAAAATTTCTGTGCAGCATTGGACATTAAAGTAAACCTTTCTTCTGCTTTTCATCCCCAGACTAATGGACAGACCGAACGAACCAATCAAACCCTGGAGCAGTATCTCCGCTGCTTTATCTGCCACCTACAGGATGATTGGGTGGATCTACTTCCATTAGCTGAGTTCTCGTATAACAACTCTCAGAGTGCCTCCACTAAACAGTCTCCTTTTTACTCTAATCTAGGTTATCATCCTAACATTCTACCACGATTTCCCATAGAAACGCCTTTACCAGCAGTGGCTGAAAGAATCACGTCTTTACAGAAGAATATGGATCTTCTAAAGGAAAATCTGGAATCGGCTCAAGAAAGGTACAAGAAAGCAGCAGATAAATTTCGTAACCTGCACCAGCTTTCAAGGTAGGAGACTTGGTCTGGCTGTCAACCAGAAATCTTAAGTGAAGGATTCCATCGTCTAAGTTGGGACATAAGTACATTGGACCCTATAAAATCAGTAAAATTATAAGTGCCGTTGCTTGTCGTCTTCAACTGCCCAGAACTATGAGAATCCACCCTGTCTTTCATGTATCCCTACTAAAGGCTGCGACACCCAATACGTTTCCTGGACGTTCCTCTCCTTGCCCTGACCCAGTGCTAGTCGATGGTCAGGAAGAATTTGTGGTGGAAAGGATTTTAGATTCCAGGTTGTATAGAAATCAGTTACAATATCTGATTAAATGGCAGGGCTACCCAGTGGAGGACAACTCATGGGAACCGGTCAATAACGTTAATGCTCCTCGCTTGCTCCGTCAGTTTCATCAGAGGTACCCACACAAGCCTGGTCTGAGGTCATCCGGAGGTTGTCCTTAAGGGGGGAGTAATGTAAGGTTCTATGTATATATTCCTGAAACTCAGTTTGTTCGTCAGCCATTTTACTTTCTGTCTTGCTGCAGCTATCTTGCCCTCAGTCAAAATGGAGTTTCCAGCTTGCATGTTCCCGCCCTGATTCTCTCCTTTGCTTCTTAAGCAGCCACAGCTGAGCAATCAGTGCTTCAGAATCTAGCCTGCAGTGAACCTGTGACTTGACTCCTGTAAGCCTTGGACCTTGTACTCCAGCTATTCCTACTGAGGAACTCTGAAGCACTTGTGGACTCTGAACCCTGCTCTTTGAAAGACCCACGTTTGCATGGACTTAAGGTAACAGAGAAGAAGATCCTGAATCTGTATTGGAGAGTGATTGCTGAGCTTGGATTACTCTGGCCTGCTGTGTCTCCTGTTTCTGTGTCTGCAAACTGTGTGACTATTTCTGCCAACTTGTATGAAGTAATACAGGACTTTTCTATATCAAACCTGTGACTCCTGTGTTTTCATCGCACCCAAGCACAAGACGCTATATGAACTGTACTACATACATTACAAACAGAGAGATAGAGAGAAAGAAAGAAACAGAGAGAGAAAGAAAGAACAGAGAGAAAGAAAGAGGGGACAGAAAAAGAGAACAGAGAGAGAAAAAAAGAAAGGGTAAAGAAAGAAACAACAGAGAGGGAGAGAGAGAAAGAAGGGAAAGAAAGAACAAAGAGAGAAAGAAAGAACAGAGAGATAGATAGAAAGATGAGAAAGAAAGAACAGAGAGAGAAAGAAAGAACAGAGAGAGAAAGAACGAAAGAGGGGAAAGAAAGAACAGAGAGAAAGAAAGAAAGAACAGAGAGAAAGAGAAAGAAAGGGGAAAGAAAGAACAGAAAGGGAAAGAAAGAAAGAGAAAGAAAGAACAGAGAGATAGAAAGAAAGAGGGGGAAAGAACAGAGAGAAAGAAAGAAAAAGAACAGAGAGAGAAAGAAAGATGGGAAAGAAAGAAAGAAAGAACAGAGAGAAATAAAGAGGGGAGAGAAAGAGAAGAAAGAACAGAGAGAAAGAGAAAGAAAGAGGGGAAAGAAAGTGGGAAGGGAAGCAAAACGCCAGCAAAAGCCATACACTTGACAAATACTATTGAGATTTCTGATATTAGAAGTGAAGGGGAAGAACAAAGACAAAAAAATTTACATAATAAAAATATTGAAGGAAGAGAAACCAATCACAAACTAAAGTGTTTCTATACGAATGCACAAAGCATGGGCAACAAACAAGGAGAACTGGAGCTACTAACGCAGGAGAAGAAATATGATGTCATTGGAATCACTGAGACTTGGTGGGACGATACACATGATTGGAATACAAGGCTAGAAGGATACAACTTATTTGCAAGAAACAGACTTGATAAACGAGGAGGAGGTGTTGCATTGTATGTTAGAAAAGCGTATATCTGCACAGAGATTGACGCTTCAGAGACTGGGAGTTCTGTGGAAACTGTTTGGGTAAGAATACAAGGACAGAACAATGGAAAGGACACCATTGTAGGCATTTACTACAGGCCGCCTGTGCAAGCTGAAGATATGGATGAACTCTTTATGCAACAAATGGCCAAGTTCTCCAAAAAATATGACATAGTGGTCATGGGAGATTTCAACTATCCAGACATTTGTTGGGAATCTCTCTCAGGCAAAATAACAGGTCCAGGAAATTCTTATCCTCTCTTGCTGACAACTTTATCTTCCAAAAGGTAATGGAGAAAACAAGGGGATCTGCTACCTTGGATCTAATCCTCATAAACAGGGAGGAAATGGTGGAGGAGGTAAGAGTGGCTGGGACTCTAGGAGGTAGTGACCATGCTATTTTAGAATTTTAGATAACAAGAGGAGGAAGACCTGTGAAGACTCAGACGTCAAGGTTAGATTTCAGAAAGGCAGATTTTAAGGAACTCAGAAAGAGAATTGGAGGGATCCAATGGCTGGATATCCTTAAGGACAAAAATGTCCAGGAAGGATGGAAAATCTTGAAAAATGAGATTCTCAAAGCACAATCGTTAACAATTCCGAAAAGAGGGAAGAATGGGAAGCATTTAAGGAAACCAGGATGGATGAACATAGAACTTAAACACATGCTAAAAAGGAAGAAATAAATGTTTATCAAATGGAAAGAGGGAGGCATATCTAAAGAAGAATATAATGCCGTCTGCAGAACCTGCAGGGCACAAATCAGATTATCTAAAGCTGACAATGAATTAAGGCTTGCAAGTGACGTCAAAAGCAACAAAAAAGGATTTTGGGGATACGTCAAAAGTAAAAGAAAAGTCAAAGATGCTATAGGATTTTTACAGGATGAAAATGATGAAATGGTAAGTCAGGATGTTGAGAAGGCTGAACTTTTAAATTCCTATTTTGCATCTGTTTTCTCTCAGAAAGGAAATGTAACATCAACTGATCTTCACTGTCCTATTAAAGGAATAGAAGAATCCAGGATATCTATAAACAGAAAGACAGTGAGGAAACACTTAGCTAACATAAATGAATTCAAGTCTCCAGGTCCAGATGAATTACACCCCAGGGTACTGAAGGAGATAGCAGAAGAAATTCTTGAACCACTGTCCATAATCTTTGAAAATTCTTGGAGAACAGGAGAAGTCCCAGAAGACTGGAGAAGAGCAAATGTTGTTCCTATCTTCAAAAAGGGGAAGAAGGTGGACCCAGGGAACTACAGGCCGGTGAGTCTGACTTCTATACCAGGAAAGATCTTTGAACAAATTATTAAAGAACATGTATGCAAGTACCTGGATAAGAATGAAGTGATTAAACAGAGTCAGCATGGGTTTGTAACTAATAAGTCATGTCAGACTAACTTAATTTCCTTCTATGACAGAATCACTGACTGGGTGGATCAGGGAAATGCTGTAGATATAGTATATCTTGACTTCAGCAAAGCATTTGACAAAGTATCTCACACAATCCTTATTGAAAAAATGACTAAGTATGGAATGGACAAGGCAACTGTTAGGTGGATTCATAACTGGCTTAGTGATCGGACCCAAAGAGTGGTTGTAAATGGCTGCACATCCAGTTGGAAGAATGTCTCAAGTGGGGTACCACAAGGCTCTGTTTTGGGCCCTGTATTGTTCAACATCTTTATCAATGATTTAGATGAAGGAATTGAGGGTAAACTGATCAAATTTGCTGATGACACAAAGCTAGGAGAGGTAGCTAATACTAGAGAAGAGAGAGAGAGGATTCAAAAAGATATACATAAACTGGAGCAGTGGGCAGCAACTAACAGAATGGATTTTAACAGGGAAAAATGCAAAGTACTACAGCTGGGCAATAAAAATGAAAAAAGCATATACAAAATGGGAGGAATAGGGCTAAGTAACAGCACATGTGAAAAAGACTTGGGTATACTAATTGATCACAGACTGAACATGAGTCAACAGTGTGATGCAGCAGCAAAAAAGGCAAATGCAATTCTAGGATGTATCAACAGAAGCATACAGTCTAGATCACGTGAGGTCATTATTGCCCTCTACTCCTCTTTGGTCAGACCTCATCTGGAATACTGTGTCCAGTTTTGGGCACCACATTTTAAAAAAGACATCAACAAACTGGAGCAAGTTCAGAGAAGAGCCACCAGAATGGTGACCGGTCTGCAAACCATGTCCTATGAGGAACGGTTGCAGGATTTGGGAATGTTTAGCTTGCAAAAAAGAAGACTGAGAGGAGACTTAATAGCTGTCTACAAATATCTCAAGGGCTGTCACATTGTAGAAGGATCATCTTTATTCTCATTTGCACAAGGAAAGACTAGAAGCAATGGGATGAAACTGAATGGAAGGAGACACAGATTAGATATTAGAAAAAACTTTTTGACAGTTAGGGTGATCAATGAGTGGAACAGGCTGCCACAAGAGGTGGTGAGTTCTCCTTCAATGGAAGTCTTCAAACAGAGGCTGGATAGACATCTGTCTGGGATGATTTAGAGAATCCTGCTTTGAGCAGGGGGTTGGACCAGAAGTCCCAGGAGGTCCCTTCCAACTCTACCATTCTATGATTCTATGATTCTATGAAAGAACAGAGAGAAAGAAAGGTACACTTCGTACACACAGGGCTCCGTTTTGTACCTCGTACACGCGCGGCTCGGCTCATTGCACCTCGTACAGACACACGGCTCCGCTCCATCCAACTCGTACACACACGGCTCTGCTCCATCCAACTTGTACACACAAGGCTCTGCTACATCCAACTCGTACACACAAGGCTCTGCTACATCCAACTCGTACACGCAAGGCTTCGCTCCGTACACCTCGTACACACTACTGCACCGCTAAATCCACCTCGTACACACACAGCTCCGCTCCGTACACCTCGTACACACATGGCTCCGCTCCGTACACCACGTACACACACGGCTCCGCTCCGTACACCTCGTACACACACGGCTCCACTCCGTACACCTCGTACACATATGGCTCCGCTCAGTACACCTCGCACACACGGCTCCGCTCCGTACACCTCATATACACACACACTGTAAACCCCTCCTGACCCCACACATAAACTTACCCTCATCCAGCACAGCAGAGTCCTGCACACATACCGAGGAGCCTGATCATGTGACACCTAACTCCTCCCCTCCTGTGACCTCATCACAGGTCCTTTGCACACAGAGGAGGACAGCTCAACGACGTCATTGCTGAATTTGAACGGCTGAGGTGGAGAGACAGGGAGGGCGAGGATGGGGTGCATGGAGGGGCGTGGTGGCTTCTCTCACTGCGGGAAACATAGCTTCCCAAGCTAGACAGCGGGTGGGAGGGTTAGAATTGGGACTATCTCGCTCAATCCGGGACGGTTGGGAGGTATGCTCACACACACTAGCTGTTTGCCATACATGGCCCTCACACACTGGCCGTTTACCACACACGGCCCTCACACAGTGGCCGTTTACCACACATAGCCCTCACACATACTGGCAGTTTACTACACACAGTCCTTACACAAACTGGCCGTTTACCACACACGGCCAACACACACTGGTCGTTTACCTCACACGGCCCTCACACACTGGCTGTTAAGCACACACAGCTCTCACACACACTGGCCATTTACCACACACATTCCTCACACACACTGGTCGTTTACCACACACAGTCCTCACACACTGGTGGTTTACTGCACACAGTCCTCACACACTGGCCGTTTACCACACACTGGTCTCACACACTGGCCTTTATACTGAACAAGGCCCTTACACACTGGCATTTATATCACACAGGGCTCAAGGGCAACAGAGGAAATCAAGATTGGCTCTAATAGGCCAATGTTCAGCCAGTCAGCACAATGCTGATTTAGGTTTCCTGTCTCTGCAGTGCTAGAGTTGAACCACCGAACACTGAGAAAAGATGGAAGGAACAAGAGAGGCTGAGTACACGGCACTATTCAGCCTCCTCAATGCTGTACAGGAGCCTTCCCCCTCTCTCTGGTTTTAACTGAGACCCATTACTGAGATAGGAGATGGCAACTGTTACTGATGAGTCTATCTCTAGCTCCTCCCTCCTCCGGTCTACATAGAATTGTATATTCACCATCAATATAATGTCCAAAATAAGTGAAAAAAATCACCAAATTAAATACTCAAATCCTTACTTACAATAAAGAAGGAAAAATTAAAGAGATCCATAAAACAATTATTTTTATTTAAATCTAAATATAAAATCCACACAATACTAATAAAAAAGCAGAAAGCCTCA
>JARQOD010000006.1:256671593-256784250 GCA_033576555.1 Oophaga sylvatica
ACTCTCCAATACAGATTCAGTATCTTCTTCACTGTACCGTAAGTCCAGGCAAACGTGGGTCTTTCAAAGAGCGGGTTCAGAGTCCACAAGTGCTTCAGAGTTCCTCAGTAGGAATAGCTGGAGTAGCAAGGTCCCAAGGCTTACAGCGTCTTGTGCTTGGGTGCGATGAATACACAGGAGTCACAGGTTTGATATAGAAAAGTCCTGTATTACTTCATACAAGTTAGCAGAAATAGTCACACAGTTTGCAGACACAGAAACAGGAGACACAGCAGGCCAGAGTAATCCAAGCTCAGCAATCACTCTCCAATACAGATTCAGGATCTTCTTCTCTGTTACCGTAAGTCCATGCAAACGTGGGTCTTTCAAAGAGCAGGGTTCAGAGTCCACAAGTGCTTCAGAGTTCCTCAGTAGGAATAGCTGGAGTACAAGGTCCAAGGCTTACAGGAGTCAAGTCACAGGTTCACCGCAGGCTAGATTCTGAAGCACTGATTGCTCAGCTGTGGCTGCTTAAGAAGCAAAGGAGAGAATCAGGGCGGGAACATGCAAGCTGGAAACTCCATTTTGACTGAGGGCAAGATAGCTGCAGCAAGACAGAAAGTAAAATGGCTGACGAACAAACTGAGTTTCAGGAATCTATACATAGAACCTTACACCCTGATTGTTATGCTTAAAACAGGAAATTGTGAAGTTTTCCAGGCCTAGAATGATAAATTTTTATAACAAATATGGACAAATAATAATTTGTCATCACAGCGCATATCTGCACATGTCTATTAGAAATGGTAACAAAAACTAAAACATAGTGTTCACTTTTTGAAATTAATGCATAAAAGTACATTTCATATTTATCAATTAATGCTTTTTAAGGAACTTTATCTGTACCTGTAAGATAATGCAGTCAATGGATGTACGAATCATAAACATCCTCATCATCATCATCACGAGTTATATTTATGACAGACATTATAAAATACACATACTGATGCCAACTGTAACTTCACACACCATATATGAAATGGCCAGCATCTAAACCTGGTAATAATGTGCAATAATAAATTATTACATCTTAGAAAGTGCATCATGCATACTGACAATAGGTAGTTATTCCTGCAAGTGCTATTGAAACAACCACAACAGATGTAAATTAATAATGGTATATAGGTATCACAGTGCATACTCATGGACAATGTCGATGTAATACTGTACCTCAATAAAGTCAGCGTCAACCATTATGCTTGTTAGTCTTGTAGATTGTTAAAGAGGGAACGTGCTTTTTTTGTTGGTCATAGGTGGAGTATTAGACAGTAAATGATTACTGCTGTCGTATTTTTGGCGTCCCTAGGGCAGAATAACGCTGCGTAAGGTCACATTTTATAGAGAGTCATCTAATAGACACACGCTACCCTACCCTACGCGTGACAGTAGGAAGGTAGTGTTGACGGATAAAGCCTTGCGCAACCAGACATGCTTTTACCCTCTTCAACACTGTACAAGCAAAAAATGCATGATTGCAGCCGCAGACTTTATTGACGTACAGTATAACATCGCCATTACCCATCAGAGGCTGTCCACTGTCTGATACAGACATAGAATATACCTTTGCTATCCGTAGCCTTTGTTTCACCTACACTTGCAGGCACACACTTAAATTGTGACAATGCATAATGTTTTTTTAAATGGTTATTTTTTATCGTACATTATTGCGTCATCACATTGATGAGTCCATGCTGGACATGTCATACATGCTGTACAAAGTAACGATTTTATTAACTTAAATAATTGAAATGTCTGTGACTGTCACATATAAATTGCAATGATGATGATGAGTGACTATTACAAAATCCATTGTCTTCACTATGTTATGGTTTAACATAGCGTTCCTTAAGCATTATTCATAAATACAAAAATGGACTTTTATTCTTAAATTTACAACACTATATTTTGTAAACTAATTTTTGGGTGGTGTGTTGTTCCATTTCTTGTTGCCATGTGCATATATGCGTTTATATTTGCAGGGTCTTTATTTTTATTCTTGAAATTAGGAAAGATGTGTATCTTCGTACCGTCTTAGCCAGTAGATAGAAAAATATTTAGACTTGAGAGTCCTCAGTGGTTGATACCTTTTAATGGATAACTGAAAAGATGGTAACAAATTGCAAGCTTTCGAGGCTACTCACGTCTCTTCATCAGGCAAAGACTAAAACAAAAAATGAAGAATCACATATTTCTATACACAACAGGACACAGGAATAGTGCAATAGGTAAGACAAGTGACGTGCAGCAGAACTGTCATTATGCCAGAGGGATGAACATAAATATTGGAACAGTTCCTAGATAAGGATAGAAAGTTTTATTGCCCTCTGATTGGGGTCTGGTTTTGTGTTTTCATGCCCCTGGAAGGGCAGAGACGCAGATTCCTTAATTGATATAGAATGACATGAATCCGTGTGATCTATTCATTCAAGCACTAAGAGTGTCAAAGGTCATGATGAGCTTATATTCCGAAACCTTTCTATCTTTCTCAGATTTGAAGTTACATTTTAATACCAGTAATTCCATATCCATCATGCTATGACCGGGCATACCAAAGTTTTTTGCCACAGGTAAATCCATTATTTTTTCTCTTATTGTGTGGCGATGATAATTCATCCTTGTTCTCAGTTTTTGGCCGGTCTCCCCCACATACAGACCCCCATTTGGACATTTAGTACATATAATTAGGTACACCACATTAGATGTGATGCAGCTGAAAGTAGCTGGGATCTTGTAGTCGTGATGGGAGTTGGGGATCTTTATCTTGTCCGTGGTCATTATAGATGCACAGGTTTTACATTTCTTCTTGTTGCAAGGAAAGGTTCCTGCAGCTGTTGGGGAGGACAGGGAGCTTCTGACAATGATGCTTCTTACATTTGGGGGCTGCCTAAAACACAGTAGTGGGGGTCTGGAAATATGGATTGTAATATCGGGCATCTTTTTGTAGTAAAGGTTGTAGTTTCCATGTAGCTCCCCTTAGCACCTCCAGATTTAGATTGTAGGTGACCACTAGAGGCACCCGGTTATTTTCTTCTTTACCTTTGTAATGTAGCAGGTGATTCCTTGATATTCTGTTGGCTCTTGAAATTTGGTTTTCAATTGTTCTTGGATGGTATCCCTGGTTCAAAAAAGTCTTTCTGAGGCGACCCCCCACTACTGTGTTTTAGGCAGCCCCCAAATCTAAGAAGCATCATTGTCAGAAGCTCCCTGTCCTCCCCAACAGCTGCAGGAACCTTTCCTTGCAACAAGAAGAAATGTAAAACCTGTGCATCTATAATGACCACGGACAAGATAAAGATCCCCTACTCCCATCAGGACTACAAGATCAAAGCTACTTTCAGCTGCATCACATCTAATGTGGTGTACCTAATTATATGTACAAAATGTCCAACTGGGGGTCTGTATGTGGGGGAGACCGGCCAAAAACTGAGAACAAGGATGAATTATCATGCCACACAATAAGAGAAAAAATAATGGATTTACCTGTGGCAAAACACTTTTGTATGCCCGGTCATAGCATGATGGATTTGGGAATATAATCTCATGATGACCTTTGACACTCTTAGTGCTGTAATGAATAGATCACACGGATTCATGTCATTCTATATCAATTAAGGAATCTGCGTCTCTGACCTTCTAGGGGCATCAAAACAGAACACCAGACCCCAATCAGAGGGCAATAAAACTTTCTCTCCTTATCTATGAACTGTTCCAATATTTATGATCATCCCTCTGCCATAATGACATTCTGCTTCACGTCACTTGTCTTACCTATTGCACTATTCCTGTGTCCTGTTGTGTGTAGAAATATGTGATTCTTCATTTTTTGTTTTACTCCCAGCCTGATGAAGAGACCTGAGTAGTCTCGAAAGCTTGGAATTTGTTACCATCTTTTCAGTTAGCCATTAAACGGTATCAACCACTGAGGACTCTCAAGTATAAATATTTTTCTATTCTTGGAATTGAAATTCATCATTTTATTGTCCTAGTAAAACTTCATTTATTCTTGTTTGAAGTACATACATTTGCAATGGCCACGTAATGTCATGGGTGTATCGCCACAAGGATCGTCGCGATTACACACTCTGACTTCTCACAGCTGAGTTGCTGTTTCTTTGTGTTTGGTAATGAGGGAGTTAATTTTACCTAGCTCTTTGCTAAGACTAGGTCCAGCCTCGCCCGGCTGCTTTTGATTATGTTCTAATTAGATTCCTTCATATACCTGCCAGTCTGCTTGTTAGATGCCGGTGAAAGCCTTTATGTAGTCTAGCAGACTGGATCGGTTCTGAGAATACTTAAGCTAAGAGCTCCTTAGTTGTTTTTACTCTTATAGCTTATAGTTTATCTCTGAGACCTTAGGTGTTCCTACTGTGTGTGAGTGTTGTATGTAAGACTTTTATTTACTTTATTTCTTGTCTTTCTTGTATGTCTTTCTGTTCATTAACCGTTACCTGTTCATTCCCTTTGGTGGTAATCAGGGTCCTTCTTAGGACTAGATTACAGTTGGCAGGGATTGATAGGAGACAGGGTTTACGCTGGTGGCCTGGACCTCTGTACCTTTAACAGTACCTCCAGGTAGAGGGATTAGTTAGGACCCCAGTTTAGGGTCAGCATAGACCCCGGTCACCCTCTAGCCGGAGACAGCGTATAACGGATTCCGTATTGACCCACTGGACTTTCTGTCAGGTAATTCTATGTTATCATATATCTATGCGCATGTTATATTGTATGTTGCCCTTTTGATATAGATTACTGTCATCAATATATATATATCTGCTATACAGCGTGACACGTAACAAAGCAATAACTCATATTTTATTTTAAACCCTCTTGACCCTGGGCTTCAACACCGCCAGTTGCTGCTCAGAAGTGTTAGATGCACAGATGAAAACAATCGTGATGTGTTTGTGGGTCAGTAACGCCTGCTGTTCCCCTGCTGTGTGTCTGCAAAAATTACTGCTGCTAACTACAAATTCAACTTCAAACAACTCATACTAGGCTTCTACACCCTCCTTGACCCTGGGCTTCAACACCGCCAGTTGCTGCTCAGAAGTGTTAGATGCACAGATGAAAACAATCGCTGATGTGTTTGTGGGGTTCAGTAACGCCTGCTGTTCCCCTGCTGTGTGTCTGGCAAAAATTACTGCTGCTAACTACAAATTCAACTTCAAACATCTCATACTAGGCCTCTGCCTACACCCTCCTTGACCCTGGGCTTCAACACCGCCAGTTGCTGCTCAGAAGTGTTAGATGCACAGATGAAAACAATCGCTGATGTGTTTGTGGGGTTCAGTAACGCCTGCTGTTCCCCTGCTGTGTGTCTGGCAAAAATTACTGCTGCTAACTACAAATTCAACTTCAAACATCTCATACTAGGCCTCTGCCTACACCCTCCTTGACCCTGGGCTTCAACACCGCCAGTTGCTGCTCAGAAGTGTTAGATGCACAGATGAAAACAATCGCTGATGTGTTTGTGGGGTTCAGTAACGCCTGCTGTTCCCCTGCTGTGTGTCTGGCAAAAATTACTGCTGCTAACTACAAATTCAACTTCAAACATCTCATACTAGGCCTCTGCCTACACCCTCCTTGACCCTGGGCTTCAACACCGCCAGTTGCTGCTCAGAAGTGTTAGATGCACAGATGAAAACAATCGCTGATGTGTTTGTGGGTTCAGTAAGCGCTGCCTGCTGTTGTCTGGCAAAAATATGCTGCTAATACAATTCAACTTCAAACTCTCATAGCTTGCTACACCTCCTGACCTGAGCTTCACACGCCTCTGCTCAATGTGATCGTGAAAAACGCTATGTGTTGTGGGTTAGAACTTTTGACTTCGCATAGCTAGTCCTAACATGGTGAAAAAACATGACATGTCAAAGTGTCTAGTGCTACACATAGATATGAGGCTACACCCTGATTTCTAAGCTGTAAACAATTGAAACGTCAGCTTTAAAACCATAAAATGATACTCTTTGTCACAAATCTGTAACAAAATAATTGTGACATATTATTTCAGATATGCACATGTCAAAAACAAATGCTAACAAAAAAGCCTACTTATGCTATAGGATACTGATGGTCAACCTTGTCACTCCATAGCTTAGACAAATCCAACTCACATCATGCCTCAAATGCTGCAATGTTGGAAGTGCATAATGTGCATAATGTGGGTTGAACTTTGACAACAGCTGCAGTGCGAAGGTTAGACTTCAGTGTTCTTGGCTTTTAAATAAAAGCATACAAGTAAATATAATAATCCAATGTTGATTAAGGGACGTGATGTACACCTGTAATATTGTGCAAACAATGCATGTAGGAATAGTCCTCTCAACATTACTTATATTTGTGTCATTTTAAAAAATACATATTTATTAGAAAGTTAACAGCCCATATCATAAAGGTCCTTCATGTAAACATGATAATCGGTAACAAAAATCATGCATTACCTTGTTAAAGTCAATAGTGCATAGTCACAATAGCAAAATATATACCTGTAAGTGGTGCTGAAAGAACGACAACTGATAGAATAGGTGAATGATATCTATTTATCAGACTGAATAGCGACACCTGTACAATGTCGATATAATCCTGTACCTTAACAAAACAGCTGTGTCACACCTCACACGCGTTTTTCTTGTAGCTTGTTATGTAATAGGGCACATGCATGTATGTTTCATCATAGGTGCATGTTTACTGAGTAAAGCAGTCATGACAACGCCTTTGTGTTGTCGGTACGCTTGCGATGATGAACGATGCGCACCGTGAATGTTAGTCTGCGTCATAAGATGCACAGACGCTCCAATACCCAACGCGTCACAGCAGGAAGCCAGTCTGTGCGTCCAAACAAAGGCGCAAGCATACATGCACGTACCCTGTTTATAAAGCTATATAAAAAAAAGTATGTAGTAGTAACGCACACTTTATTGAGGTACAGTATTACATCGCCATTCACCATCTGTGGCTATGCAGTCTCATCTATATATACCTTATCTATCCGTTGTCATGCTTGCAAGTCCACAGTCAGGCATAAATAGCTGTTTTCACTATGCACTATGCACTTTTTAAAGGTTTTGTTTGTTAATATAAATGATTGGCACATATTATCAGTATTACATGATGGAAATTTTAGATATTTTTAAAAACTTTTTAGTGATATTATTCAGCAAATGTAAAGTTTTATGAATGTCACAGATAACTTGTAATGCTGATTATGTTTTTAAGTCAGCCATTCATTGTCTATACAATAAAAATGGTGTACATACTGTTACTTATCCATCATTAATGGATTCTGATATGTACTTGTATGCTTTTATTTAAAACCGTATAGCAGATTATTTAACCTATTTTTATTGTGGTTTGCATTGCTTTTCAACATGTTAATGTATGCGTTTATGTTTGTAAATTATTAATTTACATATATTTTTTAAAGTAAAATCATCATCTTATGGTACTAAAAGTTATATTTCTCTTGTTTGGAGTATAGACATTTTTAATTGACACGTAACAAGGAAAATACTTGATCTAGTATTTAAACATCCTCCTTGACCCTGGGCTCCAACACCGCCAGTTGTTGCTCGGAAGTGCTGTTAGCACAGTCAACACTTGCTCCTGTGTTACTGGGGTTCAGTAATGTCAGCTGTTCCCCTGATGTGTGTACGGCAAACAGTCCTGCTGCCTCCACCCTGTTCTCTTCTCATCCCTGGGCTCCAACACCGCCAGTTGTTGCTCGGAAGTGCTGTTAGCACAGTCAACACTTGCTCCAACGTTACTGGGGTTCAGTAATGTCAGCTGTTCCCCTGCTGTGTGAACGGCAAACAGTCCTGCTGCCTCCACCCTGTTCTCTTCTCATCCCTGGGCTCCAACACCGCCAGTTGTTGCTCGGAAGTGATGTTAGCACAGTCAACACTTGCTCCTGTGTTACTGGGGTTCAGTAATGTCAGCTGTTCCCCTGCTGTGTGTACGGCAAAAAGTCCTGCTGCCTCCACCCTGTTCTCTTCTCATCCCTGGGCTCCAACACCGCCAGTTGTTGCTCGGAAGTGCTGTTAGCACAGTCAACACTTGCTCCTGTGTTACTGGGTTCAGTAATGTCAGCTGTTCCCCTGCTGTGTGTACGGCAAACAGTCCTGCTGCCTCCACCCTGTTCTCTTCTCATCCCTGGGCTCCAACACCGCCAGTTGTTGCTCGGAAGTGCTGTTAGCACAGTCAACACTTGCTCCTGTGTTACTGGGGTTCAGTAATGTCAGCTGTTCCCCTGCTGTGTGTACGGCAAACAGTCCTGCTGCCTCCACCCTGTTCTCTTCTCATCCCTGGGCTCCAACACCGCCAGTTGTTGCTCAGAAGTGCTGTTAGCACAGTCAACACTTGCTCCAACGTTACTGGGGTTCAGTAATGTCAGCTGTTCCCCTGCTGTGTGTACGGCAAAAAGTCCTGCTGCCTCCACCCTGTTCTCTTCTCATCCCTGGGCTCCAACACCGCCAGTTGTTGCTCGGAAGTGCTGTTAGCACAGTCAACACTTGCTCTTGTGTTACTGGGGTTCAGTAATGTCAGCTGTTCCCCTGCTGTGTGTACGGCAAACAGTCCTGCTGCCTCCACCCTGTTCTCTTCTCATCCCTGGGCTCCAACACCGCCAGTTGTTGCTCGGAAGTGCTGTTAGCACAGTCAACACTTGCTCCACGTTACTGGGGTTCAGTAATGTCAGCTGTTCCCCTGCTGTGTGTACGGCAAAAAGTCCTGCTGCTTCCACCCTGTTCTCTTCTCATCCCTGGGCTCAACACCGACAGTTGTTGCTCGGAAGTGTCATTGCACGGTACTCACTCCTGCCCAGACTGGTTACAGCACGCCATCTGTTTCCTGTCAGTGGAAACGTCACTTAGCCTCCAATAAGTTGTCCTGTCGTGTTGCGGTCGGGTAGCCGACTCTATGGTGCCTGGAGTTTAGGTGCTTCCTATGTGTGCTGGGGATATGCAAATAAAGGCTGTTTCCGTTGTGACAATAGGACAATCACCCACTGTAGTACTGTGGGATTCGGTAAACTGCGGCCGGCTCGCGGCCTGTCAACTTAAATTTCCATGGGTACCTTCTGCTACCCGTCCGGGTTCCAGTACCGTCAGCTGGTTCTCCGCAGTGCCTTTGGCCTAGGTGCCTCCATCTCGGTATCCGGTTCCAGCAACGTCTGCTGGTCCTTGGTAGTGCTTTGGAGCACAGGTACCTCCTGCTTAGTAACCGTGTCCCAGTAACGTCAGCTGGTCCTCGGTTGTGCCATTGGCTCTTTTCCTTCTGCTGCCCTCCGGGTTCCAGCACAGTCAGCTGGTCCTCGTTACTTGCATTGCTCTTGTACCTTCTGCTACCCGTCGGGTTCCAGTACCGTCAACTGGTTCTCCGCAGTGCCTTTGGCCTAGGTGCCTCCATCTCGGTATCCGAGTTCCAGCAACGTCTGCTGGTCCTTGGTAGTGCTTTGGAGCACAGGTACCTCCTGCTTAGTAACCGTGTCCCAGTAACATCAGCTGGTCCTCGGTTGTGCCATTGGCTCTTTTCCTTCTGCTGCCCCTCCGGGTTCCAGCACAGTCAGCTGGTCCTCGTTACTTGCATTGGCTCTTGTACCTTCTGCTACCCGTCCGGGTTCCAGTACCGTCAACTGGTTCTCCGCAGTGCCTTTGGCCTAGGTGCCTCCATCTCGGTATCCGAGTTCCAGCAACGTCTGCTGGTCCTTGGTAGTGCTTTGGAGCACAGGTACCTCCTGCTTAGTAACCGTGTCCCAGTAACGTCAGCTGGTCCTCGGTTGTGCCATTGGCTCTTTTCCTTCTGCTGCCCCTCCGGGTTCCAGCACAGTCAGCTGGTCCTCGTTACTTGCATTGGCTCTTGTACCTTCTGCTACCCGTCCGGGTTCCAGTACCGTCAACTGGTTCTCCGCAGTGCCTTTGGCCTAGGTGCCTCCATCTCGGTATCCGAGTTCCAGCAACGTCTGCTGGTCCTTGGTAGTGCTTTGGAGCACAGGTACCTCCTGCTTAGTAACCGTGTCCCAGTAACGTCAGCTGGTCCTCGGTTGTGCCATTGGCTCTTTTCCTTCTGCTGCCCCTCCGGGTTCCAGCACAGTCAGCTGGTCCTCGTTACTTGCATTGGCTCTTGTACCTTCTGCTACCCGTCCGGGTTCCAGTACCGTCAACTGGTCTCCGCAGTGCCTTTGGCCTAGGTGCCTCCATCTCGGTATCCGAGTTCCAGCAACGTCTGCTGGTCCTTGGTAGTGCTTTGGAGCACAGGTACCTCCTGCTTAGTAACCGTGTCCCAGTAACGTCGCTGGTCCTCGGTTGTGCATTGGCTCTTTTCCTTCTGCTGCCCCTCTGGTTACCATGTACCGATCAGCTGGTTCTCCGCAGTGCCTTTGGCCTAGGTGCCTCCATCTCGGTATCCGAGTTCCAGCAACGTCTGCTGGTCTTGGTAGTGCTTTGGAGCACAGGTACCTCCTGCTTAGTAACCGTGTCCCAGTAACGTCAGCTGGTCCTCGGTTGTGCCATTGGCTCTTTTCCTTCTGCTGCCCCTCCGGGTTCCAGAACAGTCAGCTGGTCCTCGTTACTTGCATTGGCTCTTGTACCTTCTGCTACATTTACAAATTGAAGATTTTTTAAATGTTTTTGGGTAAGCACTCTGGATCTCCAACAATGAAGACGACGACCCTGATGACCACCCGAAGAAGATGACGACCACAAGAACGACGAGCATCAAGCCAACCAGCCTAAACACCATCACAAAGAAGAAATAAAAGATTACCCAACAGGACTAAGAAGGTTAAGACAAACTACAAGATACAGAACAAGAGACTGAAGAACAATAAGCAGAAGATCAAAAAGCAGAAGAACATGAAGTATAAGACCAAAATGAAGAGCAAAATATATGCTCTAAATTATAAGCAGAAGAAGACTAAGCAGTGTATGGGGGTGAGTCCGTTCCTCCTCGTGGTGCCCCTGGAAAATGCCTGCTGCTGCAGGCTAAACTGAACACGGACAAATACTGTTGTAATTTAAATCTTTTGTGACAGCAAGAACGGAAGGATGAAAAATTCATACTTTGACAGATTACAAGTACAGGAATCTCTGTCACAAATAAGAATATGATGAAGAAGATGAAGTACAATATGAAGAAGAATAATAGTTTAATAAGAAGAATATGAGTAATGTTAACAAAAAGATGAATAGCAAGAAGTTTAAGAAGAAGATAAAAGGTGAAGATTAAGAATAATTTGATGAAAAAGATGATGCTGCTGAAGATTATGAAGGAGAAAGTGTGTCAAAAGTTAAAAAGGTGAAGAGCATGGAAGTTGTGAAATATACATATTTGCCAAAATAGAAAAAACGTTAACAACATTGTCAATTTCTTCGTCAATCCGAACATCTTTAAAAAAAAAAATATTTATGCTATTCCATTTGATTGGGTTAAACATCTATGCCTTTAATGTCTCCTCAACCTTCCCCAATACATTCTACATTACTCTTTGTTGTTTTCCTTCATGTACAATTAACCAACAAGGCAAGAATGGGTTTTTTTTAATTCCGATATTTTGTTCCCATAGACTTACATTGGATTTCCGGTATCGGTATCGGGTATCGCCGATATTTTTTGGGTATCGGCGATACCATTCCGATTCCGATACTTTTGGATATCGGAAAGTATCGCTCAACTCTACTCACAATTAAAGAGGAAGCATTGTAGGCAGAGCACGATCTGATGGAGCAAGGAACCATACAGGGTGATTACACACAGCCCATCATCATGTTATCCCAATGTGGATTGGTTGACAATGAGGAAGAGGAGGAAGAACAGGAGATACTTTCATGCGCTATAGACGTTACTACAAGCACAACTGTCATACCATCTGTTCAGCGTGGATGGCCTGAGGACAGGGACGAAGAGGAAGAAGAGGAGGAGGACACCTTGTTCAGTCGTCCTGTTGGTGAGGACACGGAAGGCTTGCCCGTTACCAGTCTAGCACGCATGGCTGACTTTATGCTGCGCTGCCTTTCCCATGACCCTCGTATTGTAATTGGAAAAATATTGGGTAACAGTCATTACTGGGTAGTGACACTTTTAGACCCACGCTACAAGAACTTTCAATCTCTTGTTCCAGAGGCAGACAGGTGTACTAAAATAGTGCAGTACCTGAGGGCCATAGTTGCAGAATTATTAAAAAAATTCCCATCTCAAAACGCTGGCAGCAGAGATAACAGTTCGTTGGCCAACCAAGGAGGACAGGTGAGAGAGACACAACTCCAATCCAGCAGAGGCAGGGGAACACTGGCAAAGTTCTGGGAGAGTTTTCTCAGACCCTCCCATCACCCTGGCCCTGAGGCGTGGGGTAATCTCACAAGGAATCCAATGTTTTATAAGATGCTGAGGAAGTACCTTGCTGACCGTACCAATGTCCTACATGATTCCTCATTACTGTGTATCCAAGCTGGACACGTGGCATGAACTGGCTCTTTACGCCTTGGAGGTTGTGGCCTGTTCTGCTGCTAGCGTTTTGTCACAGTGGGTTTTTAGTGCCGCTGGTGGAATTATCACAGATAAGCGCATTCGCCTTTCTACGGAAAATGCAAGACAGGCTGACTCTTATAAAAATGAACAAGGGATGGATTGGGCCAGACTTCTCAACACCACCAAATGATGACAGCGAAACATAAACTCCAATGTAGTGTCTTTTTGGGAGGTGTATTCCCATGCACCTCTTCACACCCACACATGGGTATACGCTTCCTGATTTTGGCTATTTGGCGTCCTCCTCCTCCTTCTCCCCATCTTCACCGTCCACCACCACTCAAACACCAGGGTGAGCATATTCCGTCATGCTCCAGCCACTCTATTTTTTGGCAAGGGTGTTATGATGCTCGTCACCAAATTTAAAAAAATATGTACCACCCAAGCAGGGCCGGCTCCAGGTTTTTATGGGCCCTGGGCGAAAGAGTCTCAGTGGCGCCCCTTTAACACAGACCATGATTCATGATGCACAGATATGGATAAGAAATATGGGTATAGTACAGTGCCAAAGATTTCACTTCTCACATTACATGACTGATATCTATTGATACAGGAAAGATGTATATCTTTGTACGGTGTTAGCCAGTAGATAGAAAAATATTTAGAATTGAGAGTCCTCAGTGGTTGAGGACTTAAGGGTATGCCACACTAAACAATATCGCTAACGGGATCGCTAAAAAACGTCACTATTTAGCGATCCCGTTAGCGATATTGTTCAGTGCGGCAGCTGCCAGCGACGAGCTTCCTGCTGTGATCTCGCTCGTCGCTGGAATCGTTCCGGACCCTATTTCATCGCTGGCGCTCCCGCTGGGTAAGTATCTAATCGCTGTGTGGCACCTTTTCTTAGCGATTTAGCGGTACTTTTGTACCGCTAAAGTCGTTAAGAAGATCGCTAACGGCGATAGCGTCGTTAACTATATCGTTAAATGCGGCAGCATTTAGCGATATAGAAACAATCCCGCTAGCGATCGCATTAGTATGCGTCGTTATTGTGATCGCTAGCGGGATTGTTTAGTGTGGCAGTACCTTTACTAGACCCCAATCAGAGGGCAATAAAACTTTCACACTCCTTATCTATGAACTGGTCCAATGTTTATTGCCACAACTGTTCATCCCTCTCCCATATGGATAGTTCTGCTTTACGTCACTTGTCTTATCCATTGCACTATTCCTGCGTCCTGTTATGTATAAATATGTGATTCTTCAGATGTTGTATTAGTCTTTGCCTGATGAAGAGACCTGAGTAGTCTCGAAAGTTTGCAACTTGTTACCATCTTTTCAGTTAGCCATTAAAAGGTATCAACCACTGAGGACTCTCAATTCTAAATATTTTGATATTTATTGTAAATTCTACAATAGCTCAGAAACCGCCGAATTCTCACAGCACACAGTACACACCGGACAGTACAGTCCTCCATACAATATTATGGGCACCACATAGTCTCCCCCTCATCACCCATATAATACCCCATGCAGGAAGTCACCCCCCCATACCCCATATAATGCTCCATACAGAATACTGAACCCAATATAATGCTCCATACAGGATACTGGACCACATAAATTGCTCCATACAGGATACTGGTCCCCATATAATGCTCCATACAGAATATGGCGCTCTCCTCTGCACAGCGCTGCGCTCTGCACTGTTACAGCTCAGGAGAGGCCGTATCACCTCCCCCATCACCTCCATCATGGCCTTCTCCCCATCACCTCCATCATGGCCTTCTCCCCATCACCCACATCTTTGCCTTCTCCCCATCACCTCCATCATGGCCTTCTCCCCATCATGGCCTTCTCCCCATCACCTCCATCAATGCCTTTCTCCCCATCATTGCCTTCTCCCCATCACCTCCATCATGGCCTTCTCCCATCACCCTATCATGGCCTTCTCCCCATCACCACCATCAATGCCTTCTCCCCATCACCTCCATCAATGCCTGCTCCCCATCACCTCCATAATGGCCTTCTCCCCATCATTGCCCTCTCCTCCACCTACACACACACAGACACACACAGTAACATTCACCTGTCTGCACATTCACACACCAACACACACACACACATACACACAGACACACACCACATCTCACCTGTCCGGCATCTGCACAGCAGGCATTCCCGCAGTATCACCGGTGCCCGCGCTTTCTCTCTCTGCCACAGCCGGTCGCTGAATGATGACATCATCCAGCGGCGCTGCTGTGAGAGGAAGTGCGGGCACCCTGCAGGGGCTCCCTGGAGCTGCGGAGGCACGGGGAGAGGTAAGTATTGTGCCGGCTGCCGGGGCCCTGAGCAAGCAGGGGGGGCCCAGTGGCGGCGCTGGCACCGCTCTCCTCTGCTGGCGGGCACCGGGGTGCCCGATGGCGAATGGGCCCCCCTGCTCAGGGCCCCGGCACTTGCCCGGGTACGCCGGGTACGAACGCCGGCCCTGCCCCCGAGGGGAAATGTTTGCCGGCCCATATGCATTACAAGTCTAGAAGACACGCTCCTTTACATTGGGCCTATTTTTTAATGAGGCCTTCCTCCACGTCTCATCATCTACCGCCACTAAATCAACAGGTTTAACGTGTTCCATGCTGCTACAGCCGGTGTCGAATTATTAACAAAGGTTGTTGGTTATGCTGGGCATAAAATACTTGTTCAGAAAAAGGTTGAGGTGTACCCCGCAGGGGAAATGTTTCCCAGCCCATACACTTAGTGTATGGCATTATAAGTCTAGGAGACCCGCTCCTTTAAATTGGGCATAGTTTTTAATCAGGCCTTCCTCCACATCTCATCATCCGCCGCCACTAGATCACCAGCGTTAACGTGTTCCATGCTGCTACAGCCAGTGTCGCATTCCGAACAAGGGTGGGTGGTTTTGCTGGGAATAAAATACTTATTCAGAAAAAGTTTCAGGTGTACCCTACAGGAGAAAATTTTTGCCAGACCATACACTTAGTGTATGGGCATTACAAGTCTAGGAGAACCGGACCTTTTTTAATGGGACATTTTTAAGAGGCCCTCCTCCATGTTTCTTTCAAGGGGGGATTGGGGTTATTTGGGTGTATATGACTTGGTAGCAGGGCAGTCCTTGCAGTCAATGCATAAGAAAACAGAATAGGAGTACACAATGAATAATGTGAAGTGGATTTTCCTGTGCCCATCCAGTACATGGCTTGAATCGCTTAATTGGGGTGCATGTAACTTTGGGGCAAGCCAGGCCTTGCACTCAATGCAACATTTTTTCAGGAAGCCCTCCTGTACCTCTCGTGAAAGGGTATTGGGGTGCGTCATAATTCTTGGCAGCCCATCCACTCACTGCATAGGCAATAACAGCATAGGAGACCCAATGTTTAAATTGGCCCTTTAACCCCTCTCTGACATCCGACGTACTATCCCGTCCATGAAACCCGTGCCATTCTGCCCATGGACGGGATAGTACGTCATAGGCGATCAGCTGCGCTCCCGGGGGAAGCGCAGCTAATCGCCGCCGGGTGTCAGCTGATTATCACAGCTGACACCCGGGACTGTGTGCCAGGAGCGGTCATGGACCACTCCCGGCACATTAACCCCTGGCAAACCGCGATCAAACATGATCGCGGTGTACCCGGGGCACAGGGGAGCATCGCGCAGGAGAGGGCTCCCTGCGAGCTCCCCTGAGACCCTCAGAACAGCGCGATGTGATCGCGCTGTTCTGAGGGTTTCCTCCCTCCCAGGACCCGGATCCAAGATGGCGCCGGGGTCCTGGAGGGAGGCGGCTTCCTCAGTGCCTGCTAAGAGCAGGCACTGAGAAGCCTGCAGTGCTGCCTGTGAGATCGCTGGTCTCACCGAGTGCTGTGCCCACTGTGAGACCAGCGATCTCACATTTTACAGTGATGTCCCACCCTGGGACAAAGTAAAAAAGTTAAAAAAATAAAAATAAACATGTGTAAAAAAAAATTCCAAAATAAATAAATAAAAAAAAATATTCCCCAATAAATTCATTTCTTCCTGTAAATAAAAAAAATAAAATAAAAGTACACATATTTGGTATGCCGCGTCTGTAACGACCCCCCCTATAAAACTGTCCCACTAGTTAACCCCTTTTGTGAACCCCTTAAAAAAAAAAAAACAAAGCAAAAAATCAGTGCTTTATCATCATACCGCTGAACAAAAAGTGGAATAACACGCGATCAAAAAGACCGATATAAATAAACATGGTACCACTGAAAACGTCATCTTGCCCCGCAAAAAACGAGCCGCCATACAACATCATAAGCGAAAAATAAAAAAGTTATAGCTCGCAGAATAAAGCGATGCAAAAATAATAATTTTTTATATAAAATTGTTTTTATTGTATAAAAGCGCCAAAACATAAAAAAATGATATAAATGAGGTATCGCCGTAATCGTACTAACCCGAAGAATAAAACTGCTTTATCAATTTTACCACACGCGGAACGGTATAAACGCCTCCCCCAAAAGAAATTCATGAATTGCTGATTTTTGTTCATTCTAACCTCCCAAAAATCAAAATAAAAAGCGATCAAAAAATGTCACGTGCTCAAAAATGGTACCAATATAAACGTCAACTCGTACCGCAAAAAATAAGACCTCACATGACTCTGTGGGCCAAAATATGCAAAAATTATAGCTCTCAAAATGTGGCGATGCAAAAAACTATTTTTTGCAATAAAAAGCGTCTTTTAGCGTGACAGCTGCCAATCATAAAAAAACGCTATAAATAGTAAATCAAACCCCCCTTTATCACCCCCTTAGTTAGGGAAAAATAATAAAATTAAAAATATGTATTTTTTTCCATTTTCCCATTAGGGTTAGGGTTAAGGTTAGGGTTGCGGCTAAAGTTAGGGTTAGGGTTGGCGCTAAAGTTAGGATTAGGGTTAGGGTTGGGATTAGGGTTAGGGTGTGTTAGGGTTAGGTTTGTGGTTAGGGTTGGGACTAGGGTTAGGTGTGTGTTGGGGTTAGAGTTAGAATTGGGGGTTTCCGCTGTTTAGGCACATCAGGGGCTCTCCAAATGTGACATGGCGTCTGATCTCAATTCCAGCCAATTCTGCGTTGAAAAAAGACAAACGGTGCTCCTTCACTGTGAGCTCTGCCATGCGCCCAAACAATAGTTTACTCCCACAAGGGGTATCAGCGTACTCTGGACCCCAAGAGTTATTGTGCAATTTGTCCTATTTCTTCTGTTACCCTTGGAAATACAAAAAATGCGGCGAAAATAATCATTTATTTTAAAAAAATGATTTTTTTGTTTAAACGCCATACTATAAAACTGTGAAGCATGGGCTTCATAGCGCTCACAACCACAGATTAATAAGTCCTTGTGGTCATTTTCCAAAATGGGCTCACATGTTGGTGTTCCATGTTTAAGCACATCGCTCTCCAAATGCGACAAAATGTCCCCCAAACATTCCATTAAAGTCTGCAATCCCAAAACCACTACGATCCTCCGAGACCGACGTGTACCCATACAGAGATTATCTCCACATAATTGGGATCAAACTATCTGACAATTGAAACAACTTTTAGGGGTCCAATCATCATAACCCTATGTAAAATAAAATATTAGGGCGAAAAAAATAATTTGTAAAAATAAAATATTTTTTATTTTTACGGCTGTACGTGTATAACTTTGTGAACATTCGGTGGTTCAAAGTGTCCACACATCTAGTTAAGGTTCTTGTGGGTTATTTTTCCAAAATGGGGTCACTTGTGGGGGTTTCCACTGTTTAGGCACCTCAGGGTCTCTCCAAATGCAACATGGCGTCCAATCTCAATTCCAGCCAATTTTGGTTGAAAAAGCAAATGGTGCTCCTTCCATTCCGAGCTCTGCCGTGCGCCCAAACAGTGGTTCCCCCCACATATGGGGTATCAGCGTACTCAGGACAAATTTGGCAACAACTTTTGTGTCCAATTTCTCCTCTTACCCTTGGGAAAATAAAAAAATTTGTGACAAAAGATATTTTTGTGAAAAAAAATGATTTTTTTTTTTATGCCCGGCATTATAAACTTGTGTGAAGCACTTGGGGTTCAAAGTGCTCACCAAAGCTCTAGATAAGTTCCTAGGGGGTCTAGTTTCCAAAATGGGTCACTTGTGGGGGGTTTCTACTGTTTAGGCTCATCTGGGGCACTGCAAACGGAACATGACCCCCATCAACGTCTGCATTCCAAAACGTTACTACTTCCTTTCCAAGCCCTGCCGTGCGCCCAAACAATTTCCCCCCCCCCACATATTGGGTATCAGCGTACTCAGGACAAATTGGACAACAACTTTTGGGGTCCAATTTCCTTGGGAAAAATCAAAAATTTGGGACTAAAAAATCATTTTTGTGGAAAATTGTTTTTTTTTTTTTTCCACACCCAGGCATTATAAACTTTTGTGAAACACTTGGGGTTCAAAGTGCTCAAAACAGATCTAGATAAGTTCTTTAGGGGGTCTAGTTTCCAAAATGGTGTCACTTGTGGGGTTCCACTTTTAGGCGCATCACGGCTCTCCAAACGAGACATGGCGTCCAATCTCAATTCCAGCCAATTTTAGTTTGAAAAAGTCAAACGGCGCTCCTTCCCTTACGAGCTCTGCCGTGTGCCCAAACAGTGGTTTTCCCCCACATATGGGGTATTGGCGTACTCAGGAGAAATTGCACAACAACTTTATCTGCCCATTTTCTTCTTTTACCCTTGTGAAAATAAAAAAAAAGTTTGTAAAAGATCATTTTTGTGGCTAAAAAGTTAAATATTCATTTTTTCCTTCCACGTTGCTTCAGCTCCTGTGAAGCACCTGAAGGGTTAATAAACTTCTTGAATGTGGTTTTGAGTACCTTGAGGGGTGCAGTTTTTAGAATGGTGTCACTTTTGGGCATTTTCTGCCATATAGACCCTCAAAGTGACTTCAAATATGAGGTGGCCCCTAAAAAAAATGGCTTTGTAAATTTTGTTGTAAAAATGAGAAATCGCTGGTCAATTTTAACCCTTATAATTTCCTAAGAAAAAAAAATTTGGATTCCAAAATTGTGCTGTTGTAAAGTAGACATGTGGGAAATGTTATTTAGTAACTATTTTGTGTGACATATTTCTCTGTTTTAAGGGAATAAAAATTCAAAGTTTGAAAATTGCAAAATGTACTAAATTTTCGCCATATTTGCGTTTTTTTCAAAAATAAACGCAAGTTATATCAAAGCAATTTTACCACTAACGTGAAGTACAATATGTCACGAGAAAACAGTCTCAAATTCGCGAAGATCCGTTGAAGCGTTCCAGAGTTATAACCTCATAAAGAGACAGTGGTCAGAATTGTAAAAATTGGCCCGGTCATTAACGTGCAAACCACCCTTGGGGGTGAAGGGGTTAAGAAGATTAAAGGGAATCTGTCACCCCATTTTTGCCCTATAAGCTGCGGCCACCGCCATCAGGGGCTTATCTACAGCATTCTGGAATAAGGTAGATAAGCCCCCGATGTCACCTAAAAGTGAAGAAAAACAAGTTAGATTACAGTGCGCAGGCGCCGGGCCTCTCTGACCTTTCCCGGCGCCTGCGCACTGCAGTACTCTGCTCTGCCCTCACCAGGGCAGATCAGTGCGCCTGCGCAGGAGCCGCGACGGGACGGAGAGAAGAGGAAGGCTTCTCTACAAGATGGGAGGCGCCGAACCGGACCGCGACTCCCTCCGTACCCGACCGGACAGCGGAACGCCCCTGGGTGAGTATAATCTAACTCGTTTTTCTTCACTTTTAGGTGACATTGGGGGCTTATCTACAGCATTACAAAATGCTGTAGATAAGCCCCTGATGGCGGTGGCCGCAGCTTATAGGGAAAAAGTGGGGTGACAGACTCCCTTTAATGCTGCCTGATGCCCCTGTAAAAATAGGCTCAGTGACTTTAAAAGTCCCTCCTTCATAAATGAAACAAGATGTGTCTGCTTATGTGTCACACACCACATGGCCACCTAGGGTTGTTAAATGTTACAATGACATTTCCCATGGAATGCATTTGTTTTGGTTGAAAGCAATGTTAAAGTTGCAAAACGCTTCAAAAACGCTGTGTGTGAACATAGCCCAAGTGGTGGAGGAACATTTTTGTTTTGGGTTAATTATTTTGCCTTATATACAAGTCATTAACCTGGAAAGGATGTACCTTCTGTCACGCTGTATAGCAGATATATATATGTGATGACAATAATCTATATCAAAAGGGCAACATACTATATAACATGCGCATAGCTATATGATAACATAGATTTACCTGACAGAAAGTCCAGTGGGTCAGAACGGAATCCGTTATACGCTGTCTCCGGCTAGAGGGTGACCGGGGTCTAAGCTGACCCTAACTGGGGTCCTAACTAATCCCTCAACCTGGAGGTACTGTTAAAGGTACAGAGGTCCAGGCCACCAGCGTAAACCCTGTCTCCTATCAATCCCTGCCAACTGTATTCTAGTCCTAAGAAGGACCCTGAATACCACCAAAGGAATGACCAGGTAATGGTTAATGAACAGAAAGACAAACAAGAAAGATAGAAATAAAGTAAATAAAGTCTTACATACAACACTCACACACAGTAGGAACACCTTAGTCTCAGAGATAAACTAAAGCTGTAAGAGTAAAAACAACTAAGGAGCTCTTAGCTTAAGTATTCCCAAACCGATCCAGTCTGCTAAACTATATGAATGCTTCACCGGCATCAAACACCCAACTGGCAGAAATATAAAGGAAACTAATTAGAACATAATCCAAAGCAGCCGGGCGAGGCTGGACCTAGTCTTAGCAAAGAGCTAGGTAAAATTAACTCTCTCATTACCAAACACAAGAAACAGCAGCTCAGCTGTGAGAAGTCAGAATGTGCAATCGCGACGATCTTCGTGGCGATGCACCCATGACAGTACCCCCCCCTTCTACGAGGGGCCTCACGGACCCCATGACCAGGTCTGTCCGGGTAAATTGTGTGAAAGTCCGAACCAATCGATCTGCGTTATCATCAGACGCAGGGACCCACGTCCTCTCCTCAGACCATACCCCGTCCAATGAACTTCCACGTTATCATTGACTACCACTGAAGGAGGAGGTAGAGGGACGGTATGACTGGTGCCACATACTTTTAAGTAATGACTTGTGAAACACATATGAATTTTAAATGTAGGAGGAGGTCCAGAACGAAATGCCACAGGATTAATTATGGAACTGATCCTGTATGGCCCGATGAATCTGGACCCAACCTCCAGGAGGAACTTTAAGTTTTATATTCCTGGTAGACAACCACACCAATCGTTCACCCTCAGATCTAACCAGAAACTCTCCTCCTATCAGCCATCCGTTTGTAAGGTTCTCCGTAACCTTCAGTCTTAAGCGATCTGGAACTATCAGTCTCCCTGGAAGTCCCACAGGGCGTCCCCCTGAGCCCCCAATACCTCCCCCTCAAGCTCAGAGCATACAGCTGACACTACAACTCCCTCCTGAGAATAGAACCGGATCATCCGTCTTCCCGACCCCTGGGAAAGTACGAGATAAGCATCAGGAAGCAACTTTATTGAGAAGTCATATGTGCGATGAGGAGTAACTCTTTACACCCCTCCTCTGAGAACTTCTCCCAAAAGTCCTCCAGAAAAGGAGGCAAAGTCCCTAGGCACAACCGCACCGATGACCGTGCTCATGCAGTTATTCTTGCAAAATTCACCCCACTGGCTTATCTTTCTGGATTGCCAATCATCACTGGTTATGTTTAGCCAACCAAGGAAGTCCCAACACAATAGGACAGCAGACCCTCCAACACATAACAAGACAATTGCTCTTTATGTATTGCCCCTACTCTGAAGATCTATGTTATGAACACTTGTACCAAGCTACCTTGACCAAGAGGTCTAGAATCAATAGAGAGTATAGGACCCGGTTTGGCCAATACACTCAGTTGCATACCATGCACCTGGCAAACCGAGTGTCCACCAAATTAGCCCCGGACCCACTATCAAGAAAAACAGAAATCCTCTCAGTTCTAGTACCAATCACCACCTCCGCAGGCACGAGAAACTGAGAGGGATTTGGGACGAAATACACACTCCCAGGTTAACTCCTTGGTTCAAAGAGTCCGGGATGGACACCCCCCAACAAAATGTCCCTCTCTCCCGCAAAAGAAACACCTTCTAGTCTTGCGGCGCACCGCTGATTCCCTCCTACAAAATGATGTCCCTCCCAACTGCATGGGTTCCTCAGAACAGACCAGGGAACCTCAGTATAAGGGACTTTAGTAGTAGGTGGAGTCATCACGGGGCAGAGTTACCTCGCGTCTTCCCCGAAGACGTCTATCAATGCGAATAGCGGGGCCAAGCAGCCTCCAGTGATGGAGGAGAATCATACTGAGCTAACACATCCTTTAATTTGTCAGACAACCCTTGACAAAAACTGGCTCCTAAGAGCTGGGTCATTCCACTGAGTATCTGTTGCCCATCTACGGAACTCAGAAGAATATTCCTCCGCTGGACGATTTCCTTGCCGTATTTACGTACCTTGTTTCAGCAAGGGAGACTCGATCCGGATCATCATATACCAGACCCAGGGCAGTAAAAAATCGATCCACTGACTGGAGATCTGGGAGCCTGGAGAATAGAGAACGCCCAAGATTGAGGATCCCCTTGTAAGAGCGAGATAACAATTCCCACCCTCTGCTCTTCACTCCCAGATGACCGAGCCGCAGCCGAAAGTACAATTTACATGCCTCCCGGAAAGTAAAAATTTGTCCCGCCACCAGTGAACCTGTCCGGGAGAGCAACCTTAGGTTCAGATCTGGTTTGCCCGGGGGACAAAACCTTGACTTAATGTCTGCCAACTCCATGGACAATCCCTGCAACTGCCGGCCAGCTGGGCTACTGGATCCATGATAGCTGGGGAGAATCTTAGTATTGGCCGGTGAAAATGTCACGCTGTATAGCAGATATATATATGTGATGACAATAATCTATATCAAAAGGGCAACATACTATATAACATGCGCATAGCTATATGATAAACATAGATTTACCTGACAGAAAGTCCAGTGGGTCAGAACGGAATCCGTTAATACGCTGTCTCCGGCTAGAGGTGACCGGGTCTAAGCTGACCCTAACTGGGTCCTAACTAATCCCTCAACCTGGAGGTACTGTTAAAGGTACAGAGGTCCAGGCCACCAGCGTAAACCCTGTCTCCTATCAATCCCTGCCAACTGTATTCTAGTCCTAAGAAGGACCCTGAATACCACCAAGGGAATGACCAGGTAATGGTTAATGAACAGAAAGACAAACAAAAGATAAGAAAAAAGTAAATAAAGTCTTACATACAACACTCACACACAGTAGGAACACCTTAGGTCTCAGAGATAAACTATAAGCAGTAAAGACGTAAAAACAACTAAGAGTCTCTTAGCTTACAGTATTCCAAACGATCCTTCCGCTCAAACCCCTATGATGCTTTCAGCCGGCATAAACACCAGAACTGAAGGAATAATAAAGGAAACTAATTGAACATAATCCAAAGCAGCAAGGCGGGCTGGACCAGTTAAAAGCTAGTTAAATTAACCACTCAAATACAACCAAAGAAACAGCAGCTCAGCTGTGCAAGCGAGATGTCTATCGCGAGCACCTTGTGCGAGCACCCGACATTACCCACACCTTCTTACGAGGGCTCTGGACCCTATGACCATGGTCTGTCCGGGTAAATTGTGTAAAGTCAACATTCAACCTCTGTGTACGAACCATTGCAGGGACCTAAGTCCTCGTCCCATGTACCTAATCCGTCCAATGATTCACTGTTATCATTGACTACACTGAAGGAGGGTTAAGGATGCGGTTATGATGGTTCCACATATTTTTAAGTAATGACTTGTGAAACAATTATGAATTTTTAAATGTAGGGGTTGTTCCAGAACGAAATAGGCACAGATTAATTATGGAAACTGATCCTGTATGGCCGATGAATCTAGGGACCAACCTCCAGGAACTAAGTTATATTCCTGTAGACAATCTACAAATCGTTCACCCAGTCTAACCAGAAACTCCCTCCTTATCAGCACAATCCGTTTTGTTAGGTTTCCGAATATTCAGGTCATAAGCGACGGACTTATCATTTTTCCTGGCAAGTCCTACAGGGCGTCCCCTGACCACAATACTGGTCTAAAAAATCCAAAGCACCTCTCAAACTCACACGCAAGCTGATCAACAACCACCTCCATGAGGATTATAACCGGTCATCCTCATCGCGACCTGGGAAAGTAGATAAGCACAGGAAGAACTTTTATTGAGAAGTTCATATGTGCGATGAGGAGGTAACTCTTTACACCTTCTCTGAGAACTTCTCCAAAAAGTCCCCAGAAAAGGAAGGCAAAGTCTAGGCACAACCGCACCGTGAACCGTCCATGCAGTTATTCTTGCAAAATTCACCCCATGGTTATCTTTCGGATTGCCATCAATTCCACGGTATGTTTAGGACAGAACCAGGTTAAGTCCTTCAACCACAATGTGGAGCAGGCGACCCCATACATAACAAGACGATTGGCCTCTATATGTGTAACCCCCCACTATGACCATTTGAACAAGACACTAAGCTGTACCAAGTACCTTGACCAAGGTTTGAATCCAATAGAGAGTTAGGGAACGAGTTGGCAATAACACAGTTGTTTCATGCACCGGGAACAATACGTGTTACCACCAAATTGCCCAGGACCACTATCAAGCAAAACAGTAAATTCTCATTTCGACCAATCCACCACCCCGAGTGCGGGGGAAACTTGAGGGAGGCTTGGGCAAGAAAGTACACACTCCAGGTTTAACTCCTTGGTCAAGAAGGTCGGGATGGACCCTTTCCCAATAAAATGTCCCTTGCTCCCAAAAGGAAACCCTTCTAGTCTCTTGGGCGCAAACGTGATCCCCTAACAACAAATGAATGTCCCTCCCAACTGATGGGTCCTCAAGAACTACAGGGGAACTCGTTATAAGCGGACTTAAAGTAAATAAGTGGAGTCATCACACGGGAGCAGAGTTTAGTCCCCAATTTCCTAAGTTTCTCTCAATGCGAAAGCGAGGGCCAATAGCAGTCTCCATTGATGGGGAGAATCATATGAGCTAACACACCTTTAATTTGTCAGACAACGTGACAAAACTTGGCTCCTAAGGCGGGCATTCCACGAGTACAGTGCCCTCTACGTTTTTCAAAAAATTCTCCTGGAGATTTCCTGCACCATTTTCCGTAACTTGTTCCTCAGCAAGGGCAACCTGATACCCCGACAATACACATTTAACAGACCCAGGGCTATGAAAATATCGATCCACTGATGGAGATCTTGGAGCCTGGAGGAATGAGAATCGCCCAAGATTGAGGATCCCCTTGTAAAAGCGAGATAAAAAACACAATCTTCCCTAAGATTTTTAGTCCCAATTTTTTATTGTACGAGCCGCAAGCCGAAAGTACAATTGTCATGCCTATCCCGGAAAGTAAAAAATATTTGTCCGCACGTGGAACTGTTGGAGAGCAACCTTAGGTTAGATTGGTTTGCTTCGGGGGGACAAAACTTGGACTTATGTTGCACTCATGGTACAATCCCTGCAACCCGGGTCGCCTAACGGAAAACCCCCAAGTGATACCTGTTGGAGAATCTTAGTACCTAGACGTTTAGATGGAGAATGTCACGCTTTAACGCAATTATTAATAATTGACAATAATCTGATATCAAAAAGGACAAAACATACTTCATAAAAATGCGCATAGCTATATATAACATAGATTTACCTGACTAAATCCAATGGGTCAAGAACGCCAACGTTTACGCTTCTCCGCTAGAGGGTGATCCGAGGGTCTAAGTGGCAACTGGGGTCTATAATCCCTAACCTGGAGGTACTGTTAAAGACAGGGTCCAGGCACAACGTAAACCTGTCTCATATCATCCTGGCCAACTGTATTCTAGTCCTAAGAGGATGAATACCACCAAAGGGAATGACCAGCAAAGGTAATGCAATGAAAGACAACCCTAAGTAAGTTAATAAAGTTAAATAAGTCTACATAACATCTCACCACAGAGAAACCTTTAGGTCTCAGAGATAAATAACTGATAAGATAAAAACACTATAGGACTCTATAGCATGAAGTTTTCCAGAACTATTTTTTTGTCTCAAACTATATGAAGACATTTCAGAACACCAAAGAATGCTGGCAGGAATATATAAGCGAAACTAAGTTAGAACATACAATGAGGCCGGGCGAGGCTGGCCTAGTCTTAGCAAAGGCCAGGTTAAAATTAACCTCACGCATTACCGAACCCCAGAAGCCACTCAGCTGAGAAGTCAGAATGCTGCAATCCGAACCGAACTCGATGGCGACTAGCCCATACAACCTATCCAATCCTACCCAGCCAAATCTTTCTGCCCTAAGTGTACCTAATCTATTTGGTGCATAACGGTAAATTTGCATAAACCTAAGTACCCTGACAAATTTAACCCTTAGTAACCTAACCCAATTTGCAGCTTAATGACGGTCAATTTTCACTATTCGACCACTGCACTTTATGGGTATAACTATGAACGCTTAACGAATCCATGCTGATCTGGATTGTGATTCTGTGTCTATTGTACTGCGTTAGTGGTCCAAAATGTTTTATATGACTTGCTTCTTATGAAAAAGACGGAAAATGGCGAAATTTGAAAATTTTGCATTTTCAAACCTTCGAAATTTTAGGGTGAGCACTTAACTCATTACACGGATACGAGTGAAGGTCTCACGACTCCACCACCAACCCAACTAACCCTTATAAACCTAACCCTATGAACCAATGATACTTAATCAGCACAATTTTGGGAACAAAATTTTCTTTTGTTACGAAGTTATAAGGGTTAAAAGTTGACCAGCGATTTCTCATTTTTACAACCCATTTTTTTTAAGGGACCACATCACATTTGAAGTCACTTTGAGGGGTCTATTTGATAGAAAATACCCAAAAGTGACACCATTCTAAAAACTGCACCCCTCAAGGTGATCAAAACCATATTCAAGAAGTTATTAACCCTTCAGGTGCTTCACAGGAGCTGAAGGGAATGTGGAAGGAAAAAATTGACATTTAACTTTTTTTGCAAAAGCTTTACTTCAGAACCAATTTTTTTTATTTTCCACAGTGTAAAAAGAAAAAATGAACCACAAAATTTGTTGTGCAATTTCTCCTGAATACGCCGATACCACATATGTGGGGGTAAACCACTTTTTGGGCGCACGGCAGAGGTCGCAAGGAAGGAGCGCCGTTTGAATTTTTCAACGCAGAATTGGCTGGATGCCGTGTCGCGTTTAGATAGCCCCTGATGTGCCAAAACAGTGGAACCCCCCACAAGTGACCCCATTTGGAAACAAGACCCCTTAAGGAACTTATCTAGATGTGTGGTGAAACACTTTGAACCTCCAAGTGCTTCACACAAGTTTATAACGTAAAGCTGTGAAAATAAAAAATCATATTTTTTCCACAAAAATGATCTTTTTACCCCAATTTTTATTTTCTCAAGGGTACAAGACCCCAAAAGTTTTTGTGCAATTTGTCCTGAGCATGCCGATACCCCATATGTGGGGGGGAACCACTTTTTGGGCGCACGGCGAGGTCGCAAGGGAAGGAGCGCCGTTTGACTTTTTCAGCGCAGAATTGGCTGGACGCCTTGTCGCATTTTTAGAGGCCCTGATGTGTCTAAACAGTGGAAACCCCCCACAAGTGACCCCATTTTGGAAACTAGACCCCTAAGGAACTTATTTTAGATGTGTGGTGAGCACTTTGAACCCCAAGTGCTTCACAGAAGTTTATAACGCCCGAGCGTGAAAATAAAAATCATATTATTTCCACAAACTGATCGTTTAGTCCCCAATTGTTTATTTTCCCAAGGGTAACAGGAGAAATTAGACACAAAAGTTGTCCAATTTGTCTTGAGTACGCTGATACTCCATATATGGGGGGGGACCACTGTTTGGGCGCACGGCAGGGCTTGGAAGGGAAGCAGCGCTGTTTGACTTTTCAAACTAAAATTGGCTGGAATTGAGATTTGGACACCAATGTCGCGTTTGGAGAGCCCCTGATGCGCCTAAACAGTGGAACCCCCACAAGTAACACCATTTTGGAAACTAGACCCCTTATGGAACTTATCTAGATCTGTTGTGAGCACTTTGAACCCCCAAGTGTTTCACAAAAGTTATAATGCCTGGGTGTGAAAAAAAAAAAAAACAATTTTCCACAAAAATGATTTTTTAGTCCCAAATTTTTTATTTTTCACAAGGAAATTGGACCCTAAAAGTTGTTTGTCCAATTGTCCTGAGTACGCTGATACCAAATATGTGGGGGGGGGATACTGTTGGGGCGCACGGCAGGGCTTGGAAAGGAAGTTAATAACGTTTTGGAATGCAGAGTGATGGGGGTCATGTTCCGTTTGCAATGCCCCAGATGTGCCTAAAACAGTGGAAAACCCCCACAAGTGACCCATTTTGGAAACTAGACCCCCTAAGTAACTTATCTAGATCTGTGGTGAGTACTTTGAACCCCCAAGTGTTTCACAAAGTTTATAATGCCTGGGTGTGAAAAAAAAACAAAAACAATTTTCCACAAAAATGATTTTTTAGTCCCAAATTTTTGATTTTTCACAAGGAAATTGGAACCCCAAAAGTTGTCGTCCAATTTGTCCTGAGTACGCTGATACCAAATATTGTGGGGGGGGGGAACTGTTGGGGCGCACAGAGGGCTGGAAAGGAAGTAATAACGTTTTGGAATGCAGACGTTGATGGGGGTCATGTTCCGTTTGCAGTGCCTCAGATGTGCCTAAACAGTGGAAAACCCCCACAAGTGACCCAATTTGGAAACTAGACCCCCTAAGGAACTTATCTAGATGAGTGTTGAGCACTTTGAACCCCAAAGTGCTTCACAGAAATTTATAAACGCAGAGCCGTGAAAATAAAAAAACATTTTTTTCCTCAAAAATGATTTTTTTAGCCAGCTATTTTTTTATTTTCCCCAAGGGTAACAAGAGAAATTAGAACACCAAAATTGGTGTGCAATTTGTCCTGAGTACGCTGATAAACCCATATGTTGGGGTAAACACAGTTTGGGCGCACGGCAGGGCTCGGAAGGGAGGGAGCGCCATTTGACTTTTTGAACGCCACGTCGAGTTTGGAGACCCCTGATGTGCCTAAATAGAGGAAACCCCTCAATTCTAGCTCCAACCCTAACCCCAACACACCCTAAGCCTAATCCCAACCCTATCCCTAATCCTAACCCCAACCCTAATTGTAGCCCTAACCCTAATTGTAGCCCTAACCCTAATTGTAACCCTAACCCTAATTTTAACCCTAACCCTAATTGTAACCCTAACCCTAATTCTAACCCTAATTATAACCCTAACCCTAAGTTCATTTTGCGTTTTACCAGCCCGTTCAACACATAGCGTTGACGGGCTGGTAACGGTATAGCATAACGCGATCGCGTTATGCTATACCCGCTAGCGCAGAGGAATCAGCAGATGATTCATCTGTGCTAGCGGTGACGGAGCCCAGACGCTGCAGCCCGCATCTGAGGCTCCGTCACTGAATGATGGCACGTCGCGAACGCATGCCGCTTTACGGCATGCGTCGCGATGCGCCCTCAAATGGGGGTGAATGGCAGCGTTAACGGACTGCATTACACCGCGTCATACCGCGGTGTAACGCAGTCCGTCTAACGGACTGCCATACCACAGCATGAACCCAGCCTAACCCTAACCCTAGCCCTAACCCTAACCCTAATGGAAAAATGAAAATAAATATAATTTCTATATTTTATTATATGTCCCTAACTAAGGGGGTGTTAAAGGGGGGGGTTATGTACTGTTTTTTTTTTTGATCGCTGTGATAGTTTATCACAGTGATCAAAATGTACTTTTAGGAGAATGAATGAACATTTTTTGAATCTGCCGCCAGGAAGAAGACGCCGGGAGCCTGCCGGAGGACGGAGGACGCCGGGAGCCTGCCGGAGGACGGAGGACACCGGGAGGTATGGGGGGGGCATCGGAGGTGCTGGGGACCCTAATTCTCTCCCCTCTGATGTGCAATCACATCAGAGGGGAGAGAAATCTTTTTTTTTTTTGCGGTCGCCGTTATACTCGGTATAACGGCGATCGCGACACCGAGGTCGGTAAATACCGACCCGGATCATGTTCTCAAACTTTACAAAGGTATTTTAACATGAAAACTGGGGTCAGGAGATATCATAGGTACCCATAGATTAGTTATGGGACGCACTATGCAATGATATGTTTATCTCATGTGGCTAAAATGGGGTGACAGATTCCCTTAAGGGCGTAAACATTAAAAGTTTGAAAATTTCAAAATTTTCGCCAAATTTCCACTTTTTTCACAAACAAATGCAAATCATATTGAAGAAATTTTACCACTATCATGAAGTACAATATGTCACGAGAAAGCATTCTCAGAATCACCGGGATCCATGGAAGCGTTCCAGAATTATTACCTCATAAAGTGAGTGGTCATAATTGTAAAAATTGGCCTGGCATTAAGGTGAAAACAGGCTTCAGGACCAACGGGGGAGACTGGTACCTGTGATTGTCTGATCTCTTATTCTATATACCGTGATGTCAGGGTCCACTATGAATGCCAACCACAGGGGCACCATTATGGCAAGCATGGGGGTCTTCAGTAGACCTCTTGTTGTCATAGCGACCCATCTGCAGGTGAACACATATTACATAGGGATCCAAAACAGACAACTCTTTTTGGTGAGCGGAGCTTCATTTATATCATCAAAAGGAGTCTGTCTGCCCATCACTAAGGCTATGTGCCCACGTTTGGAATTGCTGCGGAAATTTCCGCGGCAATCCCGCACCTCCCTGCTGCAAGAAATACGCAAATTTTTAGTTATGCGTATTCCCCTAAAAACTAGTATTTTGCAAGCGTAATTAGCTTGAAGATTGCTAGCGTTTTCCAAAGGATCTGTAGCATCGCTTGGAAAACTGATTTGACAGGTTGGTCACATGAGTCAAACATGGTGCTTGACAAGTGTGACCAACTTTTTACTATTGATGCTGCCTGTGCCGCATCAATAGTAGAAAGATCTAATGTTAAAAATAATAAATCGTGCTATTCTCACCTTCCGGTGGCCCACGCAGCCTTCCTGGTCCTCAGCGACGCTCCCGGCAACTCCCGGTCCCAGTGAATCCTGGCGACAATGACCCCAGATGACGTAGCATCACGCGAGATCGCAACGTCTTCTGGGGTCATTGTCGCTAAGCACGCCTGGGAACGGGATTGGCCGGGAGCATCGCTGAGAGGCGGGAAAGCTGCGGGGGCCACCGCAAGGTGAGAATAGCACGATTTAATATTTTAATTATTGTTTTAACATGGATATGGTACCCAGGGCCTGGAGGAGAGGAGACTCAGGGTACCATCCGCACATGAACCGCTCACTTTGCACATGGTGGGCACAGCCACATGCGGAAAGTAAGCGGTTCAATGCATTCCTATTTCTGCGGAATCGCCGCGATTCCGGAAAAATGAGCATGCTGCGTTTTTCAGCGTTGCGATTCCGCCGTGGAAAAATACACATTAGCACGCATTGCGGAATCCCAGAGGATATAATGAGTTGCGTTGTGTAAGGCTACTTTCACACTTCAGGCTTTTTGTGTCAGGCATAATCCATCCTATGCCTGACAGGACGGATCCGGCGCTGATTTTAAAAAACTGATGCAACTGATCAGGTTTTTTGCCGATCTGTCCTGACCTTTTCAACCCGGAAATATAAAATTTCCATGTTGAAAATGCAGTTATCAAAGCCCGGACCGAGGAGAGAGAGAGAGAGAGAGAGAGAGAGAGACCTTGGATTCCAGATCAGTTTTCTGACGGATTTGTCAAAAGACTGGTCCGGTTCCATACACTTGCATTGTTTCCGGCCGCCTGAAGCGCCGATTCAGGCACTATCAGGCGGCTCCGGAAAAAAAAACAAAAACGTTGCAGCAAGTGTCTTGTCCGGCCGCCGGAATATACATTTCCAACGGATCCGGCCAAAAACGGCTGCAACGCAGTGACATCAGGCGCGATCCGGCGCTAATGTAACTCAATGGTAAAAAAACGCATCCGGTACGGGATGCGTTTTTTTAAAAACACGCCGGATCGCGCCTGATACAAAAAGCCTGAAGTGTGAAAGTATCCTAAGCGTTTTTGCCGCGTTTTCACCGCGAAAAAACGCTGCAAAAATGCTAACAATCCGCAACGTGTGCACATAGCCTAAAAGTATAGACAACCCCTTTAATAAAAAACACCACCCTAGTGACTCCTCACACAGTAATTGCACCTGTGGTGCTGTCCACAGGTGGGAGCCCCCACATAAGGCACAGTGCAGCGTCCCGCTGCGCAGTCTCTCTGCCTCCTGAGCTCTGACCACCCCCATGTTATCCCGGTAGCCGGTCAGTCACAGAGCACCGCACCTCCAGCGTCCTCCCTGACCCCCGCACGTGAGGAGCAGCTGTATGTTTCCCGTTGTCATAGTGACCGCCTATGCCGCTGCCGGGGACTTTGAGGCTCCGCCTCTTACTCTCACCATTGGAGGAACACAGCAGCCAGTCACGAGCATTCATCCCGCCCCTTCCCATATGTGGACGCAGACATGCAGACGTCATTCAGTGCGTCCCGAAATACATCCCGCCTACTATCCCTGGCTTCTGTTACCAAGGAGACGCGGCTCACACATTTCCAGGACCCGGGAGCAGAAGGGTGAATCACGTGCTCTGTCAGCTGAGCACCCCCGAATCCATCTGCAGGTGAGCATGGCCGGTCCTGGCTACCAGTGTCCCGGCTCTGTATCCCGCTTCCTGCCGGTCCTGGCTCCTAGTGTCCTGATGCTGTGCCTGCTCCCTGCCTGTCCTGGCTACCAGTGTCCCGGCTCTGTATCCCGCTTCCTGCCGGTCCTGGCTCCTAGTGTCCTGATGCTGTGCCTGCTCCCTGCCTGTCCTGGTTCCTAGTGTCCGGCACTGTACCCCTCTCCCTGCCGGTCCTAGCTCCTAGTGTCCTGATGCTGTGCCTGCTCCCTGCCTGTCCTGGTTCCTAGTGTCCGGCGCTGTACCCCTCTCCCTGCCAGTCCTGGCTCCTAGTGTCCTGATGCTGTGCCTGCTCCCTGCCTGTCCTGGTTCCTAGTGTCCGGCGCTGTACCCCGCTCTCTGCTGGTCCTGGCTCCTAGTGTCCTGATGCTGTGCCTGCTCCCTGCCTGTCCTGGCTACCAGTGTCCCGGCTCTGTATCCCGCTTCCTGCCGGTCCTGGCTCCTAGTGTCCTGATGCTGTGCCTGCTCCCTGCCTGTCCTGGTTCCTAGTGTCCGGCACTGTACCCTCTCCCTGCCGGTCCTAGCTCCTAGTGTCCTGATGCTGTGCCTGCTCCCTGCCTGTCCTGGTTCCTAGTGTCCGGCGCTGTACCCCTCTCCCTGCCAGTCCTGGCTCCTAGTGTCCTGATGCTGTGCCTGCTCCTGCCTGTCCTGGTTCCTAGTGTCCGGCGCTGTACCCCGCTCTCTGCTGGTCCTGGCTCCTAGTGTCCTGATGCTGTGCCTGCTCCCTGCCTGTCCTGGTTCCTAGTGTCCCGGCACTGTATCCCGCTCCCTGCCTGTCCTGGTTCCTAGTGTCCAGCGCTGTACCCCTCTCCCTGCTGGTCCTAGCTCCTAGTGTCCGGCGCTGTATCCCGCTCCCTGGCGGTCCTGGCTCCTAGTGTCCGGCGCTGTATCCCGCTCCCTGCCGGTCCTGGCTCCTAGTGTCCCGGCGCTGTATGCCGGTCCTGGTTCCTAGTGTCCGGCGCTGTACCCCTCTCCCTGCCGGTCCGGGCTCCTAGTGTCCTGATGCTGTGCCTGCTCCCTGCCTGTCCTGGCTACCAGTGTCCCGGCTCTGTATCCCGCTTCCTGCCGGTCCTGGCTCCTAGTGTCCTGATGCTGTGCCTGCTCCCTGCCTGTCCTGGTTCCTAGTGTCCGGCACTGTACCCCTCTCCCTGCCGGTCCTAGCTCCTAGTGTCCTGATGCTGTGCCTGCTCCCTGCCTGTCCTGGTTCCTAGTGTCCGGCGCTGTACCCCTCTCCCTGCCGGTCCTGGCTCCTAGTGTCCGGCGCTGTACCCCTCTCCCTGCCGGTCCTGGCTCCTAGTGTCCTGATGCTGTGCCTGCTCCCTGCCTGTCCTGGTTCCTAGTGTCCGGCACTGTACCCCTCTCCCTGCCTGTCCTGGCTCCTAGTGTCCTGATGCTGTGCCTGCTCCCTGCCTGTCCTGGTTCCTAGTGTCCGGCGCTGTACCCCGCTCTCTGCTGGTCCTGGCTCCTAGTGTCCTGATGCTGTGCCTGCTCCCTGCCTGTCCTGGTTCCTAGTGTCCCGGCACTGTATCCCGCTCCCTGCCTGTCCTGGTTCCTAGTGTCCAGCGCTGTACCCCTCTCCCTGCTGGTCCTAGCTCCTAGTGTCCGGCGCTGTATCCCGCTCCCTGGCGGTCCTGGTTCCTAGTGTCCGGCGCTGTATCCCGCTCCCTGCCGGTCCTGGCTCCTAGTGTCCCGGCGCTGTATGCCGGTCCTGGTTCCTAGTGTCCGGCGCTGTACCCCTCTCCCTGCCGGTCCGGGCTCCTAGTGTCCCGGCGCTGTACTCCGCTCCCTGCCGGTCCTGGCTCCTAGTGTCCGGCGCTGTACTCCGCTCCCTGCCGGTCCTGGCTCCTAGTGTCCGGCGCTGTATCCCTCTCCCTGCCGGTCCTGGCTCCCAGTATCCCGGCACTGTATCCCTCTCCCTGCCGGTCCTGGCTCCTAGTGTCCGGCGCTGTACCCGCTCCCTGCCGGTCCTGGCTCCTAGTGTCCGGCGCTGTATCCCGCTCCTTGCCGGTCCTGGCTCCCAGTGTCCAGCGCTGTATCCCTCTCCCTGCCGGTCCTGGCTCCTAGTGTCCGGCGCTGTATCCCGCTCCCTGCCGGTCCTGGCTCTTAGTGTCCGGCGCTGTATCCCGCTCCCTGCCGGTCCTGGCTCTTAGTATCCCGGCGCTGTACCCCCTCCTTGCCGATCCTGACTCCTAGTGTCCGGTGCTGTACCCCGCTCTCTGCCGATCCTGGCCTAGTGTCCCGGCGCTGTACCCGCTCTCTGCCGATTCTGGCACCTAGTGTCCGGCGCTGTACCCCGCTCCCTGCCGATCCTGGCACCTAGTGTACCGGCGCTGTACCCCGCTCTCTGCGTCCTGGCACCTAGTGTCCCGGCGCTGTACCCGCTCTCCTGCCGATCCTGGCACCTAGTGTCCGGCGCTGTATCCCGCTCTCTGCCGGTCCTGACTCCTAGTGTCCGGCGCTGTACCCGCTCCCTGCCGGTCCTGACTCCTAGTGTCGCGTGCTACTCCTCTCCCTGCGGTCCTGGCTCCTAGTGTCCGGCGCTGTACCCCTCTCCCTGCCGGTCCTGGCTCCTAGTGTCCCGGCACTGTACCCCTCCCTGCCGGTCCTGGTTCCAGTGTCCGGCGCTGTACCCCGCTCCCTGCCGGTCCTGGCTCCTATTTCCGACGCTGTACCCTGCTCCCTGCCGGTTTTGACTCCTAGTGTCCTGATGCTGTACCTGCTCCCTGCCGGTCCTGGCTCCTAGTGTCCTGGCGCTGTACCCCGGTGCCTGCCGTCCTGGCTCCTAGTGTCCCAGCGCTGTACCCCTCTCCTTGCCGGTCCTGACTCCTAGTGTCCGGCGCTGTACCCCGCTCCCTGCCTGTCCTGGTCCTAGTGTCCGGCGCTGTACCCCGCTCCCTGCCGGTCCTGGCTCCTAGTGTCCGGCGCTGTACCCGCTCCCTGCCGGTCCTGGCTCCTAGTGTCCGGTGCTGTACCCCGCTCCCTGCTGGTCCTGGCTCCTAGTGTCCCTGCGCTGTACCTTGCTCCCTGCGTCCTGGCTCCTAGTGTCCTGGCGCTGTACCTGCTCCCTGCCGGTCCTGGGTCCTAGTGTCCGGTGCTGTATCCCGCTCCTGCCGGTCCTGACTCCTAGTGTCCCGGCGTTGTACCCCTCTCCCTGCGGTCCTGACTCCTAGTGTCCGGCGCTGTACCCCGCTCCCTGCCGATCCTGGCTCCTAGTGTCCCGGTGCTGTACCCCTTCTCCCTGCCGGTCCTGGCTTCTAGTGTCCGGTGCTGTATCCCGCTCCCTGCCGGTCCTGGCTCCTAGTGTCCGGTGCGTGTACCCTCATCTCCACTCCCTGCGTCCTGGCTCCTAGTGTCCGGCGCTGTACCCTCTCCCTGCCGGTCCTGACTCCTAGTGTCCGGTGCTGTACCCCGCTCCTGCCGGTCCTGACTCCTAGTGTCCCGGCGCTGTACCCCTCTCCCTGCCGGTCATGACTCCTAGTGTCCGGCGCTGTACCCCGCTCCCTTCCGGTCCTGGCTCCTAGTGTCCCTGCGCTGTACCCCTCTCCCTGCCGGTCCTGGCTCCTAGTGTCCGGTGCTGTACCCGCTCCCTGCTGGTCCTGGCTCCTAGTGTCCCTGCGCTGTACCTTGCTCCCTGCCGGTACTGGCTCCTAGTGTCCTGGCGCTGTACCTTGCTCCCTGCCGGTCCTGGTCCTAGTGTCCGGCGCTGTATCCCGCTCCCTGCCGGTCCTGACTCCTAGTGTCCCTGCGCTGTACCCCTCTCCCTGCGGTCCTGGCTCCTAGTGTCCCTGCGCTGTACCTTGCTCCCTGCCGGTCCTGGCTCCTAGTGTCCTGGCGCTGTACCTTTCCCTGCCGGTCCTGGTCCTAGTGTCCGTGCTGTACCCGCTCCTGCTGGTCCTGGCTCCTAGTGTCCTGCGCTGTACCCTCTCCAGTAATAATGCCTATTACTGCCTCTTGAGTGCACTTCACATCATATTGAGTACCCCTTACGAGTAATAATGCCCTGACATCCTCTCCAGTAATAATGCCATATTACTGCCTCTTGAGTGCCACTTCACATCATTTGAGTACCCCTTACAGTAATAATGCCCCTGACATCCCTCTCCAGTAATAATGCCTTATTACTGCCTCTTGAGTGCCACTTCACATCATATTGAGTACCCCTTACAGTAATAATGCCCCTGACATCCCTCTCCAGTAATAATGCCTTATACTGCCTCTTGAGTGCCACTTCACATCATATTGAGTACCCCTTACAGTAATAATGCCCCTGACATCCCTCTCCAGTAATAATGCCATATTACTGCCTCTGAGTGCCACTTCACATCATATTGAGTACCCCTTACAGCAATAATGCCCCTGACATCCCTCCCGTAATAATGCCATATTCTGCCTCTGAGTGCCACTTCAATCAATGAGTACCCTTACGATAATGCCCTGACATCCCCTCCAGTAATAATGCCATATTACTGCCTCTTGAGTGCCACTTCACTCATATTGAGTACCCCTTACAGTAATAATCCCCTGACATCCTCTCCAGTAATAATGCCATATTACTGCCTCTTGGTGCACTTCACTATATTGAGTACCCCTACAGAATAATGCCTGACATCTCTCCTATAATGCATATTCTGCTCTTGAGTGCCACTTCACATCATATTGAGTACCCCTTACGAATAATGCCCCTGACATCCCCTCCAGTAATAATGCCATATTACTGCCTCTTGAGTGCCACTTCACATCATATTGAGTACCCTTACAGTAATATGCCTACATCCCTCTCCATAATAATGCCATTTACTGCTCTTGTGCCACTTCACATCATATTGAGTACCCTTACAGAATAATGCCCCTGCATCCCTCTCCAGTAATAATGCTATTACTGCCTCTGAGTGCCACTTCACATATATTGAGTACCCTTACAGAATAATGCCCTGACATCCCTCTCCAGTAATAATGCCATATTACTGCCTCTTGAGTGCCACTTCACTCATATTGATACCCTTACAGTAATATGCCTGACATCCCTCTCCAGTAATAATGCATATTACTGCTCTTGAGTGCCATTCACATATATTGAGTACCCTTACAGTAATAATGCCCTGACATCCCTCTCCATAATAATGCCATATTACTGCCTCTTGAGTGCCACTTCACATCATATTGAGTACCCTTACAGAATAATGCCCTCTCAAATCTATATGCCCTGACACTCAATAGCCTAGCTACCTTCACTTATTATCCTATCCTTAATAATATCCTACTATACTTGCTCCTTCCTATATCCTATTCCTAATCCATACTTACTCTGACCTCAATACTCCTATAACTTTATCATATATGCCTAGATACTACCCTAATATCTATCCAAATACCTAGTAATAATTGCCTCATAATCTACCTTCATAATTACCTCATATCCTACCTAGAATCCATTTCTAAATATCCTACCTATCTTCTAGTCTGATCCTAAGTACCCTATCCCTAATCTTCCTTATTCCTGACCTTATAATACCTACCGATCATATATATCCCTACATCCCTTCACATAATGCCTTCTCCCCCTCTAGTGCATGCAATTACTCTGTGACCATCATATAATGGACCCTTACATCATATCCCCATAATGCCTTCAGTATCTTCTGCCTTGTGACTCCATATTATACTCCTTACAGAATAATGCCCCTGACTCCCTCTCCAGTAAAATGCCATATTACTGCCTCTTGAGTGCCACTTCACATCATATTAGACCCCTTACAGTAATAATGCCTGACTCCCTGTCCAGTAATAATGCCATATTACTGCCTCTTGAGTGCCACTTCACATCAATTGAGTACCCCTTACAGCAATAATGCCCCTGACATCCCTCTCCAGTAATAATGCCATATTACTGCCTCTTGAGTGCCACTTCACATCATATTGAGTACCCCTTACAGCAATAATGCCCCTGACATCCCTCTCCAGTAATAATGCCATATTACTGCCTCTTGAGTGCCACTTCAATCATATTGAGTACCCCTTACAGTAATAATGCCCCTGACATCCCTCTCCAGTAATAATGCCATATTACTGCCTCTTGAGTGCCACTTCACATCAATTGAGTACCCCTTACAGCAACAATGCCCTGACATCCCTCTCCAGTAATAATGCCATATTACTGCCTCTTGAGTGCCACTTCAATCATATTGAGTACCCCTTACAGTAATAATGACCCTGACATCCCTCTCCAGTAATAATGCCATATTACTGCCTCTTGAGTGCCACTTCACATATATTGAGTACCCCTTACAGCAATAATGCCCCTGACATCCCTCTCCAGTAATAATGCCATATTACTGCCTCTTGAGTGCCACTTCACATCACATTGAGTACCCCTTACAGTAATAATGCCCCTGACATCCCTCTCCAGTAATAATGCCATATTACTGCCTCTTGAGTGCCACTTCACATCATATTGAGTACCCCTTACAGAATAATGCCCCTGAGATCCCTCTCCAGTAATAATGCCATATTACTGCCTCTTGAGTGCCACTTCACATCATATTGAGTACCCCTTACAGTAATAATGCCCCTGACATCCCTCTCCAGTAATAATGCCATATTACTGCCTCTTGAGTGGCACTTCACATCATATTGAGTACCCCTTACAGTAATAATGCCCCTGAATCCCTCTCCAGTAATAATGCCTATTACTGCCTCTTGAGTACCACTTCACATCATATTGAGTACCCCTTACAGTAATATATGCCCCTGACATCCCTCTCCAGTAATAATGCCATATTACTGCCTCTTGAGTGCCTTCACATCATATTGAGTACCCCTTACAGTAATAATGCCCCTGACATCCCTCTCCAGTAATAATGCCTTATTACTGCCTCTTGAGTAGCCACTTCACATCATATTGAGTACCCCTTACAGGAATAATGCCCCTGACATCCCTCTCCAGTAATAATGCCATATTACTGCCTCTTGAGTGCCACTTCACATCATATTGAGTACCCCTTACAGTAATAATGCCTCTGACATCCCTCTCCAGTAATAATGCCATATTACTGCCTCTTGAGTGCCACTTCACATCATCATTGAGTACCCCTTACAGTAATAATGCCCTGACATCCCTCTCCAGTAATAATGCCATATTACTGCCTCTTGAGTGCCACTTCACATATATTGAGTACCCCTTACATCAATAATGCCCTGACATCCCTCTCCAGTAATAATGCCATATTACTGCCTCTTGAGTGCCACTTCACATCATATTGAGTACCCCTTACAGTAATAATGCCCTGACATCCCTTCCAGTAATAATGCCTTATTACTGCCTCTTGAGTGCCACTTCACATCATATTGAGTACCCCTTACAGTAATAATGCCCCTGACATCCCTCTCCAGTAATAATGCCATATTACTGCCTCTTGAGTGCCACTTCACATCACATTGAGTACCCCTTACAGGAATAATGCCCCTGAGTTAAGCATTCCATGCAAAAACTAGCGCTTGTAATCAGCTAATTGTCTTGCCTGCCCCAGGACACTGACGGCTGCAAACCTCCAACATCCAAATCTCAACAAGAAATAGAGGATGGCAGGCAGAAAGCCGCAGGGTATCAGAGCCATATGGGTGCTGATACGATTCAGAATGACCACTGGGGAGCCAGGACACTGGGTAACAACCTGGGCCCGAGCCCCTAATCTTTGGTGTTATTGCTGCCCCTATTGGTGACTTCATAGTTCATCGGTATAGCTATTTTTATCACCCCCATATACATTATAAGGGTAGGGGATTGGACACACTCTCTGTTTTTGGTGGTGCAGCCTTCCCGTACCTGGATCTTCAGTTTTATCAGTGGTTTATAGTAATGTACTAGTTTCCTTAGAAGCTTCAGAATAAAGTGGATCAGAAGCGGTGACGGCAGCTCATTAAGCTGATGACAGATGGCAGAAGGCAGCACCAGCTGTCCCCTCTGTAGACCCCAGCTGCCAGTTGGCGAGAGAGGGGATTGCTCACTCATGGCAAGGTTAGCATGCTGTAAATCTATATTAGGCAATAGGCGCCCCCACCCTTCGTGCCTCGATTGTCCATTAGGGGTAAAAAAGCGGGTGTAGAAAGAGATTGGCAGTGGGCTGACGGGCTGCCCAGAGCATTCTCAGCATTAAGTCAACAAATGCTTTTGGAGGTTGTGAGATATCGCAGGGACCCATTATCTAATTCCAATATTTGTAAAGTTTAGCTAATACTGCTTGTACGTATAGGAATGGCATTCATGTAAAGCAGGGGTGGGAATCTTATTTTTTTTTTTTTTTCCTTCAAGGGCAAGCACTTTGTCCCCAGGGACCTGTCTGGGGGCTGGAAAAAAGGTCATCAAGGGCCTGAGGTTCCCACACCTGATATAAACAGTACTGCTCGCCAGAGACATAACCCTATAGCTTGGCAGGCATCTGTCTTCTCTAACTACCCCATAATTATAGCAGTGACACAGAGATGTTATTCCTTCAGAGAAAAGAGATAAGTGGTCGCCAGACACATAATGCCACTTATCTAGGAAAGGCAATAGGATCAGATGGGGTGAAATCCAAGCTGTCTGATCTGTTTTCCTCTTCTGGTAGGATAAGACTGTCCACATAAGACATGCTATTGCAGGAAGCATTTAAAATACCTATAGATAGACTTATTTTTTGTCAAACTGTGAAGACTGTACTAACCTTTTCATTGTTATATCTGTTTATGCAAAATCTAAGTGGGTACCTTTTATAATTCCTAAAGATATTGCTGTCCAGGTCTCCTTTAAGGTGAAATAGTAAAACTACCTACTTATGTAATAAGAAGCCCCAACACCCCACATTACTGCACAAAGCAGATTTCTCATAAATTCTCAGAAAGCTGGGTAACATTATTTTAATTTATTCACGCCTGCTTCTGACTGCGATTCCTTTGGCCTATGAGAGGAAATTACTCTATAGGTGATTACAATGATGGCTTAAAGGCAACTTGTTAGTTAAAAAAAAATAAAAAAAACCTCTATTTGGCTGCAGACCCCATACTATTCTGCAGCTCTTTAAACATTTTCGGAGTGGAAGAGCAGTTACAGGGAATAAACAAAGTTATCTTCTCCCTGCAGCCGCTCTATTTCAGTCATACAATGAGTGCGTCTTTAATCACTCCCGACCACATTGACCACTGTATAGTGAGTAGTGATTGTAACCAGAGCTGAGCAAATATCTTCGGTTCCACGCTTATTCAGCAAGCTATAGCGCTTGCCGAATAAGCTACAGCGGGAGCCTGGCTTCCTGGATCGCTCTGGCTGAACAGCTGATCGCCGCAGTGGCTTCATGTGTCGCGGCTGTGTGACAGTCACAGCACATTCATGGAGAGCCCAATACACAGGCTCTCCATGCATGTGCTGTGACTGTGACACAGCCGTGACACATGCAGCTTCGGTGACAATCAGCTGTTCAGCCGGCGGGATCCTGGAAGCCGGGCTCCCACTGCAGCTTATTCGGCAAGCGCTATAATGAATTTGGTACGTCTTATTAGTGGCGTGTCCCTCACTAGAAATGTTAGGTGTCAGAGATTGAAGTAACACTTTTGGTGTACAAATACCATCACTTTTGCTGAATTCGAGGGGCGGGCTTAGCCATGTCCCATCCCAGTTCTGCCCATTTTGGTGGAGCTACCTCGAACTGGCGCCAAAAATTGCCACATTTTTGTGCAACTCCTCCTGGCAAAAACACTGTGAAGAATCATCTCCCAACAATTGCACCAAAAGTTCTGGCACAATGTAAACTAACTAATACACACGTGGACAAAATTGTTGATACCCTTCTTTTAATGACAGAAAAACCCACAATTGTCACAGAAATAACTTGAATCTGACGAAAGTAATAATAACTAAAAAATCTATGAAAATGAACAAATGAAAGTCAGACATTGCTTTTCAACCATGCTTCCGCTGAATTTTTAAAAAATAAAACTCATGAAATAGGCCTGGACAGAAATGATGGTACCCTCAACTTAGTATTTTGTTGCACAACCTTTTGAGGCAATCAAACGATTCCTGTAACTGAGACTTCTGCATCTCTCGCCAGGTATTTTGCCCACTCCTCAAGAGCAAACTGCTCCAGTTGTCTCGTGTTTGAAGGTTGCCTTTTCCAGACGGCATGTTTCAGCTCTTCTTAAAGATGCCCAATAGGATTTAGGTCAGGGCTCATAGAAGGCCACTTCAGAATAGTCCAATGTTTTCCTTTTAGCCATTCTTGGGTGTTTTTAGCTGTGTATTTTGGGTCATTATCCTGTTTCAAGATCCATGACCTGCGTCTGAGACTAAGCTTTCTGACAATGGGCAGCACATTTCTCTCTAGAATCCCTTGATAGTCTTGAGATTTCATTGTACCCTGCACAGATTCTAGACACCATGTGCCAGATTAAGCAAAGCAGCCCCATAACATAACTGAGCCTCCTCCATGTTTCACAGTAGGGACAGTGTTCTTTTCTTGATATGCTTCATTTTTCCATCTGTGAACATAGAGCTGATATGCCTTGCCATAAAGTTCCATTTTTGTCCCATCTGTCCATAGGACATTCTCCCAAAAGCTTTGTGTCTTGTCAACTTGTAGTTCGTCAAATTCCAGTCTGGCTTTATGATTTTTTTTTTTCAACAATGGTGTCCTCCTTGGTCGTCTCCCATGAAGACGGATGGTGCGATTTGACACTGATATTCCTTGAGCTTGAAGTTCACCTTTAATCTGTTTAGAAGTTTTTCTGGGCACTTTTGTTACCATTTGTATTATCCGTCTCTTTGATTTCCTCCTGCGACCACGTCCACGGAGCTTGGCTACAGTCCCATGGAGCTTAAAGGGAACCTGTCACCCCCCAGGGCGTTTTTAAGTAAAAGAGGCACCTTCAGCAGCACTAAAGCCGCATTCTGTGAAGGTGGATCTTAAGTTTCTGATCCCTAGTAACACTGAAATATTGACTTTTATAAATTGTGCCCCATACCTGTATTGAGTCCCAGAGGTATGGTGTCTCCCCCGGTATCAGCCGCCTCCCAGCAGTCCATCTTCCCCCTCTTGCGTCTGCACGCCGCCTCCTCCTGTGTTGCTGTTACATGCCGGCGCCTGCTCTGTGCCAACAGTTCTCGGGCATGCGCAGTGCGCGCTGCCCGGGAACTGACATCTGGCTATCGCGCTTATGTGTTGTGGAGACCCCAGATTCCCAGCCCCGCAGTGTGTTCACACAAAACCTCAAAAATGGTCTGGACAAAATTGTTGGCACCCTCAACTAAATATTTGGTTGTACAACCTTTGTAATATATAACTGCAATCAGGTCTCTCATATTTGAAGGCATCTTCTCCCAATTTGAACCCTTCATGACCATTCGATTTTTCAGGTGTTTTTTTTTTTCCCAGAGCCATAACTTTTTCTATTAATATGGCTGTGTGAAGGCTTGCTTTTCCAGGACAAGTTGTACTTTTGAACGACACCATTGATTTTACGATCCTCTCAAGATCTCCTTCTCGACTCCCCCCTCATCTCTTCTTCCCACAACCGCATACAAGACTTCTCCCGGGCTTCCCCCATACTCTGGAACTCCCTGCCGCAAAACATCAGACTTTCACCAACAACGGAGACCTTCAAGAAAAACCTGAAGACCCACCTGTTCCGACAAGCCTACAACCTGCAATGATCCTCAGTCTACTGAACCATCGCACGACCAGCTCTACCCTCTCCTAGTGTATTCTCACCCATCCCTGTAGACTGTGAGCCCTCGCGGGCAGGGTCCTCTCTCCTTCTGTACTTGTGTGTCCCTTGTCTAGCACATGTTTATTGTATCTGTCTATATTTTTCCCTTTTCTTATGTAAAGCGCCATGGAATAAATGGCGCTATATAAATGTATAATAATAATAATAATAATAATTTTACCATATAATGTACTGGAAAACCAGAAAAAAATACCAAATGCAGTGAAATTGGATAAAAAGTGCAATTCCACATTAGTTTTTTTTTTCTATTACCATGTTCACTAAATGGAAAAACTGACCTGCCACTTATTCTCAAGGTCATTATAAGTATGCACATACAAAACATGTATAGGTTCTTTTTTATTTAAGTGGTGACAAAAAATATCCAAAATTAGTAAGAAAACAAAAAAAATAGTTTTTATTGATACCATTTTGGGGTAGATAAAATAACAGGCAATCAAAAATGTAATTCTGGTGTTTCAAATTTTTATTTTTCATTTTTTAAACCCTTTTTTTTTTTTTTCTACTCTTTTACTTCAGTAATCTCCTTAGGAGCCTTGAAGGTGTGATCATCCGATTGCGTGTGCTACACATAGCAGGGCTTCAGTCCTATTTGTAGCGGAACTCATCATCTCCTATGAACACTGGCCACAGGGTGGCGTTCATAGGGGATCTGCAGTGAAAAGCACGAGGGTCTTCTGCAGACCCCTGGCTGACATGACAACCCATCGGAACCCCGCGATCATGTGACAGGGGCACCAATGTGCGGGTCTTATGACTCTCTTCCTGTGCGCTCAAATTAAATGCTGCTGTCACAGATTGACATCGACATTTAACATGTTAACAGTCGCGGGATGATCACGATTCCACCTGCGGCTGTTAGAGGTACATAACAGCTGATCAGCTGTCATGTGCCAGGAAAAATGTGGGCTTAGACAACCTTGGACGTATCTATACGTCCAAGGTCGTAAAGGGGTTTAATGTCTCTCCTCAGGTGCTCAATGGGGTTTACATCCAGTCTCATTGCTGGCCACTTCAGAACTCTCCAATGCTTTGTTTCTATCCTTTTCTGGGTGCTTTTTGAAGTGTATTTGGAGTAATTGTTCTGATCGAATACCCATGACCTGGGACTCAAACCATTTTCTAGTAAGGTAGATAAACTTGGCACTCAACTTATAGATGATAATCCCAAATTTTTATTGCAGTCACAGAACAGATAGAAGACGTTTCGGTCCAATAAGGGCCTTCCTCAGTCCGACTGCTTGTGGCAAAGGAGTAGTGTGAATGAAGGCAGCTTGCCTTAATAGAAAGACCCTCCTATAGTTAGTTCCTGGTATGCCCTTCTTATGAGGTAGTCTCTAGTCGAGATACAATCCTAACCGGGATCAGGTACTGTGGGCCGCAGTGGCTCCTTGATAACAGTTCAGGCGTCAGGAGAGACCCGCACACTGCCTGACGCCTGAACTGTTATCAAGGAGCCACTGCGGCCCACAGTACCTGATCCCGGTTAGGATTGTATCTCGACTAAGAGACTACCTCATAAGAAGGGCATACCAGGAACTAACTATAGGAGGGTCTTTCTATTAAGGCAAGCTGCCTTCATTCACACTACTCCTTTGCCACAAGCAGTCGGACTGAGGAAGGCCCTTATTGGACCAAAACGTCTTCTATCTGTTCTGTGACTGCAATAAAAATTTGGGATTATCATCTATAAGTTGAGTGCCAAGTTTATCTACCTTACTATACACGGGTTGGGAAACCTACTTGTGCACCACCACGGTAGTGCGACGATATATTTTCACTCAAACCATTTTCTGACACAAGGCACTACATTGCAACCCAAAATCCTTTGGTAGTCTTGAAATATCATGATGCCTTGCACAGTCCACAGTCAAAGATTGAGTCAACTTCTCCCCCTTTTACCGGTTTCAGATGTGATTTTTATATTGCCCACACCTGTTACTTTCCACGGGTGAGTTTGAACGAGCATTACATGCTTGAAACAAAGTTACTTACCAACAATTTTGAAAAGGTGCCAACAATTTTGTTCTGATAGTTTTTGGAGTTTTGTGTGAAATTTTGTCCAACCTTCTTTTTTTTCCTCTATTTTCTGTTGTTCAAATACTCACAAAGTAAATAAACATGTGCATAACAAAACACGTGTAATTGCAATAATTTTCTGGAAGAAATACTTAATTTTCTGGAACAATTCTAGATTGCCAACACTTTAAACCATGACTGTATGTCAATCAGTTTACATTGTCAGTAGTGATGCACCATCACAGCAAGTTTCCTTTCTTCACATACAGCTCTGGCAAAAATTAAGAGACCACTGCACAGTTTTATAAAAATCAGCTTCTCTACATGTCTGACAGCCATTCCACTCCAGTGTCAGTTGAATTCCAACCAGAGTACACCTCATTCTACTTAATGTGCTTCTGATTAGGTGATCACCTGAACCAAATCTTATTTAATGAAGGAAAGTATAAAAAACACTGCTGTGGTGTTCACAATCCTCTTGCAATAGGACAAGCTGGATGGCAAAACAAGTGCTAGTAATATCCCAAAAGTAATAGGAATGAAAAAATAAACTTTTAACCATGCCAAAGGAGTTGAAAAGAAAAGTCTTGAGTGAGGAAAAGAAGGGCTCAATTCTGGCTTTACTAGCAGAGGGATACAGTGAGCGTCATGTTGTCTCCATCCTTAAAATTTCTAAGACGGCAGTCCATTACAACAAAGTCAAGCAGCAGACATTGGGGACAACAAAGCTACAGACCGGCAGAAGGCGAAAACGACTCTCCACAGACCCGGATGACCATCATCTTATTCGAATGTCACTCAGCAACCGCAGGATGACATCAAATGACCTACAAAAGGAATGGCAAATGGCAGCTGGGGTGAAGTGCATGGCAAGAACAGTTTGTAACAGGCTCCTAGAGGCAGGGCTCAAATCATGTAAAGCTAGAAAAAAGCCTTTCATCAATGAGAAGCAAAGGAGAGCCAGGCTGAAGTTTGCCAAAGACCATAAGGATTGGACCATAGAGGACTGGAGTAAGGTAATCTTCTCTGATGAGTCTAATTTTCAGCTTTGCCCAACACCTGGTCATCTAATGGTTAGACGGAGACCTGGAGAGGCGTACAAGCCACAGTGTCTTGCACCCACTGTGAAATTTGGTGGAGGATCGGTGATGATCTGGGGATGTTTCAGCAAGGCTGGAATTGGGCAGGTTAATCTTTGCGAAGGACGTATGAATGAAGCCGCATACAGGGTTATCCTGGAAAAACAGTTGATTCCTTCGGCTCTGGCAATGTTCCCCAACTCTGAGGACTTTTTTTTCCAGCAGGACAATGCATCATGCATTCAGCTTGGTCAATCAATGTGTGGATGAAGGACCACCATATCAGATCCCAGTCATGGCCAGCCCAATCTCCCCAGACCTGAACCCCATTGAAAATCTCTGGAATGTAATCAAGAGGAAGATGGATAGTCACAAGCTATCAAAGAAGAACTGCTTAAATTTGTGTACCAGGAGTGGCATAAGGTCACCCAAAAGCAGTGTGAAAGACTGGTGGAAAGCATGCCAAGACGCATGAAAGCTGTGATTAAAAATCATGGTTATTCCACAAAATATTGATTTCTGAATTCTTGCTGAGTTAAAACATTAGTATTGTTGTTTCTAAATGATTATGAACTTGTTTTCTTAGCATTATTTGAGGTCTGCAAGCACTGCATTTTTTTGTTATTTTGACCATTTCTCATTTTCTGAAAATAAATACAAAATTTATTGCTTGGAAATTCGGAGACATGTTGTCAGTAGTTTATAGAATAAAAGAGCAGTTTACATTTTACTCAAAAATATACTTATAAAGAGAAAAATCAGCAAACTGAAAATTTTGCAGTAGTCGCTTACTTTTTGCCAGAGCTGTTTATATTCAGTTCCTTATGCTCAGCTGTGAACAACACATGTAGCTTATTGCTCGTGTATGTAGCGTCCTCAGTTGGTCTTTGCTAGCAGACACAATGGATGAGGCCTTGTGCCATTGCTCTGTTATTTCTTCTGGAAAGATATGATTAGATTGACAGCTTGATGATAACATTCCTTTTGCCAGTATGATCGATTCCCCCACATGGTGAAGACCATAAAAATGACCACTAAATGAAAAGGCCACCATCTCTGGAACCGTATGGCGGATATAGCCTCTTCATGACATATGACAAATAAATATGTCATATGTCGTGTCTCCCCTTTAAAGGGAATCTGTCACCCCATTTTAGTCATATCAGCTAAAAATATGACTGAATAGTGTGTCCCATAAGCAACCTATCGGTGTGTAGCTTATATCCAGATACCCCCGTTTTGATAGCAAAATACCTTTGTAAAGTTGGGATTCTTTTCTGTAAATCAGGGCGGTCCGGTCCGGAGGGCGGCATTTTCTCTCTCCACCGCTCCTCTGCATCTCTTGCGTATGGCTGTAATGATTTTATGCTTTGCCCACTGTTGGGCAAAGCACAATGCGCATGCGTGGGGTAATTTGAAAAGCGCAATCGCGGGAAGCAGAACGCCGTCTGTGTGATTCACAGACTGCCTACCAAGAGAAGCAGAGGAGCGGGGGGGGGGGGGAGAAGAGAGAGAAACGCCGCCCTCCGGACCGGACCGCTTTGATTTACAGAAAAGAATCCCAACTTTACAAAGGTATTTTGCTATCAAAACGGGGGTATCTGGATATAAGCTACATACCGATAGCTTGCTTATGGGACGCACTATTCAGTCATATCTTTAGCTGATGTGACTAAAATGGGGTGACAGATTCCCTTTAATGCGGGCTCGGGCACTGAGCCTGCATCTTTTCCGGCACATGACAGCTGACAAAGCACTGGAGAGTTATGAAGTTGCCAGCAATGAGACCGGATGTAAATTCCACTGAACAACTTTGGAGAGATCTCAACCCCTTTCACGACCTTGGCTTTACAGGTACGTTCAAAGTCGTCTACCTTCCTTTGTTTCCGGCTACAGCACTAAGCCCGCGTTTTTCCTGGCACATGACAGCAACATATTTTTTGTCTCTGCCATTTACCCAGGGACTGGTGTGAGTTCTCTGTGCACCATATGATGACTTCTTCACTCTAGCTGATTTCAATCTTTGTCTTGTGTCACTGTTCTAGTGTCCATTGTTTTGTCTGTTACGTTCCGGTGTCCTCTATGTGTCCTCTGAATAATTCTCTAATCTTATGTAAAGCGATTACTACCTATTGTGCCGGACTGAAGGCAGTCTGTTCACTATTGGATTTTCTTCTGCTAACAAGGCTTCCAATATTAACCCTATGTACTAATGTTTATAAGGATGATACATGTAACATTATTATCAACCCATATCCTATAACCATATAATGTCCTGTTGTGCCGGCATCTGACAGTTGTAATACTGTACACAGTTGTGCCCAAAAGTTGTGAAACTGACGCAGATTTTGGATTTCACCACGTTTGCTGCTTCAGTAGTTTTATATCTTTTGGTCAAATGTTCCTATGAGTACTGAAGTACAATTATCAACGTTTTAGAAGTTTTTATACTTTTATTGACAAATACATCAAGTTTATGGAAAGACAGAATATATACAGGCTCTGTTTCATCAAAGCTTTGATGTCAAAGAATGTAAAGTTTTGAAAAGCCTTAAAGGTTTTGTGTGACTTGGAGTTGTGTACACATGTAGCAACTTTTGCATTTTCACACCAGTGTTGCCCAGCTCTGCTAAAATGAGCGGAGCTGGGAAAGGACGCCACAGGTCATCTAATTCCTGACGAGTTGTGGCTTTCCTTATGCCAGAAATCTTATTCCAGGCTGACTGGAGTAAGGTTTGTGGCGAGGAATATGCCACTTTACGCTTCGCCTGATTTATTGGTGTCTGCATTATTGATATCTCTAGTATAAGGACGCTAATGCAGGGGGTCTGCTGACTACTTATAGTGATCACTGATACTTCTAAGTGATTTGTCTACTTAGCATTGGTCATTCATATATGTGTACAGGGTCTAGATAAACTCCAGTCCTCAGGACCCAGCAACAGGTCATGTTTTCAGGATTTCCTTTATATTGCAAAGGTGATGGAATTAATGCTTGAGCAGGTGATAATTTTATCACCTGTGCAATACTAAGGAAATCCTGAAAACATGACCTGTTGGTGGGTCCTGAGGACTGGAGTTGACAAACACTGACTTACAGGATTGTTATACAGATTCCAGTTTTCTGTAATACTTACTTTTCTATACCCCATATATTTTTTGTCTTGAAGACTACTTATGATAAATCATGCTGTTTTTTTTCTTTTTTTTTTTTTTTCCGTTTTTTGGATTTTTTAATCTTTTTTTTGTCTTCTTGCAGTTGTGTTTTCATTGTATGTTAATAAAGTTACAATATGATTTCGGTATAATGACTTTTGTTATTTATTATACAATATATGGTTGGTTCCCACAGTGAACTCCTCCACATGCACAGAATGATTACGGTACCCTACTACTGTACACCACTCCTCTACCCCCCCTGGCAAAGTATGGGAACCCCAACACAGTATAATGCCCTGCACAGTTCTTCATGCAGTATAATGGGCCTACATAAAGTATAATGGCCCCCACTAGCCCTCTAAACAGTACAATGACACACACACAGTATGATGGACCCCACAAAAACCTTCAAACTATATAATTTTTTGCATACAGTATAATGACTCACACATAGCCCTCCAATTATTATGATTGCCCCCATATAGCCCTCCATATAGTATAATGCACACCCCATAGTCCTCCATCAACCCACTGCTGGGCTTTCCCTCTGCTGGTAATGAAAATTACACAGGCACCCTCACCATTTTTTAATGTGTTCGGCAGGCATTTTGTTCGTTCTATTGAAAAAAAAACTAACATGTCTGTGCACCACCTTTGAATACATTGGATGGGCGTGTGTCTGCATTTGCGGCCCTTAAAAAACAGACCACATATGGACACAAAAATCTGACGTGTGAAGGGGGCCTAAGTCCCCTACAACTGTATAGCCCATTTGAAATGCATTTTGGGGGTGACAGACTACCTATAAGGCCGGAGTCACACTAACAAGAAATACGGACGAGTGCTATGCGATAAAAAAAATCGCATTGCACTCGGACCAATGTTAATCTATGGGGCAGCTCCCATCAGCCGTTTTTTTTTTCCTCGACTGTATTATATGGGCTGAGAAAATCACCGTATTACACTCGTAATACACCAATACAAGTCTATGGGGGCGAGAAAAAATACGGCTTACAGTCGGACCACACGTGTGAATTGCGAAAAATACGCACCGGTGTCCATCAGAAAAGCCGGCAATTCAGTGTGCTACACTGTAAAATCACACTGACATGTTTAATAAAGAATCAAAAGAATAGATATATACACATAAAATTGAGACACATATATATTTATAGTTCATAGAGTTCTACATAGCATAAAAGCTGCTAAATCAATTGCCGGCTTCTGTAAAATTATTACCGAACCCGACATGATATGACACATATAGTAAACCATGTCATATCAAACCGATCTATATATGTCAGTGTTTAATACATTTATTAGTTTGTGTTAGGAAAAATTTGGAACTCTAGGGGGTTAAATTTAAGGCTATAATTGCGGAAAAAAACTGTGTGGGCTACCGCGCAATTTTCTCCGCCAGAGAGGGAAAGCCAATGACTGAGGACAGATATTCATAGCCTAGAGAGGGACCATTGTTTTTGCCCCCCCCCGGCTACAAACATTTGGCCCCAGCCATCCCAGAAAAGGAGCATCTATTAGATGCGCCTTTTCTGGCACTTAGCCTCTCTATTCCCACTGCCTTTAGTGGTGGCTCATGGGTTAATAAGGGGTTAATGTCACCTTGCTATTGAAAGGTGACATTAATCTGGGTTAAGAATGGAGAGGTGTCAATAAGACAACTATCCACTATTAATCCTATAGTAGTAAAGGGTTAAAAAAAGATACAAACACATTAATTAAAAAAAAATTTAATGAAATAATTACACAAAGTTTTTGAAAAAATGTATTATGATGCCAATCCAACTGAATCCCTTGTTCTCCTGTAACAAAAAAGAAAAAAAAAAAAGCAACAATATCCATACATCTCCGCCATTCAGTCAGGTCCCCCGCTGCAATCCATCACAAGGGGTTAACTAGTTTACAACCGGGACCCATGCTAATGCTACTGGCACCCGCCGGAAGTCACTGTAGAATGAATGAAATCATGTCTGCGCAGCCTACCCGCCTGTCCGGGGATGAACTGATTAGCATGAGAAAGTTTCTGAACTTTTTCCCACGCTCTCAGGTCACCTCAGGTCAGCTGGGGACTCAGCGCAGCCTCACTGACGTCAGCGGTAGTCAGTGAGGCTGTGCGGAGTCCCTGACTGACCTGAAGTGAACTCGATAGTGTGGCAAAAAGTTTAGAAACTTTCCCAGTTGAAGCTTTTATTGGGAACATTTTACATAACATTTAGGATCACGTTTATCTGGCGTATGTATGCTGAGCACTTTGGGGTTTCCATCTATATCTCCAAGTGACATCTATTCACTAGAATGAGGCAGCAGAGTTACTCTGGACTCCGTCTGGCCTCTGTTCAGTGGTGTCCTCTTTTCAGAAGTGGACAAAACTGTGGTCGACCACGCTTTTATGCTCACTTAAAAAGACGGACACCACCGAATCACAGGTCCTATGTCATCCACAGTGCCTCCATCTGCCTCATTATAGGGAATATTACGCCTGGGGTTTCATCTGAATCACATATTTCGGAAACTTATATGGAAACCCCAATGTAAGCGCTCAGCGTAAATGTGAGCCGGGGCAGAATGAACGAATAAACAGCCGGTGAAGAATTGGTTTTATGTCTTTATTTTTTTAGCAATTGCTCATACGGTATAAGCGATTATACGACTTTATTCTTTGGGTTGATGCGATTACAGTGATACCAGATTTATTTAGGGCTTTTAAGTTTGGTGTAAAAGACGCTTTTTATTGCAAAAACTAGTTTTTGCATCCCCATATTTAGACAGCTATAATTTTTTTTCCATATTTTGGCCCACAGAGTCATGTGAGGGCTTCTTCTTTGCGGGACAAGTGCACATTTTTATTGGTACCATTTTTGGGCACATGCATTTTTTGCTTTCTATTCCGTCTTTTGGGAGATAGAATGAGCAAAAAACAGCAATTAAGGATTTTTTTATACTATTCCGTGTGTGGTAAAATTGATGAGGCAGTTTTTTTTCTTCGGGTCAGTACCATTACAGCGATATCCCATTTACTGTATATCCTTTTTTATGTTTTGGCTCCTTTACACAATAAAAAGCTGTATTTTAATGAAAAAAATATTTTTGCATCACCTTATTCTGAGAGCTATAGCTTTTTTTTATTATTCCGCTGACTGAGCTTTTTGTTCAGTGGTATGATAAGGCATCGTTTTTTGCCTCGTTTTTTTTTTTTTTTTTTTTTAATTTTTATGGTGTTCACTGAAGGGTTTAGCTAGTGGGACCGTTTTATATGTTGGATCATTCTGGACACAGTAGTAACAAATGTGTACTCTTTTTTTTTTTTTTTTTTTTATAAATTTATTTATTGGATTAATGTTTTTTTTCTTTTTTTTGTTATTTTTTTTGTGTGTTTTTACCCTTTTTTTAATTGTTCCACAGTCAGCAGTGTCTGACAGGCAGGGAAGGAGGCATGTCTACTCTTGCTCTGATGCCACCTTATCTGAAGGACCTTGCAGCCTGGAGTCACCATGGATAATATTGGCACAATGCGATTGCATCCCGTTGTGCAGATGGAAGCAGAGAGGGAGCTCATTCACTCTGCGATGCTCCTCGATGTCGCTGACACGGCATCAGAGTGCTTACATGTCCGCATTCGGTGCTAGCACCAATCATAGATGTTGCTTCAAGGTTCAATATCTATGGTAGACAGACCGTTTTTAGTATGAGACCTATTAAAGAAGTTATCTATTCAGGATAGGTCATCAGTATCTGATCGGTCGGGGTCCGACACATGTCACCCTTTCCGGTGTCGGCGGTGGGCGCCGGACGGGAATGCTTTGTTGCAGAGCTGCTCAGTCTTCTGCTAGTGACTGTGGTCGGGTACTACACATCCAGCGCTATTTGGAAGAATAAATTAAATAAAAATAACTGGTAAAAAAATTAATTACGGTAAATTCTAGAAAATGCCACTGTCAATCCAAATTGCTGTTATTAGCCCCACCCCTGTAAAAAAAAAAAAAAAAAAAAACATGTGTCCAATACATAAAAATATTGTTATTGGGATCAAGTTTTTAGATATCATTTAGTAATTCTTTGTTGTCATAATTAAATTGTGGAAAAACAGGCACTCCCTTCCTTTTATTTTTCCACCGATATCGCCTAATATAAGCAAAAAAACAAAAGGAAAAAATATAACTGACATAAAAGGAAAGTTTTTTTTTGTTTTTTTTTTGTGTAGCATGAAAAGATGCAAAAATTGCTAGAATATCCAGAAATGTTTTTTAAACTGCATGTACAAAAACCTGAAAATGTGCTGGTCAGGAACGGTGGTAAATTGCACGGTCTTGAACTGGTTAAAGTACGGACTACTATGTACAGTATTGTTATGGTCTGTATTTCTATTTACAGTGTAACCTGGTAACATCGGCTGGGCACGTGTCCTCTTGTTTCACCTTTCTAGCTTATGTCCTCCACATGGTGTTTTTACACCGGGCTAAAGCTATTGTCCCGGCATTAGTACCCAGTGTGCTTGTATCTATGGATGAATGTTTAACCACATTCCTAAAATTTGTGGTTTGTTTGTCTACACTCGGTATGACTTCATGACATCACATACTAATAAAGGTCAACAATTAAAGAAGCCCTCCTCCTCCCATCAAACGTTTTATCCTCTTAATACATTACACTCATCACATTATATATTACTGTGAACTTACAATTGCTCATTTTGCCTTTCTACCTAATAATTCTTCTCTTTTCCCTTAGGTCTATGACATCACGTGATTAATAACTGACTAGCTGTATCCTATCTCTCTGTAGAAACAGGAGGTCAGTTATCCCTATAAGAGTCACTGCAAACATCAATGGCAGGGAGAGGAGGGAGCAGCTGGGTCAGATGGTGAAGAGGGGAGTGATAAATGCAGGGACAAGAGACTTCCTGTTTTTACATAGAGGAAAGAGAAGAATTAGCTAGCACCGATCATGGGCGTTTAACCCCTCTGATGTCGCTGTCAGTACTGACAGAGGCATAGAGAACAATCGCGCAGGGAGCCCCCTCCCACCGGAACAACGCGATGCGATCGCGTTGTTTCGGGGGTCTCTCCGGCTCCAAGATGGCCGCGGGATCCTTCAGTGAGGTGGCTTGTCAGCGCTTGCGCCGGCAAGCGTCCTACACTGCTTGTCAGATCGCTGATCTGACACAGTGCTGTGCAAAGTGTCAGACAAGTGATCTGATGTAATATAGTGATGTCCCATCCTGGGACAATGTAATAAAGTAAAAAAAAAAAAGATTAGAATGTGTAAAAATATTAAAAAAAAAAAAAAATCCCCAAATAGAAAAAAAGTAATAAATATTTTACCAATAAATACATTTAAGTAAATAAAAAAAAAAAATAAAAAAAACTAATAAAAGTACACATATTTGGTATCGCCGCGTCCGTAACGACCGGACCTATAAAACTGTCCCACTAGTTAACCCCTTTAGTGAACACCATTAAAAAAAAAGCCCAAAAAACAATGCTTAATCATCATACCGCTGAACAAAAAGTGGAATAACACGCAATCAAAACGACGGATATAAAAAAGCGTGGTACCGCTGAAAACGTCAACTTGTTCCACAAAAAACAAGCTGCCATACAGCGCCATTAGCAAAAAAATAAAAAAGTTAAAGCTCGCAGAATAAAGCGATGCAAAAATAATTATTTTTACTATAAAATTTGTTTTTATTGTATAAAAGCGCCAGAACATTAAAAAAATGATATAAATGAGGTATCGCCGTAATCGTACTGACCCGTAGAATAACACTGGCTTATCAGTTTTACCACACGTGGAATGGTATAAAGGCTCCCCCAAAAGAAATTCATGAATTGCTGGTTTTTGTTCATTCTGGCTCCCAAAAACCGGAATAAAAAGCGATTAAAAAAAAATGTCATGTGCCCGAAAATTGTACCAATTAAAACGTCAACTCGTCCCACAAAAACAAGCCCTCGCATGACTCTGTGGGCCAAAATATGGAAAAATTATAGCTTTCAAAATGTGATGCAAAAACTATTTTTTGCAATAAAAAGCGTCTTTTAGCGTGTGACAGCTGCCAAACATAAAAACCCGCTATAAATAGTAAATCAAACCCCCCTTTATCACCCCATTAGTTAGTGAAAATAATAAAATAAAAAAAATGTATTTCCATTTTCCCGTTAGGGTTAGGGCTAAAGTTGGGGTTGGAATTAGGGTTAGGGTTGGGATTAGGGTTAGGGGTGTGTTGGGGTTAGATTTGTGGTTAGGGTTAGGACTAGGGTTAGGGGTGTGTTGGGGTTAGGGTTGGAGTTAGAATTGGGGGGTTTCCACTGTTTAGGCACATCAGGGGCTCTCCAAACGTGACATGGTGTCTGATCTCAATTCCAGTCAATTTAGCATTGAAAAGTCAAATGGCGCTTCTTCCCTTCTGAGCTCTGCCATGCGCCCAAACAGTGGTTTACCCCCACATATGGGGTATCGGCATACTCAAGACAAATTGTACAACAACTTTTGGGGTCCAATTCCTCCTGTTACCCTTGGGAAAATAAAACAAATTGGATCTGAAGTAAATTTTTTGTGAAGAAAAAGTTAAATGTTAATTTTTTTTAAACATTCCAACAATTCCTTTGAAGCACCTGAAGGGTTAATAAACTTCTTGGATGTGGTTTTGAGCACCTTGAGGGGTGCAGTTTTTAGAATGGTGTCACTTTTTGGGTATTTTCTGCCATATAGACCCCTCAAAGTGACTTCAAATGTGATGTGGTCCCTAAAAGAAAAAATGATGTAAAAATGAGAAATCGATGGTCAACTTTTAACCCTTATAACTTCCTAACAAAAAATTTTTTGGGTTCCAAAATTGTGCTGATGTAAAGTAGACATGTGGGAAATGTAAATAACTATTTTGTGTGATATGACTGATTTAAGGGCATAAAAATTAAAAGTTGGAAAACTGCAAAATTTACAAAATTTTTGCCAAATTTCCGTTTTTTTTTTTTCCACAAAAAAACGCAAGTCATATCGAATAAATTTTACTGCTATCATAAAGTACAATATGTCACGAGAAAGTCTCAGAATCCGTGAGATCCGTTGAAGCATTCCCGAGTTATTACCTCATAAATAGAGGACAGTGGTCAGAATTGTAAAAATTGGCCGGGTCAGAAAGGTGAAAACAGGCTGGGTCGCAAAGGGGTTAATGACCTGTTTAGCGTGCGGTCACCCACGGTAACTGGACACGGAGTGCAAATTCTGGCATTCTTAGTGACTGCGAGTTAAGCCGTGAATTAGGAAATACTATGGACTGTGTGTGATGTGTAACATGGCGGTTTATGATGCCAAAATAAACCGTAAAGACTGTTTTGTGGAGAAAACGTGCAGCGTGCTTTCATCCCGTTGCTAAGTGTCCCCCCCAACACATGCAGTAAGCGCGGTCTTACAACACTCAGATGACATCCGAGTGTGGTCCAATTTTCTAGATCTGTAAGAATGGAGAAGATGGAGAATTCCCCCCACACCCCAAGTATGAGAAAATACCACACTCTGATCAAACTCTGGTCGGAATAATCAGTCCATTCTAATACATAGGAAAATGTTATGTGAACGAGCCCTTAACATAAAAATCTGAAATATTGAGATAGAATACAGTATCATGGCATCAAACAAAACAGTTTATTACTAATTTTACCATGGAGTGGCCAGCTTTTTTTTTTTTAGAAGTGATTACCTATCCATGGGATAGGAGAAAGCTTGCTGAACATGGAGAATCTGGCCGTTGATGTGTAGCGTGGATGGCCAGACCTCCTCATTCAAGAAGCTGAGCACGATGCGCGTTTTTCTCCCGCTCTCATAGAAAATGAATAGGGTAGAGGTGCACATGAGGGCCGGCGCTCTCTTTAGACTTGGCTCTGTGATGGTCTTAGCGGTCAGATCCCTACTGAGCTGCAAGTTATCATCTATTCGACAGACAGGTGATAACTTTTAAAGATGGTAATAATCCTTTAAAGAAGATGTCCACTACTTGGACAAGCCCTTCTCATACCCCAAGCTTGGACCTGATAAAATAAAAAAAAGCTTATACTCACCCCTGTGTTGGTGCTGTTCCCGCGTTGTTGGCGTTCTCGTTCCCGCGGATCTCGCACGGTTAGGACACATGACCCCTGACACCCAATCAGCGCTGGCGTTACTGTCCCCGCCTTCGTACGAATTGAAAAGGAAGTGAGAGATCAGCTGCAGCCCGGACTTCCTCTTCATGTTCAGGGCGTATGAAGGAGGGGACAGTGACGCCAGCGCTGATTGGGCGCAGGGATCACATGTTATGACAACCTCATGAGAGCCCCGGGACCACTGGAACGGCGCCGGCATGGGAGGGGAGTATAGGCTTTTTTATATTACCAGGGCCAAACATTTAGATCAAGAAGGGGTTGATACAACGCTTTTAAGTATTTTAAACATCTCTTCACACAATAATGTATGTGGTTGGAAGAGTTCTGGAAATGTGATTTAATTACAGAATGTTTAGAATTCTACAAACTGACTTTTAAGAGCTAAATTTGATGAAACTGAGCTGCCTGTTGTGTATGTGCATTGAAGTAAAGGAAAACGACAGGTCTGTGTGTCTCCGTGTGTGTGATTGAAATGCCCCTTGGTACAGTGTAGCCCCATAGGGGTCTGTGTGCCCCCCACAACTCCAAGGTTTTACTGCAACCATAATAAGTTAATGTGCGCGAGACCTTAATGTGATTGCGGATCATTCCTCTAATCTGTGCTCTGAGCTAAACAGCATAAGACCCGGCAGCTGGCGCTGTGTAACTCCAGGGAAACAGGAGCGTAGAAATGGGCTCTCCGTATAACACTACGCTATAAAGACGACCTGCTCTCCTGACATGGCTATTTCAGTAAGTAATTCCATTTTCCCTTTAGATAGCCCCTTCACATCACAGTTTTGGCCCTTTTTTTTCACTTTTTTATTGTCTCCTTTAAAAAAAACCATTTGTTTTCTGGTTGCAGTATTCTGAGAGCCTTGAGTTTCCCACTTTTCTGTCAGTGGACCTGTATGAACACTTATTTTCTGCGTGACGAGCTGTGGTTTTCATTTGTACCATTTTGTGGCAGATGCAACTTTTTTGATCAACCTTTAAAAACTTCTTAAGAAGCAAAAAGTACAAAAATCAGCAATTCTGTGTTTTGTTCTTTGTGTAAAAATCAATCTTTTTGATATAATTGACGTTCTTTTTATCCTGCAGGTCGATGTGATCATGGGAATGCCAAATCTTTATAGTGTGTGTGGGTTTGTTTGTTTTTTAATTTGATTTTCTACTTTTGCACAAGAAATCAGTTTAAAAAAGAAAAAAAAACTTTGGTCACCATATTCTGACACCCATAACTTTTTTTCTGTAGATGGAGCAGTGGGCGAGCTTGTTTTTTGTGGGACAAGCTGTAATTTTTTCTACTTTTTGGTATACACTACTTTTTACCACTGTTTATTTTTTTTTTTTGTTTAATATCTTGTGTACACAGCCAGACCAAAGTAAACTGTGTGTACTGGGCGATCTGTAGTGGATCGCTTGGTGCCTACAGATCGCCACTGTTCTCGGCAGGGCGAGTCCTTCTTCCACCGGACAATGCACTGCAATGCGTCCGCCCGTGGACTGGTTTATACCTATTAGGGGCGGTCTTGAGTAATGACGAGGACTGAGCTTCACTATGACAACGGCGAATGCCGTGTTATGATTGGTTGATGCTTTATGTTATTGTTATGCCGGGAACTTTTAGTATGCCGACCTCCTTATATATTACGCAAATGAACGATCAGAAGTGGCGGTTTGATTACAATTACGTTCCATTTTCAATCCGTGATATGACGGGATGTTTTTAAACCTTTAATTTGTAAATTGTTTTTGCACGTTAGTGATTGGTGTTTGTTAATAAGGGGGTGGTGTTTATACTACTTAAGTGGGGTTATTACCTATTGTACTGTGCTTGATAAAGATCTCTGTGGATCGAAACGTCGCAACAGAGGGCAGACTAAAAAGTGAATTAATTTCACCAACTTGGGAAGCGCCGTCCTTTATTTTATATTGCTAGGAAGAGGACTAGAAACTCTGGCGCCACCTGTTGGAAGCAGCGATCCTAAAAGTCAATATTGACTCTTTAGTGATCCTTATCACATCACTTGGGATAAAAGCCAAGTGTACAGTCATGGCCAAAAGTTTTGAGAATGACACAAATATTAATTTTTACAAAGTCTACTGCTTCACTTTTTCTAATGGCAATTTGCATATACTCCAGAATGTTATAAAGAGTGATCAGCTTAACTGCAATTACTTGCAAAGTCAATATTTGGCTAGAAAATGAACTTTATCCCCCAAAACACATTTCAATATCATTGCAGCCCTGCCTTAAAAGGACCAGCTAACCTCTTTTCAGTGATTGCTCCATTAACACAGGTGTGGGTGTTGATGAGGACATGGCTGGAGATCAGTCTGTCATGATTAAGTAAGAATGACACCACTGGACACTTTAAAAGGAGGCTGGTGCTTGGCATCATTGTTTCTCTTCTGTTAACCATGGTTATCTCTAAAGAAACACGTGCAGTCATCATTGCAATGCACAAAGATGGCCTAACAGGGAAGAGTATCGCAGCTAGAAAGATTGCACCTCAGTCAACAATCTATCGCATCATCAAGAACTTCAAGGAGAGAGGTTCCATTGTTGCCAAAAAGGCTCCAGGGCACCCAAGAAAGACCAGCAAGCGCCAGGACCGTCTCTTAAAAGTGTTTCAGCTGCGGGATCAGGCTACCAGCAGTGCAGAGCTTGCGCAGGAATGGCAGCAGGCAGGTGTGAGTGCATCTGCACGCACTGTGAGGCGGAGACTCTTGGAGCAAGGCCTGGTCTCAAGGAGGGCAGCAAAGAAGCCACTTCTCTCCAGAAAAAACATCATGGACAGACTGATATTCTGCAAAAGGTGCAGGCAGTGGACTGCTGAGGACTGGGGTAAAGTTATTTTCTCTGATGAATGCCTTTTTCGATTGTTTGGGACATCAGGAAAACGCCTCATTCGGAGAAGACAAGTTGAGCGCTACCACCAGTCTTGTCTCATGCCAACTGTTAAGCATCCTGAAACCATTCATGTGTGGGGTTGCTTCTCAGCCAAGGGAATCGGCTCTCTCACAGTCTTGCCTAAAAACACAGCCATGAATAAAAAATGGTACCAGAATGTCCTCCAAGAGCAACTTCTCCCAACCCTCCAAGAGCAGTTTGGCGATCAACAATGCCTTTTCCAGCATGATGGAGCACCTTGTCATAAAGCAAAGGTGATAACTAAATGGCTCAGGGAACAAAACATAGAGATTTTGGGTCCATGGCCTGGAAACTCCCCAGATCTTAATCCCATTGAGAACTTGTGGTCAATCATCAAGAGACGGGTGGACAAACAAAAACCTAAAAATTCTGACAAAATGAAAGCATTGATTGTGCAAGAATGGACTGCTATCAGTCAGGATTTGGTCCAGAAGTTGATTGAGAGCATGGCAGGGAGAATTGCAGAGGTCCTGAAGAAGGGTCAACACTGCAAATATTGACTTGCTGCATTAACTCATTCTAAAGGCTGGGTCTCACATAGCGATACACCAGCGATCCCGACAACGATCAGGATCGCTGGTGTATCGCTACATTATCGCTGCTGAGCTGCCAAACAGGCAGCTCAGGCAGCGATCTGTACAAGCGACACTGCGGGTAACATCGCTTAGTTACCCGCAGTGTACCTTGGATACCAGCGCCCTGATGCAGGGAGCTGGTAACCAAGGTACACATCGGGTTTCCAGGCGCTGCGCGGTGCCTGGAAACCCGCTGTGTACCTTGGTTACCAGCTCCCTGCATCAGGGCGCTGGTATCCAAGGTACACAGCGGGTTTCCAGGCACAGCCCCGCGCCTGGAAACCCGCTGTGTACCTTGGTTACCAGCGGATCGCTGGTCTCCCGCCTGTCACACGCAGCGATGCGTGCCTGTCAGCGGGAAACCAGCGATCAAAAAAAGGTCCTGACATTTCTGACACGACCAGCGATTCACAGCAGGGGCCTGATCGCTGGTACGTGTCAGAAATAGCGAGATCGCTGCTGAGATCGCTGTTTAGCAGCGATCTCGGTAGCGATCTCGCTATGTGAGACGGGCCCTTAACTGTCAATATAAGCTTTTGTTACTCATATGTTTGCAATTATTATATTTCTGTCTGTGATAAAAACATCTGTCAAACACATATAAAAACCAGAGGGCAGCGGATCATGTGAAAATATAATATTTGTGTCATTCTCAATACTTTTGGCCATGACTGTATAATGAATATGATCAAGGGATCACATACCCAAATCTCCTGGTAGGACGAAAATGTTTTTTAAATAAAAAAAAAACCTTGAGTTTATTAATATAAAAATGTAATGATAACTGTATAGCGCAAGTAGTTAAGTTTGGTGATACTATTTATTTTTTCCATATTAAAGCACATTTTATTGTAAAAAAATGCTGCTTTTGTTTTTTTTATTAGGTTGGATTCTCCTAAATAAACAGATAATGCTCCCGAGGTTCAAATCTGAGGTTTTTTTTTAAACAAATTGTAGCCAATAGCCAGGCTTTTTTTTTAAACTGGAAAACCCCTTTAAGAATCCACATAATGAAAAACAAGAGTAGCATTATTTGACATTAAAACATTTTTTTGATAGAAAAAAAATACAAAATTGGTATTGCCACATTCTCAATGACTTGTACTCTAGAATTATATTATTTTTCTCGCTGTGCAGGATAAATAATGTCAAAATGTTTCATTAATCTCACCTACCAGAAACAGAATGAAAGTGATCAAAAATGTTTCTGTTTAAAGAATCGAATGCTTTCTGAGAAGATCTACTCCACCATTTGTATAACGGGGGTTTGTTTTTCTGTTTCCTTGTAGGTTTTTAATAGAGGAATGGCAACATCGGGGGGCTGCCCATATTCTCACTTAATCAGTGGATGAGCCATTCTCATGAACACCCGTACCATTCATCGTATATTATCACCTCCTCTCAGCTGCTACTTTCCATAGACCATTCATTCGGCTTTTTGAACGGCAGATCTTGAAGATGAACCGGTACACCACATTCAAGCAGCTTGGCGATGGCACATATGGGAGTGTGCTGATGGGCAAAAGCAATGAGTCTGGGGAACTCGTGGCTATTAAAAAGTAAGTGAACAGGCCAGTGTATCATTTTTCTCATTGACACCAATAAATGAATAATTGTATATTTTAGCTGTAGTAATTGATTCCTATCGATAGTAGTTATATACTGTGGCTTGCTTGTTTTGACGTGGTCCGAGCTCCTCTAGACATGAAAATAAATGGGCTGCGGACTCTGCGGCATCATCTCTGCACAGCGCGGCTTCTATTGAGACGAGATGAGGGGATCAGGCAAATATTTGAAGTTTCCTGTTTTTGCAGACTTTCCCTGGAAATTTGATTCGCGGAGAAGTTATTCCGCACATGATGTAATATCCCTTATTATGTTATAGGGTCTCTCCAGACCTCAGAGTATGACAAACGTAATGTAAAAAAATTAAAAATCATTATACTCCTCTCTCCAACCCCTCCGCTCCTCAATATCACCTGATTGGTCCTTGCTGCATCTTTGGATCGTCACCACTTGTGCTGTTATCCCCACACTTTGCACTCTGGGTTGTGAGGTCCAGCTTTCAAAGGATTCTGCGCATGCGCAATCATGGCGCACGCAGTGACGTATTGACAATATTTTGGCAAATATGAGTTTTTGTAAAATTGGAGTAGAATTCCATTCCACTCACATTTATTCTCTCCTCTCTACTTGAGACGCTAGAGAGAAATGCTTAAGGGAAAGTCTGGAGCAAAAAAATACATCAATGCGTACATAGAACATCGGAGAAGGATTCTTTCCAGTTAGAGCATTACACAGACTGTGCATCACAAGAGGTAGAAGTGGCAATATTATAGCCACATATGTAAAAGGACTAGATGCTTTTTATGCAATGCATTTCATTTTGGGTTCTAATTAATCATGCAACAATGCATAGTTGATCAAGCAAGCTGGAACTAGATGGACCTGTATATTTTTTTCCACCTATGTAATAATTGTACACATTTAATAAATGTAAGAAACCAAGACAAAAATATTCTTATTTGAAATTCCTTTAAACCTTAATAACTTGTGATCACGACCTACTTGTGTGTCCATCGTAGGGGCATTAGTTTGTACTTTCTACTCTACGATACAATGTAAAGTAAATTGTTTCCCTGTTTTTGCCTTGCCACAGGATGAAAAGAAAATTCTATTCTTGGGATGAGTGCATGAATTTAAAAGAAGTGAAGGTAATATTACTAAAAGCTGAACTAACATTGTAGAAATTGTAGGTAGGGGGTTAGGCTACTTTCACACTTCAGGCTTTTTGAATCAGGCGCGATCCTGCGTGTTTCTAAAAAAACGGATCAGGTACCGGATGCGTTTTTTTAGCATTGACTTACATTAGCGCCGGATCGCGCCTGATGTCACTGCGTTGCATCCGTTTTTGGCCGGATCCGTTGGAATTGTACATTCCGGCGGCCGGACAAGACGCTTGCTGCAACGTTTTTGTTTTTTTCCGGAGCCGCCTGATAGTGCCTGAATCGGCACTTCAGGCGGCCGGAAACAATGCAAACCTATGGAGCCGGACCAGTCTTTTGACAAATCCGTCAGAAAACTGATCTGGAATCCAAGGTCTCTCTCTCCCTCTCCCTCTCCCTCTACCTCTACCTCTCCCTCCCCCTCCCCCTCCTCCTCTCTCTCTCCCTCTCTCCTCGGTCCAGGCATTGATAACTGCATTTTCAACATGGAAATTTTATTATGCCTCATTCAAAAAAAACTGATGTGTGAAAGTAGCCTTAGGAAGTGCCTTAACATCTTATATTTACAAGTGACCTTTTTGCACCTCAGATACCAGGACAATTTTCACACTTTCCAAATGTCCAAATAAATTTTAAACACTGCTACCATGAGAAAGTTCTCCTGCTCGTGGTGCGGTCGGACAAGTCTTGCGAGTTCACGGCCAATGAGCTCACTTCACCTTTCTGACGTCCGCACAGGCTCTGACGTCACATAGGTGAAGTGAGTTCATTGGCCGTGAACTCGCAAGACCTGTCCGACGGCACCACGAGCAGAACTTTCTCACGCTCGCGGTGCCCTCAGACAAGGGAATAACAGATCACAGGCAGACACTGAGCACACGGTGCTCAGTGTCTACTGGATGACAGGCTGTATGGACTCGTCAAGCATCCATGCAGCCTGTTATTTAGATGTAGCAGAGCTAGACCCATCGTGGGACAAATGGATTAAAAGCATCTCTGCGGAATGGTGAGGAATATGTTTGTGTTTTTTTTTTTGTTTTTTTTAACCTCTTGCAGATGATGAGGGCATCAGGGAAATAGGCGAGGTCATAAGTATGATTTAATTAAGATTATTAAAAGAGTCTGTGTCTTTCTTTCAATTGACGGACTTCTTTCTGGGTGTCTGTGTTTTCTTACAATGTGACTATGGGGTCAGTAATGGGGCGTCTTATTGACGCCTCTCCATTACTAACCTCGGGGCTTGATGTCACTTAACAATACAGATGTGACATCAACCCTTCCCCCACCTCCCCAGCTATCACCCCACTTGCCACCGCTACAGGGCAAGTGGGAAGGGCAAGGCTAAGTGCCAGAATTGGCGCATGTTAGAGATGCGCCTTTTCTGGGTCGGCTAAGAGCTGATGTTTTTAGCCTGGTGGGGCCAATATCCATGGCCCCTTACTAGGCTATTAATATCAGCCCGGAGCTGTCTGCATAGCCATTGCTGGTTATTAATTATAGGGGGAACCCACGTCATTTTTTTGGGGGGTGGGGGGGCGACCCCCATTTTAATACCCAGTAAAGGCTAATTATACAGCTGTGAGCTGATATTAATAGCTCCATGGGTATTACTCCCTTCCCAGGCTATAAACATCGGCCCCCAGCTGGTTATGAAAATTGCGCGGGAGCCCACGCCGATCGGACAGCACTCGCATGATCCGAGTGCTGTGCGATATTTGCCCCCCCCCCCTTCTCTCACACCCATAGGCTTGCATTGGTGAGTCTCGAATGATATACATGTACAATCGCAGCATGCTGTGATTTTACACGCACGCTGAGTACACCCGAAAAAATAGATGATGTGATGTGAGCTGCCCCATAGATTAACACTGAGCCGAGTACTATGCGATGTTTTCTCGCATATCACTCACCCGTATTCTACGGTAGTGTGACGCCAGCCTTAGTTTTTTTTTCTCTGTAGTGTGTATTAAACACGCACAGCTCTGCTGCATTTACATATAGACACACACACAGATATGCTACATTTACATATAGACACACACACACCGCTTTGCTACTTGCACATTTATAGACACGCACTGTACATTACCACATCTTGCAGTTCCTTCCAGGCATGTGACTCCTCACATGACTTGAAAGGTCCGTGAGCTAGTCGGGTGGAAGGTCCTTCAGCTGCTCAGGACGTGCTGCCTCCATTCAGCTTCCGGTAGCTTACTCTACTGCTCTGCACCGATCACATATCAGTGAGGGACAGGAGGACAGAGATCAGGGCTTTCTGTGATCAGGTCACGCGGTGTCTGCTTTCTCCTCAATCACAGGAATCGGCCTCTGGACTATAGGATGCTAGAGGTTTTCTTGCTTAAAAAGTGCGTCTTGTAGTCCTCAAAGTGCGGTATTACACACTGAAATGTAAGTGCAGCCCCACATTATATATCTCCTGAAAGCCGACAACTGTTGTTCATGATTTGATGTGCTGTTGACAGCCATATCCATTTTCATTGACTTTATGATAAGCCTATTATGTTTTATCAGATGCAGAAAACACTTTTGCACTTGATTTTATAGCAATTTTAACACGTCGTTTGTGTATTAGTTAATGCTTCCTAATCTGGCGATTTCCCATTGTTTCGCTTTTGTTTATAATCTTTTTTTTCTTTTCTGTTGATTGTAGCCATATAAGGCTAGGTTCACATTAGCCTTCCTCAGAGCTGCGGAGGGCTGCGGACTTCCTCCGTGAAGCTCCGCCCACTGCCGCACCTCCTCCGGTCAGCTCCGCCTATGTCTGCATGCGGCCTGCGTACCTATCTTTAACATTAGGTACGCAGGCCGTGCGGATGTATGTGGATGCCTCCGCATGCGTCGTTTTGACGATGCGGCGAACAAAACAAATTCTAACACGGTGCGTTCGACTCGGGTCGCCGCATTGTCAAAACGACGCATGCGGAGGCATCCGCACAGCCTGCGTACCTAATGTTAAAGATAGGTATTCAGGCCGCATGCAGACATAGGCGGAGCTGACCGGAGGAGGTGTGGCAGTGGGCGGAGCTTCACTAGGGAAGTCCGCAGCTCTGAGGAACGCTAATGTGAACCTAGCCTAAGAGTTTGGAGTGGACAAGTTACAATGATTTGATCACTTCTTATGTTTTTTTTGCTATGTTTCGGCTACCAAAAGAGCAGTAATTCTGTTGTTACGATTCTTTATTTCTCATTATGTTTCTTTCCAATTGGACAAGTATATTTTGATATTTTTACACAGCAGCGTGTTTGTTTTATTTTCTCCAGTCCTTGAAGAAACTTAATCATGCTAATGTGATCAAGCTAAAGGAGGTGATTAGAGAGAATGACCAGCTGTATTTTGTGTTTGAATATATGAAAGAAAATCTTTATCAACTAATGAAAGACAGGTAAGATCTTACACCCTAACACCTTGGTGGGTATTCCTAAATTCAATAGAAATGATCTATATCCAGTGGAACCTGTGAGCATGTTTTTCATCGATCTAGTGCAATACAGTGCCTTGCGAAAGTATTCGGCTCCCTGCAACTTTTCAACCTTTTCCCACATATCATGCTTCAAACATAAAGATACCAAATGTAAATTTTTGGTGAAGAATCAACAAGTAAAACATCATTGTGAAGTTGAAAGAAATTTATTGGTTATTTTAAATTTTTATGGAAATACAAAAACTGAAAACTGGGGCGTGCAATATTATTCGGCCCCTTTACTTTCAGTGTAGCAAACTCACTCCAGAAGTTCATTGTGGATCTCTGAATGATCCAATGTTGTCCTAAATGACTATTGATGATAAATATATTCCACCTGTGTGTAATCAAGTCTCCGTATAAATGCACCTGCTCTGTGATAGTCTCAGGGTTCTGTTTGAAGCACAGAGAGCATCATGAAGACCAAGGAACACAACAGGCAGGTCCGTGATACTATTGTGGAGAAGTTTAAAGCCTGATTTGGATACAAAATGATTTCCAAAACTTTAAACATACCAAGGAGCACTGTGCAAGTGATCATATTGAAATGGAAGGAGTATCATACCACTGCAAATCTACCAAGACCCAGCCGTCCCTCTAAACTTTCATCTCAAACAAGGAGAAGACTGATCAGAGATTCAGCCAAGAGGCCCACGATCACTCTGGATGAACTGCAGGGATCTACAACTGAGGTGGGACAGTCTGTCCATAGGACAACAATCAGTCGTACACTGCACAAATCTGGCCTTTATAGAAGAGTGGCAAGAAGAAAGCCATTTCTCAAAGATATCCATAAAAAGTGTTGTTTAAAGTTTGCAACAAGCCACCTGGGAGACAAACAAAACATGTGGAAGAAGGTGCTCTGGTCAGATGAAACCAAAATCAAACTTTTTGGTAACAACGCCAAACGATATGTTTGGCGTAAAGGCAACACAGCTCATCACCCTGAACACACCATCCCCACTGTCAAACGTGGTGGTAGCATCATGGTTTGGGCCTGCTTTTCTTCAGCAGGGACAGGGAAGATGGTTAAAATTGATGGGAAGATGGATGGAGCCAAATACAGGACCATTCTTGAAGAAAACCTGTTGGAGTCTGCAAAAGACCTGAGACTGGGACGGAGATTTGTCTTCCAACAAGACAATGATCCCAAACATAAAGCAAAATCTACAATGGAATGGTTCACAAATAAACATATCCAGGTGTTAGAATGGCCAAGTCAAAGTCCAGACCTGAATCCAATCGAGAATCTGTGGAAAGAGCTGAAAACTGCTGTTCACAAACGATCTCCATCCAACCTCACTGAGCTCAAGCTGTTTGCCAAGGAAGAATGGGCAAGAATTTCAGTCTCTCGATGTACAAAACTGATAGAGACATACTCCAAGCGACTTGCAGCTGTAATCACAGCAAAAGGTGGCGTAACAACAAAGTATTAAGTTAAAGGGGCCGAATAATATTGCACGCCCCACTTTTCAGTTTTTTGTATTTCCACAAAAATTTTAAATAACCAATAAATTTCGTTCAACTTCACAATTGTGTCCCACTTGTTGTTGATTCTTCACCAAAAATTAACATTTGGTATCTTTATGTTTGAAGCATAATATGTGGGAAAAGGTTGAAAAGTTCCAGGGAGCCGAATACTTTCGCAAGGCACTGTATGTGATAGAAAACATCTGCTGAAGTTTGTCACCTACATTAATAATATTTCTTACCTGGTCCCTTGTGGCTTCCTGCTGTAGTTTTGTTTTAGAGTGGTTAACCTTAAAAACAAAATGCAAAAACTGCATCAAGTTTTCTAAAATAACAAAATAAACTATGCTCACTTCTTTATTTGCCCCCGATGAGCCAGCACAGTATTTTTCAGTGGTGGTCCCGGTCGTTGTGTACAACCAACTGTAACGTAACCATTGCCGCCCATCGGTGATCACATGGTGTACTATTGGCATCACACATCAGCGGTGGTGGAAGCCATGATGTTCATGGTTAGATAAGTGGCTGCTGAAAGCAAACTGCTGCTATTTTTCCGCTTTTGGATAACCACTTTAAGGATTATTTCCTTCCAAGAAGTAAAAACTAGAACTTGGAACAGTAGCCAAAATAAAATTTGTATTTTTTTTGTCATGACACTACTTTTTGCAACACAAATTAGAGTTTAATAAACCAAGAGACAAACATAATCCAGGCTTCCAAAGGCACAGGATTGGGTTTTCGCTAATGGTATGTCCAAGCGACAACAGGTAGACTCCATGTTAACGACCAGTGGTCATTGTGACAAATCCAACTTTTAGGATTGCATACATTCAGGATTGGGCATCCTTGGTAAGTGCTCTTTATCTGTTATTACTGAAAATGAAAACCAAATCAAGTCTATAAAAGAGCAGACTATCTCAGCCATAATTTGGTTATACCGTTAGAAAGTCTACATAGCTGTAGAGCACAATCTGTATATGTTTCTAATTTTCCAGTCCAAGATGTAAAATTATTTTATTAAGCGTTCCACCTCTTCAGTTTTATAATGTAGTCCTAATAATGGATGGAAATGAAATGCATTATGGATTTAGACTTTTAGGGGAGGGCTATGAGAAAATAATTACAAGGGACATTAGAAATACAAATGGAAAGTAAACTAAATACTGGCCTACCCAAATGACAAACCACACTGTGGGAGCCATATAGACTTGACTACTAGTGTGAACCCATCGTCAATTATAATTAAACAAACAGAGTGATGTTGACATCACAGGAAAAACGATATAGGGTCCAAGATTGTAAACAATGTATAAATCTTTATTTGAAAAATCATGTAACATGAACACGTAATAAAGGACAACTGTAGGCCAGCGTAGGTGACCGCACAACCTGAGAAAAAAGGAAAACACACTGATCCCAGTCTTCCTGATAAGTAATAGGAGACAGTGTCCTATAGCCAGCAATATCAAAAGACTGTGTCCACAAACCCTTAACATAGATTAGACAAGCCAATGCCCACTAACGGTAACATAGTGTGACCCGATAACTAAAGGGGATATAACTGACACTAGAGACTCTGTGTGACCATATGAAATGAGCTATTGCTGACTAGGGAGGAAACCAAGACAGAGAATACGATAACATATGGCGAAACCGCCAATACAAAGTGCCGGTAAATTACCTCACTGCTTGGTATACACCCGAGGGCTGGGATCAGCGCGTCTGCCGCGACGCGCGTTTCGGAATGGAATCCTTCGTCGGGGCATGATATTTTTTTTTTTTTTTTTTAGCATTCTGCAATTTTTTTTTTTCCAAGCATTTTCTTAGTTCCATTTTTTTTTAAGATGCATACTTCCAATGTGTGTTTTGTTTTTTTTTTTGGCACGTCAGGCTTGACATGCCACTCTCCGCACGGAGAAACATTACCCCTTGGATCCCAGTCAGACGTCTCGCACCCAGCCGAACCAGATCTCACACTTTGCACTGATGAGGGCAGTACCCCGAAACACTGTCTGCAAATTGAGATTTTGATTTTGGATTTTATCCTAAGTCATGTGACAAGACTCGTTAGAGAGTCAATATTGACTTTTAGGATTGCTACTTGCAATAGGTGGCACTGGAGTTCTTGTCCTCTTCTTCTATGAAGAGATAGTTTGTATATTCACCGATAAAGAAATTTGTGATAAAAATGGCTTTAGAAAAAAAACAAAAACCTAAATACTAAAAATACACCGTGTTTTTGAACTCGCTAATGATTACTAGCTAACATCTGCCCACAGCTTTTTTTTTGCCACAAAACAACTTGGGAAGTAACACCCAGAAAAACTATTCAAAAATGGTGTTTTCTTAAATAAAGCTGTGTATAGGTCTAAAAATTAGAAAAGTGAATTGAATTTCTATGCATAAAACCTATTTACTTCCAGTTCATTAAGACTGGTGTTTTATACACCAGTCTGAACGGGGGGGCGTGCAGGAATAAGAGGTGGCAAATTAATTAATAGGTGCTTACCAGTTAAAGCACCACGCCAGAATTCTGTTTTTTTTTTTTAAGCGCTGTAGGGGAGTTTTAAATGTAAGTCCCCTGCCCCCTGTATTATACTTTCTCTTTAGTGTTTGCCTCGTTTTTTCAGCACCGCCATCTTGAGAGTGCAGTTTCTGACTGTCCAGATGTCAGAAGTTACGTCACAAGCTCTCAATGCAAGAACGAGACTCTCATAGACTTATATTGAAAAGTGACCTCAGGCATGATTCAGGAAACACTGGAGCTGCCGGCAGGTTACTTTTTGGCCGGAGACCGTAGGGAGTGACTCTGGAAAACGATAAAGGCTGTGGCATGTGAGTATGAGACTTAGGGCTCATACTCGCATGCGAGAAACTCGGACGAGTCTCGCATGACAATACCCGGCAATGCCGCCGACACTCGGATCGGAGAGTTCAGGTGCATGATTTCTATGCAGCTGAACGCTCCGATCCAAGTGCCGGCGGCAGTGCCGGGTATTGACATGCGAGACTCGTCCAAGTTTCTCGCATGCGAGTATGAGCCCTTAAAGCACCACTTCAGTGCAATTTAAAAAAAAAAATGGAGTTGTGCTTTAATGAATTTGGCTAATCTTATCAGTGGTGCGTGCCTACATGTGCTTTGCTAGAAATGTGACTTAAGTAGCAACCTTTCTGGCGTAAGAAGTGCTGCCACTTTTGAAGCATTTTACCTCGCTCATCAGAGCTGTGGAGTCGGAGTCAGAGTCAGTGTCCACTTTGGAGGCGGATAACAAACATGAACCGATTCCTAAAATATATACTTAATTGGGTACAGTAGCTCAATGCAGGATGGGCTGTAAATGTTTGGGGAAAGTTATGAAATGTCCTATAAATGTCAATTTTGTTCCTGATCTAAGGATCTGGGCGTTTAGTTGAGATGAATCTGTGCTGCACTTTATGCACATGCTCAGTAGTGACCAGAGCTGGGGAGCTGGAGTCGAGTAAATTGAGTAGCCTGAATCAGAGGTTTGGCTTCCCAACTCCACAGCCCTGCCACTAATAACCAGCTCCATCCACTTTGGCAAAGCTGGGAGAAAGTGGCTTGAAAATGCCATTGAATTCTACTGTAAAAACTCAAATGATCAAATGAATTGGGGCCATTGTCTTTAATCAAAAATGTTAAATTCCTGTAGATACAATAACACCTCCAAGGGTTCCCTTCATGATCAAATGTGTGAAGTTGTGTCCGCTCCAGATAAAATCGACTATTTTTACAGTAAATTAATATTCCCTGCAGAAAATGTGTGCAAAAAAAATGGGAAAAAAATTCCCAAAATGTAAAAATGGATACAAAATATTGTTTTTTGCTTGTCGGTTGTGGGTAAAATCTGGATCCAGTTGACAACGCCTTTGAAGCATTGTTTGAACTGTTTAATTTGTCTCTTCACAGAAATAAGTTGTTTCCTGAATCAGTCATCAGAAACATTATGTATCAAATATTACAAGGGCTAGCCTTTATCCATAAACACGGTAGGTTTGTACACAGTCACACGTCACCTTTACAAAGTCCACAAGTGGTTAATGTCTTAATTGGTGCCACTATTGGAGCACCCATGTTTGGGCTTCAGGCCTGTGCATTTCCAGAACCATCTGTAGATAGCAGGTTTCCTTTTTCGGACAGCACAGTTCAGCTATATACTACAATTGAACGATTAGGTAATTTAGGTCATACATTCTCCAGAATCTTCTTAAATGGGTTTTCTGAGAACATAAATGAGCTGAAATTACTGAGAACCAATGCTATTTGAGTCCTCTCAGTGGTAGCATACTATTGTAATTTCCCGCCTGAGATCTGCATTTGATGGATTATAACAAAATAATAAATTTAAATTTAGTCTAGTTGACATTTATTTAATTTACTTTTATGTCCTCCAAGAAAATCTCTTTAAATGCTTGTTTTAACAATACTTTTTGCATGCCTTAGTTTTCAAAGAGCATCACTGATACCATTTTGATAAAGGTAGTATATACACAAAATGGCTACTTTATTAGGCTTAGAGCCAGTACCATCTCATTTTACTCTGAGACAAAGCAAGCAAATATATTTCAAGTATATAGTCAAAAGGCTGAACTCTGATCTCCTACATTAGAACTGTGTGAAATGAGTTGTCTAGTCATCATCATTACCTTTGATAGGAATTTCTGTCCCCTCTGATAGTGAACTTCAGTGGCACAGCCACTTGATTGAGAAAGTGACCCCCTTCACAAAACACAACAAGGCTTGTTATTCCATGAAAGTCACCAAAAAAGTCACATTACCTAAATTATGAAAAATATGACATGAATTTTCAAATAGAGCAGAAAAAATTAAATAATGTTCTACTTGTCGAACTTTACATGTTTTAGTGGACTAGTAACAGGATCAAATAAACAAAAATACAAAACTGGAATACTACTTTAAAGCACATAGATATGGTCAAAACATTCAGCAGTTGCTCCGAATAAAAAAACAGGGAAATATATAACTTGAGTAACCTTACATGAAGTAGTCAAGGATTATCCCACAATGGACATTAATACTATACACTTTTCACAGGATAGGTAATAAATGTCAGATACAGTAAATTAGAGTTTCACCACTGGAATCTCCATAGTTTCTAGAAATGGGGGGCCAGGAATATCTGTCTCTCTTCGTGGGTAACCACAGTGTGCAGGAGTTTGAATAGGGCATTGTTCGGACATGCTCAGTGCCACTTCAATCAATGTGTAAGGGGCGGATGAAAATGCAACAGTCAAGTACAGCACTCTGCTGTTTTCATCAGACCTAACACATTCATTGGTTTGGCAGGGCACATGCCCATTGTCTCTCAATTCAAACTTTTGCTCACTGCACTGCCGATGTGCATGCAGAAGGAACGGGGTCGGGAGGGAGAGTTGTGACCCTATTATATTGAGTGGGGAGGGGGGTCCTAGTGGTGAGATCATACCTCTATGTCTGCTAATTATTCATTTTTGGACAAACCCTTGAAGTATTTCCAAAACTACTGACTATGGTTAGGTAGATAGGCTAGAACATCAAAGGACCATACTCTGTCCCTCTTCGGTCCACTATGGACAGGAAAATAATTCTTCAGGCTGATGTCCCTTTCTGCTGCACCATGCAGATCATTGCATCACATGAATGTAATCCTTCACATTTTTCAGATGGCAGAGACCTGTGGAATGGGAGATTCATAGTATGAGTGTGCTGTGTCACATGGACCAGAACCTCTATATATTCCAAGCCGTCAGTACTAGCAGAGTGTATGTAATAGAGGGGCCACTGGGTGTATATCTTACTCATTGATCACCATGATCACATCTGGCCAAGAAGTCCATATATATCCATGTGTCTATTTGGTGACACAAATTGGAAATGGTATCAAGTGTCTTTGAAGATTATTCTCTTTTCTTTACCTTTTTCTTTTTGTTCTGTTTTCTTTGCTTTCTTATTTCTGCGCCCTGCCAGAGAGAATAAGATGTTCACTGAGAATGAAATAAGGAACATTATGTTTCAGGTGCTTTCTGGTTTAGCCTTTGTACACAAGCATGGTAAGCTTTTTCTATTTGCCCCCGCTTTTGTTTTCTTTGCCAGACTATCATAATGGCTTATTTTACGAACCATCCTGGACTGTATACTAGACTGTTCCCCAGGACGTTGCCTGCCTCTGCTTGCTGGTCTGTGTTATTGTATAGTTGTCACAATTCCCATTGATGTCATGTATTTTATCCAAATGTTTTTATATTTACTTCTTACAGCTTTGGTACTGGATTACAAATATGTAAATTCAGAAATACAAGAAATCTTTTCAGATCCTTTCTTTGATTAAATTCAAATATATGTAGGAATTTAAAAGGAATCTGTCCACATGATAATCAAGCCTCCTAAGTAGTCTATATGGGCATTCAGGTCATAGAAAATTTAATAACATTATACCTGGATATCTGTAATCCAATGTCTTATTCCAGAGACATCTTCTTTTAATAATAATAATAATAATAATAATAATAATAATAATCTTTATTTATATAGCGCCAACATATTCCGCAGCGCTTTACAGTTTAACAGTTTCAAAACACAAGTCATAGGTAACAACGTTAACAATACAATAATTAAAGCAAAATAAGCCGACCCTGCTCGTGAGAGCTTACAATCTACAATGAGGTGGGGGAGATACAAAGTACAGGTGTGTATATACAATGGTGCATTTACAATGATGGTCCAGCCATCTTGAGGGAGTGAGGCATGGATGGAGATAGTGAATGGGCTACACATACACACTTAAACATAGAACGACTTTGGTTAGTGAATGTGATAGGCCACTCTGAACAAATGTGTTTTGAGGGAGCTCCTGAAACCATGCAAATTGTGGATAGTCCTAATTTCTTGGGGTAGAGCATTCTAGAGGATTGGCGCAGCGCGGGAGAAGTCTTGGAGTCGGGAGTGGGAGGTACGGATTAGTGCAGAGGTTAGTCGAAAGTCGTTTGCAGAGCGCAGCAGTCGGTTAGGCCGATAGATAGAAATGAGGGAGGAGATGTAGGGGGGTGCTGCACTGTGGAGAGCTTTGTGGGTGAGAACCAGTACTTTGAATTGGATCCTATAATGAATGGGCAGCCAGTGTAAGGACTGGCGAAGAGCGGACGCGTCCGAGTACCGATTAGCCAGATGGATGACCCTGGCTGCTGCATTAAGGATGGACTGGAGAGGGGATAGTCGAGTAATGGGGAGGCCAAGTAATAGAGCGTTGCAGTAGTCCAGGCGGGAGTGGATCAATGCTACAGTGAGGGTTTTTGTTGTTTCCATGGTGAGAAAAGGGCGGATTCTAGAGATGTTCTTTAGGTGTAGACGGCAAGAGCGGGCAAGAGATTGTATATGGGAGGTGAAGGAGAGATTGGTGTCAAACATAACACCCAGACAGCGAGCCTGCTGCCGGGGTGTTATTATGGTGCCGCCCACAGAGAGGGAAATGTCAGATTTAGGGAGGTTAGTAGACGGCGGGAGCAGAAGGAGTTCAGTCTTGGAGAGGTTAAGTTTCAGATAGAGAGCGGACATGATGTTGGAGACTGCGGACAGACAGTCGGTGGTGTTCTGTAGAACAGCGGGGGTAAGGTCGGGGGATGACGTGTATAGTTGTGTGTCATCGGCATAAAGATGGTACTGAAAGCCAAATCTGCTGATGGTCTGTCCAATTGGGGCCGTGTAGAGAGAGAAGAGAAGGGAGCCAAGGACTGAGCCCTGGGGTACACCAACAGTGAGAGGAAGAGGAGATGACGTGGAGCCAGAGAACGAAACACTGAAGGAGCGGTCAGAAAGATAGGAGAAGAACCAGGAGAGAACAGTGTCCTTAATACCTAGTGACTGGAGCCTAGAGAGTAAGAGACGGTGGTCAACCGTGTCGAAAGCTGCAGAAAGGTCGAGAAGAATGAGCAGAGAGTGGTCGCCGTTACGTTTTGCTGTAAGAAGGTCATTGGTCACTTTGATGAGTGCAGTTTCAGTCGAATGTAGGGGGCGGAAGCCGGACTGTGAAGGGTCTAGGAGGGAGTAAGTGGAGAGGTAACGGGTGAGGCGGGAGTAGACTAGGCGCTCCAAAAGTTTAGAGATGAAGGGGAGATTGGAGACCGGTCTGTAGTTGTTTGTGCAGGAAGGGTCAAGAGCGGGTTTCTTTAGTAATGGAGTAATGATGGAGTGTTTGAAGGAGGATGGGAAAATGCCAGAGGAGAGTGAGAGATTAAAGATTGTAGTTAGGTGAGTTGTGACAACTGGAGAGAGAGACTGGAGGAGATGTGAGGGGATGGGGTCGGAAGTGCATGTAGTCGGACGAGAGGAAGAGAGGAGTCTGGAGACTTCTTCTTCTGTGATGGGATCAAATGTGGAAAGTGAGCCAGGGGAAATGCAGGGTGGGATGGGAGTCACAGCACTTGGTGGTTGAGAGCAGATTTCCTGACGGATAGTATCTATTTTTTCTATAAAGTGGGAAGCCAGGTCGTCAGCACAAATGTCTGTGATAGGGGCTTGTGCTTTTGGCCTGAGGAGGGAGTGAAAAGTGTCAAAAAGTTTCTTGGGGTTGTTGGCTAGTGAGGAGATCAGTGTGGTGAAGTAGGTCTGTTTGGCGAGGTGAAGGGCAGCATTATAAGTTCTTAACATGAATTTAAAGTGGATGAAGTCTTCTGGTGTGCGGGTTTTTCTCCAGAGGCGTTCAGCACTCCTAGAGCATCGCTGAAGAAGTCGAGTTTGCAATGTGAGCCAGGGCTGTTTTACTGTGTGTTTGGAGGTTCTGAGGGTGAGCGGTGCTACTTGGTCAAGGGTGCTTTTAAGAATGTCATTGTAGTGATGAACAGCCAGATCAGGACAGGAAAAAGAGGAGATTGGGGACAGCGATGAGTGTAGGGAGTCTGAAAGTGTCTGAGGGTTAATGGCTTGTAGATTTCTGAATGTGTGGTAGGTAGGAGTGCGCTGGGGTGGTGGAGGATTTGTGAGCGTGAAGGAGAGAATGTTGTGGTCAGAGAGTGGAAGCGGTGAGTTATTTAGGTGGGAGATTGAACAGAGGCGGACAAAGACCAGGTCAAGGGTGTTGCCATCCTTGTGTGTCTCAGAGGTTGAAAGCTGTGAGAGGCCTAGAGAAGTGGTTAGTGATAGAAGCTGAGATGCAGATGTGGAAGTAGGGCTGTTAATGGGGATGTTGAAGTCTCCAAGGATAAGGGTTGGTAGTTCTGAGGACATGAAGTGCGGCAGCCAGGCTGAGAAGTGGTCAAGGAACTGGGTGGGTGAGCCTGGGGGCCGATTATGACCGCTACTCTGAGGGAGAGGGGATGGAAGAGCCTGATGGTGTGGACCTCAAAAGAAGGGAATGAGAGTGATGGAATTGGGGGGATGACCTGGAAAGTGCATTGTGGGGACAGGAGTATGCCAACTCCACCACCATGTCTGTTTGTGGGTCTCGGGGAATGGGAGAACTGTAAACCACCATAGGAAATGGCAGCAGGAGAGACAGTGTCAGAATCCTGAATCCAGGTTTCAGTGAGGGCCAACAGATTAAGAGAGTGGTTCAGAAAGTAGTTGTGCAGGAAGGATAGCTTGTTGCATGCAGACCGTGGATTCCAGAGGGCACAATTGAAAGAAGGAGATGAGGGAGTGCAAGTAATATTAATAAGATTATTATGGTTTCAGTATGAGGTAGGGTAGGGATTGAGGTTGGGGGATGGTGGACCAGGGTTGGGGGAGATGTCCCCTGAAATCAGTAGGAGTAGGAAGATAAAGAGCAGGTAGTTGTTGGAATTGTGAGTAGGTTTTTTCTGTGATGTGTTTGGGCAAGATGGGCTGAGGTTTTTCAGGAAGGTGAGGAGTGCATGGGAGCTGTACATGGGAGAGGGAAGGATAGAGGGGCTGATGTGTATGAGTCGTGATGGAGGGGGGATGGGGCGGTGAATGTGGATGGCAAGGGAACACAGGAGAAAATAGATAAAGTACATAATGAAAAATAAGGCAAAGTGTGGGGTACCTGATTCCAGCCCTGATTAACTGCCATGAATAACTGCCGTTTTCAAGATGCTTTTCTTCTGTGATGCTTAACTTCTGGGATGCATGCACCCCACAATGCATGCGCCCCTTAGACTACTCCTAAATATATAGTCCACACTACAGGGTCAGGAAAGTGGGATTGTGGGAGCTGCTTTGGGATAATTTGCCAGCTGGGGCCAGCACACCAGGGGGTGGTTAGATCATCAAAGGCACTAGACCTGGCAACATCTATATGTTATAGCACTTTCCACCTGATAGCATCTACAGAGGCCCCAGTCACACGAATACACAGCAGTAAGTATTAAGCACAGTGCAAAAAATGAATTATACTAAAGTTTTACCAGGCACATTAAACTATGTTGCAAAATGGTACAGCAGTGGTTGGCAGCAATCAGAAGTATGGAGTGCATACAGTCATGGCCAAAAGTTTTGAGAATGACACAAATATTATATTTTCACATGATCTGCTGCCCTCTGGTTTTTATGTGTGTTTGACAGATGTTTTTATCACAGACAGAAATATAATAATTGCAAACATATGAGTAACAAAAGCTTATATTGACAGTTAGAATGAGTTAATGCAGCAAGTCAATATTTGCAGTGTTGACCCTTCTTCTTCAGGACCTCTGCAATTCTCCCTGGCATGCTCTCAATCAACTTCTGGACCAAATCCTGACTGATAACAGTCCATTATTGCACAATCAATGCTTTCATTTTGTCAGAATTTTTAGGTTTTTGTTTGTCCACCCGTCTCTTGATGATTGACCACAAGTTCTCAATGGGATTAAGATCTGGGGAGTTTCCAGGCCATGGACCCAAAATCTCTATGTTTTGTTCCCTGAGCCATTTAGTTATCACTTTTGCTTTATGGCAAGGTGCTCCATCATGCTGGAAAAGGCATTGTTGATCGCCAAACTGCTCTTGGAGGGTTGGGAGAAGTTGCTCTTGGAGGACATTCTGGTACCATTCTTTATTTATGGCTGTGTTTTTAGGCAAGACTGTGAGAGAGCCGATTCCCTTGGCTGAGAAGCAACCCCACACATGAATGGTTTCAGGATGCTTAACAGTTCGCATGAGACAAGACTGGTGGTAGCGCTCACCTTGTCTTCTCCGAATGAGGCATTTTCCTGATGTCCCAAACAATCGAAAAGGGGATTCATCAGAGAAAATAACTTTACCCCAGTGCTCAGCAGTCCACTGCCTGTACCTTTTGTAGAATATCAGTCTGTCCATGATGTTTTTTCTGGAGAGAAGTGGCTTCTTTGCTGCCCTCCTTGAGACCAGGCCTTGCTCCAAGAGTCTCCGCCTCACAGTGTGTGCAGATGCACTCACACCTGCCTGCTGCCATTCCTGAGCAAGCTCTGCACTGCTGGTAGCCCGATCCCGCAGCTGAAACACTTTTAAGAGACGGTCCTGGCGCTTGCTGGTCTTTCTTGGGCGCCCTGAAGCCTTTTTGGCAACAATGGAACCTCTCTCCTTGAAGTTCTTGATGATGCGATAGATTGTTGACTGAGGTGCAATCTTTCTAGCTGCGATACTCTTCCCTGTTAGGCCATTTTTGTGCATTGCAATGATGACTGCACGTGTTTCTTTAGAGATAACCATGGTTAACAGAAGAGAAACAATGATGCCAAGCACCAGCCTCCTTTTAAAGTGTCCAGTGGTGTCATTCTTACTTAATCATGACAGATTGATCTCCAGCCATGTCCTCATCAACACCCACACCTGTATTAATGGAGCAATCACTGAAAAGAGGTTAGCTGGTCCTTTTAAGGCAAGGCTGCAATGATGTTGAAATGTGTTTTGGGGGATAAAGTTCATTTTCTTGCCAAATATTGACTTTGCAAGTAATTGCTGTTAAGCTGATCAATCTTTATAACATTCTGGAGTATATGCAAAGTGCCATTAGAAAAAGTGAAGCAGTAGACTTTGTAAAAATTAATATTTGTGTCATTCTCAAAACTTTTGGCCATGACTGTACTATTGCTATATATTTCCACATGCAAGACAGAAGGGGCTTGTGTCATTCAGCTGCTTGCTGACAATGAATGGAGTGCATACATGCAGAGAGGATCAATTCAGAGGATGAATGATTTGGTTACCTTCTGGGATGCATGCGCCCCCACAATGCAATTTTTTCTTTTAAATATGTAAATGAGCAGTTAAGATCTATGGGCCGGACACAGATCTGCATGAGAATCTGCCTCCAGGGATTATTATAAATGAAAGGGGTAGTTGCCAGTGTGAGACATGTAAAGACTGACTGTCTGCTCTGATATTGCTGCAGAGCTCTCTGTGGTTATGAGAGCAAACAGTACAGCAAAACTAACAGTACAGCAGAGGTGAAGTTTGTCTCTTTACAAACACATTTGCACTGCAGTTGTCCTCTCATAGTGCTTTAGCACAGCATTATATGTGCAGCCAGAGAAAGTACCATCTACGCCTGCTGTAGTAACATTCTGATTATGCTACCCTGTATATTTTTCTAAATAGGCTAATATATTTTAAATATGTGGTAAGGAGGCTGAACTGTTATATTCTATGGTATAACTGTGTGAGAGGTGTTGTGGAACAATCATCAGTAACTATGATATAATACGGTAAGTGTTTTGTCCACTTATTGGGAGAACTCAAGTGGTACAGTCCATGCAGTTTCATCATGCAGGAAGTTCTGGAGATTGAGATGGTGATCCCAATCAAAGAACATTAACACATGTAGTTTCCAGGTTACTTCACTACAAGTTCACATAACCTACAGTAACTCCTGAAGGGAAGGAATCCATTAATTTTCTGCAACTAAATGGGATTAGATTAATATATCTAGATGTAATTGTATACACCTCAGACAAGTAATTTTATTTATTTTTTTTTATTTAAATCGTTCTCTGGTATTTTCCATTGTAATTGCAGAAAATCTGATGTGTATTACAGTGCCACCAAAGTGGATAGGATGTCTAGAAATCTTATTCCTGTGTCCTCTTGTGTATAAATATGTGATTCTTCAGCTTTTGTTTTAGTCTTTGCCTGATGAAGAGACCGGAGTAGTCTCGAAAGCTTGCAATTTGTTACCATCTTTTCAGTTAGCCATTAAAAGGTATCAACCATTGAGGACTCTCAAGTCTAAATATTTTTCTATCTACTGGCTAACATGGTACAAAGATACACATCTTTCCTATATAGAAATCTTATATAATTTCTTCAGCAGAAATTGATGTGTACTATGGATGTCAATTTATCCTGAGAATTTTTCCTGCAGATTTCATTATTTGCAATGCAAATGGATGAAATCTGCTAGAAATCCACAGTATTTCCACAACTAAATGCATAGCAGTTTTTGCTTGTCAATTTTGCTGTGCCATTTGGTCCTACCCTAAAAACTCTGGAAACAGCAATTCGGATAATCTAGTGCCCTTAGTAGCTTCTTAGTGTAGCCTTCTGTACTCTCGAGTCTTGACCAGATATTTGCTTTTCTTATGGCTTCTTTTTCCTCTTTTTTTTTTTTTTTTCTTTCTTGTGGCAGTACCTTCCCTGCTGATAAATGTATCCTATCACTTCATATTGTCAATATTTCATGTGTATTGGATGAAGTAAAATAATATACTGACACATTTCTCCTAAATATCAAATAGGGTTTTTTCACCGAGATATGAAGCCAGAAAACCTTCTGTGTATGGGTCCCGAACTTGTTAAAATTGCTGATTTTGGATTAGTTCGGGAGCTGCGATCTCAACCGCCGTATACAGATTACGTATCTACCCGATGGTATGTTCTACATATTTACATGTATTGAAAGCATTCATAGACTTTAGTACAAATATGTAGATGTAATATGGAGTTCTGTTTAGTTTTGCAACGTCATGCATTTATGTTCGGGCTTATACCCTTAGTAGTGCCATAGTCTCGCCCTGTGCAGCTGTTTGGATCCTTTCTATGGCTGAATACATGGCTCGTGTTTCTTCCAGGTACAGAGCTCCGGAAGTGTTACTGCGCTCACTGGTGTACAGCTCTCCCATAGACATATGGGCAGTTGGCAGCATTATGGCCGAGTTATATACACTTAGACCGCTTTTCCCAGGAACCAGTGAGGTCGATGAAATCTTCAAAATTTGCCAAGTTCTAGGTACCCCAAAGAAAGTAAGTGCGCTCCTTTTACCTAATAATTTACTGAATTTGGTAAGGGAATATGAAATACGATTAGCTTAAAATGAATGGGGGGGGGATTTGGAACATTTTTTTCAGTAAAACTCTGGCTTAAATATTAAGTAACTGTATTGCATTTTTGTTTGAGAAAAAAGTCTCATTCAGATACTTTTTTTCTCGCAATTGAAAAACAGACTGATTTTCATGTGTGTGCCGGATCCGATTTTCATCAATATTTGGTCAATGTGTCCGATTTTTACCGTCAGTGTAACATTGTTTTTTTTTTCTTGTATGAAAAGATCAATACATTTCTGAGCTTTTCCTACCCGTTAAACAATAAAAAGTTGACCCCTCATGGATGACACAGACAGCAACTGTGTTCTTATTTTTCACTGGCAAGCTTGATCTGTAACTTGAACCATAAACGTGCACGTCACTTTTTTTTTTTTTTTTTATACTAAAATAAATGTAATATAAGACGCTGTATCTTACACCGTATTTTTCGAACTATAAAACACGCTTTTTCTCTAAAAAAAAAAAAAAAAAAATTGGGAGGAAAATGGGGGGTGGGGTGCGTCTTATAGTATGAACGCGGGCTTACCGGGGATTGTGGCAGTGGTGTAGCAGCATCCCTTCCTCAGGGTACCAGCAGCGGCAGAAGTGTGGTGATGCTGAAGCTCTGTGTCGGCGGTGAGCAGTGCAGCGTGCATCATTGTGGCCACCTTCCTGAAGCCGTGGGCCGCCGGAGGTGGCAAGTGTGCGGATTGAGATCTCGGCTGGGCTTCTCGTGCTCCATTTTCCTGAGGCTGTGGGCTTAAGGAAAATGGCCGACAAAGCCACGCGTGCACAGATTGAGATCTCGGCGGCCCTCAGCTTCGGGAAAATGGCCACCGAGAAACCAATGATGCACTCAGCTCTGCTCACCGTGGACACCTGGCCACATTTCTGCTGCCGGCATGCTGAGTAAGGGACTCTGCTCCATGCGACGCACTCTGCTCTGACTCACCGCCAACACCGGACCCACAGCATCGCACCGCTGGGATACCCCAGGACTGCAGCATTGCCCCACTTCTGCCGCTGCCGGCTCCTTGAGGAAGGGACCATGCCTTCTGTGACCCCGCTCTACTAGCACCAGCCCTCAGGTAAGATACCTTAAAGTCTGACGATAAGACAGACCACCATCTTATAAAAATCTTTTTTTTTTTTATATATTTTCCACACCAAAACTTAAGGTGCATCTTATGGTCCGGAGCGATACGGTTGTTTGTTGACATCCGCAACACATGAAGGGATTCCCTGTTTGTTAGGCAGTCCCTGCATGTGTTGTGGCTGTCGAACAGCAGTGAGAAATGCAGCCGCAGAGACTGGAACATATTTTTCGAGCACGCCAACCTCACTATGTTATCATACGAGCATGCACGGATAACGCCTTATGTGTTCATTCGTTTAAAAAATACCAAACTATGTACGTGAAAAACAGACATCTGAATGAGATCTTTACAGGCTGGACGTCTGCTGTTTTTGTTGAAGTTTTTTTTAAGCCAAACAGGAATGGATGTAAAAGAGAGGAGTGTGGGTCTCGGGGAAACGGACACACAGAGCAGCAGCTGCATGGTGTCTTACAATCTATTTTTGTCAGGAGGGTCTCTGACCGACAAACTGCTACTCAGAACTTTATCAATCTACTGTACGGGATTTCCAGGCTGAACATACATTTCTGCAGTCACTCTATGACCATGCAGTTTGCCAAATCCTGACAATCCATTGTGCACACTGTCAGGATATCCCTTTATGGCCACCTTGAGTGATCACCAGGTGATGTGCTGACTAGCAAATTGTCCTGTTTTCTCTCAGGGTTTTATTGAGATGGAGCGGACAAGAAGCTTGTTGGCAAACAACCGCTAGTATCCATATCTCATTCATGTGACCAGTACTCACATGGTGAGAATCCTGACAGTGTGCATATTGTACTGTCAGGATGAGCAATCTACAGTCACTTAGGGTGGCGGCAGAAATATATGTTCAGCCCAGAAAACACCTTTTAAAGTGGTTGTAATAGCTGCAAATGTTATAGCGAAATACAGTCATTTTATCATACAAAGATGCTCTTGTGGTCCCCCTTTTTACCTTGTTTTTTAACAGACAGCCATGACGTGCACATGGCCGGATGCAGCAGATAAGTGGTCTTCCTTCATATGGTCTGGACACATACTGCAAACATAATGGCGAATAAACCAGACAAGCCAAGAAGCCAAGCACAACTTAAGAAATGTAAAAGCTATGAATGCCCATGTATTACCTAGGCTATTTAGATAACCCATATTTATACTCCCTAGAATGACTGGTCTGAAGGATATCAGCTTGCAGCTGCCATGAATTTCCGCTTCCCTCAGTGCATACCTATAAACTTGAAAACTCTCATCCCAAACGCTAGTGAAGAGGCATTAACAATAATGAGAGACATGCTGCAGTGGGATCCTAAGAAACGTCCAACAGCCATTCAGGTATGGAAGACCTTAATTCCATGTATTTTTTTTTTATAGTAATTTTATTATTGGAACTCCGTCATTTTGAAAGGCAATCAGATAGGACGCCTCTAACCACAGGGTTTTACCTGGTGCTCTTTTTGTGGCAAATAACCCTGCAGACAGAGGTTAGCTGAGAGTCAACAAGGTATCCTAAAACACAATACAAGATACTCTTCCTTTCGTATACAGTTCTGTGTCTTTTTGTTATAAAAAATGAAAGCTATATAAAATCCTGGGAGATCAACTCGTTCCCCCTTTTCCTCATGTCCTACAGCCAATGTCTGGGCAGTAAGGCTGTCGGCTGCAGATAATGTTTAGCCCCACCCCTTAGCTAAGTCCCACCCCCTTGGATAATCCTTACATTTAGCCATCTACCAAGTAAAAATGAAAGAATTCAGGAGGGCAATATCTTTTGTTTGCTGTTTACTGTTCCTTTAAGACATGCAGGCGTGGGGACTTGAACATAGTTTTCGAGCACGCTAAAGACACTCTGTTGGCACCCGAGCATGCTCAAAAAACACCTTATCCCAGCTCGTTCGCTCATCACTAATAGATTCTTCTGCTACAACTCATTAATCCACAATAAGTGCATGATGGATCCACACGGACATCCTGAAAAATTAAAATTCAATTTTTCTGCATGTTATGGACGAGATCTGGGATCTCATTCACTTTGCCCCTACTCCAAGCAATTACAGATGGGAAATCTGTAACATTTCAGCTTCGTGTGAAAGTAGCTTAAGAAGCCCTGTGTTTTTTTGTTGTACGGTTATGTATTTGTTTCTAAGAATTACAAAAATACATAGATGCTGTTTTAGAAATGCATTTGTCATATTCAGTCCTTCAGCCTAGATATAGAGGTAATGGATAGATTTGATTTGTGAATAGAGATGCTTGTCTCCATCTGCTCACTTACCCAGGCTTTGAGGTACCCTTATTTTCAAGTTGGACAAGCACTTGGACCTCCGATACAAGTGGATCAGAAAAAGCCTTTAGAGAAACCAGTGCAATCCAATGAGCCACAACCATTATCTGAGATAAAAAAGAAACCCTCTCCTCCAACTGAAGCCGCAGAAAAGACCTTACCAAGTGACTCGCCTGCCCCCCAGAGACCCCTGCAGCAAATACAGCTGCCACAAAGCACCGCTCACAGCCAGCTGCCGTCCAAAGCCCCCCAAGTGGCCCTCCCCAGTATCGGCAAAACCTTCTCACCAGTAAGTAACATACGTGTAATGTGACCATGGACTTAGATGTGTATGGATCTTATAACTTTGTAAAGCTGCTCATCCATGAGCTACATCTTTTGTGTGTAGGGTCCACCAAAGGGTCCCATGACAGCAGATATCGGGGCAGGGAAGGATTGAGCGTGTTGGATTTCAATATGCCCAATCCTTTATTCCCATAGGAGATAAGACTGACAACTCTTAATTGTTCCCCTAGGCACATCCTGATAAACATGCATGCTCCGCTATGCCAAGTATGCAGGTTTATGGTGGACTCAGAATAAAATAGAGACCAGAGGGGCACCCAGGCCGCACTATAGAGCAGTGATGGCGAACCTATGGCACGCGTGCCACAGAGGGCACGCAGAGCCCTCTCAGCTGGCACGCGGCCTCGCCTCATAGTTGTTCCGGACTGCAGCTTCCTCTCACACATTGAGCGGCGCGGCCACGGAGCTGAAAGATGATGTCAACCAGCCGCGGTCGGCAGCGCCGCTTAATGTGTGAGAGGAAGGAAGCTGCTGGCGAGCGGAGAGGTGAGTGTGGCCGCTGTGCCAGTGAAGCTGCTGTGGTGTGTGTGTTTGCTGAGTGCGGCCGCTGTGGGGTGTGTGTGTTGAGTGTGGCCGCTGTGGAGAGATGATGGCGGTGATGGGGAGAGGGCCAATGATGGGAGTGATGGGGAGAGTGCAACGATGGTGGGGGAGAGAGCAATGATGGGGAGAGGGCCAGTGATGGGGAGAGGGCCAGTAAAGGGAGTGATGGGGAGAGGCCAGTAAAGGGAGTGATGGGGAGAGGTCCAGTGATGGAGGGTGATGAGTAGAGGGCCAGTAATGGGGAGTGATGTGGAGAGGGCCAGTGATGGGGGGAGAGGGCCAGTGATGGGGAGAGGGCCAGTGATGGTGGTGATGGGGAGAGGGCCAATGATGGGAGTGATGGGGAGAGTGCAACGATGGTGATGGAGGAGAGAGCAATGATGGGGAGAGGGCCAGTGATGGGGAGCGGGCCAATGAAGGGAGTGATGGGAAGAGGGCCATGATGGCGATGATGGGGAGAGGGCCAGTGATAGGGAGAGGGCCAGTGATAGTGACAGGGCCAATGATGGGAGTGATGGTGAGAGGGCCAATGAAGGGAGTGATGGGGAGAGGGCCAATGATGGGAGTGATGGGAGAGTGCAACGATGGTGGTGGGGGAGAGGGCAATGATGGGGAGGAGGAAATGATGGAGGTGGTGGAATTTTTACATTTCTACATGAAGGGGATCATGATGGGGCATTTTTGCATGAAGGGGATCATGATGGGGCATATGACAACAAGAAGGGGATCATGATGGGGCATATTTCTGCATGAAAGGGATCATGATGGGGCATATTTCTACTTGAAGGGGATCATGATTGGGCATATTTCTGCATGAAGGGGATCATGATGGGGCATATTTCTACATGAAGAGGATCATGATGGGGCATATTTCTGCATGAAGGGGATCATGATGGGGCACATTTCTGCATGAAGGGGATCATGATGGGGCACATTTCTGCATGAAGGGGATCATGATGGGGCACATTTCTGCATGAATGGGATCATGATGGGGCATATTTCTGCATGAAGGGGATCATGATGGGGCATTTTGCACGTGTTCGCACTTCGTCATAAATTATTGTGATTTAAGTTGCAGTTTGGGCACTCGGTCTCAGAAAGGTTCACCATCACTGCTATAGAGCAACCGGGATCAGTATAAGAACATAAAGCCCTATTAATTATTGTATTTAGGTCTTTATCTAACAAGATAAAAACTAAAAAAAAAAAAGTTTTGTTTTCAGACTACATTGGGCCTAGTTTTTAAAAGTGAAAAAAAGGTGGACGACCCCTTTCAGAGATACTTAGTCTCTGCAAGAAAATCTTCCATCATTCAGTCAAATGGAATGTGTTAGCAGGTTTTTGCCATGTAATGTTAGAGCAGCTTAAGATAGACATAGAGACCCTGATTAGTGATGTGTCACTTACTGGGCTGTTTTTTATAGAGTCAATATAATCAGTGTTTTATCAGTAGGAAATGATCACTACTGGACTAGCTGTCTCGTGCCTCCTAGACCTGCTGCTCTGTGTAACCCAGCCCATAGTAACTGATTGGCCGCTTTCTGCAAATGCACAGTGTACACAGCTGCCAATCAGTGATTATACAGGAATAAGCTTTCTGAGCACTGCTAGTTCTTCAGTCAAAACTTCTCCAACTAATAAAACAAGTGACACATCGCTGAAATTCAGGTGTCTGTCCCCACATCATGCTGCTCACATGGGGTAGCAAAAACCTGGTGACAGATTCCCTTTAAAGTTGTTCTTCACAATTTCCTTTCTGATTTTTACCAAGTCGCAGCAGAGCCAGGAATCGCGCGGTCTATGGCTTTGGTTACTACAGCGTCTTTTTTTACTTACTGACCCAAGAATAGAGCGATGTGGTAGCACTAGTTATATGCAACTTTTTTGTTTCCAGTGTTATTTTTTTATGAAATATGTAAAATAAGCTGTGATACATTGTTACCGTAACCCAGATCATTTCCTTTTTTCTTTATAACGTAGAAGACGGTAACTAATGGGCCACAGAACGGCGTTATGAACCTTAAACATGGAAGACGACGCTGGGGCCAGTCCGTTTTAAAAGACAGCTGGGATGAGTTTGATACCGACTTCAGTATCTCATTCTCGAAGAAGCCCAGCATGGCTATGGTTAAAGAGAACAAAAATGACGACTCGATATATGGGTGAGCTTCAGCTAAAGCCATTCGCATTGAATGAATTGCGTGACTGCTTCCATAGCTGTATACAATGTAAAGGATTTGGTTTCGTAACGGTTTAAAGGGGTATCTCAGCGACAACCATACAAAAGGTTAGTTATGGCAATGGCGGAGTGAGAGTGCCCAGCATTTTCTGTTATTAATGAAGATTTTATGTGGAGTGGTAGTGTGCATTCTTGACCGCCTGACTGTTGTCACTGGTGGGAAGAACTAGCGGAAATCAAATGCTACTCCGTGGAATACTAGTTCCAAAAGAATCTCCACCTTTTTATCATTTATAACTTTTGATGATCAAAAATTCTGTGCCAATTCATATCTTTATGTGTATGTATAAAAAGCTTTATACTTTTCTTCATAGATTTACAAAATATTTTTCTTCTTTTGACTAAATGTTTAAATCAGATTTTTATGCAGACATTTTTTTATCATTCATATCACCATTTACGGTACATAAATAAAAAAATGCAATTTCCCACACTTGCCACTAGGCCTTATTTAAAGGTAACCTGTCAGCTGCTCTATCCAACGTAAACCATCACCATTGCGCTACACTACTGTATTTCGGCATTCTAACTACCCCCTATCTTCTGACTTTGCAATCAGAATACACTTTTAAAATCAAGTTTTATTTGCAACTGTGCATTTGCATGTCTCAGGATTAGTCTGGTGGGGTGTCTATTTCCCCGGAATAGTCCTGCCTCCAGTCTTGTATGCCATTTACATAATTTGCAAGAGCAACGTCAGTATTGGCTCCTTGCATATCACACATATGTGCAATGAAGCTCCCCAGCTTCATCAGCTCTTCGCACCCAGTGCGGCAGAATTTCGACCGTCACACCGCTCTTATAAATTATGTAAATTGCAAACAGAAGGACATGCTAACAAGGCGAGAGGCAGGAGTAGACTAGGAAATTCAAAGGCCCACCGGACTAGTCCTAAAATATTTGCATTACACAAACGCAGAATAAAACTTGATTTTAAAAGTATATAGAGATTGCAAAGCCATAAAATAAAAAGGGAGTTAATAGAATGCAGTAATGGCATGGATCAGAGACATAGTCGTGATTTAAGGGGTTCTAGGGCAGCTGACAGGTTCCAATTAAGACTCCCATTCTCTGTTGGACACATGGACATTTGAAGCAATAAACTAACTCAAAATCATCAGGGCAAAGGTCATTGTGAAAGGAGAGAGAGGAGGAGCGCTGTGACCATTTACTATAATAGATCTTATTTGTTGTTGTAAAAGAGCCTGATAGGACTGGGTTAATTTCTAGCATTGCAGGTCTTAATTAGATGCACCTAGCTAGCTATGTCTAGAGAGCCAGGCTGGGTGTTCACTAGTCAGTCAGCTCGGGAGCTGAGCAGTCTGTGGTGTTAGAGAGTAAAAAGACCGTTTAATGGTGGACAGTCTACCAGAGCCTGAGAGGAGTTGGAGCTGGTGAGTAACCAGCGAATGTGAAGCACGCCGAGCTTGGTGTGGAACCTGCACTGCTGCCTGGGAAAGACTCTGGCATTGTTTAGCCTGCAGTGAGAGAAGGACTAAATTGAGAATGGGTGAGCCGCTCTGCTAGTCGTTACCTCCTGGTGCATGACATGATTATTTTTTTGTTAAACCTTTGTGCCCAGAAGAGGCTGTTTTGTAACCACTGGAGTTTTTATGAAAGCGATAAAACCTCACGTTTGAACCAGACCACAATCAGCTACCAGAAAGTGTGAATCCCTACACTGTATGTCGGTATCATCTTCCTGTCTGTAATGACAATGAGAATGCTGAATAGTCTTCTGTACAGAACTGGAAGTATGAATCTAATATACAGCCTAGAGGCCAGTTTAAAAAATGCAGGATTTTTTTCTTTAATATTGATAGTTATATGAAAATAATATGAAAAGAATTGATATTGAAAATAATTAAATACATTTTAACATAAAAATCTTATTTTTCTGAGATTGTTTTTCTGTTTTCAGTTTCACAGATCCAGTTCCCACTGGAGAATTAAATAAAGGTTCTTCAAATACGGGGCAAGCAACATCTGCTAAACAACACTACCTTAGACAGTCAAGATACCTACCCGGTAAGTCCTCATATGGCAAGATGAGCAGGATTTGAGTTGTCTCCACACATAAATCCATGAGGGACTTGCATATTGGCGGGTCCTTATTTTCTATGCTTGGAAACGCCATGATCAGCTTTTATCTGTGGTGAGGCTTGTTAATTCTCCAGTGCTGCATTATGTCCTGATGGGTCACCCGTAAGTAGAAAACCAGGCTGACCATAAGGAACTATGACCTCAGTCTTATCTGAGAGTATTATTTCATATCTCTGTCAGATTGTTAAATGGTTCAGGACACCGTTTGGTGGAGGGGTATGGCTGTGCCTGCGCTCGGGCTAACGCTACGCCTCCACTTCCGAATTCCTAAATTCTATTACTACTAGGGCTGAATTTTAGATTTGTCCAGCTAATATATCACTACATGGCCTCCTGATCTACCTACTTCTAGAAAACACTTGGTCTTTCTTTGGATCCTTTCCAATATACTACACCATCTACAGTTTGCCTTGGAGAGCTCAGTTTATTGTAGTAATGGCTTTTCTTTCAACCACATTAAGGTATGAACCCGAAGAACGTAGGGCTAATATCTGCAAATAAAGAAGCAAATCATTCTACCTGGGGGAGTGCATTGTCCACCAAACCTCTTGCTCCGATAGCTGGTATTACATTTAATAGGAACAATGCAGGTAAGCACGTTTGCTCATTAGTAAAACACAGATCCAAATACATACTTCTTCTGCGAAAGTGAATTAAAACAAAATGCCATACATGTATGTTATTGTCCAGTCACAGTAACTCTTGGAGTCCCGTGCAGCTGTGGACTCTGGACCTGAGGGGCTTTGGTGCCAATGGTTCAGCTGCTTAAATTCTGAGGTTCCGTAGGTGGAGGCATGGAGACAAAGTGTGTCTTGATAGATTGGCCATCAGTAGTGATGAGTGAAAGTGCTCATTACTCCAGTTTGCCTAGGTTCTTGAGTGACATGTTCATGCTGCCATTCAGTGCATGTCCCAGCAGTCAGACCACCTCAGATATAATAAGTTCTCACCGAACCAAACAATTATTTTCCATAGAAAGTATTTTTATTTTGTAAAAATGTTACTAAAAACACATATTGCTACACTCGTATCTCCCTCAATAAAAAAAAAAAATACTAGAAGTTAATGAATACGTCCAATATGCACCAAAATAAATCCAATGAAATTGACATCACATTTTGCAAAAAATGTACAGAGCTGCGTGGACAGAAAAAAAAGGAAAAAAAAAGTTATGGCTCACAGGAATGCAAACATTTGTTTTCATATGGGTGGGGGGTTTATTGTGCAAAAGTAGTAACCATACAAAAACATTGATCTAATTGGCATTGTTGTGCCTATAAGGAATCACATAACCCATAAAGTAAATGTAGTATAAAATGAATCCACACAATACCAGAGTTGCAGTTTTTTATTTAACCGGATTCTCAAAGAATGCAATAAGAAGCAATTAAACGTGTCTAGCATGGCACCAATGAAAACATCAACTCCTCTGCAAGAAGCTAGGCCCTTAAATCACCAATCCAGCGGTTCTTTTTCTTATTGTCACACTGGAGTGATGCTTTAAATGTAATTCCCCTGCCACCGGTCTGATATTCCCTCTCCGCTGCCTTCATTATTTTACAGCGTCAATTCCATCATTCAACAGCAAAAAAGTGACCTTCACGCCGCTCCATGAAACACTGGAGCTGCCGGCAGGTCACTTTTCACCATTGACCGGCAGAAGTAACCCTGTAAAATGTGTTACCTGCCGGCAGCTCCAGTGATTCATGCAGCCTCGCGGAGGTCATTTTTCAATACAAGTCTATAAGGGCCTCGTTCTGGCTTTGATAGACTTGCATTGAGAGTTTGTGACACAGCTTCTGAGTTCCAGCCAGTCAAGAGCTGTTCTCACAAGATGACGCCACAGGACCGCAGCGGTGCCGAAAAACTGTGAAGACGCCAGAGGGAGAATATTTGACCAGGGGCAGGGGGCTTCACTACGATGCTGAGAAAAAAAAAACCACTCGAGTGGAGCTATGACTTTCAGAATCGAATAACAATACAAAAATATAATATTAGTACAGTGGGGAAAATAAGTGTTTGATACACTGCGGATTTTGCAAGTTTTCCCACCTACAAAGAATGGAGAGGTCTGTAATTTTTATCGTAGCTATACATCAACTGTGAGAGAAAGAATCTGCAAATGAAAATCAGAAAATTACTTGTATGATTTTTTAAATAATTAAATTGCATTTTATTGGATGAAATAAGTATTTGATCAACTACCAACCAGCTAGAATTCTGTCTCTCATAGACCTGTTAGTTTCTCTTTCAGAAGTCCTCCTACTCTGCACTCATTACCTGTATTAATTGCCCTGTTGAACTCATTACCTGTATAAAAGACACCTGTCAACACACCCAATCACACTCCAACCCAACCTCTCCATCATGGCCAAGACTAAAAAGCTGTCTAAGGACATCAGTGACAAAATTGTAGATCTGCACAAGGCTGGGATGGGCTACAGGACAATAGGCAAGCAGCTTAGTGAGAAGGCAACAACTCTTGGCACAGTTATTAGAAAATTAAAGAAACTTAAGGTGACTGTAAATCTTCCTCGGTCTGGGGCTCCATGCAATATCTCTCCTCGTACGGTAAACATGATTCTGAGAAAGGTCAGGAATGAGACCAGAACTACACTGGAAGATGTGGTCAATGACATGTACAGAGCTCGGACCACAGTCTCAAACATTGCCGTTCGTATCACACTACGCCGTCATGGATTAAAATCCTGCAGTGCACACATGGTCTCCCTGCTCACACCAGCACATGTCCAGGCCTGTTTGAAGTTCACCAATGACAATCTGGATGATCCAGAGGAGGCATGGGAGAAGGTTACGGGGGCAGATTAAACCAAAATAGAACATTTTGGTACTAGCTTGGCCCGTGCAAAATTTTCGCACATTGGTCGTCGGGGCGCCAGGCAATTTCAGAAAAAGCAAGCTGGTCAAATGTAAATGTATTTCATGAGCTGATTAACACAGACAGGTATTTATATATAGAAAACTAGATCTGAACTGAAAAAGTAAGTTAATGTGTATGCAAAATGTAAATGCATATTAACACATGACCATTACACAGAAAAACAGGCACAAAAAAACAAATATCCAAAAATGAAATAAAAATCTTTTTGCAAAAATGCATGAAGGTAGTAATAATCATAAGGGTATTTAGTAAACATAATTTTGATCAAAATAATGTACAAGCCATCCCGCCACGTCAAGGCAACCCTCTGTGGGACAGTCCTACTCTAATATTGAAAACCTTTCCACTTGTCAAGTGACTTAAATGTGAACAAGGGCAGAGGGACTGAACCCACCAGTTGAAGCTCTGGCCAGACAGGATGGATTTTCTCAACTCAGAAAACAGGGCGGTCACACCCTTATATGCACGGAATGCACTATGAACTACATAGAAAACTAATCTGAACTGAAAAAGTAAGTTAATGTGTATGCAAAATGTAAATGCATATTAACACATGACCATTACACAGAAAAACAGGCACAAAAAAACAAATATCCAAAAATGAAATAAAAAATCTTTTTGCAAAAATGCATGAAGGTAGTAATAATCATAAGGGTATTTAGTAAACATAATTTTGATCAAAATAATGTACAAGCCATCCCGCCACGTCAAGGCAACCCTCTGTGGGACGTCTAATTGAAAACCTTCACTGTCATATTATGGACAAGGAGGAGAACCTGAAGTTGGCAAAGGAGGATTTTCAACTCAAACAGCGTCACACCTATGCGGAATGCATGACTACTAGAAATAATCTATAAAAGTATTATTGTAGCAAAATGAAAGCATAAATACCATCACAAAACAGCAAAAAAACAATATCCAAATGAAATAAAAATTTTTCAAAAATGCAATAATACATAAGGTATTAAACAAATTTTATCAAATGTAAAGCCTCCCCGCAGCACCTGGGACAGTCTACCATAAACTTCATTTCAATGACTTAATTAAACAAGATGAACCACAGTACTTGCAGCAGATGGATTTCATCGAAAAGTCACACCTATCCGAATGCATATGACTACTAGAACTGACAACGAAAAGTATTATGCAAATAAGCTATAACATATACACAGAAAACAGCACAAAAAAAATATCAAAAGAAATAAAAACTTTTTGCAAATGCATAAGTATAATAATCATAAGGATTTATAAACATAATTTTGATCAAATAATGACAAGCATCCCGCACGTCAAGGCAACCTTGTGGGACAGCTCCTAATTAACCTTCACTTGAAGTGACTTAATTGAACAAGGGCAGAGGACTGAACCACCAGTTGAAGCTCTGGCCAGACAATGGATTTTTCAACTCAGAAAACAGGCGGTACACCTTATATGCAACGGAATTGCACTATGAATACAGTAGAAAACTAGATCTGAACTGAAAAAGGTAAGTTAATGTGTATGCACAATGTAAATGCATATTAAACACATGACCTTACACAGAAAAACGGCACAAAAAAACAAATATCCAAAATGAATAAAAAAATCTTTTGCAAAAATGCATAAGGTAGTAAAATAATAAGGATTTATAACATAATTTGATCAAAATAATTACAAGCCATCCCGCCACTCAAGGCAACACTTTGGGACAGTCCACCCCTAATATTGAAAACCTTTCCATTGCAGTGACTTAAATGTGAACAAGGCAGAGGACTGAACCCACCAGTTGAAGCTTGGCAGACAGGAGGATTTTCTCAACCCAGAAACAGGGCCGGTCAACTTATATCACGAATGCACTATGAACTACATAAAAACTAGATCTAACTGAAAGTAATTATGTGTATGCAAAATGTAATGCATATTAACACATGACATTACACAGAAAAATAGGCACAAAAACAAATATCCAAAATGAAATAAAAAATCTTTTGCAAAAATGCATGAAAGGTAGTAATAATCATAAGGGTATTTATAAAAATAATTTTGATCAAAATAATGTACAAGCATCCCGCCACGTCAGGCAACCCTATGTGACATATTACTAATGAAACCTCCACTTGCAAGTGACTTAAATGTGAACAACCAGTGCAGAACCCACAGTTGAAAGCGGCCGACAGAGATTTCTCTCAGAAAACAGGGTCACACCTATATGCACGAATGCACTATGACTATGAAAACAACTGAACTGAAAAATAAGTATGTTATGAAAATGTAAATGCATATTAACACATGACCATTACACAGAAAAACAGGCACAAAAAAACAATATCCAAAAATGAAATAAAAATCTTTTGCAAAAATGCATGAAGGTAGTAATAATCATAAGGGTATTTATAAACATAATTTTGATCAAATAATGTACAAGCCATCCCGCCACGTCAAGGCAACCTCTGTGGGACAGTCCTACTCTAATATTGAAAACCTTTCACTTGTAAAGTGACTTAAATGTGAACAAGGCAGAGGGACTGAACCCACCAGTTGAAGCTCTGGCCAACAGGATGATTTTCTCAACTCAGAAAACAGGGCACACCCTTATATGCACGGAATGCACTATGAACTACATAGAAAACTAGATCTGAACTGAAAAAGTAAGTTAATGTGTATGCAAAATGTAAATGCATATTAACAAACTTACACAGAAAAAGGCAAAAAAAAACAAATATCCAAAATGAAATAAAAAATCTTTTTGCAAAAATGATAAGGTATATATAATCATAAGTATTTGTAAAATAATTTTATCAAAATATGTACAACCATCCGCCACGTCAAGGCAACCCTCTGTGGGACAGTCCTACTCTAATATTGAAAACCTTTCCACTTGTCAAGTGACTTAAATGTGAACAAGGGCAGAGGGACTGAACCCACCAGTTGAAGCTCTGGCCAGACAGGATGGATTTTCTCAACTCAGAAAACAGGGCGGTCACACCCTTATATGCACGGAATGCACTATGAACTACATAGAAAACTAGATCTGAACTGAAAAAGTAAGTTAATGTGTATGCAAAATGTAAATGCATATTAACACATGACCATTACACAGAAAAACAGGCACAAAAAAACAAATATCCAAAAATGAAATAAAAAATCTTTTTGCAAAAATGCATGAAGGTAGTAATAATCATAAGGGTATTTAGTAAACATAATTATGATCAAAATAATGTACAAGCCATCCCGCCACGTCAAGGCAACCCTCTGTGGGACAGTCCTACTCTAATATTGAAAACCTTTCCACTTGTCAAGTGACTTAAATGTGAACAAGGGCAGAGGGACTGAACCCACCAGTTGAAGCTCTGGCCAGACAGGATGGATTTTCTCAACTCAGAAAACAGGGCGGTCACACCCTTATATGCACGGAATGCACTATGAACTACATAGAAAACTAGATCTGAACTGAAAAAGTAAGTTAATGTGTATGCAAAATGTAAATGCATATTAACACCTGACCTGATTAACACAGACAGGTATTTATATATGTAGATTGGTAATACAATAAATTGGTTTGATAAGCAGAGGCCAAAAATGTCTTCCGGTTGAGGTGCCACGTGCAGGTCATTGTGTCTTTCTGTAGGTTTATGAAAATGAATGTTTAAACTATATTTAGTGATAAAATAGTGAATGTGTGGTTTGCTTGGCTCTTTTCTTGCTGAAGGGGGCAAGTTTACCTTTCAATTGGTGTGTGTGTCATTTGTGTGTGTGTGGGGCGAAGTAATCAGCGAAAAAGCAGTGCATGTTTACAAATGTGTTTGCATATGTGCCTCACCTGCAGTGAAGTATGCAATCCTTAAGTTTGGCTGAAATAGGCTGGGCAAGCAGTTCGGCAAGCTGGAAAGCCCCCAAGGCAAATGTTTGGATTTGTTTGTGATGTCTGTAAGCAGCTTTGTGGTAGTGTGCTTTGGGGTAGTGTGGTGCCAAATACTTATTTTGTGCAATAAAATGCAAATTAATTATGTAAAAATTATACGATGTGATTTCTGGATTTTTTTTTTTTACATTCTGTCTCACAGTTGAAGTGTACCTACGATAAAAATTACAGACCTCTCCATTCTTTGTAGGTGGGAAAATGTGCAAAATCAGCAGTGTATCAACTACTCATTTTCCCGTGTGTGATTTTATTTTGCAAATGTGAAATGGACTAACATTACAACGTTAACCATAAATATGACACTGGGGCAGGTTTCTCAAAACTGGAGTTCTATATAATAGAGTAAAAAAATATATATATATATATTGCACACACCTTTTAAAGGGAACCTGTCAGCTGTTTTAGACGCTATAAGATACGGCCACCGCCTTTCAGGCTGATATACAGTATTCTATAATGCTGTAGATAAGCCCCAATCCGACCTGCAAGATAAGAGAAATAAGTTTTATTATACTCACCTGGGGGGCGGTCCGGTCCAATGGGTGTTGCAGGTCCGGGTCCGGCGCCTCCCATCTTGTGATGCTTCCCACCTGCTTGCTTCATGGCTTCCCGGAATCGTGCTCCTGTGCAGGTGTACTGATCTGCTATGTTAAGGGCAGAGGAAAGTACTGCAGTGCGCAAGCGCTGGGAAGGATCAGAGAGGCCCAGCGCCTGCACACTGCAGAAATTTGTTGAGGGCAGATCAGTACGCCTGCACAGGAGTGCGATGTCGGGGAGCCATGAAGCAAGCAGGAGGGAAGCATCACAAGATGGGAGGCGCCGGACCCGGACCTGCAACACCCATTGGACCGGACCGCCCCCAGGTGAGTATAATAAAACTTATTTTTCTTGCAAGTAGGATTGGGGGCTTATCTACAGCATTACAGAATGCTGTAGATAAGCCCTGAAAGGCGGTGGCCGCATCTTATAGCTGCCAAAACAGCTGACAGGTTCCCGTTAATAGTTCTGGAATAAATTTAAGTTGTCCTCCTGTAAGGGAATCTATCAGCAGTTTTTTACTATGTAATCTGATGACAGCATGAGGTAGGAATAAAACACTGATTTCAATATGTCACTTATCAGGCTGTGTGCTGTTTACTTACAATGAAGGTTTTACCACAAGGACATTATCATTGCTGTGACTAGCTGCTTCATGCAGCATTTTTTTTCTTATTTATTCTGGAGTGGTGCTTCTAATCTAAGTTACCTTCCAGCCGCTGTCTTGAGCTGTTCTCAGCGTTGCTCTTGTCCTGCGCCGCCATCTTGTGACCACAACTTTTGACTAACCAGAACTCAGAGTTAACGGCTTCAGAGGTAACTGTCACAAACTCTGAAAGCCTAGTTCTCTCTCACATAGACTTGAGTTGTGACCTCCAGCTCTCCCAGCAAACGCCAGTGCGACCCGGCAGGTCACAAACTGCTGGAGACCGAACAGATAAATAAAAGAGGAAGGCGGTGGCTGTTAAGTATAAGACCACTCCAGCGCTGCAATTAAAAAAAAATCTGCTGGAGTGGTGCTTTAAAAAATTCTGGGAACAAAACCCAAGTTACCTAATTCAGCAGTGCAGAAAAGCAGCAGCAAAAAAACGCACCCAATCCTCCTCATGGGAAGTTAGCTTAAAAGTGGTCATGGTTTTTTTTTTTTTTTTCTGGTATTCCACATTTTTCAACGTTTAATGCACGAGGTACAATTAGCAAAAACTTTGCCAATTTTCAGTGTTTAAACGAAGTTTAAAAAGTTGCAAAATGCACAAACAGATAATTGTGGGCTACTATGTGGCAACGTTTGGTTTGCTTCTCATTCGCCAGGTACGGGACTATCCTCTGTAAGATCTAACATTATTCTATTGTCTTCTGCAGGAACCTACGGAGGACATGTAGGCCCTTCATACAGTACAGCCGGAGGAGGATACATTCCCTCATTCCATAAGAAGGAAGTTGGCTCAGCAGGGCAGAGAATCCAACTTGCACCAATTGGACCTGCAACAAGTAAGTCATGGCTACAGAAATTAAAGGGAATCTGTCACCCCATTTTAGCCATATCAGCTAAAGATATGACTGAATAGTGTGTCCCATAAGCAACCTATCGGTATGTAGCTTATATCCAGATACCACCGTTTTGATAGCAAAATACCTTTGTAAAGACCGGATTCTTTTCTGTAAATCAGGGCGGTCCGGTCCACAGGGTGGCGTTTTCTCTCCTCCTCCCCCCGCTCCTCTGCATCTCTTGCGTAGGCAGTCTGTGAATCGCATAGACGGCGTTCTGCTTCCCATGATTGCGCTTTTCAAATTCCCCCCGTGCATGCGCAGTGTGCTTTGCCCAACAGTGTGCAAAGCGTAAAATCATTACAGCGCATGCGCAACTCTTTCCTTGCCCCGGAAATGACTGCTTGCCTTGGACGTCTTCCGGGGCAAGGAAAGTGAATGACAATAGTTACGCATGCGCTGTAATGATTTTATGCTTTGCCCACTGTTGGGCAAAGCACACTGCGCATGCGTGTGGGGGAGTTTGAAAAGCGCAATCGCGGGAAGCAGAACGCCGTCTGTGCTATTCACAGACGGACCTACGCAAGAGATGCAGAGGAGCGGGGGGGGGGGGGGAGAGAAAACGCCGCCCTCCGGACCGCCCTGATTTACAGAAAAGAATCCCGACTTTACAAAGGTATTTTGCTATCAAAACGGGGGTATCAGGATATAAGCTACATACCGATAGCTTGCTTATGGGACGCACTATTCAGTCATATCTTTAGCTGATATGGCAAAAATGGGGTGACAGATTCCCTTTAAGTTCTGTTTTATTACTTTTTAAGTAACAAATCATTTTTGTAATCAGTTCTCATTGTTGCGGTGTACCCTCTGTTACCGTTCCCTTTGTCATGGGGTGTGTTACCACACTGTCTGACAATGTTAGCAGTGACTGGCAGCGTGTAGGTACAGTCATCACTTTCATTCATATTTTCAGGAGGAATACAGGAACAGCAAAATGGAAAATGCTTTAGAATTTTCATTTTAATCTTTAGCATTTATTTTTATTTTTTCTTCCTTTGCGTTAAAAAGAAAATATATATTTTTTGCATTAAATGCACCAAATAAACCTGTATTAACACATTTTCCTATTTAAATCAAGAGGCCTGCAGACAAAGCTCCATCGGATTACCATGTTAAGGGGTTTCAGAGACTAAAATAATGATCTATTCCCAGGTTTGTTCTCATATAGCTTTCTTGGTGCTAGCTGTTATTTTTGTGGATAGATCAGACACATAATATAGTTCTTCACATTTTTCTTTCCTTGGTGGACCAATTGTCTTCGGGGTTGCTCAAAAAAAACCTTGACCCATCCAGCTGTAATCAGAGCTTGCCAATACCAGTGTGCAGTCTGTACTTTACTGTGTAATAAGTAGCAGAAGCAAAGAGAAAAACAAATGGAACAAATATTGGAAAAACTAACAATAAAAATGTGTCAATCACACACAAATAAACACGTATGAGGGGAAAAAAAAGTTAACGTGTGAAACCGGCCTTTAGAATAGATCATCAATATCAAATTATGGGGGGTCCAACACATAGCATCCCTATTACTGAGGTATTACCTGGAGCCACAGCCGATGGAAATTTAGTGTCTGGAGCCAGAACACCACAGCTCAGTAGTAGACTGTGTACTACAGCTGCAGTACCCTATAATGGCCACTACACAGTGCTGCAGTGTTCCCACTCTGGTCAGACACCACCAATCTGATGATGATGGTGACCTATTTCTAAGTCCTCATTCAGACTTTAGTAATTTTTAAAATTAAAAAGAAATGGTCCGAGTTTAGTCAGTGTGTTGGTTTTTACCGTCAGAGTTTAATCAGCTCTTCTAGAATAAAAAGGAAAAAAACAGATGGAAATTTTTCCAGCTTCTCCTAACAGTCTGTGAAAATGAGACTGCACACAGAAGGCACCCAACTGCTGGTCGATAATTTCACTGACCCATAGACTTTCAGTGGCAAGTTTAATCCAAGCCTTCAATCAAAAATCAGACATAAGACCATCTCTATAGACTTACTAGATGCACGTTCTGTCTGTGATGCGTCTGACTGAGCCTTAGGTCATCAATATATTTTACCCCCAGACAACCCCTTTAAAGGAGATAACCACTTGCAACAACCAAGACTTGTCTTAGTGACGTCTTTTAGACATGTCACTAAGATTGCGGAAAAGCCACTTCATTCCTGCCTAGTAAATAAGTGGGTTTTTTTCTCCTTTGATGCACTTGCAGTCAAATTGTTTAGGAATAAATGTCTGTTTTTAGTGAAGTCAAAACCTATGAAAAACATCACTAATGCAGGATCAGTACGGTATCACAGCAATCCCTTAGGATCCAATAATTTATAATAAGTACATTGTGATTGGGTTCTCTATAAAACCCCACATATTGCAGTGAAACATCTGCAACTTACTGTGAGAACACAGCTCATGACTAGTGATGGGCGAACCTCTGGTTTTTCAGGTCCGGCTGAACAGTTAACCCGGACTCTATTCACATGAACGGGGGGCCCGAACATCCAGTGTTTTCCAGGCTATCATATGCATGACAGCGCGGCAAACACTGCCTCTGATCGGTGGCGAGATCATTACCGCCGGTCAGACCGTGGCACCCATGCTGTAAGATGACCGCGTGAGCCCGCAGCTGTGACCAGAGGTAAAAAGTTTACCTCCAGTCACAGGCATCTGCTGATGGGACTACTACTCCGCTGCCACTAATAACAGCGAGAGAAGGCAGCAGCTGATGGGAGTATTAATCACCCGACACCTGCCCTATATAGATTAAAAAAAAAAAAAGTGTGGGGTCTTCTGTTTTTGATAACCACCAGAGGGTTGCAGCCTTCTGTTTTGACTGGATGATTATCAAGAATAGAGGGGCCCCACGCTTTTTTTTTTTTTTTTTTTTTTAAAAGATCAATAATAAAAAAAAGGTATGGGGTCCCCCCCCCATTTTTGATAACCAGACAAGCTAAAGCAGACAGCTGGGGGCTGGTAAGGGCCATGGATATTGCAACCACCAGCCTAAAAAAAATAGCCCCCAGCCATCCCAGAAAAGGCGCATCTATTAGATGCGCCAATTCTGTCGCTTTGCCTGACTCTTCCCACTTGCCCTGTGGCGGTGGCAAGCGGGGTTCAAGACACCTATCCATTACTAATCCTAAAGTTATATTGTAAATAAACACAGCCAGAATGAAGTCCTTTATTTGAAATAAAAAACACTTATTTTTATTTAAAAATAATTTCTCGCCTAACGCTTATTCGATTGAATCGTCTCCTGTAAAAAAAACAAAACATATCCCTCACCTCTGATGCTGTAATCCAGGTCTGCGATAAATAGTTTTCAACCTGGATGGTGCCAAGATGTGATCATCCAGGCTGAAAATCACTGAAGAATAAGCTGCTGAGAGTTCAGCCACACTGAAGTCTGGCCCCTGAACTACCGTGCAGCAACAGGTAACCCCTGCATGTGTTGCGGCTGTCGAACAACCGGCCACGGCGACTTGAACATATTCGAGCACCCCGACGATATTCTATTGGCACATGAGCATGCTCAAATAACACCAACACCTTATCAGAGCACGCTTGTTTATCACTAATGGCCACCCCTTTGAAATGAAGCCACAGCCACTTGTAAAATATGATGGCCAAAGTGTCTAAAAAAAAAAAAAAACATAGTAAATGTGTGTACCAACTGATTCAAAGTGAGCCCTAATTACCACATTTTAGTAAATCTGCCAGGGTTTGTAAAGGCCATGGTTATGGACATTGAACTTCTCTTTTAAAGGCAGAAATCATGGTCGTCTATGCACAGAGTTGTTTCCTGAATCTAAGCTTATTCTGTAACCTGCGCTTTACTTTCTTTTTCTGTTTCTCTCTGCTCGATCAGCTTTGCCTATCAGCAATGATGCTATAAACAGTAAGCCAAAAATTATCAAACCAAAACCTACCTGCCAAACAGCAGTTATTGAGAATGTCCCAGGTAATCTCTATGCTGATAGTCTGTTTGCCACATCCGTAGTCCCCAGTTTTCTTTTATTATTCCTGTCTTTCTTCCTGTTCACTCTGACTATGAATCCATCTTGTATCATAGATTCAATGTGTAGGTTCAGTTCCCACATGTAGTATGTGCTTTGTATATTTGCAGCTTATGGGTGAAACCTCCCCCAAACACCAGCCCTGATCTAAGCCAGATATTTCAGAGATGGCTGTTTTATTCCCTTAGATCCTATGGTATTTGGTTATGGCATAGAAAAGGGTGACATTACTAAAACTTTATGGTTTATTCCTATTTCAGCTGCAGATGAAGGAAGGGAGACACACCATAACTAGTGGGTAGGCGGAGCCCCAGATAGGATCAATACCTCAGATTAGAAAGCGTGTTGACCGGCCCCTCCAGCTCGGGCTCCTCCTACTCAGCTCTTCAGTTTACAATTTGAGGTCCCAGAGGATGGTCGCTGCTGGAAGCAGCTCCTCAGAAGATTTTATTATTTTTTATCGGACAAGAGACTTGGATCACCAGAGTGGTCTAGAGGTCTCAGGGGTCTCAGCGCTGCTGGACCCCAACCTCTCCCTTGGCGGATCTGTATTACCCTAATGGTGGTCCCTGCAGAACCCTGCCGGCCCGGGGGATGAGGATGGCTTCCCTGGCGGGGGCGCAAACCACGCACAGGGGTCACGGTGTCCCCCGCCCTGGTGGGAAGCATGGGCATAGCGCCAGAAACCCCTGGGGGTCCCTGTGGCGCTCGGCTGGTGAGTACCTCACATTTTTACCTCACATTTTTATTAAAGTGTGTGAGTGCTTTCAGCGGCTGTTGCGGCAGCCGCTGTTACTTGTGAAATACATGTTGGTGACTGTATTCTGTCCGCAGGCAGACGCCTGCAGGACAGGGGGGAGCAGAGAGCGAAGGAGTTTGCGCTCTTTTTTTGAGCCGGCGGGGGGCGTGGCTTCACGCTCCTGGGCTTTTCTGTCACAGAAGCGCGCGATTAGGCGCTTCTCTTCAGATTCCTCTCAGCGCGGCGGCCATTACAAAAATGCTCCACGGGCTCCTTCCTGCTCCGCTCCTCCCGTATCACATTTACATCACCGCGACCAGCTGGGTGAGTGATAACGCTCTCACCCCCACAGCGCAGAACCTATCTGTAGAGAAAATACAGATAGCGTTATCTTGCAGCTGCGGTCTTATATAGAGACATTATTTTGCCATGGGACTCGCACACCCCTTCTATTAATAAGGGAGTAGTGGGGAGTCGGCGATATTAACCCCTTTTAAAGGGTTAACCTTTTCAACAGCCGCACAGGTTCCATCCCAGTTTGGGGTCAGAACTTGTAAGAGTTAATTATATTGCTGAATATTCAGCTGATACAGCTGGGGTAGCTCTCTCACTAAGGGCTTTAACCCTTCAGCGTGTTTGCTGCGTTCGCTTGAGAAGCCACACTTTTTTTCATAATTGCTGACAGGCTTTGACCTGCCTTATACTGTGTAAGGGCATGTCGGAACAGGGTCCAGAAGGTGCGGACCGTGTGCCAAATCTGCTTCAGAATCAGTCACGCGAGTCTGATACGCAGGCCTCGACGTCAAGCGCAGCAATTGGAGGTCACAGCGATGCCAAATTGGATGCCATCGCTCGCTCTATTGATGGCCTTTCTGACCTTTTAGGTCATTGGGTGTCAGCTAGATCCTCTCATGGAAGGAAGCGACACAGGCCGGTTTCATCATTTCCACGTAGCGAATCAGACCTCTCTGATATGGAATGCGGTCAGGGTTCCCCTTCAAATTCAGATGGGGAGTTATCCGGTTCAGATAAGGATCGGCAGGGACATTCCGTCTCTTTAGACCGAACAGAGGCTTTTATTGAAGCCATGAGGGAGGCGTTACAGTTGCCGGAGGAGGTAACTACACGTCCTGGTAAGTCACCTCGAATGTACCAAGAGTACTGTAAGTCACGAGCGACATTGCCAGCTCTAGATGAGCTTAATGAAGTAGTGGAGAAGGAACGCCTGTGTCCAGATAAACGTTTTCAAGGAACACGTTTTTTTGACGCACTATATCCGTGTTCTACGGAGTTGACGGATGATTGGATTTCTTCTCCTGAAGTGGATGTTCCTTTATCCCAGCTTAGTAAATCCTCATTGCTCCCTGTTAAAGGGAAGGCAAGTCTGCAGGAACCGTTAGACAGAAAAACGGAGATGGCAGCGAAATCCAACTACGAGGCCTCGGGTCATGGATTCAAAGCGGTGCTAGGATCCATGTGTGCTTGTAGGGCTTCCCTGTGCTGGTTGGACCGTATACGAACGGCGTTGCAAAATGGATCTCCGTTATCCGAGATAGATATACTTCTCGGTTTATTGGAGACTGCAGTTTCTTATAGCTATGATGCTGGTGTGGATACTGCATCTCTGTTGTCAAGGGCGCAAGCTTCGGCGGTCACAGTCAGAAGAGCACTGTGGCTTAGACAGTGGACTGGGAACGCAGTGTCAAAACAAGGTTTGCTGTCTCTAGCCTACAAGGGTAGTCAGCTTTTTGGATCTGATCTCTCAGAGCTGATTGCCAAGGCAAAGACGAAAGAAGCAGCCTTACCACAGCGAAGGGCTACGGCTTCTGCGCCTGGCAGGACTGGTGCCGGTGGTGGCCGGCGATCCTTTCGTTCCAAGGGACGATTCGGTCAGTCCTCTTGGGGATCGGGTCGTCCCTCTTTTTCGGGAAAAAAGTTGACTCAGAAATTCCGTACTCCCTGGAAATCAAGTTTCCATCAAGACAAGGACAAGAAGCCCGCCAAGGCGGACTGACGCCAGGTTTCCATTCGAGGGCTCTCGAGTGGGGGGTCGCCTGCTCCAATTCAAAGTGACTTGGGTTTCCCGCGTTCCGGACACCTGGGTAACGCGGGTAGTGTCGGCAGGCTATTTCATAGAGTTTTCGTCTCGACCTCCGGACAGGTTTTGCCAGTCTCGCACACCGTCAGAGCCCGAGTTAATTACCGCTCTGCTGCGAGAGGTCGACTCCCTTCTGCAGAAGGGTGTGGTAATACCGGTACCGCCGGAGGACCGAGGAAGAGGATTTTATTCCAATCTTTTTGTGGTTCCCAAAAAGGAGGACAAATTTCGTCCTATTCTGGATCTCAAAAGATTGAATCGGCATGTCCACACCCAAAAATTCCGCATGGAGTCACTTCGCTCCGTGGTGGCGGCCCTGTCGCAGAACGATTTTTTGGTGTCAATCGACATTCGCGACGCTTATTTGCATGTTCCCGTCGGAAGGACTCATCAGCGCTTCCTTCGTTTTGCCATAGGTCAGGACCATTACCAGTTTGTGGCTCTGCCATTCGGCTTGGCCTCGGCGCCCAGAGTTTTTACAAAAATTCTGGCGCCTCTCATGGCAATTCTTCGAAGACAGGGGGTTGCGATTTTTCCCTACCTGGACGATCTTTTGATTGTGGCATCCTCAAAGGAGGAGGCGGTGACGGCTCGCAACCTATCCCTTCAGCTCCTGGAGGATTTCGGGTGGCTGGTCAATTGGGAGAAGTCGTCTCTGGAGCCGTCTCAGTCAATCCTGTTTTTAGGGATGCATTTCGACACGGTACGGGCAGTGGTGTCCCTACCCCCAGACAAGCGGACATGTCTACTGCGACATGTACAGACTATGAAGTCTTCGACAGCAATGTCCCTTCGGAAGTGTATGCGCCTCCTGGGTTTGATGGTGGCGTCCATGGAGGCACTTCCGTTTGCCCAGTTTCATTCCAGGGCCCTCCAGAGGCTCATTCTGAGTCGTTGGGATCGATCGCAGGCTTCGCTGGATTGCAGCGTCATCATCTCTCACAGGGTATGGGAATCCCTAGAATGGTGGTTACGTCCAGAAGCGTTATCCCTGGGGAAATCTTTCCTCCCTCCGAAGTGGTCGGTCATAACCACCGATGCCAGCCTTACGGGCTGGGGGGGTGTCTGGAACGACCTTTGGATCCAGGGAGTATGGTCATCGGAAGAGTCTATTCTACCGATCAATATCTTGGAATTGAGGGCAATTTTTCTTTGCCTCCAACACTGGACGGTCCCTTTGAGCGGTCTGCCAGTACGAGTGCAGACAGACAACGCGACGGCGGTCGCGTATATCAATCACCAAGGCGGGACGAGGAGTTCCAGGCTCATGATGGAGGTGTCTCGGATCCTGCTATGGGCCGAGACCAGGGTTCCAGCCATCTCTGCGATCCACATTCCAGGAGTCCAGAATACCACGGCGGACTTCCTCAGTCGCGAGAAGATGGATCCTGGAGAATGGAGTCTCCATCCGGAAATGTTTGCACTACTGTGCTCCCGTTGGGGAACCTCCTAAGTGGATTTGATGGCATCCAGGTTCAATGCCAAACTACCAACCTTCATATCCAGGTACAAGGACCCGAAGGCTGTGGCGGTGGATGCTCTGGTAGCTCCGTGGGACCATTTCGAACTGGTCTATGTGTTTCCGCCAATTTCCTTACTTCCTCTGGTGCTGCGTCGGATCAGACTGGAGAGAATTCCGGCTATGCTGATAGCCCCGGATTGGCCAAGGAGGACGTGGTTCTCGACACTGGTGTCGCTCTTGGCGGCTCCGCCATTTCCACTTCCTCTTCGCCCGGACCTGTTATCCCAGGGGCCCGTTCGTCATCCGGACTTGAAGTCTCTACGTTTGACGGCGTGGCTCTTGAGACCGAAATATTGACCCGTAGAGGTTTCTCAGCTGCAGTCATTGCCACTCTGCGAGCTGCTAGAGGTCCGGCCACTACTAAGATTTATCACAGAACTTGGGAAGCCTTCTTTTCGTGGTGTTCGGGTTCCTCAAGGAATCCGAGGATTTTTTTCCATTCCCAATCTGTTGGCTTTTCTACAGTACGGGTTGGACAAAGGTTTAGCAGTTAGCACTCTGAAGGGTCAGGTTTCTGCTTTGTCCGTGCTTTTTCGGAAGGCTATCGCCTCGCGTAGGGACGTGCGTTCTTTTTTTCAAGGAGTAACCCTTCAGTTTCCACCGCGGAAGGCACCTGTGTCTCCTTGGAGACTCAACCTTGTCTTGGAGGCTCTTCAGCATGTGCCCTTTGAGCCTATGGGTTCTACTAGCCTTTCGTTACTTTCTTGGAAGGTTGCATTCTTAGTGGCGGTAACCTCTTTAAGAAGGGTTTCTGAGTTGGCAGCTCTTTCTTGCTCGCCGCTTTTCCTGGAGTTTTACCCGGATCGAGTAGTGCTTCGCACACGGGGCGACTTTCTACCTAAGGGGTGTCGCAGTTTCATGTTAACTAGGATATTGTGTTGCCCTCACTTTGTCTGGGCCCGAGGAATGCAAAGGAACGAGATTTGCACAAATTGGATTTAGTGCGGGCCTTGAAGTTCTATCTGTCTGTTACTCAAGGTTTTAGGAAGTCAGATTCTCTGTTTGTGATTCCAGCAGGTCGTAGACGTGGTCAACGAGCTTCCAAGGACTCTATAGCTCGTTGGATTTGGTCAGCCATTTTGGAGGCTTACCGTCTTAAAGGCGAACCTTGCCTGATTAAGGTTCGAGCTCACTCCACGAGGGCTGTGGCTTCATCGTGGGCCTTTCATCAAGGGCTTCGGCAGCTCAGCTCTGCTGAGCGGCGAGCTGGCATTCCGTCCACACATTTACAAAGTTTTATAAGGTGGACGTCAGTGCTTCTGCTGATGCGGCCTTAGGACGTAGGGTCCTGCAGGCAGTGGTAATCTAAGTTTTAAGTTAACTTGTATTTGGCGCCTGTTGCGCATTTATCTAGGTTGTTGGGTTTCTGCCTCTTTTGGTTTTTTTCCCACCCTAATTTTTGTACTGCTTTGGGACGTCCCACTAGTTATGGTTTGTCTCCCTTCCTTCATCTGCAGCTGAAAGACGGATTTTGGTAAGAACTTACCTGTAAAATCCTTTTCAGCGAAGAAGGGAGACACACATCCCTCCCATGGCAGAAGTGTGTTGTTATATTTACAGAAGCAGCGTGGCCCTTCTCTGATAGCGATTTTCTGAGCTGAGGTCGACGCGCTACGGCTCTGTTCCAGCATTGCCAGCTTATCGCAGTAGTCAGGTTCAGTGAGTAGTACCTGGGACTGTGTGGTTTTTCTTTGCCAAATGCATGCATAACCTGTACTTTTGTATTTTTCTCTGAAGTCCTTCAGAAGGGGTTATGTTGCTTCGCTGGTGATATTGTTCTTCCTTAAGCTTTGGTACGACTGAAGAGCTGAGTAGGAGGAGCCCGAGCTGGAGGGG
>JARQOD010000006.1:256784350-256828740 GCA_033576555.1 Oophaga sylvatica
TGGAGCATTCTAATTGGGGGAGATCAGACACTGGAGCAGCATCTACGGGCCCATCATACACTGGAGCATTGTAAATGGGGGACATCAGACACTGGAGCAGCATCTACTGGGCCCATTATACACTGGAGCATTCTAAATGGGGACCATTATATATGGAGCATTATTTTGGCCCATCATATACTGGAGCATCATCCATGGGGCCCATCATATACTGGAGCATTCTAAATGGGGGAGATTAGACACTGGAGCAGCATCTACGGGGCCCATCATACACTGGAGCATTGTAAATGGGGGACATCAGACACTGGAGCATTATAAATGGGGGACATCAGAAACTGGAGCAGCATCTACAGGCCCATTATACATTGGAGCATTCTAAATGGGGTCCATTATATATGGAGCATTATTTTGGCCCATCATACACTGGAGCATCATCCATGGGGCCCATCATGTACTGGAGCATTCTAAATGGGGGACATCAGACACTAGAGCAGCATTTACGGAGCCCATTATACACTGGAGCATTTTAAATGGGGCCCATTATATATGGAGCATTATTTTGGCCCATCATACACTGGAGCATCTGGATCGCCCGCGAGGGCAGTGGGATACTCGGTAGCGGTCCGGTGTCTTAAAGGGATGTGTCACGGCAGCAGTGACCCGGTCTGTGGCCCTGGGCGTCCAATAAAAGGGGAATATTTACAGGGGATGATAGTTTGTATTAAAGTGTTCGTGACGCCACCTGTGGTATCTGTTTAAAGGTGACCAGCGCTGCAGTGCAGATCCTCTGAGACCGATGGTGAGATGCAGCAGATTTGGAATAGCTTTCCACAGGTAAAGCTTGTGGTCTCAGGGCAGGGAGATGTTGTAGAAAGAATAATGGTGCTGGGAGATGTAGCAGAGTGGAGTGTGCGTCGCATGAAGAACTTGAGAGGACACAGTCAGATGCAGTTTCCAAAGCTTTACTCACAGTTCTGGTGCACACAGATGCCCGCTTGGTACAGTGTCCTCCAGGTGAGGAGCTCAGCAAACTCCCAGGTAGATTGGGATACACCTTTCCAGGACTCCTTTCTATATGTGTTCCTTCCACTGGCAGTCTCACTGTGCTGATTCCCACTCCTTCTACCTTTCCAGCACCTTCACAAACAGTGTCCCAGATCGGCTGCTGCGAATCCTGTCGGATAACGTTCTCTCTCTGCGTTTCCTTGATTCTATATAGCTGCCTCTCCGGAGAAGATGAATGTGGTTGTTGTCTGTGACCCTTAAAGTTGCCACAGCAGTCGGCTTGCTAGCTGAGTCATAAAGTTCTCCACTAGGCTAGGGGCCGAGTCCCTTCTGCGACCTGGTCCCTCCACAATCGGATCTGGCCCCACGGATGGATCACTCACTATCCGTGCCCCTAGGAACCCTTCTATCGTTCCAGAAGCTTCCTTCTCTGCTTCTCTCACTCTCACGTTCTCTGTCTGGGGCCGAGCTCTTCCCAGCTCAAGGTCCCCTCTCAGACTCCCTCTGCAGCTCCCCTGACAGGGAGCTGCCTGTCAGCAGGTCTGCTTCCTTTCACATTCTCCTCATGTCTCTCTCTGCAGCCTCTCTGCTGCTTCCTGCTCTGTAAGCTTCACTTCCCATCCTTCGTACTAGCTCCACCCACCCATACACTCTTTACTACCCAGCCTGGGATGAGACCATCCTCCCTAAGGGTACGTCCAGGGTGCCCGGCTGCTATAGTCTGTGTTGGGTGCAGGTGTTAGAGTCCTGGGTGGTGCTCCCTCCTTACCTGAGAGTGGAGTATCACACCTCTGGGTGAGGTGCAATACCTCTGTGGCGACTGAACCCTCAGGGGCGGCACACATCATCCATGGGGCCAATCATATACTGGAGCATTATAAATAGGGGACATCAGACACTGGAGCAGCATCTACGGGGCCAATTATACACTGGAGCATTCTAAATGGGGCCATTATATATGGAGCATTATTTTGGCCCATCATACACTGGAGCATCCTCCATGGGGCCCATCATATACTGGAGCATTGTAAATGGGGGACATCAGAAACAGGAGCAGCATTTACGGGGCCCATCATACACTGGAGCATCATCCATGGGGCCCATCAAATACTGCAGTATCATATGGGGTTCATTACTTATAGGGCATCATATAGGGTATTGAGCATCATATGGAGCACATATGGTGCCTATTCTGTATGGAGCATTATATGGAGCCCATTCTGTATGGAGCAATATATGGAACCCATCATATACTGTATGGAGCTTTATATGTGACTCATTATACTGTATGGAGCAATATGTGGGGCTCATTCTACTCTATGGGGACCGTCCTATACTGGAACATTATATGGGACCAATTATTCTGTATGGAGCAATATATGGGGCTCATTATCCTGTATGGCGCACTATATGGTGGCCATAATACTGTATGGAGTAATATACTGGCCGGTTTTTGAGCTATTGTAGAATTTAAAATAGAGATCAGTCATGTAATGTAAGGCTGCTTTCACACATCAGTCTTTTGACGTCAGGCGCGATCCGGCGTGTTTTTTTACCATTGACTATCATTAGTGCCGGATCGCGCCAGATGTCATTGCATTGCATCCGTTTTTGGCAGGATCCGTCGGAAAAGTACATTCCGGCGGCCGGACAAGACTCTGGCTGCAATGTTTCTTTTTTTTCCGGAGCCGCCTGATAGTGCCTGAATCGGCGCTTCAGGCGGCCGGAAACAATGCAAATCTATGGAACCGGATCAGTCTTTTGTGAAATCCGTCAGAAAACTGATCCGGAAACCAAGGTCTCTTTCTCTCTCTCTCTCTCTCTCTCTCTCTCTCTCTAGAGAGAGTGGTACCTGCATTTTCAACATGGAAATTTTATCTTTCCGAGTTGAAAAGGTCAGGACGGATCCAGCAAGAAAACTGATCAGTTGCATCAGTTTTTTTAAAATCAGCGCCGGATCCGTCCTGTCAGGCATAGGACGGATTATGCCTGACACAAAAAGACTGATGTGTGAAAGTAGCCTAAGAAGTGAAGTATTTGGCATTGTACTATACCTATATTTCTCTGCCATATCGGAGCATCATGAATTGTGGTATGTGTTAAATGGGCCCTCTGACACTCTTTTGCGCGGGGCACACGAAAACCTGGAGCCAGCCCTAACCCCCACAACTTTAGCCAAATAACCCCCAGTTTTCAATGCGTAACTATTATTATATAGTAAATGAAGGTTGCCAAGCTTAAGTAATAAGAATTGATGTAGTTGGCATTGAAATGGGCACTGTAGGTATGTTTACTGTCCTCCACTCCCTGCCGACTTTGCTTCCCCATTGACTTGCATTGGGTTTCGTGTTTCAGTCGGACTCCCGACTTTTCCCGATAGTCGGCCGAGTTCGTTCGACTCGACTTTTGAGAAAGTCGGGTTTCATGAAACCCGACTCGACCCTAAAAAAGGCAAATTCGCTAATCTCTACTATAGATGCCTATGAGGAATGCATTATACTATATGGAGGCCTTATGGGGAGTGCATTATACTACACTGCTCAAAAAAATAAAGAGAACATTCAAATAACACATCCTAGATCTGAATCAATGAATTATTCTCATTGAATACTTTGCTCTGTACTGTACAAAGGTGAATGTGCTGACAACAAAATCACACAAAAATCATCAATGGAAATCAAATTTATTAACTAATGGAGGCCTGGATTTGGAGTCACACACAAAATTAAAGTGGAATGTAATGTCCTTAAAACAAGTCAAAATGAAGCTCAGTATTGTGTGTGGCGTCCACGTGCCTGTATGACCTCCCTACTGTACAATGCCTGGGCATGCTCCTGATGAGGCGGCGGATGATCTCCTGAGGGATCTCCTCCCAGACCTGGACTAAAGCATCCGGCAACTCCTGGACAGTCTGTGGTGCAATGTGACGTTGGTGGATGGAGTGAGACATGACGTCGCATATATGCTCAATTGGATTCAGATATGGGGAACGGGCGGGCCAGTCCATAGCCTCAAAACCTTCTTCTTGCAGGAACTGCTGACACACTCCAGCCACATGAGGTCTGGCATTGTCCTGCATTAGGAGAAACCCACAGCTAACCGCACTAGCATATGGTCTCACAAGGGGTCTGAGGATCTCATCTCGGTACCTAATGGCAGTCAGGCTACCTCTGGCGAGCACATGGAGGGCTGTGCGGCCCTCCAAAGAAATGCCACCCCACACCATTACTGACCCACTGCCAAACCGGTCATGCTGAAGGATGTTGCAGGCAGCAGATCACTCTCCACAGTGTCTCCAGACTCTGTTACGTCTGTCACATGTGCTTAGTGTGAACCTGCTTTTATCTGTGAAGAGCACAGGGCGCCAGTGGCGAATTTGCCAATCCCGGTGTTCTGTGGCAAATACCAAGCGTCCTGCACGGTGTTGGGCTGTGAGCACAACCCCCATCTGTGGACGTCAGGCCCTCAGACCATCCTCATGGAGTTGGTTTCTAACCGTTTTTGCAGACACATGCACATTTGTGGCCTTCTGGAGGTCATTTTGCAGGGCTCTAGCAGTGCTCCTCCTGTTCCTCCTTGCACAAAGGCGGAGGTAGCGGTCCTGCTGCTGGGTTGTTGCCCTCCTACGGCCCCCCTCCATGTCTCCTGGTGTACTGGCCTGTCTCCTGGTAGCGCCTCCAGCCTCTGGACACTACGCTGACAGACACAGTGTCATGTATAGTGTACAGTTCCTATAGCGTCTTGTGCTTGGGTGCGAGGAAAACACATGAGACATAGGTTGATATGAAATGACTTGTATTACTTCATACAAGCATGCAGAAAAGGTCACACAGTTTGCAGGAACAGAGGCAGGAGAACACAGCAGGCCAGAGTAACTTCAAGCTCTACAATAACTCTCCAAAGCAGGTTCAGGATCTTCTTCTCTGTACCGTAATTCCTCTGCAAACACGGATTCACCAGACAGCAGGTTTCCAAAGTCCAAAAGTGTTCCAAAGTTCCTCAGTAGGAAATAGCTGGAGTCCAAAATCCTAGGTTTCCAGGAGTCAGGTCACAGGCTGACTGAGGCTTGATTCAGGAGCACTGATTGTTCAGCTGAGGCTGCTTAAGAAGCAAGAGGGAGAGAATCAGGGCGGGAACATGAAAACTGGAAACTCCATATTAACTGAGGGCAAGAGCTGCAGAAAGACAGAAAGCAAAATGGCCGACGGAAAACTGAGTTTCAAGGAACATGTCAAAAGAGACAAAGAACCTTACATTACTCCCCCCTTAAGGACAACCTCCGGTTGACCTCAGACCAGGCTTGTCAGGGTACCTCTGATGAAACTGGCGGAGCAGGCGAGGAGCATTTACATTATTGACTGGTTCCCATGAGTTGTCCTCCACTGGGTAGCCCTGCCATTTAATCAAATATTGCAACTGATTTCTGTACAACCTGGAATCTAGAATTCTTTCCACCATAAATTCTTCCTGACCATCGACCAGCACTGGGTCAGGGCAAGGAGAAGAGCGTCCAGGAAACGTATTGGGTGTTGCAGCCTTTAGTAGGGATACATGAAAGACAGGGTAGATTCTCATAGTTCTGGGCAGTTGAAGACGACAAGCAACAGCACTTATAATCTTACTGATCTTATAAGGACCAATGTACTTATGTCCCAATTTAGACGATGGAATCTTTATTTTAAGATTTCTGGTTGACAGCCAGACCAAATCTCCTACCTTGAAAGCTGGTGCAGGTTTACGAAATTTATCTGCTGCTTTCTTGTACCTTTCCTGAGCCAATTCTAGATTTTCCTTTAGAAGATCCATATTCTTTTGTAAAGAAGTGATTCTTTCAGCCACTGCCGGCAAGGGCGTATCTATGGGAAATCGAGGAAGAATGTTAGGATGATAACCTAGATTGGAGTAAAAAGGAGACTGCTTAGTGGAGGTGCTCTGAGAGTTATTATAAGAGAACTCAGCCAGTGGAAGTAGATCCACCCAATCATCTTGTAGGTGGCAGATAAAGCAGCGGAGATACTGCTCCAGGGTCTGATTGGTTCGTTCTGTCTGTCCATTAGTCTGGGGATGAAAAGCATAAGAAAGGTTTACTTTAATGTCCAATGCGTCACAGAAATTTTGCCAAAAACCTTGAAGTGAATTGCACCCCTCGATCCGAAATGACCTCATCCGGTACTCCATGTAAGCGAAACACATTCTTAATCATCAAGTCTGATGTCTGTTTTGCAGTGGGTAAGCCGACACAAGGGATAAAATGAGCTGCCTTTGTTAGACGATCAACCACCACTAGAATGGTGTTCTTCCCTTGAGAGGTTGGTAACTCCACAATGAAGTCGATAGAAATGGATCCCCACGGGCGGGACGGGGTGGGAAGAGGTTGTAACAGATCAGTTGGTGAGGAGCGAGGTGTTTTGCATCTTGCACAGACTTCACATGAAGTGACATAGTTTAAAACATCTTTCCTGTAAGTGGGCCACCAAAAGAAACGAGAAAGAAATTCTTGTGTCTTTAGAATTCCCCTATGCCCGGCTATCTTGGAATCGTGGATGAGTTGCAATACTCTCAATCTGACTGTTTCAGGTATATACAGACGTTGTCCCTGAATCCACACACCATTCTTAAAGACAAGACTTACGTCCCTTGGGGGTTGAGCCAACAAAGAATCCGCATGGTATGCTTCCTTGATGTCCTTAAGTAGGTCTTGATTATGAATCACTCCCAGGAATCTAGAGTCAGGAAGAATAGTCTTAGGAGGAGTAAGTGGACGTGTCTCTGCTGAATAATCCTAGAGAGTGCATCAGCCTTTCCATTGCGCGATCCTGGTCTATAAGAAATTACAAAATTAAATTGGTTTAGGAAAAGATTCCAGCGAGCCTGGCGAGGAGTCAGGCACTTAGCCGACCTGATAAATTCAAGGTTACGATGGTCTGTCAGGACGACTATTTGCTGTGCAGCTCCCTGAAGAAGGTGTCTCCATTCCTTGAAGGCGGCAATAATGGCCAACAATTCTCTATTGCCCACATCGTATTTCCTCTCAGCCGAAGACAACTGCTGGGAAAAGAAGGCACAGGGATGCAAGACATTCTTCTCACCTGTTCTCTGAGAGAGTATAGCTCCAACGGCACAGTCTGAAGCATCCACCTCTATTATGAAGGCAAGCTCGGGGTTGGGATATACTAAGATAGGTGCGGTGGTAAATTTATCCTTTAAACAGGAAAATGCTTCCTGAGCTTGCGGGGTCCAGGAGAACCTAGACTGTTTCCGGGTAAGTTGGGTGATAGGTGACACTACCTCAGAGAAATTCCTAATGAAACGTCTATAGAAGTTGGCAAACCCGATGAAGCGCTGCACCTCCTTCACATTTCTAGGAATTGGCCAATCCTTGATGGCTTGGGTCTTGCTTCCATCCATACTAATCCCTTGCGTAGATAGTACATACCCCAGAAATTGAATTTCGGTCCTATGGAATTCACACTTTTCAAGTTTGATGTAGAGATGGTTTTGTCTTAGGCGTTCTAAGACCATTCTCACATGTCCATGATGTTCCTCTGTGGAGTTAGAAAAAATTTGAATATCATCCAGATAAATCACCACAAATGTATCTAGGAGATCCCTGAAGATGTCATTCACCAAGTGTTGGAAGTGGCTGGGGCGGTACTCAGACCAAAAGGCATAACTAGATATTCAAAGTGTCCATAGCGTGACCTGAATGCAGTCTTCCATTCATCCCCAGGTCTAATACGGACCAAGTTATAGGCCCCACGGAGATCCAGTTTAGAGAAAATTTTGGCGTGCCGCACTCTCTCCAACAACTCAGGGATTAAAGGCAATGGATAACGGTTTCTAATAGTAACCTTATTGAGTTCCCTATAGTCTATGCAGGGTCTCAGAGATCCATCTTTCTTCTTCACAAAGAAGATGGGTGCACCTGCGGGAGATGAAGAGGGGCGTATGAAGCCTTTGGCTAGATTTTCATCTATGTAGTCCTTCAAAGCTTTTAGCTCGGGCCCCGCTAGGGGGTAGATCTTACCAAAAGGTATCTCGGCTCCAGGCAATAATTCGATTGGACAATCATATGGACGGTGAGGAGGAAGCTGATCAGCGTTCTTCTTGTCACATAAATCCACATAGTCCTGGTATACAGCTGGTAGTTCAGGGACTGACATGGTTCCTTTAGGAACAGAGCAAGCTGAAACTCCTTGACTCATCTGTTTCTCCGGAAAGTGTAATTCCTTGGTCTCCCAGTTAATCGTAGGATTCTGCGCCTGCAGCCATGGTAGCCCTAGAATAATGGGAAAGTGGGGAGAAGAGATAAGCATAAAAGACATTTTCTCCTGATGAGCTTTACCCATAAGGACCCTCAAAGGCTCTGTTTCCTGATCCACTGGTCCAGAGGTCAGCAGGGAGCCATCCACAGTCTCCATCTGTACTGGAGTAGCCTTCTTCACTGAACGTATCCCCTGTTTCAGAGCAAAGGAGATATCCATAAAATTTCCACTTGCTCCTCAGTCGATCATAGCAGAGCTAGACACCCAGACTGAGTCCACCCAGAGTTTGATGGAAAGGAAGCAATGAGAATTATTTCTTTTACAACTCAGCTGGGACACCGCTGAGGAAACTTGAAAAATTGCAGCGTTTATACCGTCATTGTCCCCAGAACTAACAGAGTTTAAGTCCGAAAAATCAAGATCTCTTGCAGCAGATCTCTCTGGAGTCTGAGGCTCGGACATGACAGAGCTCCTCTCGCAACACTCACAGTGAATGACTGCTGCATTAGTCTTACGAGAACAGCTGGGGCAGTTTATAATGAAGTGCCCTGACTTACCACAGTAAAAACATAGATTTTCCTTTATACGATGTTCTTTGCGTGCATCACTAACCCGTCTTTGTAAAGAGTCCACCTGCATGGGTTCAGGTTCTGGTTCCCTTGTGATCCTACTCAAAGGTTCCTTAGCTGAGGAGGGAGGTAGGAAAAGGTTAGTGCGATTATTTTCGAACCATCTCTCTTGTCTGCGTTCAGTCAGACGAGCATCAATACGGATACAATAGTTAATAAAGTCACCTAACGCAGTGGGAGGGTCGGCACAAGCAAGTTCATCCTTAATCAGTGGAGGCAACCCTTTCCGAAAAATAGATTTTTTGGCGGAAGTGTCCCAAGTGGTATCAAGAGCCCATCTCCTGAAATCCAAGGCATATTCGGCTACTGAACGCTTACCTTGGCGCAAAGTTAACATGGCTGCTTCAGCTGTTGCACTCGATTGGGGTCATCAAACACCTGCCCCATGGCTGAAATAAAAGCATCAAGGTGATTCAAACAATCATCCTCAGTCTCAATCAGAGGGTTTGCCCACATCAAAGCCTTATTGGTAAGCAACATGATTATAGTAAGCACTTTGGATCGTTAAGTGGGAAATTGTGAAGCATGTGCAGAGAAAATTAGATTGCATTGGTTAATAAATCCCCTGAATTTCTCACGTTCACCGCCAAAACGAAAAGGAGGTAACTTGGGGATCCCAGAACTCGGGGTTATGGCAGGAGCCTGGACTCGTTCCTCTAGAGCCTCAATCCTGGCTCGTAATTCCTGAGTAGTTTGTCCAAACACTTGCAAATTATGATTAGTGAGGTCCTGTAGGCTTGCAAAACGGGTCTTTATAGTCTGTATATCTGCAAGGATTGTATCAGTCACTCCGCAAAGCTCCTTTATGCGGGCCTCCATCCTCCAGATCTTTTAAGGCAGAAGTGCTGGAAGGAGAAGAGGAAAGGAAAAAAAAAAAAAACAATAGTGTTTACCTGTGGTAACACTCCAGAGTAACATTTAAGGGAATGCGCTCACCTGGAATGGTTGTGAGAAGTCACAACCACTGTCATCACAGAAGGTATTAAACGGACATCTGATATCCACAGTCACAGCAGACATGGCTTTCCCAGACCCAGCAGACACTAACCATTGGCTCCTGAATCTTGTCATGTATAGTGTACAGTTCCTATAGCGTCTTGTGCTTGGGTGCGAGGAAAACACATGAGACATAGGTTGATATGAAATGACTTGTATTACTTCATACAAGCATGCAGAAAAGGTCACACAGTTTGCAGGAACAGAGGCAGGAGAACACAGCAGGCCAGAGTAACTTCAAGCTCTACAATAACTCTCCAAAGCAGGTTCAGGATCTTCTTCTCTGTACCGTAATTCCTCTGCAAACATGGATTCACCAGACAGCAGGTTTCCAAAGTCCAAAAGTGTTCCAAAGTTCCTCAGTAGGAAATAGCTGGAGTCCAAAATCCTAGGTTTCCAGGAGTCAGGTCACAGGCTGACTGAGGCTTGATTCAGGAGCACTGATTGTTCAGCTGAGGCTGCTTAAGAAGCAAGAGGGAGAGAATCAGGGCGGGAACATGAAAACTGGAAACTCCATATTAACTGAGGGCAAGAGCTGCAGAAAGACAGAAAGCAAAATGGCCGACGGAAAACTGAGTTTCAAGGAACATGTCAAAAGAGACAAAGAACCTTACACACAGCAAACCTTCTTGCCAAAGCTCGCATTGATGTGGGATCCTGGATGAGCTGCACTACCTGAGCCACTTGTGTGGGTTGTAGAGTCCATCTCATGCTACCACGAATGTGAAAGCACAACCAACATTCAAAAGTGACCAAAACATCAGCCAGAAAGCATTGGTACTGAGATGTGGTCTGTGGTCCCCACCTGCAGAACCACTCCTTTATTGAGTGTGTCTTGATAACTGCCAATAATTTCCATCTGTTGTCTATTCCATTTGCACAACAGCATGTGAAATTGATTGTCAATCAGTGTTGCTTCCTAAGTGTACAGTTTGATTTCACAGAAGGTTGATGTCACGCTGTATAGCAGATATATATATGTGATGTCAGTAATCTATATCAAAAGGGCAACATACTATATAACATGCGCATAGATATATGATAACATAGAATTACCTGACAGAATGTCCAGTGGGTCAATACTGAATCCGTTATACGCTGTCTCCGGCTAGAGGGTGACCGGGGTCTATGCTGACCCTAAACTGGGGTCCTGACTAATCCCTCTACCTGGAGGTACTGTTAAAGGTACAGAGGTCCAGGCCACCAGCGTAAACCCTGTCTCCTATCAATCCCTGCCAACTGTAATCTAGTCCTAAGAAGGACCCTGATTACCACCAAAGGGAATGAACAGGTAACGGTTAATGAACAGAAAGACATACAAGAAGACAAGAAATAAAGTAAATAAAGTCTTACATGCAACACTCACACACAGTAGGAACACCTAAGGTCTCAGAGATAAACTATAAGCTATAAGAGTAAAAACAACTAAGGAGCTCTTAGCTTAAGTATTCTCAGAACCGCTCCAGTCTGCTAGACTACATGAATGCTTTCACCGGCGTCTAACACCCAGACTGGCAGGAATATAAAGGAAACTAATTAGAACATAATCAAAAGCAGCCGGGGCGAGGCTGGACCTAGTCTTAGCAAAGAGCTAGGTAAAATTAACTCTCTCATTACCAAACACAAAGAAACAGCAGCTCAGCTGTGAGAAGTCAGAATGTGCAATCGCGACGATCTTCGTGGCGATGCACCTATGACAGTACCCCCCCTTCTACGAGGGGCCTCCGGACCCTCATGACCAGGTCTGTCCGGGTAAGTTGTGTGAAAGGTCCGAACCAATCGATCTGCGTTAGCATCAGACGCAGGGACCCACGTCCTCTCCTCAGGACCATACCCCCTCCAATGAACTAAGTACTGAGGGGATCGGCGACTGAGACGTGAGTCAATGATTTTCGACCCATGAAATTCCACGTTATCATTGACTACCACTGAAGGAGGAGGTAGAGGTGACGGTATGACTGGTGCCACATACTTTTTAAGTAATGACTTGTGAAACACATTATGAATTTTAAACGTAGGAGGGAGGTCCAGACGAAATGCCACAGGATTAATTATGGAACTGATCCTGTACGGCCCGATGAATCTGGGACCCAACCTCCAGGAGGAAACTTTAAGTTTTATATTCCTGGTAGACAACCAAACCAGATCGTTCACCTTCAGATCTAGACCAGAAACTCTCCTCCTATCAGCCATCCGTTTGTAACGGTTCCCCGTAACCTTCAGTCTTAAGCGATCTGGAACTATGAGTCTCCCTGGAAGTCCCACAGGGGCGTCCCCCTGAGCCCCCAATACCTCCCCCTCAAGCTCAGAGCATACAGCTGACACTACAACTCCCTCCTGAGGAATAAGAACCGGATCATCCGTCTTCCCGGCCCCTGGGAAAGTACGAGATAAGGCATCAGGAAGCAACTTTATTGAGCAGTCATATGTGCGATGAGGAGGTAGCTCTTTACACCCCTCCTCTGAGAACATCTCCCCAAAGTCCTCCAGAAAAGGAGGCAAAGTCCTAGGCACAACCGCACCGATGACCGTGCTCATGCAGTTATTCCTGCAAAATTCACCCCACTGGCTTATCTTTCTGGATTGCCAATCAATCACTGGGTTATGTTTAGCCAACCAAGGAAGTCCCAACACAATAGGAGTAGGTAGACCCTCCAACACATAACAAGACAATTGCTCTTTATGTATTGCCCCTACTCGAAGATCTATGTTATGAACAGCTTGTACCAAGCTACCTTGACCGAGAGGTCTAGAATCAATAGAGACTATAGGGACTGGTTTGGCCAATACACTCAGTTGCATACCATGCACCTGGGCAAACCGAGCGTCCACCAGATTAGCCCCGGACCCACTATCAAGAAAAACAGAAATCCTCTCAGTTCTAATTCCAATCACCACCTCCGCAGGCACGAGAAACTGAGAGGGATTTGGGGACGAAATACACACTCCCAGGTTAACTCCTTTGCTCAAAGAGGCCCGGGATGGACACCCCCCAACAAAATGTCCCTCTCTCCCGCAAAAGAAACACCTTCTAGTCTTGCGGTGCACCGCCGATTCCCTCCTACAAAATGATGTCCCTCCCAACTGCATGGGCTCCTCAGAACAGACCAGGGGAACCTCAGTATAAGGGACTTTAGTAGTAGGTGGAGTCATCACGGGAGGCGGAGTTACCTCGCGTCTTCCCCGAAGTCGTCTATCAATGCGAATAGCGAGGGCCATAGCAGCCTCCAGTGATGGAGGAGAATCATACTGAGCCAACACATCTTTTAATTTGTCAGACAACCCTTGACAAAACTGGCTCCTAAGAGCTGGGTCATTCCACTGAGTATCTGTTGCCCATCTACGGAACTCAGAAGAATATTCCTCCGCTGGACGATTTCCTTGCCGTATTTTACGTAACTTTGTTTCAGCAAGGGAGATTCGATCCGGATCATCATATACCAGACCCAGGGCAGTAAAAAATCGATCCACTGACTGGAGATCTGGGGAGCCTGGAGGAATAGAGAACGCCCAAGATTGAGGGTCCCCTTGTAAGAGCGAGATAACAATTCCCACCCTCTGCTCTTCACTCCCTGATGACCGAGGCCGCAGCCGAAAGTACAATTTACATGCCTCCCGGAAGGTAAAAAATTTGTCCCGCCCACCAGTGAACCTGTCCAGGAGAGCAACCTTAGGTTCAGATCTGGTTTGCTCCGGGGGGGACAAAACCTTGGACTTAATGTCTGCAAACTCCATGGACAACCCCTGCAACTGCCGGGCCAGCTGGGCTACTGGATCCATGACAGCTGGGGAGAATCTTTAGTATGGCCGGTGAAAATGTCACGCTGTATAGCAGATATATATATGTGATGTCAGTAATCTATATCAAAAGGGCAACATACTATATAACATGCGCATAGATATATGATAACATAGAATTACCTGACAGAATGTCCAGTGGGTCAATACTGAATCCGTTATACGCTGTCTCCGGCTAGAGGGTGACCGGGGTCTATGCTGACCCTAAACTGGGGTCCTGACTAATCCCTCTACCTGGAGGTACTGTTAAAGGTACAGAGGTCCAGGCCACCAGCGTAAACCCTGTCTCCTATCAATCCCTGCCAACTGTAATCTAGTCCTAAGAAGGACCCTGATTACCACCAAAGGGAATGAACAGGTAACGGTTAATGAACAGAAAGACATACAAGAAAGACAAGAAATAAAGTAAATAAAGTCTTACATGCAACACTCACACACAGTAGGAACACCTAAGGTCTCAGAGATAAACTATAAGCTATAAGAGTAAAAACAACTAAGGAGCTCTTAGCTTAAGTATTCTCAGAACCGCTCCAGTCTGCTAGACTACATGAATGCTTTCACCGGCGTCGAACACCCAGACTGGCAGGAATATAAAGGAAACTAATTAGAACATAATCAAAAGCAGCCGGGGCGAGGCTGGACCTAGTCTTAGCAAAGAGCTAGGTAAAATTAACTCTCTCATTACCAAACACAAAGAAACAGCAGCTCAGCTGTGAGAAGTCAGAATGTGCAATCGCGACGATCTTCGTGGCGATGCACCCATGACAGTTGATTACTTGGAGTTATATTCTGTTGTTTAAGTGTTCCCTTTATTTTTTTGAGCAGTGTATATTGAGAACTATCTGGTGCATTATACTATATGGAGGCTACCTGGGGGCCATCATACAGTGTGGAGATTACAGTGAGGGGGCCATCATACAGTGTTGGAGCCATCAAACAGTTCGGGGGCTACTAAAGGGGCAGTATACTGTATGGCTGGTACTATACAGTGAGGGACATTATACTGTTTATAAGAGAGCATCATACTATGTATAGGGGAACTGTATAGGGGCAGACTCAAGACATTACTAAATGTAAAGTGGACACGTATTGTTATAAGGGAACTCAGGTTACTGTGACTATCAAAGGGGCACACAGGGCATTATTTTTTTTCTAGGGGGCAAAATGCAGGCACTGTTTTCTAGGGCACTTGCACCCGGCATTACTATATTCAAGAGGGTTGATTTAGATTTTAGCGGGCACACAGTACCACACGGAAGGTGCAGTAATAGGGATACATATGGCAGCAGCAGCTCAGCATTGGGGTATCAGCAGGATGAGGAGTTTGTGCAGGTTGGGGATAGATGGGGACGGTGCTGAAAATATGAGACTTGAAATGTGTCTTTGTTATAATTTCTGCAGCCGAGTCCTGGCTGGAGAAGTAGTCATGTCGGTCTGGGCCAGATGGAAAAGATGAGAAAAGTGAACGATTCCATCAGAAAGAATGTCCTCTGTAAGTCACCATCTATAACTGTGCTGTGATCTCTTATATGTTCTGTAGGGTTGGTATTTCCCACTGACCATATGGCGGTAATATCAATGTTGGTCTTTGTATAGAAATTATTTTCAGTAACAGTGCGGTCATCTGCTGAGGTCCATCCACTGCTACATCCACTATTAGGCCGGTGTCATACTTGTGAGTGTGATGCTAGAAACTCGCACGAGTCTCTTGCATCAACCCCCGGCACTGCCGCGGGCACTCGGACCAGGGCTTGAGGCTGCATAGAAATACATGCAACCGCACTCTCCGGTCTGAGTGCCAGTGGCAATGCCAGGTGTTGATGCGAGAAACTCGGGCGAGTTTCTCGCATCACACTCGCAAGTGTAACACCGGCCTTAGGGTATATCACACAGTTGTAATCAAAGTTACCTAGATAGGGGCTCACTGAGAAATTTCACCCCCCCGAACCAAAACCCTAGCTATGCCTCTGACATGTGTATTTAAGGTGTAAAGCCTATATCACAAACATTTGAGGCTGAGTGTGGATTACATGATCAAATGTTGGTACACCATGTTCTTCCTTTGTGTGAGGGAAACAAGACATATTAAACCTCCAAACACTTCTTTCTACATACTGACTGTGACTGTGACTAATGGGGCATACACTTCTGTGCAATGTGAATTCAACATGTCAATCCCATCGTTTCACCTACTCAGATTTCAGAATTGTGAATTTAAATCACAAACCTTACAAAAAACATATTTGAAGCTCTGGTGATTAGTTACATGGACAAGTGTAATATTATATTCTGATGTTGTTTATGGCAGACAGGATACGCTGGGCCTTTAAATGATTCTATGAAAGTGGAAAGATGTGTATCTTCGTACCGTGTTAGCCAGTAGATAGAAAAATATTTAGACTTGAGAGTCCTCAGTGGTTGATACCTTTTAATGGCTAACTGAAAAGATGGTAACAAATTGCAAGCTTTCGAGACTACTCAGGTCTCTTCATCAGGCAAAGACTAATACAAAATCTGAAGAATCACATATTTATACACAACAGGACACAGGAATAATGCAATAGGTAAGACAAGTGACGTGAAGCAGAACTGTCATTATGGCAGAGGGATGAACATAAATATTGGAACAGTTCATAGATAAGGAGAGAAAGTTTTATTGCCCTCTGATTGGAGTCTGCTATTGTGTTTTGATGCCCCTAGAAGGTCAGAGAAGCAGATTCCTTAATTGATGTAGAAAGACATGAATCCGTTAGATATATTCATTCCAAAACCTGTGCATCTATAATGACCACGGACACGATAAAGATCCCCAACTCCCATCAGGACTACAAGATCCCAGGTACTTTCAGCTGCATCACATCTAATGTGGTGTACCTAATTATTTGTACGAAATGTCCAACTGGGGGTCTGTATGTGGGGGAGACCGGGCAAAAACTGAGAACAAGGATGAATTCTCATCGCCACACAATAAGAGAAAAAAGAATGGATTTTTCTGTGGCAAAACACTTTTGTATGCCCGGTCATAGCATGATGGATATGGAATTACTTGTATTAAAATCTAACTTCAAATCTGAGAAAGATAGAAAGGTTTGGGAATATAAACTTATGATGACCTTTGATACTCTTAGTGCTGGAATGAATATATCTCACGGATTCATGTCTGTGTACATCAATTAAGGAATCTGCTTCTCTGACCTTCTAGGGGCATCAAAACACAATACCAGACCCCAATCAGAGGGCAATAAAACTTTCACTCCTTATCTATGAACTGTTCCAATTTTTATGTTCATCCCTCTGCCATAATGACAGTTCTGCTTCACGTCACTTGTATTACCTATTGCATTACTCCTGTGTCCTGTTGTGTATAAATATGTGATTCTTCAGATTTTGTATTAGTCTTTGCCTGATGAAGAGACCTGAGTAGTCTCGAAAGCTTGCAATTTGTTACCATCTTTTCAGTTAGCCATTAAAAGGTATCAACCACTGAGGACTCTCAAGTCTAAATATTTTTCTATGAAAGTGAACATTAGCCTCTTGTGTTGTGTGTCTACAACATGACACTTCTAACATGAGGTTAAAGGCGTTGTCCAGACAGGACAACTAAAAGTCTGCAGACACTCTATGAATCAGTTTTGAATCCTTACAGCACATGCTACGCACCCTGTCAGGACTCTCCGATGTCGCCAGCAACAGTGTGTAACTGCAAGTATGAGATTTGCATACACGCAGTCACGTGCTGACTAGAGGTGCTCGACCTCATACATTACAAGTGAATTGAGTGAGGCTGAGCACGTCTAGTCTGAATGTGGCCGGAAGTATGCAAATCACATATTTGTGGTTACATGATCACCTGCAGAATCCTAACAGCATGTGGTGCGCAGGCTGTAAGAATTCAGAAGTCTGTAGTCACATATTGTATACTACTGCAGAGTTTTAGCAGAAGACTGGGCAACCTTATTAAAGGGGTTGTTCAACCCCTTCTTGATCTTAATGTTTGGCCCCCTATAAAATACAAAAGCCTATGCTTATCTCCGGTGCCAACAGCGTTCCAGCAGTGTCAGCACTCGCGGTCCTGGGACTCTCGTACGGTTGTTGTGACATGTGGTGCCCGGCACCCAATCAGCGCTGGCGTCACTGTGTTCGTTTTCAAATAAATTGTACATGAAGATGAAGTCAGAGATCAGCAGCAACCATGACTTCTGCTTCAAGTTCAATGTCCTGCTCTGTCCCCTCTACATTGAGGTCTGAGACACATAGTGAGGTTTAACAGCTGGGTTCCCTATGTTATTTACATGTACTATTGCTATTGTGAACAAGACATTTACTGTACTTGTTGGTATCAAGCACCATCCATGATTCAGGAGTTTGTATTAGCCCAATAACCTGGGTCAGGTTTATATATCTCTCCTCACATTAGCGGACATCCTGATATTGGGAGAAGATTCTAACCTTCACTTAGATCAGACATTAGACAAATCTGCCTTATCTCACTCCGCTCTACGCAGTCCTTCCCAGCAAAGTCTATTATTTTCTACAATTGTAGCCAATCACAACCTGTGGATATCTGGAGATACACACATGCAACTCAGAGATACATTTTTTTCTCTCACTTATATCAAGTGTATTTTTTTATTGATAATCTCTGTTTGCATTCTCTGCTGCTTGTGGAGCAATCCAAAATTATATATTCCCTGTGCTATGATCATTAACCAGACCAAAGGTGGGCAACTAATTTTCCCAAGGGGCCATATGAGAGACTATGACTGTTGTGGAGGGCTAAAATTAATTATGCTCATTATTAATATTAAGATATTCATTATCATTATCTTATACTAGCTGAAGAGCCCGGCGTTGCCCGGGCATAGTAACTAACTGTGGTTAGTTATAACAAATTATAATGATTATATTTAACAAAAAAACACTTTCATATCATATATTCAACACTACAGATTTGCAACTCAAATTAACTAAACGATTACCCAAGTATTGATAGTATTTTATTTTCAACTCATTCAAGACCCTTTTGATAAACATTTTTGGTTTTTCCTTTTGGTGCAAAGATGAACAGATTTTTGGCAGTTCCAACTCTTGAACAGGCCACGTAAAGTTGACCATGAGGAAAGCATGGAGATTGCAAATCGATCCCTACTACTTTCAAGGACTGTCCCTGAGCCTTGTTAATGGACATTGCAAATGAAGCGGAAACTGGAGGAGTTTAAAATCAAAAGGCAAATCAGATGGAATAAGTGGAATTCTTGGAATGAAAATGTCCTCTCCTTTGGCGCATCCTGTTGCTGAGCCGTGTATCTAATCCTATCCTCTGTGATACCATCTGCTGAGCTGTGTATCTAATCCTATCCTGTGTGATACCGTCTGCTGAGCTGTGTATCTAATTTTGTCCTGTGTGATACTGTCTGCTGAGCTGTGTATCTAATCCTGTCCTCTATGACAGTCTGCTGAACCGTGTATCTAACCCTATCATGTGGAATACTGTCTCCTGAGCTGTGTACCTAATCCTATCCTCTGTGATACCATCTGCTGAGCTGTGTATCTAATCCTATCCTGTGTGATACCGTCTGCTGAGCTGTGTATCTAATTTTGTCCTGTGTGATACTGTCTGCTGAGCTGTGTATCTAATCCTGTCCTCTATGACAGTCTGCTGAACCGTGTATCTAACCCTATCATGTGGAATACTGTCTCCTGAGCTGTGTACCTAATCCTATCCTGTGTGATACTGTATGCAGAGGCGTGTATCTAATCCTATCCTGTGTGATACTGTCTGCTGAGACATGTATCTAATCCTATCCTGTGTGATATCGCCTGCTGAGCCGTGTATCTAATCCTATCCTGTGTGATACTGTCTGCTGAGCCGTGTATCTAATCCTATCCTGTGTGATACTGTCTGATGAGCCGTGTATCTAATCCTATCCTCTGTGATACCATCTGCTGAGCTGTGTATCTAATCCTATCCTGTGTGATACCGTCTGCTGAGCTGTGTATCTAATCCTATCCTGTGTGATACCGTCTGCTGAGCTGTGTATCTAATTCTGTCCTGTGTGATACTGTCTGCTGAGCTGTGTATCTAATCCTGTCCTGTATGACAGTCTGCTGAGCCGTGTACCTAACCCTATCATGTGGAATACTGTCTCCTGAGCTGTGTATCTAATCCTATCCTGTGTGATACTGTCTGCTGAGCCATGTATCTAATCCTCTTCTGTGTGATACTGTCTGCTGAGCCGTGTATCTAATCCTCTCCTGTGTGTTATTGTCTGCTAAGCCGTGTATCTAATTCTATCCTGTGTGATACTGATTGCTGACGTGTGTGTATAATCCCATCCTGTGTGATACTATCTGCTGAGCCATGTATCAAATCCTATCCTGTGTGATACAGTCTGCTGAGCCGTGTATCTAATCCTCTCCTGTGTGTTATTGTCTGTTAAGCCGTGTATCTAATCCTCTCTTGTGTGATACTATCTGCTGAGCTGTGTATCCAGGGTGGATAAAAATCAATGATTTTTTTAAAAAAATCAAAAAAATCGGATTTTTTTGATTTAAATCGGATTTTTTTGATTTAAATCGGATTTTTTTGATTTAAATCGGATTTTTTTCAATAAACTGCTTTTTGAGGAAAATATTTTACCATCCAAAGGTTCTTCCATCATGAGATAAAGCTGAGTTGTTTAACTCAGTAGAATAAAGGCTGTATATGTGTAACATTCACAATGCCATGCTCTTCCAGAGGTTTCTGTAGGATTAGTGCCAGTGGGCAGTTTCTCTCCTATATTATCACAGACGCTCGCTTTACTTACGCAGTTCTCAAAACTGAATTTGACTCCGCAGAGGTCCCAGCCTCTTCTTCATGGCAAAAATGTTACAACATGAACAGAGTTGAGAAAAAGACCTTAATCCTATTGTTTTACAAACCTATATGAATACAGAATCAACCCCTTCAGTGCCAAGTCCAAGAAGTTAGACAATATGTTTCTGATTGTTTGGAGTGGAATAGATCTGCACAACACAAGAAGAATGTGAATCTAAGTGTGAGGAGGAGGAAGGGCAAGCAGACAAGAAAATGAAAGTGAAACTTTGAGCACAATACGCAGCATAGCCACAGACAGACAAGTCAGGTCAGGATTATTTTTCTCCTTCCTAAGTACAACAGAACAGTGGTGTCCAAATATGAATGATTAACCCATTAAACTGGGGAGAAAAAAGTAATATAAAAAGTGATTCTAAAAATCTTCATCTACAGTCATGGACAAAAGTTTTGAGAATGACACAAATATTAATTTTTACAAAGTCTACTGCTTCACTTTTTCTAATGGCAATTTGCATATACTCCCGAATGTTATAAAGAGTGATCAGCTTAACAGCAATTACTTGCAAAGTCAATATTTGGCTAGAAAATTAACTTTATCCCCCAAAACACATTTCAACATCATTGCAGCCCTGCCTTAAAAGGACCAGCTAACCTCTTTTCAGTGATTGCTCCATTAACACAGGTGTGGGTGTTGATGAGGACATGGCTGGAGATCAATCTGTCATGATTAAGTAAGAATGACACCACTGGACACTTTAAAAGGAGGCTGGTGCTTGGCATCATTGTTTCTCTTCTGTTAACCATGGTTATCTCTAAAGAAACACATGCAGTCATCATTGCAATGCACAAAAATGGCCTAACAGGGAAGAGTATCGCAGCTAGAAAGATTGCACCTCAGTCAACAATCTATCGCATCATCAAGAACTTCAAGGAGAGAGGTTCCATTGTTGCTAAAAAGGCTCCAGGGCGTCCAAGAAAGACCAGCAAGCGCCAGGACTGTCTCTTAAAAGTGTTTCAGCTGCGGGATTGGGCTACCAGCAGTGCAGAGCTTGCTCAGGAATGGCAGCAGGCAGGTGTGAGTGCATCTGCACGCACTGTGAGGCGGAGACTCTTGGAGCAAGGCCTGGTCTCAAGGAGGGCAGCAAAGAAGCCACTTCTCTCCAGAAAAAACATCATGGACAGACTGATATTCTGCAAAAGGTACAGGCAGTGGACTGCTGAGGACTGGGGTAAAGTTATTTTCTCTGATGAATCCCCTTTTCGATTGTTTGGAACATCAGGAAAACTCCTCATTCGGAGAAGACAAGGTGAGCGCTACCACCAGTCTTGTCTCATGCCAACTGTTAAGCATCCTGAAACCATTCATGTGTGGGGTTGCTTCTCAGCCAAGGGAATCGGCTCACAGTCTTGCCTAAAAACACAGCCATGAATAAAGAATGGTACCAGAATGTCCTCCAAGAGCAACTTCTCCCAACCCTCCAAGAGCAGTTTGGCGATCAACAATGCCTTTTCCAGCATGATGGAGCACCTTGCCATAAAGCAAAGGTGATAACTAAATGGCTCAGGGAACAAAACATAGAGATTTTGGGTCCATGGCCTGGAAACTCCCCAGATCTTAATCCCAATGAGAACTTGTGGTCAATCATCAAGAGACGGGTGGACAAAAAAAAACCTAAAAATTCTGACAAAATGAAGGCATTGATTGTGCAAGAATGGACTGCTATCAGTCAGGATTTGGTCCAGAAGTTGATTGAGAGCATGCCAGGGAGAATTGCAGAGGTCCTGAAGAAGAAGGGACAACACTGCAAATATTGACTTGCAGCATTAACTCATTCTAACTGTCAATATAAGCTTTTGTTACTCATATGTTTGCAATTATATTTCTGTCTGTGATAAAAACATCTGTCAAACACACATAAAAACCAGAGTGCAGCAGATCATGTGAAAATATAATATTTGTGTCATTCTCAAAACTTTTGGCCATGACTGTACTTGCATGTTAAAGTAGCAAGAACTAGTTTAGGTAGAAACTTTGATTTAAATCACTGATTTAAATCAAGCCTTACTGACTAGTGATTTAAATCGTGATTTAAATCGTGATTTAAATCAGTTTGATTTAAATCAAATCCACCCTGTGTGTATCTAATCCAATCCTGTATGTTATTGTCTGCTAAGCCGTGGATCGAATCCTATCCTGTGTGATACTGTCTGCTGAGCTGTGTATCTAATCCTATCCTGTGTGATACTGTCTGCTGAGCCGTGTATCTAATCCTATCCTGTGTGATACAGTCTGCTGAGCGGTGTATCTAATCCTCTCCTGTGTGATACTATCTGCTGAGCTGTGTATCTAATCCAATCCTGTATGTTATTGTCTGCTAAGCCGTGGATCGAATCCTATCCTGTGTGATACTGTCTGCTGAGCTGTGTATCTAATCCTATCCTGTGTGATACTGTCTGCTGAGCCGTGTATCTAATCCTATCCTGTGTGATACAGTCTGCTGAGCGGTGTATCTAATCCTCTCCTGTGTGATACTATCTGCTGAGCTGTGTATCTAATCCTATCCTGTGTGATACTGTCTGCTGAGCTGTGTATCTAATCCAATCCTGTGTGTTACTGTCTGCTGACCTGTGTATCTAATCCTATCCTGTGTGATACAGTCTGCTGAGCGGTGTATCTAATCCTATCCTGTGTGATACAGTCTGTTGAACCATGTATCTAATCCTATCCTGTGTGACTGTCTGCTGAGCGGTGTATCTAATCCTATCCTGTGTGATAGTGCCTGCTGAGCCGTGTATCTAAAGGTACTGCCACACTAAACAATCCCGCTAGCGATCACGATAACGACGCATACTAATGCGATCGCTAGCGGGATTGTTTCTATATCGCTAAGTGCGGCCACATTTAGCGATATAGTTAACGACGCTATCGCCGTTAGCGATCTTCTTAACGACTTTAGCGGTACAAAAGTACTGCTAAATCGCTAAGAAAAGGTGCCACACTAGCGATATATACTTACCCAGCGGGAGCGCCGACGAGAAAATAGGGTCCGGAACGATTCCAGCGACGAGCGAGATCACAGCAGGAAGCTCGTCGCTGGCAGATGCCGCACTGAACAACATCGCTAACGGGATCGCTAAATGGTGACGTTTTTTAGCGATCCCGTTAGCGATATTGTTCAGTGTGGCATACCCTTAATCCTCTCATGTGTGATACAGTCTGCTGAGTCGTGTATCTAATCCTATCCTGTGTGATACTGGGCTCCCCCTGCAGTCTGTGTCAGAGGGTGGTCTGTGTCGGTATGGTAATAAATTGTTATTTTCAGCTTAACACCATAGAAATGATAAGAATAATAGGCCTCAGTTACCACAACTGTCTACAAGGAAAACTGTTGCTCAGAGCAACCAATCACAGCTCAGCTTCTTTTAAACAGCTCTGGTGAAATGAAAGATGCTTAGTGATTGGGTGGGGCTATGTGGAGTGGGCGTGGCTGATACACACACACATACACTCATTTTTATATATATATATACTAGCTGAAGAGCCGGCGCTGTAATAGTAACTAACTATGGTTAGTTATAACAAATTATAATGATTATATCTCTATATATAAAGCTGAGTGTATAGCCCCGCCCACTCCGCATAGTAACATTCACTATAATATCCCACACAATCCCGTCAGCCAGAGCCACCGGACTACTACCCCTAATATCCCAATCATCCCATCAGCCAGAGCCACCGGACTACTAATATCCCACATCGTCCAGTCAGCCAGAGCCACCGGACAACTAATATCCCACATCATCCTGTCAAAGACACCGGACTACTACCCCTAATATCCCCCATCATCCTGTCAAAGCCACCGGACTACTACCCCTAATATCCCCCATCATCCTGTCAAAGCCACCGGACTACTACCACTAATATCCCACATCATCCCGTCACATAGGCGTACCCACCGTGGGGCGGGGGGTCAGCTGCCCCCCCTAGAAGCAGGGGCGCGCCGCTCACACACCTATCATGATGAGGCCACCCGGCCCCAGTGAGGCAGGGGGGCCCGCCTACCCCCAGCGCCAACTCCCCCCGCCGCTGCTTTGACTCAAATGACGGAGGAGAGAACGTCAGCTGACGCTCTCTCTCCCATCATTCCCCGCTCTGTCTCTGACACAGCGGGTGCGCGATGACATCATCGTGCACTCACTGTGTAAAAGGCCGTGCAGGAGACAGGAGCCGGGAGCAGCGCGGGCACAAGGAGAGGCGAGGAGTGTTTTTTTTTTTTTTAAATATGTCAGTGCGTACTGAACTGTGGCAGTGGGGCCATTCCTGGGTGAGGAGGAGAGATGAGGGCTGTGTTATATGGGCCCTGCTGTATACTATGTGGGCCCTGCTATATACTATGTGGGCCGCGCTATGTACTATGTGGGCTGCGCTATATACTATGTGGGCTGCACTATATACTATGTGGGCCGCGCATGTACTATGTGAGCTGCGCTATATACTATGTGGGCCGTGCAATGTAGTATGTGGGCTGCGCTATATACTATGTGGACCGCGCGATATACTATGTGGGCCACGCTATGTACTATGTGGGCCGCGCTATGTACTATGTGGGCCACGCTATATACTATGTGGGCCGCGCTATGTACTATGTGGGCTGCGCTATATACTATGTGGGCCGTGATATATATTAAGTGGGCCGTGGTATATACTATGTGGGCCCTGCTATGTACTATGTGGGCCGCGCTATGTACTATGTGGGCCACGCTATATACTATGTGTGCCGCGCTATATACTATGTGGGCCACGCTATATACTATGTGGGCCCTGCTATATACTATGTGGGCCCTGCTATATACTATGTGGGCCCTGCTATACACTATGTGGGCCGCGCTATACACTATGCGGGCCGCGCTATACACTATGTGGGCTGTGTTATACTATTGGGGGATATATTATATTTTATGGGGTGGCTGTGTTATATACTATGTGGCTGTGTTATATACTATGGGGGCTACGTTATATTCCATTGGGGAGGCGGGATGTATGATATTCTATTCAGGGATACATTATATTCTATGGGGGGCTGTATTATATTTATTATACTCTATGAGGGGTGATTGCATCATACTCTATGAGGGGGTTGCATTATACTGTATGAGGTGGCTACATTGTATTCTATGGGGGCTGCATTATATTCTATGGAGGTCTATATTATATTGTATGGGGGCTTCATTATACTGTATGAGGGGGCTACATTATATTCTATGGGGGCTGCATTATACCATATAAGGAGGGCTACATTGTATTCTATGGAGGGGCTACATTATACTATATAATGGGGCTCAATTATATTCTATTGGGGGTTTACATTATACTCTGTGGGTGGTTGCATTATACTCTGTGGGGTGGTTGCATTATACTCTGTGGGGTGGCTGCATTATGCTCTATAGGGTGACTGCATTATACTATATTTGGGCTCCATTATACTGTATCGAGGACTATGGGGAATACATTATACCATATGAAGAACTATGGGGTGCATTATACTATGGGAAGTGAATTGTACTACATGGATGACTATAGCGATGCATTATACTATATGGAGCACTATGAGGAGTGTATTATACTATATGGAGGACTGAGTAGTGTATTATACTATATGGAGGACTAAGTGTATTTGAATATATGGAGGGCTATGAGGAGTGTATTATACTATATGGAGGACTATGAGGAGTGTATTTTAATATATGGAGGGCTATGAGGAGTGTATTATACTATATGGAGGACTATGGGGAGTGTATTTTAATATATGGAGGACAATAGGGAGTGGATTATACTATTTGAGGACTATGAGGAGTGTATTATACTATATGGAGAACTGAGGAGTGTATTATACTATATGGAGGACTATAAGGATTGCATTATACTATATGGAGGACTATGGGGTGTGCATTTTACAATATGGAGGACTGTGGGGCATATTATATTATATGGAGGACTATGGGAAGTTTATAATACTATATGGAAGACTATGGGGAGTGTATTATACTATATGGAGGACTATGGGGAGTGTATTATACTATATGGAGGACTATGGGGAGTATATTATACTATATGGAGGACTATGGGGAGTGAATTATGCTATATGGAGGACTATGGATACATTATATTATATGGAGGACTATGGGGTGTGTATTTTACAAACTGGAGGACTGTGGTCCACATTATAATATATGGAGGACTATGGGGTGTATTATACTAAACAAGCAAAATGCTGCCTATTCATCAAGTGATTGGATTGTTTATGCCGGAACAAAAATCATTGTTCTCAGCAGCACATCGCCGCTGTAAACTGTAGATGTGCTGCTGATAACATGATACTGTATGGTGATCTATTAGTGATTAGTGATTGGTCTGTCCCCATCATTCTTTCTCAGACGGTGGAAGGAGGCCGGGAAACAAGTGTTGAACAATTTCAATATTGTCGATCACACTCATTTAGCGGTCTGAAGTCAGCGCATTTAAATACAACCGAAATGCTTCTGTGTGATGTGCAATGTGTTAGCATTTGGGGCCCCATTTCAAACTTTGCCTAGGGCCCCACTTTGCCTAAAACCGGCCCTGCTCAACGTATCAGGCATTAGGGTGTTAAGGCAGGACACACTCACTACTCACGCGTGCCTGATGCCTGCGGCCTGCCTGCTGCAGTCTCGTGGCGTTAGGTCGGGTGATGGGTATCATCACATCAGTGACGCCGGTCTCTGTGGGACTGGGTAAGTGACTTACCCAGACTGCCAGACTGAGTGTATAATAATAATAATAATTGATCCAGAAAGATGTTTAACGTAAAATACATCAGGCCAGCACCTGTAATACAGTGAGGCTGATGTATATACAGGTGCTGGGCTGGGGCTGGTGACATATACAGGTGTTGGGCTGGAGGCTGGGGCTGGTGATGTATACAGGTGCTGGGCTGGAGGCTGGGGCTGGTGAGGTATACAGGTGCTGGGCTGGAGGCTTGGCTGGTGACATATACAGGTGCTGGGCTGGAGGCTGGTGATGTATACAGGTGCTGGGCTGGAGGCTGGGGCTGGTGACGTATACAGGTGCTGGGCTGGAGGCTGGGGCTGGTGATGTACACAGGTGCTGGACTGGAGGCTGGGGCTGGTGACGTATACAGGTGCTGGGCTGGAGGCTGGGGCTGGTGACGTATACAGGTGCTGGGCTGGAGGCTGGGGCTGGTGATGTACACAGGTGCTGGGCTGGAGGCTGGAGCTGGTGATGTACACAGGTGCTGGACTGGAGGCTGGGGCTGGTGATGTATATACAGGTGCTGGGCTGGAGGCTGGGGCTGGTGATGTATACAGGTGCTGGGCTGGTGATGTATACAGGTGCTGGGCTGGTGACGTATACAGGTGCTGGTCATGTATATACAGGTGCTGAGCTGGTGATGTATATACAGGTGCTGGGCTGGTGACGTATACAGGTGCTGGGCTGGTGTCGTATACAGGTGCTGGGCTGGTGACGTATATACAGGTGCTGGGCTGGTGATGTATATACAGGTGCTGGCCTGGTGACGTATACAGGTGCTGGTCATGTATATAAAGGTGCTGAGCTGGTGATGTATATACAGGTGCTGGGCTGGGGGCTGGTGACGGATACAGGTGCTGGGCTGGTGACGTATACAGGTACTGGGCTGGTGACGTATACAGGTGCTGGTCATGTATATACAGGTGCTGGGCTGGTGATGTATATACAGGTGCTGGGCTGGCGCTGGTGACGTATACAGGGGCTGGTCAATTTTCGTTTCATTCACCTTTTTCGTTCTAAAATTTTATAACCTGAACGACCATGGCTTGCCCTCCCCTAGTTTTGATCCTGAGTACACCCATGTCCCGTCAGCCAGAGCCACCGGACTACTACCCCTAATATCCCACATCATCAGTCAGCCAGAGTCACCGGACAACTACCCCTAATATCCCACATCGTCCCGTCAGTCAGAGCCACCGGATTACTACCACTAATATCCCACATCATCCCGTCAGCCAGAGCCACCGGACTACTACCCCTAATATCCCACATCATCTCGTCAGCCAGAGCCACCGGACTACTAATATCCCACATCATCCTGTCAGAGCCACCGGACTACTACCCCTAATATCCCACATCGTCCCGTCAGCCAGAGCAACCGGACTACTACCCCTAATATCCCAATCATCCCGTCAGCCAGAGCCACTGGACTATATATCCCACATCATCCCGTCAGAGCCACCGGACTACTCCTAATATCCCACATCGTCCCGTCAGCCAGAGCCACCAGACTACTCCCCCTAATATCCCACATCATCCCGTCAGCCAGAGCCACCGGACTACTAATATCCCACATCATCCTGTCAGCCAGAGGCACCGGACTACTAATATCCCACATCCCGTCAGAGCCACCAGACTACTACCCCTAATATCCCACATCATCCCATCAGCCAGAGCCACCGGACTATTCCCCCTAATATCCCACATCATCCCGTCAGCCAGAGCCACCGGAATACTAATATCCCACATCATCCTGTCAGAGCCACCGGACTACTACCCCTAATATCCCACATCGTCCCGTCAGCCAGAGCAACCGGAATACTGATATCCCACATCATCTTGTCAGAGCCACCGGACTACTACCCCTAATATCCCACATCCCGTCAGCCAGAGCCACTGGACTACTCCCCCTAATATCCCACATCATCCCGTCACAGCCGCCATAACTTCCATACCAGGGATCCCTTTAAGAGAGGCCTGGCATCAGAACCAAAGCGCTGGATGGATTTGCCCTGACTTCCATACCAATGATCCCTTTAAGAGAGGCCTGGGGTGAGAATCAGAGCGCAGAGTGGATTTGCCCTCACTTCCGTATCGGGGATCCCTTTAAGAGGGAAGATGTGTCTATGGGATGGAGGATGTGTGATGGGGATATGGGCACGGGAGCGGGCGATTCATTTCTGTCATGTGCTCTCTGCTTCTGTCTGGGGGGCAGATAATGGATGGGAGCTTATGTTCCTGGGGATGCGATTTCTCCCACCCAGTCACTGTCTGCTGAGGTGTTGTTGTGGAATGAGAAAACTGTTGCTCATAGCAACCAATCACAGCTCAGCTTCTATCAAACAGCAACCAATCACAGCTCAGTTTCTATCAAACAGCTCTAGTGAAATGAAAGATGCTTAGGGATTGGTTGCAAGGAAAACTGTTGCTCATAGCAACCAATCACAACTCAGCTTCTTTTAAACAGCTCTGGTTAAATGTAAGATACTCCATGATTGGTTGGTGATACACACATACACACATTCAATTTTATATGTATAGATTAATATTAATTGTCTCACTTAATATTGAGCAGAATTTTGTATTCTGACTCACTGCTACTGCTAATACATGTTAGGATAGGACTTATTGTAACATGTATTCTTACCCGTAGCAGCTAATCAACACCATGTAATTTACTGCTTTTTAATAAGTTTATTAAGCCCCACATACGGTATGATGGTCCACACGGTGCCCAATCAGTATGATTGTACTCACAATGCTCCTCATATGGTATGCTGGTAAACACAGCACCCCACATATGGCATGATGGTCCTCACAGCGGCCCACATACGGTATGATGATCCTCATGGTCCCCAATCAGTATGATTGTACTCACAATGCTCCTCATATGGTATGATGGTCCTCACAGCGGCCCACATACGGTATGATGGTCCACACGGTCCCCAATCAGTATGATTGTACTCACAATGCTCCTCATATGGTATGCTGGTAAACACAGCACCCCACATAGAGTATGGTGTTATTCACAGCGCTCCACATACGGTATGATGGTGCTCACAGCGCCCCACATATGGTGTGATAATCCTCACAGCGCCTCACATATGATATGATGGTCCTCACAGCACCCCACATATGGTATGATGGTCCTCACAGCACCCCACATATGGTATGATGGTGCTCACAGCGCCCCACATATGGTGTGATAATCCTCACAGCGCCCCACATACGGCATGATGGTACTCACAGCGCCCCACATATGGTATGATGGTCCTCACAGCGCCCCACATACGGTATGATGGTCCACACGGTCCCCAATCAGTATGATTGTACTCACAATGCTCCTCATATGGTATGCTGGTAAACACAGCACCCCACATAGAGTATGATGTTATTCACAGCGCTCCACATACGGTATGATGGTGCTCACAGCGCCCACATATGGTGTGATAATCCTCACAGCGCCTCACATATGATATGATGGTCCTCACAGCACCCCACATATGGTATGATGGTCCTCACAGCACCCCACATATGGTATGATGGTGCTCACAGCGCCCCACATATGGTGTGATAATCCTCACAGCGCCCCACATACGGTATGATGGTACTCACAGCGCCCCACATATGGTATGATGGTCCTCACAGCGCCCCATATATGGTATGATGGTCCTCACAGCACCCCACATATGGTATGATGGTGCTCACAGCGCCCCACATATGGTGTGATAATCCTCACAGCGCCCCACATACGGTATGATGGTACTCACAGCGCCCCACATATGGTATGATGGTCCTCACAGCGCCCCAATATGGTATGATGGTCCTCACAGCATCCCACATATGGTATGATGGTCCTCACAGCATCCCACATACGGTATGATGGTCCTCACAGCGCCCCACATATGGTATGATGGTCCTCACAGCACCCCACATATGGTATGATGGTACTCACAGTGCCCCACATATGGTATGATGGTCCTCACAGCGCCCCACATATGGTATGATGGTACTCACAGCGCCCCACATATGGTATGATGGTATTCACAGCATCCCACATATGGTATGATGGTCCTCACAGCGCCCCACATATGGTATGATGGTCCTCACAGCGCCCCACATATGGTATGATGGTACTCACAGCGCCCCACATATGGTATGATGGTATTCACAGCATCCCACATATGGTATGATGGTCCTCACAGCACCCCACATATGGTATGATGGTACTCACAGTGCCCCACATATGGTATGATGGTCCTCACAGCGCTCCACATACAGTATGATGGTCCTCACAGCACCCCACATATGGTATGATGGTCCTCACAGCACCCCACATATGGTATGATGGTACTCACAGTGCCCCACATATGGTATGATGGTCCTCACAGCGCTCCACATACAGTATGATGGTCCTCACAGCACCCCACATATGGTATGATGGTCCTCATAGCGCTCCACATACAGTATGATGGTCCTCACAGCACTCCACATATGGTACAATGGTCCTCACAGCACCCCACATATGGTATGATGGTCCTCACAGCGCTACAAATATGGTGTGATGGTCTTCATAGCATCCCACATACGGTATGATGGTCCTCACAGTGCCCCACATATGGTATGATGGTCCTCACATCACCCCACATATGGTATGATGTCCTCACAGCGCCCCACATATGGTATGATGGTCCTCACAGTGCCCCACATATGGTATGATGGTCCTCACAACGCCCCACATACGGTATGATGGTCCTCACAGCATCCCACATACGGTATGATGGTTCTCACAACGCCCCACATATGGTATGATGGTCCTCACAGCGCCCCACATATGGTATGATGGTACTCACAGCACCCCACATATGGTATGATGGTACTCGTCTCTGTGCCCCACATACGATATGATGGTCCTCACAGTGCCCCACATATGGTATGAAGATCCTTACAGCTCCCTACATACGGTGTTATGCTCCTCACAGCGCCCCATATATGGTATGAAGATCCTTACAACTCCCCACATACGGTGTTATGCTCCTCACAGTGCCCCACATATGGTATGAAGATCCTTACAGCTCCCCACATACGGTGTTATGCTCCTCACAGCGCCCCATATATGGTATGATGGTGCTCACAGCGCTCCAAATAAGCTGTGATGGTACTCACAGCATCCCACATATGGTATGATGGTCCTCACGGCACCCCACATTCGGTATGATGGTCCTCACAGCGCATCACACATAGTATTATGGTCAACAATCTTACATTCTAATGTATGAAGTATATGCATTTGGAAAACTATTTACTTCATAATGTCTAGTCATCTCAATTAATGTACAGACATAGTATTTTAACCAGAATCTGTCAGCAGGTTTTTGCTATTTAATCTGAGAGCAGCATAATGTAGGGGTAGAGACCCTGATTCCGGTAATTTGCTGCTTGCTCAACAGCTTGCTGCAGTTAAAATTCAGTTTTTATCAGCAGGAGATTATCACTAACAGACTGTTGCATGCCAGACAGTCCATCTAATTTTTGTAATACCGCACTGAGCACTGATTGGCAGCTTGCTGACAATGCACAGTGTACACGGGAAACTGCCAATCAGGGACGTGGGCAGGGTTATACACAGCTCATCATTCTGAGCACCACTACATCTACAAAAGAGAAAACAAGAATTCTTTATCAAATATCACTTACTGGACAACTTGGTGTAGATCACTGGAATCGGATCTCTTCCCCTACATCAGACTGCTGTAAGATTCCATAGAAAAACATTCTGACAGATTCTCTTTAAGAGGGTTGTCCAACTTAGCTTTATTTTAATAAATATGTTGGTAACAAGCTTATGGTACTTACTAAAATTTAAGTATAACAGGTTCTCCTCCTCTTTTAGATAGTGCAGCCCTCCTGTTCTCAAAATGGCTGCTGGTGGATCAGCATGTGACCAGACCTGTCTATCAGCCCTCCGTCAATAAATAAAACTTACCCATGTACAGTGTTTGTTTTACCTGGGGAAAGCCGATGGTCATGTTCCTCCATCAGTGGCCATTTTGAGATCATTATCTCTTTGCCGCAAAATCATGTCCCGACACAATAAAAGTAAAACATATAGACATATTATTTAGCTCGCTGGGCATGTGTGTGCAATATGCATAGCACCAATACACTGTGACTGATTGGCTGTGTAATACAGATACGTACTGTAGGTGTTCTGTGATATGTAGTGGGGTTTTTAATAGACGTTTCCACTGGGCCAAAGCTCCTAGTCAGCACATGGTGCTCACTCAGCTCTATGTGTCTGCAGGAGAGAAGACAGCGGTGACAAACTCTGCTGTCTGTCAGAAGACACTCAGCGCAGCACTGTGAGCACAGTTGGTTAGTACTCACACCACACAGCTCTGCTCTGATGATGGCGGAGTGGGACATATGGCTCATCGCCCAGGACAGTGGGACAGAGACCCAAATGTAGGACTGTCCCTCTGCATCCAGGTCAGTTGAGACCTATGAATGTGACTGCATACAACCCTGGCCTTAAACCCTCTGGATAATTTTGGGATGAATATTGTGACCTATGCCCTCTCATCTAACAGCATTGCCTGACCTCACAAATGCTCTTCTGGATGAATGGGCAAAAATTCTCACTCCCATGTCTGCTCAGAACACAGCGGCTGTTAGAGCTGCAATGGGGAACCCACTTCATTTTAATGCCCTTGGTTTTAGTATGGGATGTCAGAAATGCTTCTGTAGGTGTAATGTGTACATGTCCCAATACTTTTGTCCTTAGCGTCTTGTGAATAGCTGTTGGGCTATCAGCCCCCATATATTGTACATCTATTAACAAATTTACATGTGCTTTCAATAAGCAGCCTGGGGAGCTCCTCTGGCAATGGAACACTTTTTGGGTAAGTCCAAAATATTAGGGGAACAATAACAAAAACTGCTCTGTTGAGAGCTCCTGGAGCTAAGGCCCTCAGCTGTGCACAGTTAGCCACTGCTATCTCCTATATAAACTGGGCCCTGGCTAGCACTCCTTGTCAGAGTTAGCTTTTGTAGCATTGGCTGGAGGTTATTGCTGGTGTTTATTGGAGAAAGGAGTTTGGTGGATTTATCTGTGACTGTTGCTAGGTTGTGAGTCTGTGATAATTCCTTTTCTTTTCCTACTTGGGTTTAACCCCATCGTCCACTCCCGGTGTTTACCTCTGTTGTTTATGTGAGTATATTTGTATGTTTGTTATTTTTCGTTACCCCGGTTCGTATTACTTTGTTAGTCTGGTTGGTGTATTACGGTACACTCGGTATACTACTACTCCCCTCTTCCCTTTGTGGGTGAAAGGGCACAGACTGAGGGCATATTCAAGAGCTAAGATACATGGCCTCGGCATCTTATCATCGGAAGTAACCCAGTGAACAGAGCAAGCTTGGACGCCCCTAGCGTTAGGGACAAAGAAGGAGCCCCTGGTCCCAGGATACCTGACAACTGAGTCATGACAGGTTCCCTATAAAGAGTAAAATGTTTAGACACCAATATTTAAGAATTGTCTCATAATGGATCTTTATTTGTAAAGTGAACAAATTAAGAGATCATACAAGTTTATAATAGCCCATCTTCCAGGCAGAGAAGTGCAATGCTAACCGTATTGTATAAAGTTGTATTATCATAGAGTGCAATGCTTAACGTGGATCTCCAGCATCACAATATTGATATAACCCCTGCAGACTAACCCCTGCACTACCAAAATAAATTTACACCGTTTAATATGAAGTTGAAGTGCTTCTAATCAGTACAGAAGTAGGAGAAATCAGACGCTGCGGTCTTCTGGCTCCGGTCTGTCGCAGTAAACCCGCGACAGAACCTGTCAGCACAATTTACACTTGGATCTCTTATTTTGTAGAGATCTGATGTGCCAGTCTTGAGAAATCTAGAACCTCTACATCAATCAGGCTGGCAGTGCACCTAGAAGAAGCTGCCCAAATGCATTGACATGCCCCAGTGCACCTTCAGTTTATTGCATAGCTGCTATTAATAATTTAGCATGACTGACACATTTGATCTCTAAGAAAAAAGTATCTTTTTTTACTTCCATATGTAAAAATGTGCTGATAGATTCCCTTAAGTAAAGGCAATTTTAATATTTTCAGCACTTTACTCAAAAATGATAACACATTCCTGTCTACTTTAATCCATTAGATATTGTCGTCATAATAATAATGTTAATTATATTACCATGGCACCCTCCGTGGCTTGTCATGTCTCTCCACTTAATTGCTCTGAGATCACCTTCCCATTGCCCATCTGGCATTGATCCTGGTACATCTATGGTTCAAAACTTGAATTAGATCATCATTTTAACGATTTCAAAATAATTCACAAGTATGATTAAAACATTGTAGTAGGTAAAATGTTACAATGTATTATACAGTATATACGCAACATCATCTACAGGTTAAGATGAGCATGCTCACACATACGATAGATGTTTCAGTGTAACTTTAGTTTCTAGTCCTTCCTTATGGTTTAGGTACAGTTGAAACAAGAAGTTTACATACACGATATAAGAAGGCACATCTGCATGTTTTTCTCAATATCTGACATGAAATCAGAATAAACCTTTCCCATTTTAGGTCATTTAGGATTACCATAATTATTAATATTTGACAAATGGCAGAATAATGAGAGAGAGAGAATGTTTTAAGGCATTTTATTACTTACTGCAAAGTCAAAAGTTTACATACATTTCATTACCAGTTATTTAAAAACCTGTTTAGAAAGAAAGATAGACCACAGTAAATGATGCACACTGAGAGATCTGTAATAGATCAAATGTTAGCTTAGACTGCCATGGTCCTCGGTAGCGTGAGTCTTGTTTACACAGGATGATGCACTGACAAGAACAATGATCTTTTGCGTAAAGATCATTTCACATGATGGACTAGCTTGTTGCTTATTCATTGGGTTTTCGCAGCCAGTTAAAACTGAGAGACTACTCTTAAGAACGCTTACTTTTCAGTGAAAATTCAGCTTTACTTACAGAGAGATGATGGGAGTAATTCTCTTGTTTGTAAAAGAAACTCCCTTATTATGTATAGTGCCCTCCCTTAGTATACAAGGTCTTCTTTTGTTATGTATAGCACATTCCCTTATTACATATCATTATGCATAATGCTGTTGCTTATTTCATAGCAACCCCTATTATGTCAAGTCATCTCTTATTACATATAATCTATTGTTATGTATAGCGCTGTATGTAAGGGAAAAAGTTGACTTGGTTTTTATCTCCTTGCAACTGTAGATGTGCAATGTCACATGATACATAAGATGCTGGGAGTCCCACACACTATAAACTGCCCATGGTCCTGGAAACTCTTTATCCGCCTCTGTAGAGATTTTATAAATCATTGCATTCTTGTTTTCTTCACATTTTACAGAGCAACTGTGTTTCTTACACAGTAATTTTGCCAGGATCACATATTTCTATGTACATTACTATATATTACTACATACTGTACATTACTGTTTTATGTTATCTTGTTTGGCTACTAATCTTCTGGCATTCAATAAAATGGAAGATTTCATAGATTTCCATTGGACTTTCAATATTGTTTGTCAGGAATTATAAAAGGAATAAAACATTGTAAAAATGGTATAAGGTGGTGGCTTGAAGAGTTATACAAATGTAATTTTCTCCGAGTTTGTTGCATTGAGGATATAAAACAGTAAGACAACAAAGTGCTTGATCAAGAAGTGAGAATAAAAGTAAAGGTCATGACAACAGTATGATGTGTATTTCCCCAAAAGTCACCAGATATCGCAATACAAGCTGCATACAATATTAAATAGATCTCGTAGATCTAATAAGGACACTGTATTTAATAAATTCCATGTCAGAATGGATGCATAATCTTTTAAGATTTCCTTGATTGTGCTTCAGCTTCTGAGATCTCACACCCCTCAGTACAAGCTGCAACTATCAGTCAAGCTGAATAGGTGGAGATTGTCTACACTTGAGCTCTTCAGATACTCCATTTTATTGGTAGACTAATAAAATTGTCATTCTGAAATAAGGATCAAATAACCTTTCTGATGTGGATTTTGACTCATCAGAGATCTATTTTATAGCAAAAACATTTAATACTGTTAAATCTGGTGAGCGGTCAACTTTAAACAGTAAGATCAATCATATTAGGTTACTTCTAGGTCCTACGAGTTGCTCAGAGCTACCTATGTAATCGTATATATACAGAAAGTAGGTCACTTGAGAATCACTACACCTTCCATGGATGCAACTGATTTTTGCATTGTAGTGAACTGAAAGATGTATATAATATGTCGTTATGAATGGCTTTCTCTCTTTATTTCAGTAATATATTAAATGTTATTGTTTCTTTTTATGCAATTTAGTGTGTCAACCCCTTCGCCTCTCACTTATTAAGTTACATCAATGCCAGCATTGAATGAACAGTTACTATTAACTTCTGAGGCTCTGGAAACTGATGGGTGGGCGTGGCTTGCTGTGCCGGTGGGCGAGGCCGCCTCCAGCAGAGCTCACTCAGTTTCTGTGAATGCTGCCAGCTCTTCCTTGCATCTGTATGTACGCACACTGCTGTATACCCTGTGTAATGTATATACACCCTGATGTATTTTCTTTATAATATGAATATATTCAAATGTTTCCCCATCCATTCATTGATCCATCCATCAACCATCGATGTCAGTGAGGGGCAGTAGGGGATTTACTTTATTGCCAGGGTTGGTGTTCTGGTGTTTCTGTGTGACAGCGTGGGAAACACTGGCTCTGACCAGCGGTAACCTTGCTAAAGTCACCACCGATCACAGCCACTGAAGTTACACAACAATCACAGAGGACAGCATGGTGAAAAGGTCAGGCACCACGCTGATGACTACTACTGTCATCAGCGTCGCCCCCTCTAGCTGATATCAGCGAAAGAAGGCAATGCTAATTAGAGTATTCATCAGATGGCATCTGTGAATAGCGATAGCAGACAGTTGTGAGGTGGTCTTATTATTCTGGGAAGGGGCCAATATCCATGGATCTTCAGAGACTATTAATAACAGCTCACAACTGCCTGTGTAGCCTTTACTGGTTTTTAAAAAGGGTGCCCCCCCAAATAAATGACGTGGGTCCCCCCTATTTTTAATAACGAGCAAAGGCTAAACAGACAGCTGCGGACTGATATTAATAAGCTGGAAAAGGGCCATGGATTTTGGCCCCCTCTGTGATAGCTAATAACACCTGCCTTCTACCACCCCAGAAATGGCGCAACCATTAGGTGCCAATTCGGGCACTTAACCTACGCTCTTTCACTTGTGCTTGTGTGTTGGCGAGCGCGTTAATGGTTTTGGGGATAACGTCAGCTGTACTTGGCATGTTTATAATGGGGCCGAAAGTGCACTCACTGGAAAAGCTTATTGATAGGCTGTGCTGCAACCTTTTAACAAGCTTTGTTCGAGTTGCCGATCCCGAACAGTAACATGGACTTCCGTGAGATCATGTTCGGGTCCATGCATGGATACAAGGTGTCTGGTACGGACCCAGAACTTTACTGTTCGGGTCCGCCCATCCCTAGTAATAACATTTAGGTCAAAATTATGAGCCTTTTTGTTACTGTGCTTTTTTAGGTTTGTTGCAGTTTTTTAGGTGTTCTGCGCCCGCTAAATTATTTTTATTTTGGATTTCCGTATACAGACATTTTTTCACATTTCCAAATTCAGACACATTTTTTCACCTCTTCTGTGTACTGTTGGGTGGTCCTGCTTATGTTATATGACTTAATTTTGGTTGGTTTATATATTGGTATTAGCTCTTTGGGTTCATGGGTTTCTGTGGTTGCGGTATCGTAGATATGTACCACTCTCTGCTGCCTCTGAACTTCTGTGGGAGTGTTATGGTAGCCATATTACATTTAATTAATTGGTATTACCAGAAGTTAGTAATGACCATGTTTCTGTATTGTCCAATGTAAAGCTTTTTTTAACAAGCTTCGTCATCTTCTATTCAATATAAATGAATGTGTTTGTTTTTTATTAAACCTGAAGAAGGTATGAATCCTGCAACAAAACTAGTTGTTTTTATTTCTTTATTTTTAATTAAATCTTTTCCAGTTTACATTTGCGTCCATGCCTTCACGAGCAGCGCTCACATAGATTGGCTGTTTATGGTTAGCCTTCATCGAGGCCAGGAAAGTAATAGCAAGCTCTGCTGCCAAATCAGCTATCGTTCCATAAATTCCAGGCCTAATTCCAAATTCCTGATGAAGAGACCTGAGTAGTCTCGAAAGCTTGCAATTTGTTACCATCTTTTCAGTTAGCCATTAAAAGGTATCAACCACTGAGGACTCTCAACTCTAAATATTTTTGTATCTACTGGCTAACACGGTACGAAGATATACATCTTTACTGTAGGCCTAATTCCATAAATTCCTGGCCTAAAAATAGGACTTATCAAATACCCTTAGCAAACTATACCTCACCTAGTTTTGCCTAGATGAGATGTCTAAATCCTAGAGCATAATATGCATTTGAGAGGAATCTTGGGAAAATATAGCTATCTCCAACCACTTATCTTGTCACTGTCTCACATGCCATCATTTTTATTTCCCCCAGAAGCATGTACTGGACAGACAGTCTCCATTTCCTTGCGGTGTGTGTCTGACCTTTTCTCAGCAGAAAATTTGTAATTTTGTAATCTAAGAAACGATCTTGTCTCTCCACAGCTAAAAGGATTGCAGAACATTCACATTCGACAATACTACAGAATTTTTCAGTGGTTATAGGCTTCTTGCTCAGATATGTCAAAAGGTGTTATTCTCCCCCAACTTCCTGTAAAATGACTGCACCCAATCCCACATCTGAGGCATCAGTCTGGAGCACAAACGGGTTCTTGATATCAGGTGTAAGAATGAGGCATTGGCTACAGAGAATATACTTCCATTTTTTAAATGCTCTCTCAACCTTTGCATGCCATTTGGCCATAACTCATTTATTTCCCTTGGTAAGGTCTCAAAAAGAGCACAATTTGGCTGCAGTAACTCTTAATTCTAAAAAAGCTCTCAATTTTTTTAATGGCATAGGGACATTTTTAATAACTTCTTACGTTATTGACCTGAGCTTTTATCACATCTTTTCCTATTCCATACTTCAGATAACGAGCTTCTACAAGACCCAAAGAACACTTTTAGGCATTGCTATTAATTCTAGTGCTCTGAGACAATCTGCACTGTTGGGAAATGGCTTTCCAAAAATATCAGATGTTACCTCACATGTCCAATATGCAACTGGAGTGTCACAGGGTTACCGCAACACTGAGGAGCCAGAAAACCGCAGCGTATGATTGCTCCTACTTCTGCGCTGAAAAGAAGCACTTCTTTTTAAATGGTGTTTATTTCTTTTGGCAGAACAGGGGTTTATCGGCCATGTTGGGAGCTCTGGGAGTATGAGCTCTTACCTGAGCTTGGTTACCATCCCCTTTATAATCTGGGTCCTGATTCAAACTCATCAGAGCTAGCTTATGCGGCATGGCTAGGTGGAGAGGTGTTTGTATAAGAAGGATTACGGAGGCGTTATCTGTGACTGTTGTGTAGTTTGTAAATGCGATAACTCCCTTCCCTCCTCTTACTTTGGTTATTCCCCCGTCCTCCACTCCAAGGTGCATTCCTCTGTTATATGTATATATAACATATATTCAGTGCATGGGTCTGCTCCAGACGTAGTCTGCTTCATATGTTTCAAATTCCATATTTCAAATTACAGATTTCTAATTACACTGCAGTGAATTAGACTAGAATTCCATGATGCATTTAGCCATTCATCACTGCTGTATTATCATCATCATCTGTATCTTAACCGAGTTGTCCTCTATATCCACAGATTTCTAATTACACTACTGTGAATTAGACTAGAATTCTATGATGCATTTAGCCATTCATCACTGCTGTATTATCATCATCATATGTATCTTAACCGAGTTGTCCTCTCTATCCACAGGTATGCTATCATCTACCCAGCTTTTCCCCTGCTTTTGACTGTCTATAAAGTGCATATAATCACTCTCTGGTATGCTATCATCTACCCAGCTTTTCCCCTGCTTTTGACAGTCTATGAAGTGCATATAATCTCTCTCTGGTATGCTATCATCTACCCAGCTTTTCCCCTGCTTTTGACTGTCTATGAAGTGCATATAATCTTTCTTTGGTATGCTATCATCTACTCAGCTTTTCCCCTGCTTTTGACTGTCTATGAAGTGCATATAATCTCTCTCTGGTATGCTATCATCTACCCAACTTTTCCCCTGCTTTTGACAGTCTATGAAGTGCATATAATCTCTCTCTGGTATGCTATCATCTACCCAGCTTTTCCCCTGCTTTTTAACTGTCTATGAAGTATATATAATCTCTCTCTGGTATGCTATCATCTACCCAGCTTTTCCCCTGCTTTTGACTGTCTATGAAGTGCATATAATTTGCTCACCCATCTTCCTGTATATATAATTGTACTCCATTCTTCTTATCTTTACCACACATCTGAGTGGTCTGTGTAACCCCTCCCCCCTTTTATAACCTTTGCTTAACTCTGTACATCTGGCCTGGGCAGTCACAGCCCACTTTCAAATCACACTTGATTGTCTTTAGCTGCACATATATTCAGTGGCATGGGTCTGCTCCAGACGTAGTCTGCTTCATATATTTCAAATCTCATATTTCAAATTACAGATTTCTAATTACACTACTGTGAATTAGACTAGAATTCCATGATGCATTTAGCCATTCATCACTGCTGTATTATCATCATCATCTGTATCTTAACCGAGTTGTCCTCTCTATCCACAGATTTCTAATTACTATACTATGAATTAGACTAGAATTTGACTGGAATTTGGCTGTAAGGTAACAAAATATAACACCACTATGTTTCAGTTTCTTTTCACTTTCACCCCATACTCCTTTCTTTCTTCCTATCCCCTGTAATCCCCCCACCTAGTAAGGAAGTAGTCATTTCCCCCTCCATCCTCCCCAGCCATCTCACGTTTTCCTCAGAACTGTTCCTCCACGTACAATCCTTTTTCTCCAGACACACACGGCCACACCATGTCTTATCCTGCTCCCACCTTCTAACGCTCTGTCTGTTACTCCTCATTGCTGGTGACATATCCCCAAATTCTGGCCCTCCTCAACTCATCCGCACACTCACTTCTACTACCCTGCCACAATCCTCTACACGTTTTCGCAATCATGATAACCTCATACCCATTCACCCAGCCCCATCTCCCCCGGTCCCACTACCTGGAGCACTATGGAACGCAAGCTCTGTCTGCAATGAACTGTCATTTATCCATGACCTGTTCATCACCAACAAACTCTCCTTCCTTGGCATCACCGAAACCTGGCTCACCCCCTCTAACTCAGCCTCACCAGCTGCACTCTCATACAGTGGATTCCACCTATCTCACACCCCCCACCCCAGCAACAAACGTGGTGGAGGAGTTGGTTTGCTCCTGTCTGATACCTGCTCCTTTACCCCAATTCCACTACCCCCTCCGCTACTATTCCCTCATTTGAGGTGCACTCCGTCCGCATCTACTCCCCCTCCAACCTCCAGCTGGCTGCCATCTACTGCCCCCCAGAACTAGCCATCTCCACCTTTCTCGACCGCTTCACTACCTGGCTACTTCATTTCCTCTATGCTGACATCCCCACTATCATCATGGGTGACTTCAACATCCCCATTGACGCTTCCACCCCAGCTGCCTCTAAACTTTTATCGCTCACTGCCTCCTTTGGCCTCACTCAATGGTCCTCTGTGGCCACTCACAAAGATGGTCACACGCTGGACCTTATCTTCACCTGCCTCTGTTCCCTTACTAATCTCACTAACTCACCCCTTCCCCTGTCTGACCACAATCTACTGACATTCTCTCTTCCCTCTCCTCTTCCAGTGCACAACCCCCACTCCACAAACTCACTCACCCTCGCAGAAATCTCAAACACCTCAATTTACCACGCTCTCTGAGTCCCTCCTCCCTCCTACAGACATATCTTCACTTCATGACACAGATTCTGCTGCCACCTTTTATAACACTACAATAACAGCAGCACTTGATTAGGCTGCCCCCTCACACATAGCAAAACTTGTACAATCAACAAGCAGCCCTGGCTGACCAGCCTCACCAAAGAACTGGATGGGTGTTATGATTTGGTAGCTGAGGAGAGCAGGCAAAAAAGGAAATACACCAGAGAGGTTGGAATCTATGGGATTGCAGTACCCTGACTAACCGCCACAACCAAAGGCAGCCGTGGAGCGCACCTACGTTGGTCCTAGACGCCTCGTCACAGCCCGAGAAGCCAACCACACCCAAAGACAGAAAGAGGAAAACTATCTGCCCCGGAGCAGATCCCCAAAGAACACAGAAAGCCCCCAAACATGTAATGGCGGCTAGACAAGAGGAAACACAGACACAGACAGAAAACAGTATGAGCAAACGTTGGGGCCCAAACTTCCTAAACAGAAAAGGATAGGAAGGACACTCACTGCAATCCCAAAAAAAACCCTGAAAAGTACCAACTCTACTAATTACAAAAACACCTGAGATCACACGACCTCCACCACCCAAACCAGTTCTCTGGTGCAACAAAACCAAACAGCAGCCACCGAAAAAACTGGAAAAGGCAAATGAACAAACAACAGTGGCTGAACTAAACTGAGAGGAGCACAAGCCCCCGGAGGGGACCCGGCAGACCCCCACAGAAGTGCAGGACAAAATGCAAAAAGCAAGCACAAAAAACTAAAAGAAGAAAATGTCTTATCTGTTAGCAGAAGATGCAGGCACGAAACAGCAAGCTACAAAGTGAATGTAATGTATGTAGTACAGTTCATATAGCGTCTTGTGCTTGGGTGCGATGAAAATACATGAGACACAGGTTTGATATAGAAAGTCTTGTATTACTTCATACAAGTTGGCAAAAATAGTCACACAGTTTGCAGACACAGAAGCAGGAGACACAGCAGGCCAGAGTAATCTAAGCTCAGCAATCACTCTCCACAACAGGTTCAGGAT
>JARQOD010000006.1:256828840-256905698 GCA_033576555.1 Oophaga sylvatica
TTTTCAGCAGACAAAAAAAAAAAAAAAAAAAAAAAAAAAAAACAATAGTGTTTACCGGGTAACACTGCAAAAAAAAAAACATTTAAGGGAATTGCTACCGGGAATGGTTGGGAATCAAACCACTTCACACAAAAGACAACCGGACACCGTTCCACAGTTCAGCAGACACACCTTTCCCAACCCAGCAACACTAACTTTTTGCTTCAAATCTGTATGTATGTATACATTTCAATAGCGTTTTGGTGCTTGGGTGCGATGAAAATACATGAAAACAGTTTGATATAGAAAGTCTTGTATTTTTCATACAATTTGGCAAAAAAAGTCACACAGTTTCAGACACAGAAGCGGGAGACCGACCAGAGTAATCTAAGTCAGAAATCCCCTTCCACAAAGGTTCGTCTTTTCTCTTTACCGTAATCCATGCAAACGGGGCTTTCAAAGAGCGGGGTTCGAGTCCACAATTTTTTCCGAGTTCCTCAGGGGAATGCTAGTAAAAGGGCCCCGGGTTTTAGGAGTATCACAGGTTCACTGCAGGCTAGATTCGAAGCACTGATTCTCACTGTGGCTGTTAAGAAAAAAAAGGGAAAAAACGGGGCGGGAACATGCAAGTGAAACTCCTTTTTGACTGAGGCAAGATAGCGCAGCAAGACGAAATAAAAGGGCTGACGAACAAACTGGTTTCGGAACATGTACCAGAACCTTACAGTGAACGGGAAAAAAATAGCCCAAACAATGATCACCGGCAACCCTGATGGGGGGGAACCCTCCCTATATAAGACCAGTCAGTAACACCTGATCGCCAATCTTCACAATCTTCATTGGATAGTTCAGTACTGTTTGTAACCACCAGAGGGAGCTTCTGCTCAGAATTCATTTCTAGCACATTCACAACAGTACCCCCCCCTTGAGCAGGGGTCACCGAACCCTCATTTGAGCAACCAGGTCGGTCAGGATGAGCTCTGTGATACGCACGGATGAGTCTCCTAGCATGGATGTCCGAAGCAAACACCCAAGAATTGTCCTCCTGACCATAACCTCTCCACTTAACCAAATACTGGAGTTTCCGTCTAGAAAAACGAGAATTCAATATTTTCTCAACCACATACTCCAGATTGCCCTCAACCAAAACAGGGTCAGGAGGCACAGTCATAGGAACCACTGGCTCGACAAACCTCTTCAATAAGGACTTGTGGAACACGTTATGGATCTTAAATGTCCCTGGAAGAAGTAAACGAAAGGAAACAGGATTAAGAATCTCCATGATCTTATAAGGTCCAATGAACCTAGGCTTAAACTTAGGAGATGCAACTCTCATAGGGATATTTCTTGAGGACAACCAGACCAAGTCCCCCACTTCAAACCGAGGACCATCAGTCCTATGCCGGTTGGCAAACCGCTGGGCCCTCTCCTGAGAGAGGGACAACCTCTCCACTACCTGGTCCCAAATCTGCTGCATACGCTCCACAACAGAGTCAACACCTGGACAGACAGAAGCCTCCGTCTGTCCTGAAGAAAATCGAGGGTGAAACCCAAAATTGCAGAAAAATGGAGACATCAAAGTGGCAGAGCTAGCCCTATTATTAAGAGCAAACTCAGCCAAAGGCAAAAAAGAGACCCAGTCATCCTGATCAGCAGACACAAAGCTCTCAGATAAGTCTCCAATGTCTGGTTTGTTCTCTCAGTTTGTCCATTGGTCTGAGGATGAAAAGCCGAGGAGAAAGACAATTGAACACCAAGTTTAGAACAAAAAGTCCTCCAAAATCTGGAAACAAACTGGACTCCTCTGTCAGACACAATGTTCTCAGGAATGCCGTGTAACCGAACCACGTGCTGAAGGAACAAAGGCACCAATTCAGAGGAGGAAGGCAACTTAGGTAATGGCACAAGATGTATCATTTTGGAAAACCTATCACAAATCACCCAGATAACGGTCATTATTCGAACGTCCATGACAGCACTACAGAGAGAGGGGATCCGCCCCTTAGGAACAGGAAACCTACAGATATAAAAGGGCGGCACCTCTCCCACACATCAGTTGGTTTCCTGTTCCTAAAGGACGGGTTTCCTACAGATGAAGATCTTCAGGAGGACCCAGGCCGGCCGGTCGACCCAGGTAGCAGGGGGGATCTCCTACCTCGGCCGGTGCGGAGCCCCTGGAAGCGCCACGGTGGGTCCGGGTAGGATTCCACAGCAGTGTGCGGAGCAGGTGGAGCAGTATCCAGAGGATCTCTGTCTCCCAGCCAGCGCCGGTAGGTAAGTATTCCCCCCTCTCCCTGGTCCCGATGCCTTCTCCCTGTCCTCTCCTGTGGTCCTGTCATGGTGGGGGCCTCTTAAGGGGTGCAGCCGTGATTTTTTAAAAAAAAAAAAAAAAAAAAATTATTTTAAAATTTGAATTTCCCGCCGCGTCACTGCTGTGAACGGCGCGGCGAGGGTTTTTTGAATTTCCCGCCGCGCGTCACTGTTATGGACGGCGCGGCGGGGGTTTTTTGAATTTCCCGCCGCGCGTCGCTGCTATGGACGGCGCGGCGGGCGGTTTTGAATTTCCCGCCGCGCGTCACGGCTATGGACGGCGCGGCGGGGTTTTTGAAAATTCAGTCGTGCGCCGCTGTTGCAGCAGCGCGGCTGGGGTTGGGGGAGATCTCCGCTCGGAGGGGCGATGCAGCGGGGGATTATACTTACCTCCATCGGTATGGTGGGGTCCGTGCGAGCGGGGGAAAAAAGGGGGCGGAGTCTCCACCACCGGAAATTTTGGCGGCTGCATCATCAGACGACGCCTGCTGTGGGGACGGCGGGGAGGTGCGGGGGGGGCCGTGGGGCGGGGAGTAGGAGGGGGTGGACCCCTGGCCAGACCTGCTGATCCGGATATCCGGGGGAGGATATAAGGAGCCTAGGAAAGAGGTAAAACGCTTCTGCCCATTTTTTTACGATGGACACTGCAGAGGCTCCCTCGGTGCAACAGGAGAGCCAGCAGCAGCAGACAGAGCGCTCCTCTTCAATGGCCAGGAGCACCAGCCGCAGAAGTTCCGCAGCTGGGAAAAAGACCCCTCCCCGTGATCCGGTACCTACTGCTGTACAATCTGGGTAAGAGATCGTCAGATTTAGAATACCCAGTAATACAGTTTTTTCCCCATTTTGTGTCTGTTACTAGGGAAGAAGTGTTCGGTGAAAAGCAAGCACAGGGAATGTGCCTTTTGCGCTTGCCCTCTGCCTGACGCTTGCCCTAAGAGGTTGTGCCAACCGTGCATGCAACAGACGGTAGGGCATTTTTAAGGGGAAGGGCAGGGGCATGGGATGACATAGTAAACCCCCCCCTATGCCCCTTCCCTTTTTAGATAGCGGAGGAGACTCCAGATTTCACCGAAAGCCTGAAGGAGATAATAAGAGCAGAGTTGAAAGCGTCCTCAAGACACGGAGAATTTTCCAGGCGTAGAAATGTACCAGTTTTATCTGATTCAGAGTCACCTGCCGCCCATGATAGGGGTGAAGTTGTGTCAGGACCCTCCTCGCCTTCCTCTTCGGCTTCCTCCTCGTCTTCTACGGAAGACGCTACCCGTTTTTGTTTTCCCTCGGACCAGATGGACAAATTTGTCAAATCAGTTAGGTCCACCATGGGGGTAGAAGAGGCGAAACCAGAGCTCTCAGTACAGGATCTGATGTTTGGTGGTCTAGATCCAAAAAAACAGAGATCCTTTCCACTAAACAGTAGCATCCAAGGCCTTATAGACAGAGAGTGGAAGAAGCCTGAAAAAAGAGGCTCCTTACCCCAAGCGTTTAAACGGAGATATCCCTTTGAAGATCCCCTGACGGGTAGATGGGATAAGGCCCCGAAGCTGGATGCAGCAGTGGCGAAGGCTTCTAAAAAATCCTCCATCCCATTTGATGATATGGGGTCTTTGAAAGATCCACTAGACAAGAAGGCAGACTCCTTCTTGAAAGGCACATGGGAGATGTCGGCAGGTGCTCTGAGGCCGGCGGTTGCAGCCACTTGCGCAGCCAGGTCATTGATGGTCTGGCTAGACCAATTAGCATCCCAGTTAACAGATGGAACCTCCAGGGGGACAATTCGGAAGACCTTGCCAATAATTCAGAATGCGGCGGCTTTCCTGGCTGATTCCTCAGCGGACTCAGTAAGAATGGCTGCCAGAGCGGCAGGGCTGTCTAATGCAGCACGAAGGGCATTATGGCTGAAATGTTGGCCGGGCGATATTCAAGCCAGATCTCGCCTCTGCTCCATTCCGTGTGACGGCGAATATCTTTTTGGCCCGGTCCTGGACGAACTTTTAGAAAAGGCAGGGGACGACAAGAAAAAGTTTCCCAGTCTATCAACCCCTTCCTATAAAAGACCTTTCAGCAGAAGGAGGTTCAGCTACCGAAGGTCGTCCAGGGAACGAGCCAAATGGGATGAAAAGAGGCGAAGAGGTACAGGGTTTATGTTTAGAGGTCCACCTAGGGAAACAAAAAAACCCTCGCAATGACTAGCAATGCCGGTAGCAGGCAGATTGAAGGCCTTCTACCCGGCATGGTCGGAAATCTCAAACAGTAGCTGGATCCTTAACATCATAGCTACAGGGCTGCGGTTAGAATTCTCCTCGGTACCTTGGGATAACTTTAAAATTACCCCACTCAGGTCATCGCCATCGGAGCAGGCCGCTCTAGAGTTGGAGGTTCAGGAGCTTTGCGCTAAGAATGTCTTAGTGGAGGTGCCAGAAGCAGAGCGGGGTAAGGGGTTTTACTCCCCTCTGTTTTTGATCCATAAACTGGATGGGTCTTTTAGAACAATTATTAATTTGAAAGCCCTCAATAAGTTCCTGATTATTCACCCATTTAAAATGGAAACGGTCAGCTCAGCAATAAAGCTTCTGTTTGAAAATTGCTTTATGGTGGTGTTAGATCTGAAAGACGCTTATTACCACATACCGATCCATATGGAGCATCAGCGTTTCCTCAGAGTAGCAATCCAGATGGGGGAATCACTGCGACATTTTCAATTTAGCGCCCTTCCCTTTGGCTTGGCGGTTGCCCCACGAGTGTTCACTAAGGTTATGTCGGAGGTCATGGCCCACTTACGTGAATCAAATATGCTCATAGTCCCCTACCTTGACGACTTTCTTATCATAGGAAAGACGGCAGAGCATTGCCTAGAGCAACTGAAAAGAGCGATTTCTACCTTAGAGCGGCTGGGATGGCTAATAAATACCAAAAAGTCTCGTTTGAATCCGATGAGGGTTCAGCAATTTCTAGGGCTAATTCTGGATTCACAAAATCAGAACTGTAGTTTACCGTCAGACAAGTTAATTCGCTTACGGTACCAGGTCCTAAACGCTTCCAGTAACCCTCCATGTCGCTTAGGAAGGCCATGTCTCTTTTGGGCTCCCTCTCGTCCTGCATTCCCGCGGTTCGGTGGGCCCAATTTCACACAAGGGCACTGCAAGCTGAGGTCTTGCTGTATCAAAATTTGCTAGGTGGTTACCTGGAAGGCCAGCTATCCTTGTCCCAGGCTGCTATAAGATCCCTGGATTGGTGGAAGAATGAGACAAACCTGTCTAAGGGGGTTCCCTGGGAATATGACATATCCCGAATAGTCACAACAGATGCTAGCCCCTCTGGGTGGGGGGCTCATATGGGGGACGTTATGGTTCAGGGCTCATGGGAGCAGGATCAAATTCAAATGTCTTCTAATATGAAGGAATTAGCAGCGGTAGAGCTAGCGATTAAAAAACTCCTTGTCTATCTACAGGGTCACCACGTTCGAGTGCTCTCCGACAATCGGGTCACAGTCGCATACATCAACCACCAGGGTGGTACTCGTTCCGGTCCTCTCATGGAAGTGGCGAGGCGCCTACTTCAGATAGCAGAACGACACTTTCTTTCTCTAACGGCTCTACATATAAGGGGAGAAGAAAATACCAAGGCGGACTTCTTAAGCCGCAATCTCCTGAGCCAAGGAGAGTGGTCATTAAAGACTTCCATCTTCGACCTAATTGTGCGGGAAGGGGGTCTACCGGAAGTAGATCTCTTTGCTACCAAAAGCAACAGGAAAGTGAGACAGTTCTGCTCTCTGAATCCCAAAGAACGCCCTCTGGCAGTGGACGCTCTTCTATTACAGTGGGATTTCAATCTAGCCTATGCATTTCCTCCCCTGTCCTTACTTCCCCTAGTATTGAGGAAGGTCAGGAAGGACAGGGCAAGGATAATATTAATCGCTCCTTTTTGGCCCAGGAGGGCATGGTTTTCATGTCTCAGAAACATGTCGATAGCCGACCCGTGGGTCCTGCCGGACATTCCCGATCTGCTCTCCCAAGGTCCAGTCTACCATCCTCGAGTAGCGGGCCTCCACCTGACGGCGTGGATTTTGAACGGTCGCTGCTGAGAGATAAGGGGTTTTCTGCTAATGTAATTAATACTCTCCTTAAAAGCAGAAAAGAGGTTACAACTAGGATCTACGCTAGGGTTTGGAAGAAATTTCTTCAGAGCTCGGCGGTTGTAGCAGGGGACACAACACCGATAACCCAGATTCTAGAATTCCTACAAAAGGGTCTGGACTTAGGTCTCTCCACAAGCACCCTTAAGGTGCAAGTTTCAGCTTTGGGGGCACTCTTTAGTTGCAACATCGCAAATAATTACTGGGTCAGTAGATTCATTAAAGCTGCGGGTAGGTCGAGACCCATAGTGAAGGTGAGAATCATGCCATGGGACTTAAATCTTGTTCTCACTGCTTTAACACAGCCCCCTTTTGAACCTATATCAGCAGCATCAATAAAAATTCTTTCCTTAAGACCGCTTTCCTGGTAGCATTAACCTCGGCTAGGAGGGTAAGTGACATCCAGGCACTATCTAGACTATCTCCTTACACTCAGGTCCTGAATGACAGGATAATACTTAGACCGGATCCGGCATACCTACCTAAGGTGTCTTCCGCTTTCCACAGAACACAGGAAATTATTCTCCCTTCGTTCATCCCTAATCCATCTAATCAAAAAGAGATGAAACTTCATACTTTAGATGTTAGAAGATGTCTGCTGCAATATTTGGCAGTCACTGATCCCTGGAAAAGGGACAATGCATTGTTTGTCTCTTTTCAAGGAATTAACAAAGGCCGTAGATTAACAAAGAGCTCATTGGCCAGATGGATTAGGGAAGCAATTTCTCTGGCATACACCTCGAGGGGCAAGCAGCCACCTGAGAGGCTAAGGGCGCATTCCACTCGAGCTGTGGCGACTTCATGGGCAGAAAGGGCAGAAGTCTCGATTGACCAGATATGTAAGGCAGCTACGTGGTCTTCTCCACACACGTTTTACACTCATTATAGATTAGATTTGGGTGCTTCCTCAGACCTTTCTTTCGGACTAAGGGTGCTGCAGGCAGTAGTCCCTCCCTAAGTAGTTATTACTCTCTGTAATTCTCTCTGTAGTGCTGTCATGGACGTTCGAATAAAGTCTAAGTTACTTACCGTTAACGGTATTTTTCGAAGTCCATGACAGCACCCTTACATTCCCACCCAGGTTCTATGTGCACTTCTTCCGCTTATGTAGTCCACATGTAATAAACAATTGATTAATGTTACTGTGTGATGCATACATTTTTTTTGCTGTTATACCATTTAACCTTGATGTCCTCTTATGCTCTGTAATCCAACTGATGTGTGGGAGAGGTGCCGCCCTTTTATATCTGTAGGTTTCCTGTTCCTAAGGGGCGGATCCCCTCTCTCTGTAGTGCTGTCATGGACTTCGAAAAATACCGTTAACGGTAAGTAACTTAGACTTTCTCTGAGAAACAGGGAGGTCGGAAATGAAATCCATAGAGATATGGGTCCATGGTCTCTTGGGCACAGGCAATGGCATCAACAAACCACTAGAGCGAGAGCAAGGCTTGGAGTGAGAGCAAGTCCCGCAGGACTGCACAAATTCCCTGACGTCACGAGACAAAGTAGGCCACCAAAAGGACTGACTAACCAAGTCTCTGGTACCAAAAATTCCGGGATGACCGGCCAACGTGGAACAATGAATCTCAGACATCACACTCTTTTTCCACCGGTCTGGGACAAACAATTTCCCAATAGGGCAGCGCTCGGGTTTATCCTCCTGACACCCTTCCAGAGCCAGTCTCAAATTGGGCGAGATGGCGGAAAGAACTACACCCTCTTTCAAAATAACAGCAGGATCAGATAACTCAGGAGAGTCCGCAAGGAAACTCCTCGAGAGGGCATCCGCCTTAACATTCTTAGTGCCAGGAAGAAAGGAAACCACAAAATTAAAACGTGTGAAAAACAAGGCCCACCTGGCCTGTCTAGGATTAAGTTGCTTGGCTGATTCCAGATAAACCAGATTCTTATGGTCCGTGAGGACCACCACCTGATGTTTGGCTCCCTCCAGCCAATGTCTCCACTCTTCAAAAGCGCACTTCATGGCCAATAACTCCCGATTACCCACGTCATAATTACGTTCAGTTGGAGAAAATTTTCGAGAGAAAAAGGCACAAGGGTTACTTTTAGAGGTCTCTGGATCTCTTTGGGACAAAACGGCACCTGCCCCAATTTCAGAGGCATCAACCTCCACCTGAAATGGCAGAGAAACATCAGGCTGCCGTAGAACAGGAGCAGAAGTGAATCTCTGCTTAAGTTCCTGAAACTCAGAGACTGCCTCAGGAGGCCAATTCACCACATCAGAACCCTTTTTGGTCAAATCAGTCAATGGTTTAACAATAACAGAGAAATTACCAATAAATTTACGATAAAAATTGGCAAAACCCAAGAATCTTTGAAGAGCCTTTAATGAAGTAGGTTGGACCCAATCACAGATGGCCTGAACCTTGACCGGGTCCATTTCAATAACAGATGGGGACAAAATGAATCCCAGAAATGAGATCCTCTGTACGCCAAAAAGACACTTTGATCCCTTCACATACAGAGCATTCTCTCTCAAAATCTGGAACACAGTCCGAACATGTTTCACATGAGAGTCCCAGTCATTGGAAAAAATCAAGATATCATCCAAATAAACAATCAGAAATTTATCCACAAAATCCCTGAAAATGTCATTCATGAAGGACTGGAAGACAGAAGGAGCATTAGTGAGCCCAAAGGGCATCACTAGGTACTCAAAATGCCCCTCTGGGGTATTAAATGCCATCTTCCATTCATCCCCGTGCTTAATGCGAATAAGGTTATATGCCCCCCTGAGGTCAAGCTTGGTAAACCAAGTAGCACTTTTCACCCTGGAAAACAGGTCAGAAATCAAGGGTAACGGATATTGATATTTCACAGTGATATTGTTCAAGAGACGATAATCAATACACGGCCTTAATGAACCATCCTTTTTGGCCACAAAGAAAAAACCGGCACCCAAGGGTGAAGAGGATGGTCTGATATGACCCTTCTCCAATGACTCCTTGATATAAGACCGCATAGCGTCATGTTCAGGTACAGACAAGTTAAAAAGGCGACCTTTAGGGAATTTACTACCAGGCACTAATTCAATAGTGCAGTCATAGCTCCTATGGGGGGGCAAGGATGCAGATTTACTTTCGCTAAACACATCAGAAAAATCAGTCAAAAAGTCAGGAACATCCTGAGCCTGGGGGAGGCAGAAAAAACAGGAGTGTTGGTATTAACACATTGGCAGCCCCAACTGGTTACAGACACAGATTTCCAATCCAAAACAGGATTATGAGACTGTAACCAAGGGAAACCCAGTACGATAATGTCATGCAGATTATACAGCACCAAAAATTTGCAACTCTCCTGATGATCAGGTTCAACCCTCATTATCACCTGAGTAGAAAACTGAGGTTTATTCTCAGCCAAAGGGGTAGAATCGATCGCCAGTAGGGGAATAGACTTCCGTAGGGGTATCAAGGGAAACCCACAACGTTTAGCAAAATCAAAATCCATCAGGTTAATAGCTGCTCCCGAATCAACAAAAGCCTGAGCAGAAAATGTGGACAGGGAGCAAATCAGGGTAACAGTCAACAAAAATTTAGTCTGAACACTACCCAAGACAACTGAACGTGCAAAACGTCTTCCCCGCTTAGGGCAGACTGAAATAGCATGAGAGGCATCACCACAGTAAAAACATAACCCATTGCGTTTTCGAAACTCATGACGCTGTGCCCCAGAAGCCACTCTATCACACTGCATGGGTTCAGAAGCTGGTTCACAAGGCAACACTGTTCCACGCATACCTCTACGCTCACGCAAACGTCTGTCAATTTGAATCGCTAATGACATAGAATCATTGAGACCAGAGGGGACAGGGAATCCCACCATAACATCCTTTACATTCTCTGACAGACCCTTCCGAAAAAGGGCTGCCAAAGCATCGTCATTCCATTTGGTCAGGACTGCCCACCTTCGGAATCTCTGACAGTATAACTCAGCGTCCTCAAGCCCCTGATTTAATGTCAACAAGGCTTTTTCAGCTTGATCAGTGACATTAGGCTCATCGTACAATAACCCCAGAGCCTGAAAAAATGCATCAACATTACTCAAAACTGGATCCCCAGGTGTCAGGGAAAAAGCCCAATCCTGAGGATCTCCGCGCAGGAGAGAGATGACAATTTGAACCTGCTGTGCTGCGTTCCCTGAGGACTTAGATTTCAAGGCAAAAAACAACTTACAGCTATTTTTGAAATTCAGAAATTTAGCTCGATCCCCTAAAAACAAATCTGGCATGGGAATCCTAGGTTCCACAACAGGCAACCCTGCAAGATAGGTAGCAATACTCCGAACTTCAGTGGCAAGCTGATCCACACTGCCAGACAACTGTGCAAACTCCATTGAGAGAAAAAAAAAATCCTCCTCAGCATTCAGAGAAACAGAGGGAAAAAAAAAAAAAATCTCTGACAACTCTGACAATCTTCTTTCTTTAACACTATTTTTCCCTTCTGTGAGTACCATACAAATATCAGTTTTTGGGCCGGTGATACTGTTATGATTTGGTAGCTGAGGAGAGCAGGCAAAAAAAGGAAATACACCAGAGAGGTTGGAATCTATGGGATTGCAGTACCCTGACTAACCACCACAACCAAAGGCAGCCGTGGAGCGCACTTACGTTGGTCCTAGACGCCTCGTCACAGCCCGAGAAGCCAACCACACCCAAAGACAGAAAGAGGAAAACTATCTGCCCCGGAGCAGATCCCCAAAGAACACAGAAAGCCCCCAAACATGTAATGGCGGCTAGACAAGAGGAAACACAGACACAGACAGAAAACAGTATGAGCAAACGTTGGGGCCCAAACTTCCTAAACAGAAAAGGATAGGAAGGACACTCACTGCAATCCCAAAAAACCCTGAAAAGTACCAACTCTACTAATTACAAAAACACCTGAGATCACACGACCTCCACCACCCAAACCAGTTCTCTGGTGCAACAAAACCAAACAGCAGCCACCGCAAAAACTGGAAAAGTCAAATGAACAAACAACAGTGGCTGAACTAAACTTAGAGGAGCACAAGCCCCCGGAGGGGACCCGGCAGACCCCCACAGAAGTGCAGGACAAAATGCAAAAAGCAAGCACAAAAAAATAAAAGAAGAAAATGTCTTATCTGTTAGCAGAAGATGCAGGTACGAAACAGCAAGCTACAAAGTGAACAGGAATCAAAGATGAGACCAGAACAATTGATCACCGGCAACCCTGATGGGAGGGAACCTCCCTTATATAAGACCAGTCAGTAACACCTGATCGCCAATCTTCACAATCTTCATTGGATAGTTCAGTACTGTTTGTAACCACCAGAGGGAGCTTCTGCTCAGAATTCATTTCTAGCACATTCACAACAGATGGGCTTCCAGGGTTGCTGAGCGAAGATGGAAAAAATCCCGCTCTACCGAGCACTTAACCGCATACAAGCAGTCCCTCACCAGCTTCAAGTCCACGCTCACTGCCGCAAAACAAACTTACTTCTCATCTCTCATATCCTCCCTGTCTCACAACCCCAAACAGCTCTTCAACACTTTCAATTCTCGACTCTGTCCCCCAGCACCTTCTCCTTCTCCTCTCATTTCTGCTGAAGACTTTGCCTCTTTCTTTAAGCAGAAGATTGATACGATCAGAGAAAGCTTTGGCCCACAGCCCCCATTGCCCCTCTTAGCTGCTCAGCCCTGTCCCTCCAAAACCAACTTCTCCACCATGACAGAAGATCAGCTCTTCACCCTCCTATCAAGATCACACCTCACCACTTGCATTCTTGACCCGCTCCCATCCTACCTCATCCCTAGCCTCGCCACAGTCTTCACCCCTACTCTAACACACCTCTTCAACCTCTCACTTACAAATGGTGTCTTCCCCTCATCCTTCAAACATGCCTCGATCACACCCATTCTCAAAAAGACCTACCTTGACCCATCCTCTGTGTCTAGCTATCGCCCGATATCTGTTCTCCCTTATGCGTCAAAACTACTGGAACAACATGTCTATCTTGAACTGTCCTCCCACCTCTCCTCCTGCTCCCTCTTTGACCACTTACAATCAGGCTTCCGACTGCATCACTCAACTGAAACTGCCCTAACTAAAGTCACCAACAACCTACTAACCGCCACGAGCAAGCGACACTACTCTGTTCTCCTTCTCCTGGACCTGTCTTCTGCCTTCGACACTGTGGACCATTCCCTCCTGCTACAGATTCTCTCATCTCTTGGCATCACAGGCTTGGCCCTATCCTGGATCTCATCATATCTAACAAACCGAATATTCAGTGTCTCCCTCTCCCACACTACCTCCTCACCTCGCCCCCTGTCTTTCGGTGTTCCTCAAGGCTCAGTTCTAGGACCCCTACTCTTCTCCATCTACACCCTCGGCCTGGGACAGCTCATAGAATCCCATGGTTTGCAGTATCATCTCTACGCCGATGACACGCAGATCTACCTATCTGGACCTGACCTCACCTCCTTACTGACAAAAATCCCACAATGTCTGTCTGCTATTTCCGCTTTCTTCTCTGTTCGCTTTCTAAAACTGAACATGGACAAAACAGAATTCATCATTTTCCCCCATCTCACTCTACCCTCCCTCCAGACCTATCCATCAATGCCAGTGGCTGCTCACTTTCCTCAGTCCCGCATGCTCGGTGCCTTGGGGTGATCCTCGACTCTGCCCTCTCTTTCAAGCCACATGTCCAAACCCTTGCCTCCTCCTGCCATCTCAAACTCAAAAATATTTCCCGGATCCGTGCATTCCTTGACCATGAAACCACAAAAACACTAGTGCATGCCCTCATCATCTCCCGCCTCGACTACTGCAACCTCCTACTCTCTGGCCTCCCCTCAGCACTCTGGCACCACTCCAATCCATCCTGCACTCTGCTGCCCGACTAATCCACCTGTCTCCCCGTTATTCTCCAGCCTCTCCTCTCTGCCAAGCCCTTCATTGGCTTCCTATCATCCAGAGGCTCCAGTTCAAAACTCTAACTATGACATACAAAGCCATCCACAACCTGTCTCCTCCATACATCTGTGACATGGTCTCCCGGTACATACCCACACGCAACCTTCGATCCTCTCAAGATCTCCTCCTCTACTCCCCTCTTATCTCTTCTTCCCACAACCGCATACAAAACTTCTCCCTTGCCTCCCCATACTCTGGAACTCTCTACCCCAACACATCAGACTCACGCCTACCATAGAAACCTTCAAAAAGAACCTGAAGACCCACCTCTTCCAACAAGCCTACAACCTGCAGTGATCCTCAGTCTACTGAACCACCACACGACCAGCTCTACCCTCTCCTAGTGTATCCTCACCCTTCCCTGTAGACTGTGAGCCCTTGCGGGTAGGGTCCTCTCTCCTTCTGTTCTTGTGTGTACCTTGTATTGCTCACGTTTATTGTACTTGTCTATATTTGCCCCTTTTCACATGTAAAGCGCCTTTGAATAAATGGCACTATAAAAATGTATAATAATAATAATAATAAGTCAGTGAATATTTGTATGCTTGGTATTTCAGTTTACCCTTGTTTGTCTTGCCTTGTTCATTGGGTAGGTGTACTGTGGTGCGCAGTAACGCCCCTCTTCCCTGGGTGGGGTAATAGAACAGATGGAGGGCTGATTCAGGAGATAAGGCAAGGGTGGCAGCCCCGAGATATTCATGTTCAGATGTATCCTGGGGAATAGGGCGAGCAAGGGCGCCCCCTAGTGGTAGGGACAGTGAAGGAACCCCTAGTCCCTCGACAGCTGAGTCGTGATATTGAGGCTAGCAGACCTCAGAAATAGATGGTCTTAGGCTGGAGTCACACTTAACATATGAAAAATTGGTTTGAGTCACCCTGCCGAGAGTTGCACGATTTTTCACACCTAGCATCCGATTTACAAGGACTTTTTTCTGGGTCTTTGTGTTTTTTTACAATGTGACTATGGGGTTAGTAATAGGGGTGTCTTATTGACACCTCTCCATTACTGACCTCGGGGCTTGATGTCACCTGACAATACAAAGGTAACATCAACCCCTACAACTATCACCCGACTTGTCACCGCTACAAGGCAAGTGGGAAGAGCGAGGCTAAGTGCCAGAATTTGCGCATCTTATAGATGGGACTTTTCTGGGGTGGCTGAGAGCTGATGTTTTTATCCTGGGGGGGCAGTATCCATGGCCCCTTCCTAGGCTATTGATATCAACCCGTAGCTGTCTGCATAGAGTTTTCTTGTTATTAATTATAGGGGAACCCTACATCATTTTTTTATGGTCCCCCATTTTAATAGCCAGTAAAAGCTAAATATACAGTTGTGAGCTTATATTAATAGACTGGGAAGCTCCATGGGTATTACCGCCTTCCCAGGCTATAAACATCATCCCCCAGCCATCAGCTTTTCCTCTGCTGGTTATGAAAATTGCGCGGTAGCCCACACCATTTTTTTCATAAAAATAATATTTTATTAATTAAATACATGTACAGTAAGCTGCACACACTGTACTAATTGTATTTGTCACATACATCTATATATCTACCTATTCTATTTGTATTTACTGTATGTAATCCATCTCTTCTATCCTGTCCGCTCCTGCAGTGATTTTACGGTACATGGCACATGTATTGCCGGCTTTTCTTGTATCTATCTATGCGATATAAATAAATAAATATATATATATATATATGTATGTGTGTGTGTCACTGACATCTATATATCAATGTATTCTATGTGTATATACAGATGTGCTCAAAAGTTTACATACCTCGGCAGAATTTTTGCTTTCTTGGCCTTTTTTCAGAGAATATGAATGATAACACCAAAACTTTTTCTCCACTCATGGTTAGTGGTTGAGTGAAGCAATTTATTGTCAAACTGGAGGTAAACTTTATATCTCCGATCACAGCTGAGCAGTCACACTGTCTTTTGACAGTGTGGGAACAGCGGCTCTCTGACTGGCGGGGATGATTTCACCACCGATCAGAAGCGGTGTTTGCCGCGCTGTCATGCACATAACAGCATGGCAAACACTGGATGTTCGGGCCCCCATTAAAGTGAATGGGGTCTGGGTTCGGGTCTGGGTACTGTTCTGGTACCTGAACCTGAACTTTTTGTAACTGTTTGGCCGAACCCGCCAGACCAGAACATCCAGGTGTCCGCACATCTCTAATATTCTCTGAAAAAAAGGCCAAAAAAGCAAAAGTTCTACGGGGTATGTAAACTTTTGAGCACAACTATACCTATTCTATCTATTCTATTCTAACCTGTCACTCTGTGATTTTACTTTATGCGGCACATGAATTTCTGGCTTTTCAAAGGATGCTGGCGCGTAAAATTCGGACAGCACTTGCATGGTCCAAGAGCTGTGCGATTTTTTTTTTCTCGCACTCATAGGCTTGCATTGGCGACTCTCGGACAATATACGAGTACAATCGCAGCATGCTGTGATTTTACATGCGTGATGAATACACCCGAGAAAATAAACAGTGATGTGAGCAGCCCCATAGATTAACACTGGGCAGAGTGCTATGCAATGTTTTCTCGCATAGCACTCGCCCGTATTCTACGGTAGTGTGACGCCGGCCTAAAAGTCATACTTGCCAACATCTGCTACATTATCTGTATTCAGAGAGTTCTCACTGTATTATATTATGTGTAATCAGAGTTATTATCACTGCATTATCCGTGTTGTTACGTAGGACTGCAAGTAATATCTACTACATTATGTGTACTCAGAGAGTCATCTGTGTTGTTACATAGGGCTGCAGGAGACATCTACTACATTATGTGTTCACAGAGAGTTACCTGTGTTGTTACATAGACTACTATATTTGCATAAAGAGTGATGTGCCTTTACTTTTGGTTTTCATGATTTTTTTTTCCTCATTGAGTAAGAAGTACATGACTGGGTAAGGTAAAAGGTCATGGTTTATCCCAAAAGTTTTGCTGCTGCACAAGTCACATTCTTTAAAATGGATGTCCAGGCTTGGGACTCAAGTCTGTAGTCAGTCTGTGACTGTGGATATGTGAATCCTTACAGCATGCACATTGCACACCAACACAGGATTCTCAGGTGTCAGGAGTGGGCGGTCATGTGACCCCAAGGATGCGATTTGCATACTTCCGATCATACATTCCGACTAGATGTGCCCAGCGTCACTCAATTCACTTGTAATGAGCAAGGCTGTGCACAACTAGTTGGCATGTGAACGCATGTATGCATATTGCATACTTACAGGACTAAGAGCGGCTATGCTTGAAACGTGTAGCTGAGTCGCCCGCCAGGGCCGTGGGGTACTCGGACCCGAGCCTGTTGATTTCTATGGGGATGTCACGGCGGCCCTGGGCGCTCACCCAAAAAGGGGGGATTTACAGGGGAAATGTTAGTGATTCGAGATGCCATCTGTGGTGTCTGGTGAGGCTCACCAGCGCTGCAGCAGTCCACTGAGGGCGGTGTTTTGGCAGCTTAGATGGTATCGCTCCCCACAGGTGGAGCAGGCTCTCAGGGCAGCGTATATGGAAGGATGCAGGACGGAGGGAACCCAGCCGGGTAAGAACAAGAATGAGAGCACACACGCAAGTCACTTCTGTACCTTTACTGGAATTAGTGCAGGAACATCCCGGAGCACTGTAGGGTGAAGGGTTCACGTCCGGATTTTCCCCAGTGAGCAGGTGTAGGGCCTCCTGTTGCTAGCCTCTCTGTAGTAAGTTTCTGACCTGCCTGGAGCTAGGCCTAACTTTGTTTCTGTCCTGCACCGGCTGACTTTGTGGTAGAGCCTTCTCCTGGAGTACATACTCCCTGCTTGTAGGGCCTCCGTGTCTCCTGGCTCTGTTACGTATCAGCTCTTGGGTGATCCTGGGACCTGTAGTTCTCCAGGAATTCCGGTTGTGTCTTACTGGGTCGTAGAGATCCCTGTAAGCTCGGACCCGGTGTCCGGTGTGTGCTTTCTGGGGTGAGCTGGTAAAGCTCCTCTGCCAACAATTCTACTCACTCCTCTAGCCCTCGGCCTACTCGGGCCCTCACTAGGCTATACACACTGGCAGTTAGCTGGCTGCCTCTTCTGCTGCTCTTTAAAGCGTCGGCACGCTCCTAGCTCGCTGGACTGAGCTACTTGAGTCTAGCTTGCAGCAGACTATTGGCTGTGCTCTCTACTAGACTTTACTAGACTTCTCTTCTGCTAGACTCTGTCCTTACTGCCTCCACCCTCCTTTATATATCCCTATCAGGGCTCCCTTTGGTGGTCTGAGGTAGGGTGGAGGTGTGTGTATGCTCTGAGGACCTCATGTGGAGAAATCCTTTACTGCACCCTTCTAGGATCTGTGGCACTAAGCACAGCTGGGCGCCACATAGCCCCTTGTCCTTTTATTCTCATTGTATGTTTTCATTTTCCCCTATTTTTTAACTATGTTGCTAATAAAATAATGTTTTAACCCCTTAGTGTCAGAGCCAATTTGGTACTTAATGACTAGAGATGAGCGAATTTATTCGGATTTTGGCCCTGAATCTGATTTTTGCATATTCGGGCCATATTCGAACCCTATTCGGACTGAATGTATGTCTTATGTTCGGTTCCGAACATATTCGGAAATTTCTACTCCCATTGACTCTAATGAAGTTCGGCTGTGTTTGACGAATATTGCAAAAATAATATTCGAATCTGATCGTATTCGGAACCGAATCTGAACAAATTCGCTCATCTCTATTAATGACCAAGTCAATCATTACAATTCTGACAACTGTCACTTTGAGGTTATAGCTCTGGAACGCTTCAACGTATCCCGCTGATTCTGAGATTATTTTTTTCTGACATATTGTACTTCATGTTAGTGGTAAAATTTCTTTGATATAACTTGCAAATGCAAAAAATGCAAATTTGGCAAAAATTTTGAAAATTTAGCAAGTTTCAAACTTTTAATTTTTGTACCCTTAAATCAGAGAGATATGTCACACAAAATAGTTAATAAATAATATTTCCCACATGTCAACTTTACATCAGCGCAATTTTGGAAACATAATTTTTTTTTGTTAGGACATTAAAAGGGTTAAAAGTTGACCAGCAATTTCTCATTTTTCTAACAAAATTTACAAAACCATTTTTTTAGGAACCACCTAACATTTGAAGTGAGTTTAGGGAGTCAATATGTCACAAAATATCCAAAAGTGACACCATTTTAAAAACTGCACCCCTCAAGGTGTGCAAAACCACATTCAAGAAGTTTATTAACCCTTCAGGTGCTTCATAAGAACTAAAGTAATGTGGAAGGAAAAATGGACATTTTAATTTTTTCACAAAAAATTAACTTTGGAAGCAATTTTTTTATTTTCACATAGGTATCAGGAGAAAAAAAAAAATCACAAAATTTGTTGTGCAATATCTCCTGAGTACACCAATACCCTATATGTGGGGGAAAGTCACTGTTTGGGCGCATGGCAGGGCTCAGAAGGGAGGGAGCACCGTTTGACTTTTTGAATGGAAAATTGACTGGAATCGATGGCGGGCACCATGTCGCGTTTGGAGACCCCCTGATGTGCCTAAACAGTGGAAAATCTCCAATTCTAACCACAAACCTAACCCTAACACACCCCTAACCCTAATTGTAATCCCAACCATAACTACAACCATAACCCTACCCCAACCCTAACCCTAGCCCCAACCCTAAACCTAGCCCAACCCTAACCCTAGCCCCAACCTTAACCCTAGCCCCAACTCTAACCCTAGCCTAACCCAACCTTAACCTTAACCCTAACCTAAACCCTAGCCCAACCCTAACCCTAGCCCAACCCTAACCCTAGCTCTAGCCCCAACCCTAACCCTAGCCCAACCCTAACCCTAACTGAAAAATGGAAATAAACATATTTTTTATTTTATTATTTTTACCTAACTAAGTGGGTGATAAAGGGGGATTTGATTTACTTCTTTTTATTTTGATCACTGTGATAGGGTCTATCACAGTGATCAAAATAAACCAATAGGAAAAATTTCCTATTGTTGCCGGGTGATGGCTGGCAGATCTAGGCGGACTGCGCATGTGCCAGCCATTTTCTTCCCAGAAGAAGACGCCGGTGGACTGGGACATCACCGGGGATGCAGGATGGTCCAGGGACACCGGAGGTACTGGGGGGATTGGGGGACCCCATTTCTCTCTAGATCACATAAGAGGAGAGAGAAATTAAATAGGAAATCAGACTTTTATTTTGCGGTCGCTGTTGTTCCGTGAATAACGGTGATTGCAACACTGCGGTTGGTAAAAACCGACCCGAATCATGTTCTCCAAAGTCTCACCTACCCTTGGTAGCCGAGACCCCGGGGGATTTCCCAACGCTGGGGGGCGCTATAAACTTATTTCTTAGCGCCGTTAAAAAGCGGCGCTGAGGAATCAGTACCCTTAACTACCGCCGTTAAAAGGCATATCAGCTGTCATTAAGGGGTTAATATACTTACCTCGTTTCCTGTGGATGCTGGATTTTTCCATTTTGCTGCTATGCATATTGCATACTTGCGGTCACTTGCCGGCATAGGAGAAACCCAACAGCATGCACCATGCGCGTTGTGATGATTCTCAAGTCTGCAGTCACATAGAGTGACTTCATGTTTTAGCCCCAAGCCTTGACAAGCCTTTTAACGTCCCTGAAGGTTTCCAAAAGGTAAATTTGACTGAAAGTAAACTACAGACACTCTCAGGTAGTCGCCGCTATACTGATTAAAATGATACCTAGGTTGATGAAATCCATCTTATGGTTGTTCTTTAATCTTTATTTGTAGTTTTCAGTTAATAATATTGCTCTTGCTCTGGGGCGGTCCGTGGGGGGGTCTTTATGTGGTGCTCTGATTAGGAATTCATCAGTATAGCTTCTGACAGATCACTGATCCCTCAGTGACCCACCCCCTATTTTACATACTGCATAGAATTATGGTTTGAAAAAAAAAATCATATTCATCAGACAGGCGCCGGTGGTGATGCCTACGCTGTAGCATGATACGGTGGATAATATGCCTGTTTTCATTTATTTAGACATATACAGTATATACTCATGTATAAGCCGAGGTTTTGAGCACATTTTTTTTTGCTGAAAATGCCCCCCTTGGTTTATACACAAGTCATTGTCCTAGAAAGACGGCGGGAGGGGGAGCGGCGGAGCAGCGGGTCACAGAGTTAGGAGGCGGCGGTTGTGGCTGTAACTGTGCCCGCTGCTAAAGAGCAATGAATATTCAGTGCGCTGGCAGTGAATAGTAATTTCTCTTACAGCTTGCACAGTTACAGCCGCCGGCTTCCAGCACACATCCTACTTACCTTCCCTGCGCGCCGTCGCTGCATCTCGTTTGTTCCGGCAACAGCAGTTCTTCCAGCCCAGCGATCACATGGCCCCACTCATTTAGGTGGAGTGAATATTCTTTACCTTAATGAGCGGGGCCACGTGATCGCTCGGCTGGAAAATGCTGCTGGCACCGAACAAGATGCAGCGAGGGCGCGCAGGGAAGGAAAGTAAGATGCGTTTTTTTTAATAGGAACCAAGCATACAAGGTTAGGGATAAGGAGTCATGCATACAAGGATATAGGGATAAGGAGCCCTTCATACAAGGACAGGTACGGGGGAGCCATGCATATAAGGACAGGGATGGGGAGCCATAAATACAAGGACGGGACGGGGAACCATGCATACCAGGATAGGGATGAGGGGACAATGCATACCTGGCTTAGACTCGAGTCAATCAGTTTTCCCAGTTTTTCGTGGCTTATACTCGGGTCAGCTTATACTCGAGTACATATGGTAGTTTTGTTGTGAAAAAAATTATCCTAATCAAAATGGCGCCGGCGAAAATGCTTGCGCAGTAGCATCCATTGCATTCCTACGGATGCTACTGCAAAGGTGCCGCCGGAATCATTTTACTTGAGAAAAAAAATAGGCTCCATCAACACAAAAGCCCCGCCCACAGGCCGCGTTGAAGCATGAGAATATCATTAACTGAAAACTACAAATACAGATTAAACAACAACCACAAGACTGATTTCATCAACCAAGGTATCATTTTAATCAGTATAATGGCGCCAACCTGACACTATCTATAGGTTACTGTGTACAATCCTGCTGACAGGTTCCCTTTAAGTGCACATAGTGTGCACATCTCTAAATCCAACCTGGACTGCAGAAGGCTAAAAATGAAAATGGGCCAGGAAGGGAAGGACAGGGTCTACTACCAAACCTGCATACAATGCAATAAAAATTCAGGAGCAGAAAAAGAATTTACTAAAACCCTCTTAGCAAACTACACTTTCCAATAATATCCAGCTATCCTGGATTCCTTATTCTTTTATTTAGCTTTTATGGATTCATTATACCTCATCTAGTGATCCTTGACCACTTGTCCTGTCATTATCTGACATCACAAAACGCTGATGAGGGGAGCGCTGAGGCCTCTTTGGATCTGTGAAGTAGTGTTGTCATTGTGCCACCTGTGTCAGTACACTGAGGTTCTGTTTAGGGTACTGGTGTTTTGTTGGCTACAGGTCTTAAAGGGTTATTAGCTTCTTCATGAATTGGTACAGTCGGATAGTGCTTGTAAACAGAAGCAATTTTGCAATTTCCTGATTGCTCAAATATGCATCCTTCGTTTAGACATTAAATTTATTTTCATTTATTTACAATTCGTTGCCTCGGAGACCGACCAACTTTACTAGACAGCTGAACATGTGCACCGCCGTTCTTTCTATTGATCTTGTAACCAGTAGTCAGTCTCCAAGGCAATGAGCTGTACAGTGGGTACGGAAAAGTATTCAGACCCCTTTAAATTTTTCACTCTTTGTTTCATTGCAGCCATTTGGTAAATTCAAAAAAGTTCATTTTTTTCTCATTAATGTACACTCTGCACCCCATCTTGACTGAAAAAACAAAAATGTAGACATTTTTGCAAATTTATTAAAAAAACAAACTGACATATCACATGGTCATAACTATTCAGACCCTTTGCTCAGACACTCATATTTAAGTCACATGCTGTCCATTTCCTTGTGATCCTCCTTGAGATGGTTCTACTCCTTCATTGGAGTCCAGCTGTGTTTGATGATACTGATAGGACTTGATTTGTAAAAGCACACACCTGTCTATAAAAGACCTCACAGCTCACAGTGCATGTCAGACCAAATGAGAATCATGAGGTCAAAGGAACTGGCCAAGGATCTCAGAGATAGAATTGTGGCAAGGAACAGATCTGGCAAGGTTACAATAGAATTTCTGCAGTACTCAAGGTTCCTAAGAGCACAGAGGACTCCATAATCCTTAAATGGAAGACGTTTGGGACCACCAGAAGTCTTCCTAGACCTGGCCGTCCAGCCACACTGAGAATTCGTGGGAGAAGAGCCTTGGTGAGAGAGGTAAAGAAGAACCCCAAGATCACTGTGGCTGAGCTCCACAGATGCAGTAGGGAGATGGGAGAAAGTTCCACAAAGTCAGCTATCAGTGCAGCCCTCCACTAGTCAGGCTTTATGGCAGAGTGGCCGATGGAAGCCAGACATTTGAAAACCAACATAGAGTTTGCTAAAACACACATGAAGGACTCCCAGACTATGAGAAATAGGATTCTGTGGTCGGATGAGACGAAGTTAGAACTTTTTGGTGATAATTCTAACCAGTATGTGTGGCGAAAACTAGGCACTGCTCATCACCTGGCCAATACAATCCCAGCAGTGAAACATCGTGGTGGCAGCATCATGTTATGGGGGTGTTTTCAACTGCAGGGACAGAACGACTGGTTGCAATTGAAGGAAACATGAATGCGGCAAATTGCAGAGATATCCTGGATGAAGACCTCTACCAGAGTGCTCTGGACCTCAGACTTGGCCGAAGGTTCACCTTCCAATAAGACAATGACCCTAAGCACACAGCTAAAATAACAAAGGAGTGGCTTCACAACAACTCTGTGACCATTCTTGACTGGCCCAGCCAGAGCCCTGACCTAAACCCAATTGAGCATCTCTGGAGAGACCTGAAGATGGTTGTCCTCCAACGTTCACCATCCACCCTGACAGAACTGAAGAGGATCTGCAAGGAAGAATGGCAGAGGATCGACAAAACCAGGTGTGAAAAACTTGCATCATTCCCAAGAAGACTCATGGATGTACTAGCTCAAAAGGGAGCTTCTAATCGATACTGAACAAAGGGTCTGAATACTTATGACCATGAGATATTTCAGTTTTTCTTTTTTAATAAATTTGCTCCTCATCTTGACTGAAAAAAAAACAGAAATGCAGAAATTTTTGCAGAGTGTACATTAATGAGAAAAAAAATAACTTTTTTGAATTTACCAAATGGCTGCAATGAAACAAAGAGTGAAAAATTTAAAGGGGTCTGAATACTTCCCATACCCACTGTAAATGAAAGAAAAAAGAGGGCTGCAAATTTCAATAAGCAGTACCATATATACTTGAGTATAAGCCGACCCGAGTATAAGCCGACCCCCTAATTTTGCCACAAAAAATTGGGAAAACTTATTGACTCGAGTATAAGCCTAGGGTGGGAACTACAGCAGCTACTGGTAAATTTCAAAAATAAAAATAGATACCAATAAAAGCAAAATTAAGACATCAGTAGGTTAAATGTTTTTGAATATCCATATTTAATCAGGAGCCCCATATAATGCTCCATACAGTTTATGATGGCCCCATAAGATGCTCCATACAAAATACGCTCCATATAATGCTGCGCAAAGGTTAATAATGGCCCCATAAGATGCTCCATAGATTATCCCCCATATGCTGCTCCATAAAAGTTATGGCCCCATAAGATGCCCCATAGAATAGGCCCCATATGCTGCTCCATAAAGGTTATGGCCCCATAACTGCCCCACAGAATATGCCCCTTATGCTGCTCCATAAAGGTTATGGCCCCATAGAATATGCCCCTTATGCTGCTCCATAAAGGTTATGGCCCCATAAGATGCCTCATAGAATATGCCCCTTATGCTGCTCCATAAAGGTTATGGCCCCATAGAATATGCCCCTTATGCTGCTCCATAAAGGTTATGGACCCATAAGATGCCTCATAGAATAGGCCCCTTATGCTGCTCCATAAAGGTTATGGCCCCATAGAATATGCCCCTTATGCTGCTCCACAAAGGTTATGGACCCATAAGATGCCCCATAGAATAGGCCCCATATGCTGCTCAATAAAGGTTATGGCCCCATAGAATTTGCCCCTTATGCTGCTCCACAAAGGTTATGGCCCCACAAGATGCCCCATAGAATATGCCCCTTATGCTGCTCCATAAGGTTATGGCCCCATAGAATATGCCCCTTATGCTGCTGCTGTGAATAAAAAAAAAATGACATACTCACCTCTCGTCGCTGGGGAGCAGGTGACGGTGTCCTGAGCAGGCGGGGACACCGGCGCGCTATGGTGGCCAGGTGCCGTGTCACCGCTGGCTCAGGCCCCCGACACCTGCGATATTCACCTGTCCCCGTTCCACCGTCGCGCACCGCTTGTCTTCCGGGTCCTCCGGCTGTGAATGTTCAGGCAGAGGGCGCGTCGTGCACTAACTACGTCATCGTGCCCTCTGACCTGAATGTCACAGCCAGAGGACACGAGGACAGAGCGATGCGCGGCGTTGGAATGGGGACATTTGAATATAGCATGGCTCCCCCCATCCTCCCCGTCATACTCACCCCCTCCTGGCGCGTCTCATTGTCTCCGAGACTCCGGTACTGCAGCTCTTCCTTCCATCAGCGGTCACGTGGTACCGCTCATTAAAGTCATGAATATGCGCATATTCATGACTTTAACCCCTTAACCCCCAAGGTGGTTTGCATGTTAATGACCGCACCAATTTTTACAATTCTGACCACTGTCTCTTTATGAGGCTATAACTCTGTAACGCTTCAACGGATCTTCACGATTCTGAGACTGTTTTCTCATGACATATTGTACTTCATGTTAGTGGTAAAGAAATTTTGATATAACTTGCGTTTATTTTTGAAAAAAACGCAAATATGGCAAAAATGTTGAAAATTGTGCAATTTTCAAACTTTGAATTTTTATTCCCTTAAAACAGAGAAATATGTCACACAAAATAGTTAATAAATAACATTTACCACATGTCTACTTTACATCCGCACAATTTTGGAACCAACATTTTTTTTTGTTAGGAAATTATAAGGGTTTAAAGTTGACCAGCGATTTCTCATTTTTACAACAAAATTTACAAAGCCATTTTTTTAGGGACCACCTCACAATTGAAGTCACTTTGAGGGTCTATATGGCAGAAAATACCCAAAAGTGACACCATTCTAAAAACTGCACCCCTCAAGGTGCTCAAAACCACATTCAATAAGTTTATTAACCCTTCAGGTGCTTCACAGGAACTGAAGCAACGTGGAAGGAAAAAATGAATATTTAACTTTTTAGTCACAAAAATTAACTTTTTTTTATTTTAACAGGGGTAAAAGGAGAAAATGGACAGATAAAGTTGTGCAATTTCTCCTGAATACGCCAATACCCCATATGTGGGGGAAAACCACTGTTTGGGCACACGGCAGAGCTCGTAAGGGAAGGAGCGCCGTTTGACTTTTTCAAACCAAAATTGGCTGGAATTGAGATTGGACGCCATGTCGCGTTTGGAGAGCCCCTGATGCACCTAAACAGTGGAAACCCCCCACAAGTAACACCATTTTGGAAACTAGACCCCCTATGGAACTTATCTAGATCTGTTGTGAGCACTTTGAACCCCCAAGTGTTTCACAAAAGTTTATAAAAATGATTTTTTAGTCCCAAATTTTTGATTTTCCCCAAGGAAATTGGACCCCAAAAGTTGTTGTCCAATTTGTCCTGAGTACGCTGATACCAAATATGTGGGCGAGGAAACTGTTTGGGTGCACGGCAGGGCTTGGTAAGGAAGTAATAACGTTTTGGAATGCAGACGTTGATGGGAGTCATGTTCCGTTTGCAGTGCTCCAGATGTGCCTAAACAGTGGAAAACCCCCACAAGTGACCCCATTTTGGAAACTAGACCCCCTAAGGAACTTATCTAGATCTGTGGTAAGCACTTTGAACCCCCAAGTGCTTCTTACAAGTTTATAATGCCCTGGCATGAAAATAAAAAATCCTATTTTTTTCCCACAAAAATTATCTTTTAGTCACCAATTTTTTATTTTCCCAAGGGTAACAGGAGAAATTGGACCACAAATGTTGTTGTACAATTTGTCTATGACTGCTCCTGGCACATAGTGCCGGGTGTCAGCTGTGATAATCAGCTGACACCCGGCCGCAATCAGCTGCCCTCCCCCCGGGAGCGCAGCTGATCGCATTGGACGTACTATCCCTTCCCTGGGAATTAAGTCCCAGGGCACATGGACGGGATAGTACGTCCGATGACAGAAAGGGGTTAATGAGCGGTACCACATGACCGCTGAACACAGGCGCTGGAGACCATGGGAGAAGCAGGGGGGCTGCAGAGACCGTGCCAGGAGGGGTGAGTATATGTGACAGCAGTGCTCCCCCTCCCCTGCCGACCCCCTGGTATATGACTCGAGTATAAGCCGAGAGGGGCACATTCAGCCCTAAAAAATGGGCTGAAAATCTCGGCTTATACTCGAGTATATACGGTAAATTGCAACATTTCTTGTATTTACAAGCTCTATCTAACAATTTCCATCTATAAACATTGGAATAACCCTTTAAGCGACCTATTCATTACCACAGTGAGGATGGCAGGGCATGGTATTGATAGCACCCTTCTCAACTGTGACTGCAACATGATGAAAGAAGCACTCTTCCTATCAAAATTTTTATCCTCTTAATATATTGCAGTCATCATATTATACAGCACTGTGTACTTACAATTGCTAATTTTGCCTTTCTACCCAGTTAATTCTTCTCTTTTCTCTGCTCTATGTAGAAACAGGAAGTATCTTGTCCATGCATTTATCTTCACTTTAATTTTTGACCCAGCTGCGCCTCCCCCCGCCTGCCATTAATTTTTGCAGTAACTTTTGACTTGTACAGGGAAAATTGACATCCTCTTTCTAGATAGAGCTTTGGCTTCAGCTAGTTTGCTTTTAATCATATCATGGCATAGGCCTAATGAAAAAGAGAAGAATTAGCTTGGTAGAAAGGCAAAATTAGCAATTTTAAGTACACTGTGCTATATAATATGATGATTGCAATATATTAAGAGGATATACACTTTGATGGAAGTACTTTTTAAAGTTCTGTTCTCTAGGGGACCCAAGGAAACTATTCAAAAAGTTTCAGAGCATGTTCTTCAGATACTTTTTGCTAGTGACGCTACAGAGTATTCCACTACAACTACAAAGCATATGCTTTGAACACCTCATTCTACTATAAGACTCGAGCTAGGAATCATATTGTAACTTTCTAAATCTTTAAGGTATGTTTCCACGGTCAGGAAACAGTCAGGATTAGCTGCGTGTTTGACGCTGTGCATTGGCGCAGCGTCAAACACGCAGCATCCAGATGTTACAGCATAGTGGAGGGGGGATTTCAAGAAATCCCGTCTCCACTATGCTTCAAAACACGCAGGCGGAAGACCTGCGTTTCCGGACATGCGGCGCGTCTTTTCAGACCGCAGCATGTCCTATTCCCTTGCGGCGACGCTGCGGCGCCGCAAGGGAAATAACACAGGGCTATGCAGCCCTGCGGTCATTCCGCATGTGTTCCGGATGTGTTCCATGAACACATCCGGAATGACCGCGCGTTCAGTAGGGGGCGAGGCTTTTAAAGCGCTGTGTTTCCGGACCATGGAAACACAGCCTAAGATTTAGTCACTGTCATTTTAGCAGTGCATTTGGTGATTCTACATTACTGTGCTCCCTTGAGCAAATGGACATATCAGAAAAAAACACAAATAGCGTACACCTGAACTCCATTTGTGTGATTGCAGTCTATGGCTCCATTTTTAGAGGGAATCAGATGAAATAACCCAAAATCACTGCAGAAATGTAGTGTGAACAGGGCTTTCTTATCTTTCTGTGTGGTTATATTGCTGACTAGATATTTCCTGTAGTTCTGGCACTGGAAACACTGGAGCATTTTATGATTTTTGTCAACTGACAATACAGAAAAAATAGTAAATTGTGCCAATTTACAAAGATTAAAATACCCTGAAGAGAAACCCCCAATATATTTAGGCTTTCTATTTTTATTAGGATTCAGATTTTCGCATGATGTTGTATCTACTATCCTGGGGGGTTATTAGCTGGGTGCTAAATGCAGCAAACTATTAAAAGATTCTGTTTCCAGTAATTCTATTTTTTGAGTGCAGTTATAGTCTTTTCTCTGCACTAAAGAGTTCCAGATGCAAAAACTCAAATTAGTCTGGGAAATGATAAGCTGAAGTATGAACTCAATAAATCCAATCTAGTAGCATATTCTAAGACAATGTTTTGTCCAGTTGATAAGATCCAGCGTTTACTGTACAGTACTGTGTTTTCCATCAGATACTGTTACTAATTATACTATTAGTCATATGTATTGTTATACATAAGCATACAGCAGCCTTTGCATTTCTAAAGAATGACCACTAAACTTTGGAAAAGCTGTTTAGTCATGCACTTATATACAGTGCCTTGTAAAAGTAACCCTAACTTCTTGAATGTTTCTAAATTCTGAGCTCAGTGAGACCCGACTTCTCTGATGAGCATTGTAGTCAGTACCCGGTGCCTGTGAATAGTGGTCACTTTAATGCTATTCACAGTCGCTGGAGCAAGATTCAAGGAACATGAACTACGGCAGAACTTCATGGGGACAGTTTGGGTAATAAATTGGTGAATGAGGCAGTGTCTCTTGTTTTATTTACCGTATGTCTTTTTATATTTTTCAGGTGTCCTTTTGTGGACTACATTGGATTCGGTGGATTACTTTGGACATGTATAGGATTTTTTTTTCTTCAATAAATTGGTGAATGAGGGATAGCGTGAGAGATTCTTTATTCAATAAAATGTTTTTTTTCTGTGTGTGTGTTTTTATTTTTTACTACCGGGTTTGTAATGGGGGTGTATGTAGACACCTCTCTATTACTAACCCCAGGGCTTGATGGCAGCTGTAAATTTTGATAAGTCACAGCTTTCATCAACCCCATAAACCATTACCCCGACTGCCACTGCCTAAGGGCAATCGGGAAGAGCTGGGCAAAATGACAGAATTGGCGCATCTAATGTGCGGACTTGTATTTTTAGGCTGGGATGAGCCCAATAATCAGGGACCATCCCAGTCTGATGATATAAACCCCAGCTGTCTGCTTTACCTTGACTAGTTATCAAAAATAGGGGGAGATCCCATGTCATTTTTTAAATTATTTATTGATTAAATTAAGCCAGTCTAATAACACCTGTGTAAATGAACTTACAATACAACGCATGTGCTTTTTTTAGCTGCTGATTTTTCTCATCTAATACAAGTCTATGGGGAATTTATGTGTGAACAAGAAGCACAACTGGCATGAGATTTCTATTAATCCCATCCACTGTGCTTCTGGTGTACAACGCTATGTCCAGAACACTAGTATTACTGATCATGGGCACGCAGCCAAATTTTTCTACCACATATAATGCTTAGCATTTAGCCCCAAAACTTCTACTTTGGTCTCATCTGACCAGAGCACTTTCTTTCACATGTCATGTATGGGACAGCTATCATGTGAAAGAAGGTCTTCTGGTCAAATGAGACCAAAGTAGAACTTTTAGGGCTAAATGCAAAGAGCTATGTGTGGTGGAAAATTAACACTGAACATCATCCTGAAAACACCATCCTCACCATGAAACATGATGAGGGCAGCATCATGCTGTGGGAAGCTTTCATTGATTCAACAGGGACAGGGAAGTTGGTCAGAGTTTATGGGAAGATAAATGAAGCTAAAGACAGGGAAATCCAGGACAACAAGCTGTTTAAGGCTGTAAAAGACTTGAGGAAGGGGCGTAGGTTTACCTTCCAACAAGACATTGACCCTAAATATATTGCCAGAGTTGCAATGGAATAGCTTAGATCAAACAGTCCAGACTTAAAAATCCCATTGATAATCTGTGGCAAGACTCGAAAATTGCTATTAGCAGACGTTCTCCATCCAATCTCACTGAGATAGAGCTATTTTGCAAGGAAGAATGGGCAAAATGTTTAGCATCTAGATGTGCAAAGTTGATAGAGACATACCCTAAGAGACTTGCACCAGTAATTGCAGCACAAGATGATCCTACAAGGTATTGACTCAGAGGGGCTGAATACAAATGCATGTCACAATTTTCAGGTTTATATTTTCAATATATTTAGAAATATAAGGAAAAAAGAACTGCCAAAACGTGGGTTCAGGGGGTCCACTGTTGCAGGTTGGAGCTCTGGTAAATATGCCTGTCTGTATGCCTAAACTGAGTGTTGCTTAGATATCTGCTTAGTAAACCATATTTGTTTTACTGTCCCTAGTCTGTCTGCTAACAGATGATTAGCAATTATGCTATTACAGCACTATTTCTAATATTTCTAATATCCAAGCCGTCTGGTCTGCACCACACACGTGGGACAATCTCCAGCATCATGTACATGTATTAAGCACTCAGCTCTTTATTGCATATTAACCCTTACTGTCTTGGATGTTCATTATGATGTATATTGCATTGCTAGTGTGATTAGGACTGCAGCATATATTTCCATCATCAATCTTAGGTTCTTACTAGTTTACAGGCTCTATGTGTATAAACCCCTATAAGTGGAGTGATTCTTAATATAAACTCTGCACAGTGTATTTTTCATTTTCAGTTTGTATGTGTTGCCATCTCCTTTTTTTAATTATGTCCTTTTTTTAAATAATTGTTAAAGAAAAATCAATACTTTTTAGACACTATCTTATTTTTCCTTATCAGTTCTTATTTAGAAAACCATGTATCATTTCCTTTACACTTCATAAAAACGTGCTACTTAGTGTTGACATATCACATAAAATCCCAATAAAATACATTGAACTTTATGGTGTAACGTGAAAAAATGTGGAAAAGTTCACTGGGTATGAATACTGTTTCAAAGCAGTGTAAGTGAGGGTGATATTAATGTGTACAAGCAGGCTCAGACTGGCCTACCGGGTAACCAGAGAATTCTCTGGTGGGCCCCTGCGTACGAGTGTGCTCCAATCACCTATATCTGAGCACAATTCTCTTCAATCACTTTGTATGGATAAAGCCAGCATTTCATACAAACTACTTTGTTTATTGTTATATAAAAGCCTAGGGAAATTTGTGACTGACGGTAATATTTCCATGTAACAGATCAGTGGGCATCCAGAGTTAATGTTACTGGAGGGCTTTTGGCATCCCAGCGCAGCACTATGTACAAGTAAGTAGATGTGGCATTAAATAATCTAACAATGTAACAAATCTGAAAACCGTAGTGGCTTTCATTTTCCTGTTAAGAACGGAGTTTAACTACAGTAAGTGCTATGTATGGACAGTTCTGTAGGCCTCTTTGTTAAAGCCATTTGTATGAGGAAATTGGAGCGTAGCTCAGGCCGCATGAATCTAATGACAGGTTCCCCTTTATAATGTAATCAGTTTGTGTAGGGAAATCAGATGACAGATCACTGTCTCATGGCTTCAGATTTTTTTCATCCATAACCACATCCCCTCCCCTACCCCCCAAAGGCAAAAAAGGACACCACAGTAAAAAGAAAATCATAATAGTTTTCCTAAAAATAAGTTAAAAGATCATTTTTGCTTTGGGTAAAATTGAGTTTGACTTTAAAAAAAATTACGGTTATTAAATAGATGCTTTCAAATTTCCTTTAAATGTGACCAGCCTTAAACTAAAGTCACCTTACAAAAGAGCAAACTAATTTTATCAAATGCAACATTCTGCAAAGGCTTACAATGGAAATATGTGTTAGTCCCACGGGCTGTAACATGTGCCTCTCACATGCCCTGCTACCTAATACACTGTAGTGGTTCAGGAAAGCAGCCAAAGGAAATGTACGCTGAGACAAATCTAAACATATACGTGTCAGTGCTGTGGATAGGAGGCAAAAAACTGATACTACTCACTAAGAAGACCAGGGAGAAGAGTTTCAATCTGAGTAGAGGACACATATAAGGCCAGTGTCACTCTTGCGTGTGTGATGCGAGAAACTCGCACGAGTCTCCTCATCAACACCCAGTACTGCCACCGGCAATTGGACCGGAGTGTGCGGCTGTATAGAAATACATGTAGCTGCCCCCTCCGGTCTGAGTGCCGGCGGCAGTGCCGAGTGTTGATGAGGGGACTCGTGCGAGTTTCTCGCATCACACACGCAAGAGAGACACTGGCCTTACCAGAAGAAAAATATACACAGAATAAGTCATAGAACACACCAATGTCCTTGATGCAAAGCAAAATCATATAGTAAGAATAAGAAATGACTATATGAGGACTATACATATCAAAAACTGACCGGCACATCAAAACATAGCTCTTGTCTGAACAGGTTCTAAAATCTAGAGTCACCAACTCATATACATTCAAGAATAAAAGGTAGCACTATAGCTTGAGGACACAAAAAATATGAAAAATGAATTGCATCACTGCCTTAGAAATATGAAAAATTGAGAAGTCTTAGCGCATAAAAAGGCAGACAGACTTTTCTAAGTGAGGATTGGCATAGTTAGGACCTGGTATACGAGAAGAGCCTTAACGTGGCTACCAGGTACACATAAATTGGCCTTTTTATGCGCTAAGACTTCTCAATTTTTCATATTTCTAAGGCAGTGATGCAATTCATTTTTCATATTTTTTGTGTTCGCAAGCTAGAGCGCTACAGTGTGCTACCTTTTATTCTTGAATGTATATGAGGACTACATGATGAATATATTATCAGAACAACATACTGTCCACTACTCCAATCATTAAGGTAGCCCTTAGGTAGCTCATGTATATATTTTTTTATTAAATGTGTGTATATGTGTATGTAATGTATTGTCAGTGTATTAATATACACTGCAGCTTTCTCTGGTGTCCAGAGTTGTTCTGCTCCTCTTCTCAGTGATATCACTGCTTTTCAGACTATCCGGCTTACTCTGAGCACTATGCATGAGCCAGAAGTCTCTTTTAAATGAAAGTTTATGGAGCCTCATTCTGATTTTCCATAGACTTACGTTGTAAAAGGCACTATCGGGACACATAGAGCGCATTGTGACCCTGAGAGTCTGCAGAATAGTGACATCACTGAGAAGAGGAGCAAAACGGCTCTGGACACTGGAGAGCAGTGGTAGGAGAGTACAGTAATACATTCTCATTACATTACATGCACATATACACACATTTAATAAAATAAAATACCTGGGAAGGCTTCTTTAAAGCCATTTCCAAGATATCTGAAAAAATGTAGATAAATATATTTGTAGAGCTACCTTGGTTTACCTAATCCTGCTGCTTGAAGTGGGCATTCCATTCTTGTCAGAAACTACAGCCTCCATAATTAGTTCTTCATAAATCACTCTAATTTAGTGGCTCGTTTAGACATGCCGACTGCGCCCGATTGCCAAGTTTAATGACCTGTTTTGACAGAACGTCCAAAATTTTATATGTACAGAATGATCGTTAATGCAGTCAATCTGTGCGCATAAAACATCGTTATCATCATTATATGTCCTGTTTATACAGCATGTAATGCCAAAAATTATGATTTTTAACCCCTTCCTTGCGTAACCAGTAGAGATGAGCGACTTTGCCTCCGGGAGGGTCGAGTCGGGTTTCGGACCACCCGACTTTACCAAAAGTTGAGTCGAACAAAATCGGCCGACTATTGGCAAAAGTCGGAGTTCCGACCGAAACCTGACCCGACCTCAATGCAAGTAAATGGGGAATAAAAGTCGGCAGTGAGAAGAGGACAGTAAACACACCTACAGTGCCCATTTAAATGCCAACGACATCAATTCTTATTACTTAAAATTGTTGTCAACTTTAATTTACTTTATATTAATAGTAGTAATGCATTGAAAACTGGGGATTATTTGGCTAAAGTTGTGGGGGGGGGTACAGCCCAGTTAGGGAGGTGGAAAAACTGACATGTTGAGGTGTAGGCTGGACGTTCAGCAGCTGCAAATGGAGGAATTGAAGAAGTCAGAGGAAGAGGAGGACAAAGCGAGCCATTTTGCTGGCAACCTATGTGTCATCAGGGGAAGGTGGTACAAAATCCTTTGAAACCCAGGCATGGTTCATTTTAATGAAGGTGAGATCATCTACATTTTGGGTCGACAGCCGGGTCCTTCTTTCTGTCAGGATTGATCCAGCAGCACTGAAGACTCTTTCTGATAGCACACTACCAGCAGGGCAAGTGAGCTCCTTTAAGGCATATTGTGCCAATTCAGGCCAGGTGTCCAGTTTACAGGCCCAGTAGTCAAAGGGCAATGAACTGTGAGGGAGAACATCGATAGGGGAGGAGAGGTAATTTTGAACCATAGTTGACAACTGATGTCTCCTGTCTGTTGCAATCGATTCAGTATTACCAGTCGTGTGAGCGGTACTCGAGAAATTAGTCCACAATCTGGTCATGAAACCCCTGTCTCCAATGCCACTTCAGCTGTGTGCACCAAGAACACCTCTTCCATGTTGCCCAGTATGGATCGTGGTAGAACCTGCACCACTGCTGTGTGCTGGGAATGCCTCTAACAAATGGTTTACCAGAGTTGCTTGTTCGCCAATATTAGCTATAGTTTCTCCTGTGGCATGATGTTCTGTAATTTGCCTTTATAGCGTGGATCGAGGATGCTGGCCAACCAGTAGTCGTCATCCTTCATAATTTTGGCAATGCGGGGGGTCCCTTTTTAGGATCCGCAAGAGATAATCACACATGTGGGCCAATGTTCCAGGTGTTAATGATGCACTGCCAGTGGTGGGTGGAGGAGCACTTTCTGCCAAATCCACATCCCTCCAGTCACACACAAACCCTGTACCTGACCTTGGCAAGCCAACATTTTCTCTTGCCCCCCTGAGAAGCATCCTCCTCCCCAAAATAATCCTCCTCCTCCTCCTCTTCCTCTTCTTCCTCCACCTCGTCCAGGACAGTTCACTGAGCAGACAATGCCTGACTGTCATCAAGGCTTCCCTCATCCTCCTCCTCTGCTGCAGACGCCTGATCCTTAATGTGCTTCAAAGTTTGCATGAGCAGACACATAAGTGGGATGCTCATGCTTATGATGGCGTCATCAGCACTTACCAGCCTTGTGCATTCCAGAAAACACTGAAGGACTTTACAGAGGTCTTTCAGCTTTGACCACTGCATACCCAACAACTCGATGTCTGCCCTCAAACTGGCTGCCCGTGTATCCTCCCACAAATGCATTACAGCCTGCCTCTGTTCACACAGCCTCTCAACCATGTGCATGGTGGAGTTCCACCTTGTTGCAAAGTCTATGATTAGGCGGTGCTTGGGGAGGTGGAGCGATCGCTGCAGCCTCTGCATACGACTGGAGTCTACGGCCGAGCGATGGATATGCGAGCACAGTCTTCGCACCTTATGGAGCAGGGATGGTAACTCCGGATAATTATTTATGAAGCACTGCACCACCAGGTTCAAGGTGTGAGCCAGGCAAGGTATGTGTCTGAGTTTTGTCAGGGCTATGGCCGCCACAAAATTATGGCTGTTATCACTGACTACCTTGCCTGGCTCAAGATGTAGACTGCCCAGCCATGACTCAGTTTCTCGCTGCAAGTAGTCGGCCAGTACCTCCGCGGTGTGTCTGGTGTCGCCCAAAGACATCATCTTTAAAACAGCCTGCTGACGCTTACCACTAGCTGTTTGATAGTGGGACACCTCGAGTGCAACACTGGCAGCTGCGGATGGAGTGCTCGTGCGACTGCACTCTGTTGATGAGCTTTCGCTTCTGGAGGAGGAGGAGGGTCGAACACCTACAGCCAACTGTTGCCTATACCGTGGGCTAGGCAGCACTGTCCCACCGCCGCTGTCCCCTGTGGACCCTGCATCCACCACATTCACCCATTGCGCAGTGATGGACACGTAACGGCCCTGGTCATGCCTACTGGCCCATGCATTTGTTGTGAGGTGCACCTTTCCACTCACTGATTGTTTGAGTGCATGGACAATGCAGTCTTTCACATGCAGGTGGAGGGCAGGGATGGCTTTTCTAGAAAAGAAGTGCCGACTGGGAAGGTCATAGCGTGGGACAGCATAGGCCATGAGCTCTCGGAACGCTGCGCTTTCAACCAAACGGAAGGGCATCATCTCTAATGAGATCAGTTTGGCAATGTAGGCGTTCAAAGCCAGTGTACACGGATGAGAGAATGGGTACTTTTTTGTCCTACTCAGAGTCTTTACTAGGGTGAGCTGGACTTGAGAGCTGCATATGGTGGAACTAGCGTTGGACATGGCGGACTGAGAGGGGGTTGGTGATGGTGGTCGTGGTGGTGATGATGGCCCAGATGCAGTCTTTCGTTGGATAAACATTGTGATTCCCTGACTGCTTTGGCCTTGCGACAACACCTCAACATTTTTTGTTGGTGGTGTGCTAACCGGTGGGCTTACAGTGGGGGAAGTGATGTAGCGTTGCTGGCTACCTTCAGTCGGAGCAGGTGCACGTGTGCTACCTGAGCTTTTGTAGTCCGTCCACGCTTGCAAGTGCATGGTGTTTACATGTCTAAGCATGCAACTGGTATTCAAATTTCTGAGATTGTTCCCTCGGCTAAAGGTCCTTCCTCACTTCTTACAGATAACCTTTGCCTCATCAATAGGATTTTGGCCAAAAAAGTGCCACACTGCACTCTTCCTACTATGGGAAAAATTTTCAGGGCTTGCACGCTGTGCTAATTTGACCATCTGGCCAAGCTGTCCTGCAACTCTTTTTGCTTTTTTAACACTTTTTTGGACTGCTACAGGGCCTGCCAGATAACCGCAGCTGCGATGTCGATGCCTGCTGCGGATCCTCCTCCTCTTCTGAGCTATTGCCAGCGGAACCCTCTTCCCCCAATGGATGCCAATCCGGGTCAACAACTGGGTCATCCATCACCTCCTCTTCAATTTCATCTGCACCTTCCTCTGTGTCACCATGTAAGGTGGTATAGTATGCGGGAAGGGGCACCTGAGTTTCATCAGGGTCAGAATCTGGCTCAGTAGACTGCGAGGGCATTGCAGTGCTCTGGGTGACTGTACCAGCAGAATCATATAGCAGTGGCTGTGCATCAGTGCACTTCATGTCATATTCATCTTGGACTGGGAGATTCAGGATTTCACTTGATAAGTTAGGCATGGTATGTGAAAAGAGTTCCAGGGAGTAATCTGAAGTGTGGCCTGCCGCATCCTTCACTTTAGGTGGGGGTGAAGGACACAAGGAAAGGTGTTGTTCCTGACCAGGAGCCTGCACTGACGACTCAGTGCTTGCAGTTTTTGAAACTTCAGAAGAGAAGGCGATAGAGCTGGAGGCTGTTTTGGCATTGTAAGCCAAAACCTGTTCCTGATGCTCCGGCTTTAAAAGCGGTTTATCTACTCCCAGAAAAGGGAGCCTTCCAGGCCTTTTGGAGCCAGACAATGACGCAGGCCAAACACCTCCTGCCTTAGGTGTTATTGTGCTTTTGGCACTACCAGCAGATGCACCACCACCACCATCAGTACCAGCTGGCCCCCCCCCCCCGCCCACGTCCGCGGCTTCTTCCACCATACTTCCTAATGTTTGGGAAAATGTACCAAAAATATCAGCAGATATATGGTACTGTATGAGGAGCATACAGCTGTACAGTCATGGCCAAAAGTTTTGAGAATGACACAAATATTAATTTTTACAAAGTCTACTGCTTCACTTTTTCTAATGGCAATTTGCATATACTCCAGAATGTTATAAAGAGTGATCAGCTTAACAGCAATTACTTGCAAAGTCAATATTTGGCTAGAAAATGAACTTTATCCCCCAAAACACATTTCAACATCATTGCAGCCCTGCCTTAAAAGGACCAGCTAACCTCTTTTCAGTGATTGCTCCATTAACACAGGTGTGGGTGTTGATGAGGACATGGCTGGAGATCAATCTGTTATGATTAAGTAAGAATGACACCACTGGACACTTTAAAAGGAGACTGGTGCTTGGCATCATTGTTTCTCTTCTGTTAACCATGGTTATCTCTAAAGAAACACGTGTAGTCATCATTGCAATGCACAAAAATGGCCTAACAGGGAAGAGTATCGCAGCTAGAAAGATTGCACCTCAGTCAACAATCTATTGCATCATCAAGAACTTCAAGGATAGAGGTTCCATTGTTGCCAAAAGGCTCCAGGGTGCCCAAGAAAGACCAGCAAACGCCAGGACCGTCTCTTAAAAGTGTTTCAGCTGCAGGATTGGGCTACCAGCAGTGCAGAGCTTGCTCAGGAATGGCAGCAGGCAGGTGTGAGTGCATCTGCACGCACTGTGAGGCGGAGACTCTTGGAGCTAGGCCTGGTCTCAAGGAGGGCAGCAAAGAAGCCACTTCTCTCCAGAAAAAACATCATGGACAGACTGATATTCTGCAAAAGGTACAGGCAGTGGACTGCTGAGGACTGGGGTAAAGTTATTTTCTCTGATGAATCCCCTTTTCGATTGTTTGGGACATCAGGAAAACGCCTCATTCGGAGAAGACAAGGTGAGCGCTACCACCAGTCTTGTCTCATGCCAACTGTTAAACATCCTGAAACCATTCATGTGTGGGGTTGCTTCTCAGCCAAGGGAATCGGCTCTCTCACAGTCTTGCCTAAAAACACAGCCATGAATAAAGAAAGGTACCAGAATGTCCTCAAAGAGCAACTTCTCCCAACCCTCCAAGAGCAGTTTGGCGATCAACTATGCCTTTTCCAGCATGATGGAGCACCTTGCCATAAAGCAAAGGTGATAACTAAATGGCTCAGGGAACAAAACATAGAGATTTTGGGTCCATGACCTGGAAACTCCCCAGATCTTAATCCCATTGAGAACTTGTGGTCAATCATCAAGAGACGGGTGGACAAACAAAAAACTAAAAATTCTGACAAAATGAAAGCATTGATTGTGCAAGAATGGACTGCTATCAGTCAGGATTTGGTCCAGAAGTTGATTGAGAGCATGCCAGGGAGAATTGCAGAGGTCCTGAAGAAGAAGGGTCAACACTGCAAATATTGACTTGCTGCATTAACTCTGACTCTAACTGTCAATATAAGCTTTTGTTACTCATATGTTTGCAATTATATTTCAGTCTGTGATAAAAACATCTGTCAAACACACATAAAAACCAGAGGGCAGCAGATCATGTGAAAATATAATATTTGTGTCATTCTCAAAACTTTTGGCCATGACTGTATATGGTGTAGGGGAAAATTTAAATCTCCGTATTTATTTCCGGAGTCACACACAGATGTTCACTCAGTATGTATTTAACCATAATACAAACAGTAGATATACGGTACTGTATCAGAAGCGTACAGCTGTATACAGTGTAGGAAAAAATTTAAATCTCCGTATATATTTCTGGAGTCACACACAGACGCTCACTCAGTATGTACTTGACCGTAATACAAACAGCAGATATACGATACTGTATGAGGAGCGTACAGCTGTATACGGTGTAGGGAAAAAATTTAAATCTCGTATATATTTCCTGAGTCACACACAGACGCTCACTCAGTATGGATTTGACCGTAATATAAACAGCAGATATACGGTACTGTATGAGGAGCGTACAGCTGTATACGGTGTAGGGAAAAATTTAAATCTCCCTATTTATTTCCAGAGTCACACACAGATAGTCAGCATGTATTTGTCCGTGATACCAGCCGGTACACAGTAGTGTGTGAGGAGCGTACAGCTCTATATGATGTGGGAAAAAATGAACGCTAGGTAACTTTGCCGAAAAAAAGAATAAAAGTATTAGTGCTGTGTAAAAAGCAGTCTGCACAGTAGTGTACACACAGCAATACAGCTATCAGGCAGCCTAATAACCAGCGCTGTTGCACACAAGAAAATCCTCCCCTGTCACTGCACACTAACTGTACAGCACAATTGCTATCAGCACAAGCCCATAAGAACTTCTCTTTCCAGCCCTAACTCTCTCCCTACTGATAAACAGCGTCAGCAATATCTCCCTACTGTCAAGATCGGCAGAATTAAAATGGAGGTCAATCACTGCAAAGCCCTTCTCTACGATGGTGGTGGACGCTGCGCATGTCATTTTGTTGCCCACAGTGTATGTCCTTGCTCATTGGCTGAAAAAAAAGACACCTGCAAGCATTCTGGAAAATCCGACTTTGGCGCTCGTTCTGCCGACCACATGGCCGACTTCACGCTATGGTTGGGTTTCGGTCAGCGAAACCCGACTTTGGCAAAAGTCGACGACTTATGAATCTGGCCGACCTGTTTCGTTCAACTCTAGTAACCAGTTTTTGTTTTTGCTCTTTCCTTTTTTTCATCCCCTTCTCTCAGAGGCCATAACTTTTTTATTGTTCCATTCATACAAATTTTTGTCGACATAGGGACAAAGGATTTTTGCTCGGCATTTTGCAGTTTTGCCATTTAATGTACTGAAAAACAGGAAAAAAAATTCCAAAGCGCAACGAAATTGGGAAAAAAAATGCAATTCCGCCATGTTTTATTTTATTTGTTTTTACTGCATACATTCTATGGTAAAAGTTACTCAAAAACATTATTCTCCGTGTCAGTATGATTATGGTGATGCCAAACTTACATGGACTTTATTTGTCATGTGAATGGAGAGAAAAAATTTGGAAAGTTGATAAAAGAAAATTTTGGCCTGTGTTGTTATTTTCTGACATTTTGCATGACAAACTCATAGTTTTAGGCCGGGGACACACTCACCATACAAAAATACGGACCGTATTGTACGGCTGTATTACGCCAAAATGTTGCAGGCACAACAATCCGTATTTCATGCGTTTTCAGGGTGCGTCTGCGTATTTTGCGCATGTAAGCATCTGTATGCAATCCGTATGGCATCCGTATAGCGTTTTTTTCTCGCCGCCTTGCAAAATAGACATTTAACGGTTTTTAGGCCTGAAACTCATTCAAATCATCATCAGCAAGGCTATTTATTGGCTCTGCATCCGGTTGCAACCCCCAATCTTGCCATTTTTGAGGTCTGCTTGTGTTGGTGGGCTGCAGCTTGTTTGCCAACATGTCTGAAACTTTTCAGTTCTCCCAAACTGATCGAGTGTTGTCCAACTGTGTTTTGTGCTGCCGCTTTGGCCAGCCTTACCCAGTGATCATTGATCCGCGAAGGAGGAGGCGAATGTGGGCTTTTCCGCATTTGAGGCAACGACTCAATAAAGGCCATTTTCACCGGCTGTATGCATGTCTGCAGACTCTTCCATATTATTTTGTCCAGTTTTGTCTGATGACCATTCCCAGATTTGAGGTTTTGTGGGAGATTGTGCAGGCCAGGGATCACCTAGCAGGATGCGGAAAGCTATCTCAGCACAGGAGCGACTTCTCCTTACGCAACCGTCTGGATTTTTTACCTACATACTGTCTATTGATGATATGTTTTACCACTAGTTTTTATTTACCCTTATGGCTGTTGCAGAAATATCCTCATAATATAGGCCATATATCACCTTGAAATACCTGAACAATGATGTGAATATTTACATTAGAGGAAAATGGTACTTGGCCTACATTTAACTTATAATTGTTTTGACATTCAGTCATGTAAGTGTTATGAATAGTGTGTTTGTTAAACCTTTGTGCATGTGCATTGATTGTTCTCTGTATATTGGGTTACTTGTAGGTTCTTAACTACTGGCATATCCTATTCCGCACTCCATCTGCATTTTAGGATTGGGACATCCAACATCTCTGCCATTGTTCGTGATACCTGCTCACAACTGTGTTACAGACTTCATCAACTGGTGATGGCTGAGCCAAAGATGGAAGAGTGGAAGAGGATTGCCAGGGGATTTGAGGACCAATGCAACTTCCCATATTCTCATAGTCTCTGTCTGGTGTTAATGGTCATAACACATGTGTTGGTGGTTGAGTACAAACAACTTATGAAAAAAGAGTCGAAACGTTTTAGAAAAATAGATATTTATATATGCTAACTGGCACTTGAGGTAGTGACTACCATAATTGCTTCATATGGTATATGTATTAACAGCACAATAGTGTAAGTTTGCAGTCTTACACAAGAACCAAAATAAGGCATGACAACATTACAAATTGTTCCATACATCATAGTATATAAAGGCAAAAAGCTATAGTCACTATGGGTAGTGCTGATCATATGTGACCCATATGTTTGATTGATCCCATCTCACAAGTGCAAAGATGTATTTGACAACTGGTAGTCAAATTAAGTGTACAACAAATACAACCGTTCACTATGTATAGTGAAGAACATATGTTACCCATATGGTTGTTTGACAAGATTCTACAACTTCCAATATGCAGTAGCCAACATGGAGTGAAATTTAATGCAACCAAATAACCAACTTTCACTACCATATCTGCCCCATATGGTTAGGTTCTAAGACTAGACTAATGCAATGATGCATTAACCAACAATTTTTAACAGGGATGGGGACAAAATAACAAACATTGGTAGAAATTATAATATCTAACGAAATAATATAATAATTTGTTCCCATATCTCATATACCATCAGCTAAGTATCATATGGTATTTGTAGGCATTCAGATTAGTGCAAATATGCGTTACACAACATGGTGTTAAAATAAATGATCCACAAAGAACTAACATTCATAGGAGCAGATAATGAAAATAATAGACGTTGACTATGCCTAGTGAACAGAATATTGCTAGCCTATGTTGTTTACAGGCATCTATATTACTGATAATGACTTAGACACAATAGGAGGTTAAAGTAAGTATAAAACCATTACTAACTGGTTTTTAAATCCTAAAATATAAGTTACATACAAAATCACAGCTGGTGGTATGTGGGTGATGGGGTTGGCGGGTTCCCAGCATCTCTTTGTGGTTGGCTTGGATCACCACCTTAACCATCACCCAGTTGGGGTAGATTTTCAGGCCCCTGAGCTAACATCTGGCCATGGTCAGGTTGGTGTGTGGGCACATTGCTATACAGATAAGGGAGATTATATTCCTGTGTAAGATGATTCTCACGAGAATCATACCCCCCAATAGACCATGTTGAGCACATGCAGGTTGGGACGAGCCTGCAACACTGGATCTGTACAAGTGGTCATATTGGGAAGTCAGATTATAGGCAGCCATTTGACCCTGTTGTTGCCAACGTTGTTTCGGTGGGGGAATGGGTAGAGGTTTAGGTGTCCATGCAGGGGGATCATCAGATCTGTTGGGAAATTAAAGGGGATTAGAACATGTTTGAGAGGTGAGCCAAAACTGCATATGTGGTATGTGGTGTGATGTATGTACTTACAGTTTGAAATCCAGAATAGGTGCAAGAAAACCCAGCCTGACTAAGTAAAAGTACTTTCGCTTTCTGGGTGCTGCTGACCCGCTCTTGGCCCTCTGCTGGCATTGGCGCCTGTATTGGCCGCGGCTGCTTCTCCATCTTCTCATAACATCATCCACTGCAATGAGACATATAATGTAATCATTTAGCTAGCTGGACAAAGCCTAATTATTCTACAGACACGTTATATAGTCATGGGGGTCTAGTAGGATGTGACTATACTAAAAATTTGGCGGATAAATTAAAATAAAAAAATGGGGGGCTAATTCTGCGCTAGACCTACGCTGTGAGCGTTAAGAAAATTGTAAACAAATCAAGTAACTTACTGATTCGCTGATGCTTCTCGTGTGGGCTGTCGCCAAAGTGGGGAAACATCTGCCCACAGATGTGCCTCCATGCCGCCTCTTTCCTTGCGCGTTCCGCGTAATGTGCATTTCTTTTGTGGCAGATTTAGGCCCTCTCCTGCAGCAAGACTCTCAACATGTCCACATTGATGAGCGTAGGCATCATGGCCAACTCCGTGGAGGCATTCTTCCGGGATGTCTGGCACTCTTTTTGAGCTAATTTGCATGTGTCAGCTTCCTCCTGCATGTGTTGCACCATTTCCTGTGAGCTGCAGAAGTCTTCCGTATTTCTCGCAAGTCACACACCTGGTCCGTGTGTAATCCGTTGTTTTCTCGCACCCATAGACTTTCATTGGCGTACAACAGGCGTAATACGCGTACAATCGCAGCATGCTGCGGGTGTCTCGCACCGTAAGATACGGCCGAGAAAAATACGCATGATCAGAGCTGCCCCATAGAGAAATATGGGTCCGTGTGTAATTCGTGGTTTTCACGCCTCTCACTCGTCCGTATTCCTACTTAGTGTGAAAACGGCCTTACTGATAATTTGGGATGGATATGTCATTTTGTTCACTTTTATTGCATTTATTTTAGGGGGCAGTGGTGACTGAAAAACCACAATTCTGGCGTTTTGATTTTCTTTCCCTTTATGGCTTTTACCAATTGACTTAATTAATTTTTAATATCATTATAGATCTGATTTTTATGTACATGGTAATGCTAGATATGTTTATTTTTTGTTTGTTTTAATTTCTTTATCTTAAATGGGGGAAAGAGGGTGATTCAAATTTTAATTTTTTTTCATTCTTTTTATATTTTTAAAGCCTTTTTTATTTTTTTTGTTGCTTTTGTAGTCCACATAGGAGACATGATCCTATGATCATTCAATCGCTAATACTATAAATTGCAAAACTGCAGTATGTCTGAATACAGTGTTAATCCTGGCCTTTTTTGAAGCTCTGCATATGCAGTGCTGTCTAAAAGGGTTGACACCCTTGAAATTGTTTCTGGCACTAATGCACCCTGATCCCGCAGGACAGTTTGCATTTCCTTGGAACTTAATTGGGGCTGCTTATCTAGCATCTGGACTATCCTGCATTGCAAACTTACATCAATTTTTCTCTACCGCAGTTCAAATTCACCACAGTGAAATTTTCCTGGTGATCTGCAGTGAACTCACCTCAGCACCGTGAGACTTTTTATCACTGTGCTAGTGGTGATCTCACCAGAGGGAGGTCACCGCAGTTCATTGGCCCGGCTGGGAATGCAACATCAGTGACCGGTCGTAACCTCGATGAGGGTACCGCTGCTCACTGATGTTGCACTTGTAGCAGCTCATTCATCAGTGGTTCTCAGCCTGGATGGTCGCATGTTGGCTCTGTCCAGGTTGAAAACTAGTAATCCCTTCACATGGATTACAGCGTGGGAAAGAACGATGGACAGGTGAGGGATATGGTTGTTTTTTATTTTTGTTTCATTACAGGAGATGAGGGATTATATGGAATAGGCGTTAGGTGAGTATAACTGTGTTTGTTATTTTTAATAAAAAAAAGGAAAAGTGTGTGTTGTTTTTATTTCAAATAAAAGACTTTATTCTGGATGTGTGTTTATTTACAAAATAACTATATGAATAGTAATGGAGAGGTGTCTTATAGACTCCTCTCTATTATGAATCCGTAGGCCTTAAGTCACCGGACAATACAAAGGTAACATCAACCCCACAAATATTACCCCACCACTACAGGGCAAGTGGAAAGAGCCGGGCAAAGCGCCAGAATTGGTGCATCTAATACATGTGCCTTTTCTGGGCGGCTGCTATATTTAGACTGGTGGGGCCAATATCCATGGCCCCTTACCAGCCTGCTTTAGCGAGGCTGGTTATCAAAAATGGGGGACCCCATGTCATTTTTTAAAGTTACAGCAGAGGGTTGCAGCCAGCGGCTGTCAGTTTTGCCTGGCTGGTTATCAAAAATACAGGGGAACTCACACTTTTTTTTTATTTTTTTAGAGAGTAGGTGCCGGCTGATGAATACTCCCATCAGTTGCCGCCTGCTCTCACTGTTATTAGCGGCAGCAGGCGTCGGCTGACTGAAGTAGTAGTCCCATCAGCTGACGCCAGTGACCAGAGGTAAACTTTTTACCACTGATCACAGCTGCAGGCTCACACTGACACATTCAGTGCAGGAATGAATGTGTCACATGGATTTATGTCTTTTTACATCAATTAAGGAATTTGCTCTTCTGACCTTCTGGGGGCATCACAACACAATACCAGACCCCAATCAGAGGACAATAACACATCCACACTCCTTATCTATGAACTGTTCCAATATTTATGTTCATTCCTCTCCCATAATGACAATTCTGCTTCACGTCACTTGTCTTATCTATTGCATTGTTTCTGTGCTGTGTTGTGCATAAATGTGATTCTTCAGATTTTGTATTAGTCTTTGCCTGATGAAGAGACCTGAGTAGTCTCAAAAGCTTGCAATTTGTTACCATCTTTTCAGTTAGCCATTAAAAGTTATCAACCACTGAGGACTCTCAATTCAAAATATTTTTCTGTATGCTTGAAAATCATCACACTCGCCAAACAAGTATTTAGTTTGTAAGGTGATTGCCAGGCTGTTTAAATGGGCCAACAGTCAAGTGAGTGCATTCTTATGGATGCTTGTTCTTCAAGTATTGGATTGTCTACATGAGCCATAACTCCGCCCTCCTCTCCCCTGTAATTAGACTGTTATTTCTTAGTGTCTAACTAAAATGGCTCATTTCATTGGCTGATATCGCAGTGGCAGAAGACATAAAGTGGGAGAATGCACTATTTTGAGGTGGAAAGTTGTCTTCAATATTGAATTTTACATTATTAGTGGAAACCTTCAGTGGTCCATGTGCTGATATCACTACTGATGTCCCTTGTACTGGATCATTGCTTTCACAAAAAAAACATGATTTGTATACAATAGAATTGACGAAATCCTAGCTTTTCGAAAAAACAGGGAGATGTTTCATATAGTGATAAACAGAAAATATTACTAAAATTAATTTATGTATACAGTTGAGCACAAAAGTTTACATACTCTTGCAGAATTTTGCTTTCTTGGCCTTTTTTCAGAGAATATGAATGATAACACCAAACCTTTCTCTCCACTCATGGTTAGCGGTTGGGTGAAGCCATTTATTGTCAAACTACTGTGTTTTCTCTTTTTAAATCATAATGACAACCCAAAACATTTGGCACGCCCATCAGGGCCTTGGGGTACTCGGAACCTGGTTGGATAATTCTTTGGGGAAGTCACGGGGCCGTGGCCCAACTCAGTGACCCTGGCTGTGCCGTAAAATGGGGATTATGTATATGGGATTTCACATGACGCCACCTGTGGTATTTGGCAACAGATGGCCGACACAGCTAAAGGAGACTGCTGGGGCTGATGGTGACGCAGCTGGGATGGTTCTGCTCCCCACAGGTGGAGCGGGGCCTCAGGGCTACTGGCTCTTTTTATGTCAGGCTTCGTGTACCTTGTGGTGCAGTACTCAGGGCGCAAGAGATCACTGTAGGACACAAGGACTGTAATTTTCTTTTCCTTTACTTGATGTTTGATAGTACAGACCGGGGCACTGGTAACAGATCGTGATGGAAGCCTGGAAGCAATTTTGAATACACCTGGTCAGGTAGGTATGGAGCCCTTCCTTCTGCGCTGTCCTCCCTTTTTTTTTCCTCGCTGCCTAACAGCTCACCTGTGGCTAACTGTCTCTCTTTTTTTAAAAACAAACCGTTGCCCGCATTGCAGGCAGCTCGAGCCTATCACAGGTGCCGCTCCTTTGTGTCAGCTACAGGCTCTGGTATGCTGCTGTGCCGCTGAGTATTAGATCGGGCTAGGAGACCTGCAGTCCCCTGCCCTCCAGATTTAGCTACCGAACTTCAGTACCCGTGCAACCACGGACTCCGATATCCGGTCCCTAGCGCTCAGCTCTGGGGCAAGTTTAATCTCAGCTCCACTCCCCAGGTTCTGCTTGACTTCTCTCCTACTGATATCTGGTAATGGGACCCCTCCTTGCTTTCAAGCATGACATTCCTCCCTGTGAGGGAGGCAATGTCACTGTGGCAACCAGACTCCTGGGGTGACACACATCCAATTGACCCTGATCAAAAGTTTACATATCCTGGTGATTTTGGCCTGATAACATGCACAGAAGTTGACACAAATGGGTTTGAATGGCTACTAAAGGTAACATCCTCACCCGTGACTTACTTGTAATCAGTGTGTGTGCATAAAAGCTCAGTGACTTTCTGGGATCCAGACAGACTCTAGCATCTTTCATCCAGCCACTGATGTTTCTGGATTGTGAGTCATGGTGAAAGGAAAAGAATTGTCAATGGATCTATGGGAAACGTTAACTGAACTTATAAAACAGGAAAGGGATACAAAAAGATATCCAAGGAATTGATAATGCCAGTCAGCAGCGCTCAAACTGTGATTAACAAATGGAAAATCAAGGGCTCTGTAAAAGCAAAATCACGGTCAAGTAGACTAACAAAAATTTCGCCCACAACTGCCAGGAAAATTGTTCGGGATTCAAAGAAAAATCCACAAATAACATCAGCTGAAATGCTGTACTCTGAAAACTAGCGGTGTGGCTGTTTCAAGATACACAATAAGGAGGCACTTGAAGAAAAATAGGCTGCATGGTCGAATCACCAGAAGAAAGCCATTACTGCGCAACTGCCACAAAGTATCTCGCCTACAATACGCAAAATAGCACAAAGACAAGCCTCAAAACTTCTGGAACAAGGTAATTTGGAGTGATGAGACCAAAATTGAACTTTTTGGCCACAATCATAAATGTTACATTTGGAGAGAGGTCAACAAGGCCTATAATGAAAGGAACACCATTCCTATTGTAAAGTACGGTGGAGGATCGCTGGTGTTTTGGGGATGTGTGAGCTACAAAGGCACAGGAAACTTGGTCAAAGTTGAAGGAAAGATGGATGCAGCACGTTATCAGCAAATACTGGAGGCAAATTTGCAATCATCAGCCCGTAAGCTGCTCATGGGACTTACTTGGACGTTCCAACATGACAACGATCCAAAACACAAGGCTAAGTCCTATCATTGTCTACAGCAGAACAAAGTAAAAGTCCTGGAGTGGCCATCTCAGTCTCCTGAGGTCAATATCATTGAGCCACTCAGGGGAGATTTCAAGCGTGCAGTTCATGCTAGACAGCCCAGGAATTTACTAGAACTGGAGGCTTTTTGCCAAGAAGAGTGGGTTGTTTTACTGTCTGAGAAAATAAAGAACCTCATCCACAACTACCACACAAGACTTAAAGCTGTCATTGATGTTAGAGAGGGCAATACATGGTATTAAGAAATGGGGTATGTGAACTTTTGATCAGGATCATTTGGATGTTTTGGGCTGTCATTATGATTTAAAAAGAGAAAACACAGTAGTTTGAAAAAACAGTAGTTTATGCACACACTGATTACAAGCAAACAGGTCACAGGTGAGGATGTTACCTTTAGTAGCCATTCAAACTCATTTATGTCAACTTCTGTGCATGTTATCAGGCCAAAATCACCAGGGTATGTAAACTTTTGATCAGGGTCATTTGGATGTTTTGGGTTGTCATTATGATTTAAAAAGAGAAAACAGTAGTTTGACAATAAATGGCTTCACCCAACCACTAGCCATGAGTGGAGAAAAAGTTTTGGTGTTATCATTCAAATTCTCTGAAAAAAGGCCAAGAAAGCAAAAATTCTGCCGGGGTATGTAAACTTTTGAGCGCAACTGTAGATCGGTTAATTAATATTGTGGACACTTCTTTAAACTGTAAAGTTATTTAACATTGTATATTCTTCAGCAAAGTTTAGGTTTGATGGTCTGAAGTCAATGCACTTTATTAGTCTGGTAAAACTTCTAATCAGACAAGCAGCTCATAAAAGGCTGGTTTTGACTCTTCGTACCCTGACACTGGTTTTGACCATCCTTATTTTTCTCAGAAATTTTCATATTGCTAACAATTACGTGAAAGAACATAATAAAGTTCATGTGATATTAAGTTATAAAACTATAGCAGAGGTCACATTCTTGAAACAAAAACCATAAAAAAGGTAACTTTCAATATGGCCCTAACAATGGAAATTGCAGGATAATTCACAAATAGTGCTAGAGTTTCCATCAAAAATATTTATTTCCCATTGATTGCAAATTTAGTTTATTAGTTAAATTTACAAACCTTCTACCGATTGCATATACCATTAAAGCAAAAACAATGTAATAAGAGCACAAGGCGTTTCTTCAAATTCTACACAAAATGTCACTTTTAATGACTATTACTGTCTCAGAATTATTCAACTCCTTCATGACAAGTGTCTTTAGAACACCCTTTGGCTGTTATAACCTGCTGCTAAAGTGATGCAAAACCAGGCATTGTTCCTGATGAATTTTAGCCCATTCCTCGTGGTCAATGGCCTCCAATTTACTTAATATTCTTTGGTTTGCGTGCTATAATCTCCTTCTTCAAATCTCATCAAATATTATCTATGGGGTTTCAAGTCAGGCAACTGTGATTACCACTCCAGAATCTTCCAGGATTTCTTCCGAAACCAAGTCTTTTTTTTAAATTGTAATTTTTATTTAAATACATTTTTCAATTTTTACAGGAAAAGAAATAAAAAATAACCATTTTAATTTTTTTTACTATCATTTATAGGTTGTCAACCAATTTTATTCTATAATAATACTTTAACATTCAGTTAAACATTTTCAAGTATATAAAGAGTAAAAGCTCACGAACAAACAAACATAGACTCAGATATATAGAAAGGTGGAATATGATATGAAATATTATGACCCATTAATATCTATCTCATAGAGGTTTTATATTTAACATGGCCCAAGGACACCAAATAAGGTGAAATTGTCATTAAGGGCTGCCCGGTACTCAAAATTCCTGATATCCTTGATGTGAGAATATAGATCTAGTTGGGAAGGTGGAGAGATTTGCTTCCAGTGGTAGGCAATCAAACAGCGTGCTGCTGTCAGCATATCTAAAAGCAGTTTAATGGATCTCTCAGATATGGACTCAGGGAAAATATTTAATAGAAAGAGCTGAGGATCTAGAGGGACATCTACTCAAAAAACTTGCTTAATAAGGAGTTGGACTTTCTCCTAAAACGGGTTAATCAGAGGACAGTCAGAAAAAATCTGAAAAATAAAACCTCTAGACAGGTTACAACACCAGCAAAGGGAAGGAATAGATGGGTCCATTTTATGTAAAACTTCAGGCGTATGGTACCAGAGATGAAGAATTGTGTACTGATTTTCTTTGTATGAAATACAAGATTCAGTCTTAGCTACTCTGGTCAAAACATTTCTCCACTTTACCACGGTTAGTGGTTTACCCAGATATTCCTCCCATTTGGGTATATAAGAGTGTCTAGTTAGGGAATCTGTATCTGGAGCCTGTAGAATGTTGGAAATACTAGATATTAAACCTCTTGTTGTTGAACTATTCTTGCAGTCTTTCGAAGGAGATAGGAATGGAGGCCTGTAGACTGTGGAATAATGATGAGAATGGAGAGAGAACTTTGTTTTCAGCTCATCACAGGAATGTAAAATTTGCATTTCATAGTTGATTAACCCCTTAACCCCCAAGGGTGGTTTGCACGTTAATGACCGGGCCAATTTTTAAAATTCTGACCACTGTCTCTTTATGAGGTTATAACTCTGGAACGCTTAACGGATCTTCGCGATTCTGAGATTGTTTTCTCGTGACATATTGTACTTCACGTTAGTGGTAAAATTTCTTCCATATAATTTGCGTTTATTTTTGAAAAAAACGCAAATATGGCGAAAATTTTGAAAATTTAGCAATTTTCAAACTTTGAATTTTTATTCCCTTAAAACAGAGAAATATGTCACACAAAATAGTTAAGAAATAACATTTCCCACATGTCTACTTTACATCAGCACAATTTTGGAACCAAATTTTTTTTTTCTTAGGAAATTATAAGGGTTAAAAGTTGACCAGCGATTTCTCATTTTTACAACAAAATTTACAAAGCCATTTTTTTTAGGGACCACCTCATATTTGAAGTCAATTTGAGGGGTCTATATAGGAGAAAATACCCAAAAGTGACACCATTCTAAAAACTGCACCCCTCATGGTACTCAAAACCACATTCAAGAAGTTTATTAACCCTTCAGGTGCTTCACAGGAGCTGAAGCAACGTGGAAGGAAAAAATGAATATTTAACTTTTTAGCCACAAAAATGATCTATTACAAACTTTTTTTTTATTTTCCCAAGGGTAAAAGAAGCAAATGGACAGATAAAGTTGTTGTGCAATTTCTCCTGAGTACGCCAATAGCCAATATGTGGAGGAAAACCACTGTTTGGGCACACGGCAGAGCTCGTAAGGGAAGGAGTGCCGTTTGACTTTTTCAAACTAAAATTGGCTGGAATTGAGATTGGACGCCATGTCGTGTTTGGAGAGCCCCTGATGTGCTTAAACAGTGGAAACCCCCCACAAGTGACACCATTTTGGAAACTAGACCCCCTAAGGAACTTATCTAGATCTGTTGTGAGCACGTTGAACCCCCAAGTGTTTCACAAAAGTTTATAATGCCTGGGTCTGAAAAATAAAAAAAACAATTTTCCACAAAAATGATTTTTTAGTCCCAAATTTTTGATTTTTCCCAAGGAACTTGGACCCCAAAAGTTGTTGTCCAATTTGTCCTGAGTACGCTGAAACCCCATATGTGGGGGGGGGGGAAACTGTTTGGGCGCACGACAGGGCTTGGAAAGGAAGTAGTAACGTTTTGGAATGCAGACGTTGATGGGGTTCATGTTCCGTTTGCAGTGCCCCAGATGTGCCTAAACAGTGGAAACCCCCCACAAGTGACCCCATTTTGGAAACTAGACCCCCTAAGGAGCTTATCTAGATCTTTGGTGAGCACTTTGAACCCCCAAGTGCTTCACACAAGTTTATAATGCCCGAGCATGAAAATAAAAAATCCTATTTTTTTCCCACAAAAATGATCTTTTAGTCACTAATTTTTTATTTTCCCAAGAGTAACAGGAGAAATTGGACCACAAAAGTTGATGTCCAATTTGTCCTGAGTACGCTGATACCCCATATGTGGGGGGGAACCACTGTTTGGGCGCACAGCAGAGCTCGGAATGGAAGGAGCACCATTTGACTTTTTCCAAACAAAATTGGCTGGAATTGAGATTGGACGCCATGTTGCATTTGGAGAGCCCCTGATGTGCCTAAACAGTGGAAACCCCCCACAAGTGACCCCATTTGGGAAACTAGACCCCCTAAGGAACTTATCTAGATATTTGGTGAGCAATTTGAACCCCAAAGTGCTTCACACAAGTTTATAACGTAGAGCCGTAAAATTAAAAAATCATATTTTTTCCACAAAAATGATCTTTTCACCCCAATTTTTATTTTCCCAAGGGTAACAAGACTCCAAAAGTTATTGTGCAATTTGTCCTGAGTACGCTGATACCTCATATGTGGGGGTAAACCACTGTTTAGGTGCATGGCAGAGTTTGGAAGGGAAGGAGCGCCGTTTGACTTTTTCAACACAGAATTGGCTGGATGCCATGTCGTGTTTGGAGAGCCCCTGATGCGCCTAAACAGTGGAAACCCCCCACAAGTGACCCCATTTTGGAAAATAGACCCCACAAGGAACTTATCTAGATGTGTGGTGAGCACTTTGAACCCCGAAGTGCTTCACAGAAGTTTATAACGTACAGCCGTAAAAATAAAAAATCCTTTTTTTTTTTACAAAAATGATTTTTTCGCCCCCAATATTTTATTTTCACAAGGGTAACAGGAGAAATTGGACCCCAAAAGTTGTTGTCCAATTTGTCCTGAGTACGCTGATACCCAATATGTGGGAGAAAACTACTGTATGGGTACACGTTGGGGCTCGGAAGGGAAGTAGTGACGTTTTGGATTGCAGACTTTGATGGAATGGTCTGGGGGCGTCATGTCGCATTTGGAGAGCCCCTGATGCGCCTAAACAGTGGAAACCCCCCACAAGTGACCCCATTTTGGAAAATAGACCCCACAAAGAACTTATCTAGATGTGTGGTGAGTGCTATGATGCCCCAAGTGCTTCACAGAAGTTTATAATGTACAGTCGTAAAAACAAAAAATCATTTTTTTTTTAAAAAAATTATATTTTTACCCCCAGTTTTTTATTTTCCCAAGGGTAACAGAAGAAATAGGACAAATTACACAATAAATCTTGGGTCCAGAGTACACTGATACCCCATATGTGGGGGTAAACTACTGTTTGGGCGCATGGCAGAGCTCAGAAGTAAAGGAGCACCGTTTGACTTTTTCAATGCAGAATTGGCTGGAATTGAGATCAGACGCCATGTCACATTTGGAGAGCCCCTGATGTGCCTAAACAGCGGAAACCCCCCAATTCTAACTCCAACCCTAACCCCAACACACCCCTAACCCTAGTCCCAACCCTAACCACAAACCTAACCCTAACACACCCATAACCCTAATCCCAACCCTAACCCTAATCCTAACTTTAGCGCCAACCCTAACCCTAACTTTAGCCGCAACCCTAACCCTAATGGGAAAATGGAAATAAATACTTTTTTTAATTTTATTATTTTTCCCTAACTAAGGGGGTGATAAAGGGGGGTTTGATTTACTATTTATAGCGGGTTTTTATGATTGGCAGCTGTCACGCTAAAAGACGCTTTTTATTGCAAAAAATAGTTTTTGCATCATCACATTTTGAGAGCTATAATTTTTGCATATTTTGGCCCACAGAGTCATGTGAGGTCTTATTTTTTGCGGGACGAGGTGACATTTTTATTGGTACCATTTTTGAGCACGTGACTTTTTTGATCGCTTTTTATTTTGATTTTTGGGAGGTTAGAATGAACAAAAATCAGCAATTCATGAATTTCTTTTGGGGGAGGCGTTTATACCGTTCCGCGTGTGGTAAAATTGATAAAGCAGTTTTATTCTTCGGGTCAGTACGATTATGGCGATACCTCATTTATATCATTTTTTTATGTTTTGGCGCTTTTATAGAATAAAAACAATTTTATATAAAAAATTATTATTTTTGCATCGCTTTATTCTGCGAGCTAAAAATTTTTTATTTTTTCGTTGATGATGCTGTATGGCGGCTCGTTTTTTGCGGGACAAGATGACGTTTTCAGCGGTACCATGTTTATTTATATCCGTCTTTTTGATCGCGTGTTATTCCACTTTTTGTTCGGCGGTATGATGATAAAGCATTGATTTTTTGCTTTGTTTTTTTTTAATTTTTTTTAAGAGGTTCACTAAAGGGGTTAACTAGTGGGACAGTTTTATAGGGGGGGTCGTTACGGACGCGGCAATACCAAATATGTGTACTTTTATTGTTTTTGTTTTTTTATTTACAGGAAAAAATGAATTTATTGGGGAATATATATTTTTTTTTTTATGATTTTTTTTAAACAATTTTTATTTTTATTTTTTTAACTTTTTTACTTTGTCCCAGGGTGGGACATCACTGTATTTTAGCAGATCGCTGGTGTGACAGTGTGCACAGCACTCTGTCACACCAGCGATCGCTCTGGCATCGCTGCAGGCTTCTCAGTGCCTGCTCTCAGCAGGCACTGAGGAAGCCGCCTCCCTGCAGGACCCCGGCACCATCTTGGATCCGGGGACCTGGAGGAAGAACGGACCCTCGGAACAGCGCGACACATCGCGCTGCTCTGAGGGTCTCAGGGGAGCGCGCAGGGAGCCCCCACCCTGCGCGATCCTCCCCTGTGCCCCCAGTACACCGCGATCATGTTTGATCGCGGTGTTCTAGGGGTTAATGTGCCGGGAGCGGTCCGTGACCGCTCCTGACACATAGTGCCGGGTGTCAGCTGTGATAATCAGCTGACACCCGGCCGCGATCGGCTGCGCTTTCCCCGGGAGCGCGTCCGATCGCTGGGACGTACTATCCCGTCCATGGTCATACGGGCCCAGGTACCATGGACGGGATAGTACGTCTGATGGCAGTAAGGGGTTAAGTCGACAAAGTTAAACAAGCCAGATTGAGTATATGCCCCTGTCATTGAGAGGCTTAGACTTTCATGGAAATTCGGATGGAAAAGGAAGGAAGAGAGGAGTTCGTTGATGCCAGATTGAATTTTTTAGCACAGACCCCCAATATATTTCTGGTATGCATCATTGGACACAATAGGTCTATTGAAAGGGGATTGTAAGCCCCATTCCAGATCAGGGAATTGGGATGAGCTGAGGCTAACCATAACTTTTCAATCTCCATCCATTTCATATAGGTAGGTTTAGAAGACCACAATGGGATCGTGCGATGCCCAATAATAATGAACAGAGTAAGGAGCCACTAGGCCTCCTATCTATTTATTAGTCAACATAACCAACTTTGGAATTCTATGACAGCAGTCTTGAAATTGCCAAACTTTTGAACGTGATCACCGAACAATCAAGCGTTTCATGGCAAATAGCCAACAGGGTTGCAAGAAGCGTGTTGATAAAAAAAGGCGCAAAATAAGTGCCCATGAATTGAGGAAAATCAAGCGTGAAGCTGCCAAGATGCCATTTGCCACCAGTTTTGCCATATTTCAGAGCTGCAAGTTACTGGAGTATCAAAAAGCACAAGGTGTGCCATACTCAGGGACATGGCCAAGGTAAGGAAGGCTGGAAAACGACCACCTTTGAACAAGAAACATAAGATAAAACATCAAGAGTAGTCCAAGAAATATGTTAAGACAAATTTTTGTAAGGTTTTATGAACTGATGAAATGAGAGTGACTCTTGATGGGCCAGATGGATGTGCCCGAGGCTGGATCAGTAAAGGCCAGAGAGCTTCAATCTGACTCCGACGCCAGCAAGGTGGAGGTGGGGTACTGGTATGGGCTGGTATCATCAAAGATGAACTTGTGGGACCTTTTCGGGTTGAGGATGGAGTGAAGCTCAACTCCCAGACCTACTGCCAGTTTCTGGAAGACACCTTCTTCAAGCAGTGGTACAGGAAGAAGTCGGTATCGTTCAAGAAAAGCATGATTTTCATGCAGGACAATGCTCCATCACATGCATCCAAATACTCCACAGCGTGGCTGGTCAGTAAAGGTCTAAAAGAAGAAAAAATAATGACATGGCCCCCTTGTTCACCTGATCTGAGCCCCATAGAGAACCTGTGGTCCCTCATAAAATGTGAGATCTACAGGGAGTGAAAACAGTACACCTCTCGGAACAGTGTCTGGGAGGCTGTGGTGGCTGCTGCATGCAATATTGATTGTAAACAGATCAAGCAACTGACAGAATCTATGGATGGAAGGCTTTTGAGTGTCATCGTAAAGAAAGGTGGCTATATTGGTCACTGATTTTTTTGTTTTGTTTTTGAATGTCAGAAATGTTTATTTCTAAATTTTGTGTTGTTATATTGGTTTACCTGGTGAAAATAAACAAGTGAGATGGGTATATATTTGTTTTTTATTAAGTTGCCTAATAATTCTGCACAGTAATAGTTACCTGCACAAACAGATATCCTCCTAAGATAGCCAAATCTAAAAAAAAAACCACTCCAACTTCCAAAAATATTAAGCTTTGATATTTATGAGTATTTTGGGTTGTTTGAGAACATAGTTGTTGTTCAATAATAAAAAGAATCCTCTCAAATACAACTTGCCTAATAATTCTGCACACAGTGTATGATTCAACAAAGCAATCCTAAACTTTGATGTTTACATCACCGAACTGTATAGATGTATCTGTTTCTTCTTGTGAAATGCTGATCTTGTTTTTCACCAGACTTATCTTCTTTTACTTTGCTTCACATGTCCAGTGCACACTGTTCCAGAAGAAGTCACAGTGTTTGCCTATGTATTCATGAGAAAGTCATAGTTTTGTCCACATGTTCTTTCTAGAAAGCACAGGTGGCCTCCGAGTCCTGGCACATCCAGCTCTATTTGGTATTTAATGTTTTTTTCAATTTGACATAAGTAGTGGTGAGAACCAATGAAAATCAAAGCTTGATAGGAATTTCTTCCAACTTCTGGCATTTTTATCTCCGGCAAATTGTAAGAAATCTTCTCCTTTTGTAGCTTACTATCCAGCAGAATAAGTGATGTCCAATTGTTTGGCAATATTTTTAATTCCCAGAATAGACTTATAACACCTAAAGGCCTCACATGGCTTCTTGAATCTATGTATGGTGATAGCACACATTTAAAGAAAAACAGAAAACTTAAGGAGGCTTTCAAATTATTTTTCTATAACTGCACCGCTCACTTTACTGTCTGTCCCATTCTACACTTCCTTTATATATGTAGTTAATGCCAGTGGCATCTATGCCTACCTAAAGGGCACTATTGTTATTATTCTGTCTACAGCACCCTAAATAAGATAACAGATTAGAAGTTAGCTTGACGCCTGCTGGCATAAAGCTAGATGAAAAACTAGTGGTAGGGACCAGTTAGATTGGTTACACCTTTTCACAGTGGGTTGGCTCTTGTGCTTTGATCAAAATATTTACAATGTGTGAATGAATGTGCACGTATATATTGCACTTATTCCAACAGGTTGGTCAGCACATTTTTTCAGTTTTGATGCAGTCAGGTAGGCTGAACTGTCATCATTTTCATTGTAACTGCATGACAGGAGCTGCCTAGTCATCATCAATAATTGTGATAGAAGTTTTGAAAAGGTAAGAAGACACATGTGTACTAACATTTCACATGAAGCAATCAAAGTGAATGTTCAAACTGTATGGGGATAAACAGCAGTACAATCATTTGTCCCCAGTTTTCATTATTGTCGGCAGCATATGCATTTCAACTCTAAGAAATGTCCTGCCAACAAATGATTTTTGACCACTTAGAAGATAAACTGTTTTATTAGCTGATCACTTTTCAATAATACTGATCAAGTGCTCCTATGAACTTTTGAACAGTTATCAGACCATGTAAATGATCCTTACAATACTGACTAGGCAAGTGCAATTAAATGCTCACACTGATTTGCTGTGGCTGTCAAACCTGTTGAGTGAATATAGCAATTTTTTTTACAGATGACTAAATCTTTGAAATGTATGCTTTATACTTGCCGATATCGGCAGATGTGGCTGACATTATTCTTATATATGGAGGCCTTTCGAACCAGATTTTGACATGCCCACGGATAACCAGGGATCAATCACTGAATATTACAGACAAGGAATATGTATGGATGTTCCACTAAATACCAGCAATCAATCTCACATCTTTCCTTCACATACAAGGCAGTTCAATTTTAGCAACCGTCCAAAAATTACCTGAGAATTAACATATAGTATATACTTGGGTATAAGCCGAGTTTTTCAGCACATTTTTTTTGTGCTAAAAACACCCCCTTTGGCTTATACACGAGTCAATTGTCCCAGAAAGCCAGCGGGGGAGCGGCGGAGCAGCGGGTCACAGAGGCCGGAGCCAACGGCTATGGCTAAAGCCTGTGCTGCTGCTAAAGAGAAATGAATATTAATTTCTCTTATAGCGCGCACAGTTACAGTCGCAGCCGCTGGCTTCCAGCACACATTCTACATATCTTCCTGCGTGCCCTTGCTGCATCCCCTTCGTTCCGGCGCCAGCAGTGCTTCCTGTAGAGCGATCACGTAGCATCGCTCATTAAGGTAATGAATATTGACACCTCTCCACTCCCAAAGGTGTGCAATGAATATTCATTACCTTAATGAGCGGGGCCACGTGATCGCTCTGCAGGAAGTGCTGCTGGCGACAGAACGAATGAGATGCTGCGAGGGCGCGCAGGAAGGTAAGTAGGATGTGTTTTTTTTATGGGAACCATGCATACAAGGATAGGGGATAAGGAGCCATGCATACAAGGATGGGAATAAGGAGCCATGCAAACAAGGATAGGGGATAAGGAGCCATGCATATAAGGATAGGGGATAAGGAGCCATGCATACAAGGACAGCAACGGGGGGAGACATGCATACAAGGACAGGGACCGGGGACCCATACATACAAGGACAGGGACCAGGGAGCCTTGCATACAAGGACAAGGACGGGGAGCCATGCATACCAGGACAGGGATGATGAGAAGCCATGCATACAAGGATAGGGATGAGGAGCCATGCATACCAGGATAGGGATGAAGGGACAATGCATACCCGGCTCATAAATCGAGTCAATAAGTTTATCCAGTTTTTCGTGGCAAAATTAGGTGCCTCAGCTTATACTCGGGTCGGCTTATATTTGAGTATATAAGGTAGCTTTCTCATATAGATATCATGCATATGTCCATTACTACTTTTTATGGTATACTATTATGATGAGTAATATGTAAATTTCTGCTGTGAGATGGCATTCCCCTGGCACTTTTATGTAAATACTACTACGGAAAATCTGCAGCATGACACTTTTATCTATCCTTTTCTACCTGCACAAATTGAATTAAATTTTATAATGCTGCCATTACCAATATTAACAGTCCAATTTATAGCCGGCACTCACATCTTCTTAAAAGAATTGCTTTATTGATCTAGTAATATAAGGGTTTACTCAGACTGGCGTATAGCCAGCCTATAACTCGGACGAGTGGTACCAAATGTTTCATCAGACAGCACTAGCACTAGCGAGTCAGCCCGAGAAAAAAAATAGCGGTATGCTGCAATTGTCAAGTTTATGGGTGCATACAAAACATCAGACTGATGTGATCTGAGTGAAGTCTGATTACCGTGAACGCCGGCAATGGAGGAGTTGGAAAAATTACTTTCTCCGTCTCCTCCACACCTGTGCTGCGATTCTCTCATGCGAGAGGATCGGAGTAGCATGACACTCGTCTCACAGCAGAGCAGGAGCCGAGGGTCATTAACATATCACATCCGATGCAATATGCTGATATAACCCCGGCCTACAAGGCATAAAATATGATTTAACACAGCAGTACAAAATAATGGTAGCAAATATTCAGTTACTCTGCAGCTCCACCAAATAGGAAACAAAGCATTACTTTCTGTCCAATTGAGTATAGATTGGCTCTGAGGTTCTTGAAGTATGTATTCTATTATTTCGAAACACTGTTTTTCGGTGATTACTTTGTATCTCCGTTCATACTGCACCCACAAACCCAAATGATACACCATTTGAAAGGTAAACTTGCCCCCTTCAGCAAGAAAATAGCCAAACAAACCACACATCCACGATTTGATCACAAAATACAGTTTAAACATTTATTTTCATAAACCTGCAGTAAGGAAAAATGAACTGCAGGTGGCACCACACTACCCCAAAGCACGCTACCACAAAGCTGCTTACAGACATCACAAACAAATCCAAACATTTGCCTTGGGGGCTTTCCAGTTTGCCGAACTGCTTGCCCAGCCTACTTTAGCCAAATTGGAGGACTGCACACTTTATTGCAGGTGAGTCACATATGCAAACACATTTGTAAACATGCACTGCCTATTGAATTGTACACTTGCTCTGTTCATACTCCACCAACACAAACAAATGATACACCATTTGAAAGGTCAAATGACCTGCAGGTGGCAGCACACTACCCCAAAGCACACTACTACAAAGCTGCTTACAGACATAACAAACACATCCAAACATTTGCCTTGGGGTCTTTCCAGCTTGCCCAAGTGCTTACCCAGCCAATTTCAAGCACATTGGAGGATTGCACACTTCACTGCAGCTGAGTCACATATGCAAACACATTTCTATACATGCACTGCTTTTTCGCTGATTAGTTCGCCCCACACACACAAATGGTGAGTCACATATGCAAACACATTTGTAAACATGCACTGCTTTTTCGCTGATTACTTTGCCCCACACACACAAATGATACTCCTTTTGAAAGGTAAACTTGCTCCCTTCAGCAAGAAAAGAGCCAAACAAACCACACATTCACAATTTTATCACTAAATATAGATTAAACATTCATTTTCATAAACCTGCAGAAAGACACAATGACCTGCAGGTGGCACCTCAACCGGAAGACATTTTTTGGCCTCTACCTATCAAACCAATTTATTGTATTACCAATCTACATATAAATACCTGTCTGTGTTCATCATCTCATGAAATACATTTACATTTGACCAGCTTGCTTTTTCTGAAATTGCCTGCGCCCCCCGACGACCAATGTGCGACAATTTCGCATGGGCCAAGCTAGTTTTCTATGAATTCAGAATCTGCTTATATGATAATGGAAATGAGATTTTTATAATCAGAGAGGACATAGTCTCACTCATTGATAATAGAGTGGTGAATGAAAGTTTGTTACCCCATCCCATGCAGTCATCTGAAGCCATACATGGACACCCTGCTAGCACCTTTCTTGCTGCCCTCTTATGCACTCCACACAAGATGTAATGGTACCTATTTTCTTTTACCGTGTTTCCCCGAAAGTAAGACAGTGTCTTACTTTCTTTTTATCCCCAAAAACCCCACTATGTCTTACTTTCGGGGTATGTCTTATATTGAAAAAAAATTACCTGTATCTAACCCAGTGTGATACAGTACCACCTGCTGTATTTAATCCAGTGTGACACCTGCTGATACCCACTGGGTTACATACAGCAGATGATACCCCAGTATGCCAGTGTATATGTTTTACTGATGTATGATTACTGTGTATACGTCGCCGCGTCTGCCATCTACCACCAGAAAAACTCACCTGAGTTTTTCTGCAGCCGCCTTCCGCCACGGGCTCCGGCTCCCTGCAGCCGCTGGTCCCGCCGTCCTCCGTCGCTCCGTTCGCCCGCAGTCCCGGGCTGAAGTTCTCGCGCACTCTATTTAAATTTCTTCTTCGGTCCCGAAACGTCATCACGTTGGTCACTCACGTGACCGGAGGCTGCAGTGATAGACAGTTCTCTCCGGCCTCCGGTCACGTGAGTGACCAACGTGATGACGTTTCGGGACCGAAGAAGAAATTTAAATAGAGCGCGCGAGAACTTCAGCCCGGGACTGCGGGCGAACGGAGCGACGGAGGACGGCGGGACCAGCGGCTGCAGGGAGCCGGAGCCCATGGCGGAAGGCGGCAGTGGTAGATGACAGACGCGGCGACGTATGGAGAGGGGGACGGTGCGGACGTGGGCAGGAAGCGGCACGCAGCTAGATGAGAGAGAGGCGGCAATACCCCCGTGTTTCCCCGAAAGTAAGACATATGTCTTACTTTCGGGGTACGGCTTATATTAGCCGACCCCTCTGAAACTCCCGATACGTCTTACAATCGGGGGTGTCTTACTATCGGGGAAACACGGTAAGAATAAAGGATCAGATATATAAAAAAAAAAATCAACATGCCTGATCCTGTTTTTCCCCCTGACAGAAGTCAAATCAACACCAAATGCATCATATACATTAGACAGTCCGCAGGCCCTGCTGAAATTAGTGTGTTTAGTCTATTTCTGTATTGTAGATATATGTTTAGACTGGTATTTGGATCATTATATGAAAGTTCATATTACCTTTATTAAAGGTAAATTGTTCTTCTGTACTATTCCTTAAACTGTTCCTGTGATGTTGAATGCTCCATTATACTAAAATATAATTTGAGCCCAAAAATGTAAATTGAGGTTATTACTCATTATCCATAAGTTGTTGTTATGTATTATTATTGTTATTATTAATAATAATGATAATAATAATAATAATAATAAATAATAATTCTCTATCATGTTAAAGACAATGGTGGTCATCTAAGGTAAGATATAAACACTTGGATAGTCTTCTTTGAATTTCATGTAACCTTTTACCACTAAGCTTAACTAGTTAATGTACAACTATGGAAGAGACTGAAGTTCTCTGAGACCGGCTGTTCAATAAGGTATTGTAAGGATTAGACCTCGCTTGAGTGCGACCGGAGGTAAGCAGGAGGGTGACTTCACTCGATTCTTCAAGCAAGTTTATTCAAACTTCATAAACTGCTCATAACAGAAAAACAAAAACAGCCTTCTCTGGCACAAAGTAACAAAAAGCATATATATATATACAGTCCTGGTACTCTAGCAGAGTAGTCTCCTCAGAGCACACACACTGGAGATCTCCACACCTCCAGCCACTCACACCTGTGGTCAGCAGTAGGCTCATTTATATCTCAGACATCCAGCTAACACAGAACACATGACTGGTCATGTGGTAGTGACATCATCACAGGTCCTCAAACCACATACAAAGGTATAGTGATGACCTACTCTCCCATCTGTCTATGTGTTCATAATATCGCTACATACCTCCCCCTTCTGCCTAAAGCCGTGGGCTTGGCACATTTCATTCACCGACTAGAAACTCTTTTCAGTCGTCTCAACAATTAACCGGTCTGTCAGAGTTTGGCTTAGGTCACTGAGTCCTGAGCTAATTGAGGTGTCACTGCCTCTACCTCTCATTTCAGGCGATCTATGTCCTGTCTTAGTTCCACTTCGATGACTTTCACTCTGAAGCGAACTTCTGCGCCTCTCTATATTGCGGGTTGAAGGTGGCTGCCTTTTTTTCCCCAAGTCTTGCAGATGTCTGTTGGTCTGCTCCTCCTCAATTCTTAGCTGCTCTATTCTTCCCTGGTGCACCTCCATGAGCATCCGGATCTTCCCAAGGTTTTCCACCAACCCCCTCCGACTTGGAGGTTTTCTTATTGGCTCCCGACGTCTCTGCTTCTCGCGGAGGCATTGTAGTGGCATATCCCTTATGTCAGCCTCCCGCTTCATTGTGACTTCCCAGGTGTGGCCATCTGGGTGGCGGTTCCCTTGCTGACTTTCTTCCTCCGTTGAGGCCCCTTCTTTGGTCAGCCTCTCCAGTTCACTCTCCTCCCGTACGCTCGGACCGGGAGATCGCAACCATTCGGTTTCCCGGTCTGTCGTGGACTTCCTGAGCTGGGCATTAGCTTCCTTCTCAATCTGGAGTTCTTTGAGAATTTTCTCTCTCTCCTCTGCCCAGCAACGGTGCTCATCCTCTCTCCATAGAAGTTCCTGCTGATGCTTCTCCTGGGCCTCTCTGAGCATCTCCATATCTTTCACTAGGATTTTGTTCGCCGTCTGGCACGCTGACAGTTGACCTTGGACTTTAGAGGCTTCCTTCTCCAGGTCCTCCACTCGTTGCTGAATCCCTTGTCTCCGTATCCTTTCTCGCCCGACTGTCTCTTTAAGCAGCTCCATCTCATGGACTTGCTCTCTTTTATCCAGTACATGTGGCACCATCCTTTCCCCCTTTTTTCTCTTCTTAGAGCGTATAGGCTGTCTGGCCTTCCTGCAGCCCCTGCGGTGAGGAGGAGATCTGCCACTTGTACCCGACTCCACCTTGCTGCACTCACTTTCACTTGCGGCTAAGTTACAGTCTGCATAGGAGTAATTTCCACTCCCCCTGTCATCTTGGAACAGCAAGTCCCCACTTAACCAGGTGTCGGCCCCTATTCCTGGAGCTACCCAGTTTTCTGCGGTCCTATATTTGGTCACCCCAAAGTTTCCACTTTGGTCTGAGCCACACTTTCTTACGGTCACCAGGCACTGGGTATCTTTGACTTTAGGGGTGGCTACCTCTATTTTACCCACCACACTATCAGCAACCACTACAGCCTCCTGCAGGGATGGGCCTCTCTTAGGGTCATTCTGGTTCCCTTCTGAGCAATCAGCCAGTGCTTCGTCCCACACCTCCCAAAACCATTTAAAATCCTGGCCTATTATTATAGGGTATGGTAAGTCTGGGACTACAGGGACATCATGGGTAGAAATAATAATGGACATCTCAATGATTACCCTGGATACCGGATACTCCCTAGTGACCCCATGAACACAAGGGACTTCTATCTTTTTTCCGGGAATCAGATAGACAGGGAGTGTGTCGCTCAGCAGAGTCACCTGGCTTCCTGAGTCTAGAAGTCCACTCACACACTCTCCATTCACTATTAGAGAACAGTTCAGTGCCCCCCGGTCAGATGCAAAGTCAGTACACCATTCGCGACATACGCTGTTCAAACCCTGAACTCGGCAGTAGTTCCTCGGCTCATCCGCCGCCACCTCTTTTCTCCTCATCGACTTAGTTTGGGACTCCGCCCCTTCTGAGTGTGGCAGTAGTTTATTAGGGTTTACTGGTTCCCCATTCTCACTAGGGACCTCAGAACCCTTTCTCCACAGATCCCAAAACAGACAGAAATCCCGGCCTATAATTATAGGGCGCACCAAGTCCCGAACGACGCCGACTTCATGGGACTCAGTGCCATGCGTCGTTTCAATGTCCACTCTGGCCATAGGGTAGTCCTTTACATCACCATGTATGCATTGAACACCGACTTTTTTTCCTGGTAGTATGTTGAGAGGAAAAGTGGCCCTAATCAAGGTCACTAAGCTCCCAGAGTCTAGCAGCGCCGTCACTGCTTCACCGTTCACCTTCACGGGACATACTTGAGGACCCTGATTGGGGAACGGGTTTCCACTGCAGGCTGGATATGCATACCATGAAATACGGTGTCCTATGCTGCAGTCCATCTGCTCGGTGGTCTGCAGACACCGGGCAGCTATATGTCCTGGCTCATGGCACCTCCAACAAATAATATCACCCGCAGTGACCTTGGGCACCACCTCCCCCCGCCATTTTGACCTTGGCGCTCCACCCCTTTTTGGGACTCTGCCCCCTGTTGGGGCCGCCAGTACGTAAGGGGCTGCTTCCCCACTGCTCCTTCCATCCCCTGGTACCTCTCGACCAGTCCGACCAGTTCATCAGCATTCCAAGGATCACCCTGGGCAACCCAGGTCTGTAGGGGCTTTGGCAGGGAGTGCACAAACCGATCCATTACTACTTTTTCTACCATCTGGGCCGGTGTAGCGGACTCTGGCTGTAGCCATTTCTGGACCAGATGCAGCAGGTCAAACATTTGGGAGCGCGGCGGTTTGTTCCGGTGATAAGCCCAGCGGTGCACCCTTTGTGCCCTGACAGTCATTGTTACCCCCATACGTGCAAGGATCTCCACCTTTAGCTTAGGATACTGCTGAGCGTCCTGCACAGTCAAATCGTAGTACGCCTTCTGGGGTTCCCCTGTCAGGTATGGGGCCAGTACCTCTGCCCACTGCTCTGGGGGAAATCTTTCCCTCTCAGCAACCCTCTCAAATACAGTCAGGAAGGCTTCAACATCATCCCCGGGGGTCATTTTTTGTAATGTGCGTCTTACCGCCTTTCTGACGTGGTTGTCATCAGCCAGACCTGGGGTTGGGGCGCTCGTCCTGCCCTGGATGGCGGTTGTCAGAAGCTGTATCTGCTGCCGATGCTCCTGCTGGCTCTGCTGCATCTGCTGTTGGTGCTCCTGCTGGCTCTGCTGCATCTGTTGCAACAACATCCTGTTGACCTCTTGTTGCTGCACCTGTGCCTGGACTAAGTGTTTCAGCAGGTCCTCCATTCTCTCTGGCAATGCAGGCTGGCTTGCTATAGCCTTGACCCACGATATGCAGTAACCAGTCCCACTTCTCTGCTGGGAAAGCTGCCCACATTCTCCACCAATTGTAAGGATTAGGCCTCGCTTGAGTAAGGAGGAGGGCGACTTCACTCGATTCTTCAAGCAAGTTTATTCAAACTTCATAAACTGCTCATAACAGAAAAACAAAAACAGCCTTCTCTGGCACAAAGTAACAAAAAGCATATATATATACAGTCCTGGTACTCTAGCAGAGTAGTCTTCTCAGAGCACACACACTGGAGGTCTCCACACCTCCAGCCACTCACACCTGTGGTCAGCAGTAGGCTCATTTATATCTCAGACATCCAGCTAACACAGAACACATGACTGGTCATGTGGTAGTGACATCATCACAGGTCCTCAAACCACATACAAAGGTATAGTGATGACCTACTCTCCCATCTGTCTATGTGTTCATAATATCGCTACAGTATAAACACATGCACACCGAGTAATATGGGATTCACCGTGTCTAAGGACGTAAATAGTGTACACTGTAATAAGAGTTTGCTACGGTATATATTTAAGACACAACACATGAATACCATCCTTGGTGTCTTTTCGTAAAACTTGGCACAACACAAGATCGTGTTATGAAACAGTTATAATTATATTATATGAGCTTACATACTTATGAAGGGGTCAGAGTCCGATTGTGAAAAGATGGGACTTGTAAATATGGCTTAGGGATTTGTCTACACATTTAAAGTAATGTCCAGAGTTAGGGTAGGGTGAAAATGTTGCAAATTTTACCTGATGGTTTGGGAAGGTATCATAGTTAGCAAGGCCGAAAAAAGACATTAGTCCATCCAGTTCAGCCTATATTCCATCAGAATAAATCCCTAGATCTACGTCCTTCTAAAGAACCTAATAACTGTAAGATACAATATTGTTAAGCTCCAGGAAGACATCCAGGCCTCTCTTGAACCCCTCGACTCATGCTCAGGCAGGGAATTCCAGATTCCCATTGCCCTAACAGTAAAGAATCCTTTTCTATGTTGGTGGAAAAACCTTCTCTCCTCCAGACGCAGAGAATGCCCCCTTGTGACCGTAACTTTCCTTGGTATAAACAGAGCCTTGGAGAGATATTTGTATTGTCCCCTTATATACTTTTACATGGTTAGTAGATCGCCCCTCAGTCATCTTTTTTCTAGACTAAATAATAATAATTTTGCTAATCTCTCTGGGTATTGTAATTCCCCCATCCCCTTTATTAATTTTGTTGTCCTCCTTTGTAGTCGCTCTAGTTCCATTATATCCTTCCTGAGCACTGGTGCCCAAAACTATACACAGTACTCCATGTGCGGTCTAATCAGGGATTTGTACAGAGGCAGTATAATGCTCTCATCATGTGTATCCAGACCTCTTTCAATGCACCCCATGATCCTGTTTGCCTTGGCAGCCGCTGCCTGGCACTGGCTGCTTCAGGTAAGTTTATCATTAACTAGGATCCCGAAGGCCTTCTCAATGTCAGATTTACCCAGTGGTTTCCTGTTTAGTGTGTAATGGTGATATTGATTCCTTCTTCCCATGTGTATAACCTTACACTTATCATTGTTAAACTGCATCTGCCACCTTTCGGCCCAGGGGCGTATCTAGGGGGGGGCAGCCGGGGCACGTGCCCCGGGCGCAGCCGGCTGGGGGGCGCTGTCGGGCCGCCTTATGCGGCGGTCCGCAGTGCCTCCCCCGCGGCTGCGCTCTGCCACCCCCGGCCTGGGAGTCGGCGGTTCCCACTGCCGGCTGTCATGCTGACAGCCGGCGCAGAGAAGCTTCCGCGTGCTGGCTCCCAGCAGGGACCAATTGTACTGGCGTCTATACAGACACCAGTACAACTGAAGCTCTGACCGCCGGGTCAGACCGACGTCTGCAGCGTGATCAGGTTATGTGATCACGCTGCTGACGTCACTCGCCGGTGGCGCCCAGAAGGGTGAAGATTGGTGGTGAGTGTGCTCCACTGTGGAGCTGAAGAACCACTGAAGATTAACGGGGACATACTGTGTGAGTGTGTGTGTGTGTATGGGGGGGATTTAGAGTGGGGATGGGGGTTCTTTTATGTGTGGGGGGATTTGGCGTGGGGATGGGGGATACATTATGTGTGGGGGGGATTTGGAGTGGGGATGGGAGGATACATTATGTGTGGGGGATTTGGAGTTGGGATGGGGTCATACATTATGTGTGGGGGGATTTGGAGTGGGGATGGGGGGATACATTATGTGTGGGGGATTTGGAGTGAGGATGGGGGATACATTATGTGTGCGGGATTTGGAGTGGGGATGGGGGGATACATTATGTGTGGGGGATTTGGAGTGGGGATGGGGAATACATTATGTGGGGGATTTGGAGTGGGGATGGGGGGATACATTATGTGTGGGGGGATTTGGAGTGGGGATGGGGATACATTATGTGTGGGGGGATTTGGAGTGGGGATGGGGGTCATGCATTATGTGTGGGGGGGTTTGGAGTGGGGATGGGGGGATACATTATGTGTATGGGGATTTGGAGTGGGGATGGAGGGTTATTGTATGTGTGGGGGGATTTGGAGTGGGGATGGGGGGTTATTTTATGTGTGGGGGGATTTGGAGTGGGGATGGGGGCTATTTTATGTGTGGGGGGATTTGGAGTGGGGATGGGGGGTTATTTTATGTGTGGGGGGATTTGGAGTGGCGATGGGGGGTTATTGTATGTGTGGGGGGATTTGGAGTGGCGATGGGGGGTTATTGTATGTGTGGGGGCATTTGGAGTGGGGATGGGGGGTTATTTTATGTGTGGGAAGATTTGGAGTGGGGATGGGGGTTATTTTATGTGTGGGGGGATTTGGAGTAGGGATGGGAGGTTATTGTATGTGTGGGGGGATTTGGAGTGTCGATGGGGGTTATTGTATGTGTGGGGGGATTTAGAGTGGCGATGGGGGGTTATTGTATGTGTGGGGGATTTGGAGTGGGGTTATTTTATGTGTGGGGGGATTTGGAGTGGCGATGGGGGGTTATTGTATGTGTGGGGGGATTTGGAGTGGCGATGGGGGGTTATTGTATGTTTGGGGGGATTTGGAGTGGTGATGGGGGGTTATTGTATGTGTGGGGGCATTTGGAGTGGGGATGGGGGGTTATTGTATGTGTGGGGGGATTTGGAGTGGGGATGGGGGGTTATTTTATGTGTGGGGGATTTGGAGTGGCGATGGGGGGTTATTGTATGTGTGGGGGGATTTAGAGTGGGGATGGGGGGATTTAATGTGTGTGGGGGGATCTGAGGGTACTGAAGAGTATGCATGAGGAAACAGTATGGGGAATGGGTGCAGACAGTATGGGGAGCGAACGGGTGAATGTATATGGACACAGTATGGGGAGTGAGGGTGATGGGATGTGTGCAGACACAGTATGGGGAGTGAGGGGTATGTGTGAGCAGACAGTACAGAGAGTGAGGGGGTAAATATATGAGGAGACAGTATGCTGAACAGGGGGGATGTGAGAGGAGACAGTGTGAGGAGGAAGGGGAATAGTGTGAGGCGACAGTATATTGCAGATACTTTTATTTAGGGGCATTATAATGACTCTTCTGTCTTTAAGGGCATCGTGTGGAGAGTTGGTGCAGAAGAGCGGAGAAGATGGAGGTCTGCAGAGACGGCTGTGGATGAGAAAACTCATCATGGGATCTGGACAAGATGAAGAAAAGGAGAACGACTCCAGAGACGAAGTCATCTATAAGGTACTTGGATGTAAATATTAATTGTGATACTGACTAATTCTCATGTTTTTATTTGTTAGGAGCATTAAAGGGGTTGTCCAGGTCTGTGCTGAGTCTGAAGTCACATAGAATGACTGCAGACTCAGCACAAACCTGGACAGCCCCTTTAATGCTCCTAACATAAATAAAAACTTGAGACCTAGTCAATTTCAGAATTCTCACAGTGCTCACTGCACGCTGTTAGGATTCTCTCATGCCGGTAATTTACATACATGCGGTTACATGCTGACTAGACGTGTGGCCTCACTCAATGAAAATCAACAGAGCGAGGCCGGGCACGTCTAGTCGGAATGTGGCCAGAAGTATATACGTAAATCACATGCTTGTGCTGACATGACCGTGTATCTTGCCACCGGTAAGGGAGAACCCTAAAAGTGTGCAGTGCATTCGTTGTGAGAACTCAGAAGCTGCAATGTCAGGATTCAGCTCTGCAGGTTCCAGCAGTCGTCACATGGACACTTCACTCATTTGTGATTTTCATACTTATGGTCCTGTGACAACGAGCATCTCTTCCTGCTTCTCTCAGTTTTTCACTGAACATTAAGAGTATTAGGAAGAGCAGCTCGTCGGTACATGACTAAGTGTGAAAATCGCATGTGTGCTTTGGGGGAGGGGGCGCCGAACCAAATTCTTGCCCCAGGTGCCAGAAAGCCTAGATACACCTCTGTTTCGGGACAAGGTAAAGACCTTAATGAACCATAGAAGGAAACTGGATGAGTTTTACAACCCTTACTCACATGCTGTAGAGCAATGTTTCCCGAACTCCAGTCCTCACGGCCCCCACAGATCATGTCCTCCCTGTTGGGGGCCATGAGGAATGGCGTATGGGAAACATTGATGTAGAATCTCCAATTTCAAATTGACCTTTAATGCCAATTTGTAGTCCACAGCTTGCCAGGTTCTGCATCTCGTTTTCACAGCAGATTTCACCAATTTCAAAGTGGATGTGGAGAAACCCGAGGGTAATCTGTACATTACAAGTGCAAAATTTGCTTAATTGCTGTGAATTCTGTGGGGAAATTGAGGTAAAATAAAAGCCACGAATGGACCTATCTTATATAAAGCCACTGGGAGTTAGAACTGTTCTGTAAAACTCAGCGGAAGGTTCCTTAAACAAAAAAATATCCAAAAGTTATTAATTAACAGAAGACAGAGAATGACAAATCATCGGAAGGTAAAAGTGAGAATCACAAAGAGGAAGTTAAAAACTAACCAGATTTCCTGCTCACATTTAACTATTTAAAGAAAAAAAAACAGAACAGATTACATTGGCGTGAATCTTAAAGGAATTTTTCAGGAATATTATTCACCCCATAGGCTAGTGCTTGGCTAAAATAATATAAAGAGGTGCTACCTTTCCTCCCCTGCTCCTGTGAGTGTCTAAAGGCTGAGATAGTGCGTGAAACTGCAACATACAGTACTTCACTGCTGCAGCCAATCACTGAGCTCAGCATCAGAACCTCTGAGCTCAGTGATTGACTGAATTGGTGGTGCGTGCTGTAGTTATGATGTCATTACTGTCTCCAGCCAGTAAACAATCCTCCGAGCAGCACCGGAGGGGCAGTGCTGGAGCGGGGAAGGGTTAAGAACAGAGCTATTTTTATTATTTTATTATTATTATTACCAAGTGCTGGCTGATAGGATGAAAAACTGGTAAACACTTTTAAATTAGAAGGTGAACTATAATACCATCCCCCACAATGTGCTTTAATTCAGTATTCAGTAGTTTAGCCAAAAGTGACGTGAAGAAATGAAGTATTACAGTATCAGTGGGCAGCAAAAAGTCATAATAATGAAACAGTGATGTCAGAAAATAAGGTTAAAGTTACACATACACTTTTAGCAGCTTTTGGACAAACACTGTCAGTTAATAGCTTTTCTTAATAACTCCCACAAACACAGGCAACTTTCGCGAATGTGTTTTCAGTGAGAAAAGAAGAACTTGCCGCTGCCAGATTTCTAGTTCGTATTTAGTCATAGAACAAGAAGTTGGGTTCATATGCTGCACATTTTGTACGGGTTTCTAAACTGAAAACTATAAGCACTTTTTTATTGTGGAAAACCACCAAAAAAAGCACAACAACTCATTGGCTGGTCGTTTGCTTAAGCAACAGAATTAGGGCCCTTTTTTAAATGATTGGGTAAAACCCGCACCAAAAAGGTGCATTTCTGCAACAAAAAATGGACATGCTGCAGATTTTTAAAAAAATGTAACAAATGACCATGTTTTCTGCGCCAAACACCATCCCTCCATCCCAAAACGCAGCATGTGGATGAGATTAAGTTGTAACTCAACCACTTTGCTGGTAGTGTAAAATGCTGCTGATTTTACGAGGATAAAATCTGCATCAAATACCCAAACCTGGCCTAAAGACACATACTGTAGATGGGCTGACAACTGGGGACTGAGTTTTCATAGCAATGCTGGTTCTGGCCTGTTGAAATGGGTCGGCAATCACTCGATGAGCAGAACACTTGTTTATCTGGTTCCTGTGATAGAGTAATCATAAGTCCCACACGTAATTAACTCATGCAACATTTGAAGAATTTATAGGGTTTAACCCTGAAAATATTACTTAGAAAAAGATATTACAGACGTATCCTAGTGCTGTTGGGTTTGTCTGTGATTCAGTAATGGCACATTTACATAACTTGATCACAGCTCTTAAACAACTGCCAATAGACTATACGCATTCTATGTGGACAGAATATGAGGTCATACAGATTGTTCTGTGCACGTAAAATATCATTATATGGGCAGCTCATCTCCTGTTTACAGAGTATAATGTGCTGCCGAATATGACTATTTTTAAGCCTGCTTTGACCCAACAACTCTAGCACATATGTCACTTTTTTACTTTTTCCGAGAAACATTATTGGGGCCCAACCATATTATTACTAATATTATTATTATTATTATTATTATTAATAATAATAATTATTTCTATAGCACCATTGATTCCATGGTGCTGTACATGAGAAGGGGTTACATCAAAATACAATATTGCTTACACTAGATAAACTAACAAAGGTAGACCAGTACAGAGGGAAGAGGACCTGCACTGATAAATTCTTCATCTGTTGCATGCTTCTTATGATTTCCATACCCAAATGCTTTGTCACTTTTTTCATCTTACCCCGTAGAGACTGTTGGGGCTATACAATGTAAATGCTCCATCTGCTACATAAGTCTGTAAGCTTGGTTCTTATGATTACATGAGATGCTTTCTGTTACATCGTCTTGACATCATTTAGATTCATAAAATACCAACATTTCACAAGCCAATTTTTCCACAGTTTTTACTTTCATAGCCTATGTTCCTTTTGGGTGGGTTTAGATGGCCGAACTAAAACCTGATCCAATCACATCTGCAAACTGCAGTTGTGACTGGCTCCATGTGGTTGTGCGCAGAGCGAACGAGTGCAGGACCTACTTGCTATTTAGGTGCGTTAGTCTGTTCCATAAATTGGACCAGAATCGTAGTGCGTTCTGTGACCATTGGGCAGTGTGGAAAATCGGCCATGTGCACTGACAGACTGGCTATAATAGGTCTGTGTGCAGTCCATAGCCCAAACAGACAGGTTAATGAGCCCTATTATACATATAAGGCTGGGATCACACATGCGAGGAAATCGTCCGATGCTCGCATGTGAAATCCCAGCTCTGGCGCCGGCACTCGGGAGTGGAGTGCGCGGCTGCATGTATTTCTATGCAGCCGCTCGCTCCACTCCCGAGTGCCTGCGCCAGAGCTGGGATTTCACATGCGAGCGTCGGACGATTTCCTCGCATGTGTGATCCCGGCCTAAGGCTAGTTTCACATTTGCGTCTTTGTGCGCTGCGCATCGTACGCAAGTAGAAGCGCATGCAAAAACGCATGCAAACGCAAGACCATGCGTACGCCATGTTAAACATAGGTATGCATGAACGCTTGCGCAGATGCGCTGCGCACAAAAACGCTAATGTGAAAACAGCCTTAAACCAGTGTCTAGACATGTTTACTCTTAAAACGCATGCCTACGCAAGCGCAGGCATACGCATGTCCATGCGCACGCCTGCGTTCTCATAGACTGTAATGCTTTGTTTTGAGGCATTCCGTGCGCAAGCGAACGCATGCATTTTTTTGACGCCTTTGGACGGACCCAAAAATGCAACATGTTGCGTCGGGCGCATCTAGACACAAGCGCACGAAAACGCAGACAAACGCGTGCAAACGCAAGACCATGAGCACGCCATGTTAAACATAGGTGCGCATGACACATGCGATCGGATGCGCACCATGCGCTGCGCACAAAAACGTTAATGTGAAACTAGCCTAACTCTCTGCAGTCTGTTTAACAGTGATGAGCGAATATGCTAGGATAAAGTGGTATCGGATAGCATGCTCAGGTGCTGAGTGTCTATGGAGTGCTCGAATACTATATTCGAGTCCCAACGGCTGCATATCTTGCGGTTGTTCGACAGTCTAACAAACAGGCAATCCCTACATGTGTTGTGGCTGTCGAATAGCCTCGAGACATGCAACCGCTGGGACTCGGACATAGTATTCGAGCACTCCATAGACACTCGGTTAGCACCTGAGCATGCTATTTCAGCACGTTTGCTCATCACTACTATTTAACACTATTATTTTCAACTAAGGATATGTTCACACAAACTTTTTTCAGGCAGATTTTGAGTGGGCCCGCTCCAAAATCTCTCTCAGAAAACACTCAGAAAATGCTCAAAAGAATGAACATGTTGATTTTTAGAACAGATAACTTGCTGTTCATATGTTCAGCCTTTTGAGCGTTGTTTAACCACTTCAGTTTTCCAAAAACGCCAAGCTGTTAAAATAGGTGACCTGATTGCTCTTTGGGCATTTTCCGCTTGGAAGATTCTCAATACTTTACAATAGAAGTCAATAGTAAGGCTGAAAACACATCCTGAAGATTTTTAGTCATCTTTTTAAGCATTTTAGCAATGTTTTTGCTTAAAAAAATACTAGCATCTTCTTTATTCTTTAGTGTAATTAAAAAAAACAAACAAACAAAACAAAAAAAAAGACAAAAAGACGCCAAAGAATGGTGAAGAAATGTGTAAAAAGAAAATGTTGGCAGAAAAAAATGTCACAAAAGCATTCAGAAAAAAAATAAAAATACGCTACAAATAGATGCTTCAGATGAGCTTCATGAAGCGACTTGTGCTTTAAAAAGGGATATTTTTGGTCACCTAAAAAAGATGCCGTGTGCATATTCCCTTGTAGGTAACATGTTCATAGCTTTCACAAATAAATTAGGATTCTTTCAGGTTTCTCCATACTTATTAATCAGAGCTTTAAGTCTATTGTCAATTCATTGTGTCATGTAGTCAATTTTATTACTTCTGGTGTGTACCCATGCCTCATTTATGTGTGTTGGGATCAATTTTTGCATATATTACTTCATATTGTTATATTACTTATATACAGTGTGTGTATATATATATATATATATATATATATACTGCTATATATAACATTAGTTTATTGAGTTATTCACTGAGATTGCCTTAGTTTACGTATGCTTTACTAT
>JARQOD010000006.1:256905798-256953996 GCA_033576555.1 Oophaga sylvatica
CAGAGGCAGTATAATGCTCTCATCATGTGTATCCAGACCTCTTTCAATGCACCCCATGATCCTGTTTGCCTTGGCAGCCGCTGCCTGGCACTGGCTGCTTCAGGTAAGTTTATCATTAACTAGGATCCCGAAGGCCTTCTCAATGTCAGATTTACCAGTGGTTTCCTGTTTAGTGTGTAATGGTGATATTGATTCCTTCTTCCCATGTGTATAACCTTACACTTATCATTGTTAAACTGCATCTGCCACCTTTCGGCCCAGGGGCGTATCTAGGGGGGGGCAGCCGGGGCACGTGCCCGGGCGCAGCCGGCTGGGGGGCGCTGTCGGGCCGCCTTATGCGGCGGTCCGCAGTGCCTCCCCGCGGCTGCGCTCTGCCACCCCCGGCCTGGGAGTCGGCGGTTCCCACTGCCGGCTGTCATGCTGAACAGCCGGGCAGAGAAGCTTCCGCGTGCTGGCTCCCAGCAGGGACCAATTGTACTGGCGTCTATACAGACACCAGTACAACTGAAGCTCTGACCGCCGGGTCAGACCGACGTCTGCAGCGTGATCAGGTTATGTGATCACGCTGCTGACGTCACTCGCCGGTGGCGCCCAGAAGGGTGAAGATTGGTGGTGAGTGTGCTCCACTGTGGAGCTGAAGAACCACTGAAGATTAACGGGGACATACTGTGTGAGTGTGTGTGTGTGTATGGGGGGATTTAGAGTGGGGATGGGGGTTCTTTTATGTGTGGGGGGATTTGGCGTGGGGATGGGGGATACATTATGTGTGGGGGGGATTTGGAGTGGGGATGGGAGGATACATTATGTGTGGGGGATTTGGAGTTGGGATGGGGTCATACATTATGTGTGGGGGGATTTGGAGTGGGGATGGGGGATACATTATGTGTGGGGGGATTTGGAGTGAGGATGGGGGATACATTATGTGTGCGGGATTTGGAGTGGGGATGGGGGGATACATTATGTGTGGGGGATTTGGAGTGGGGATGGGGAATACATTATGTGTGGGGGATTTGGAGTGGGGATGGGGGGATACATTATGTGTGGGGGGATTTGGAGTGGGGATGGGGATACTTTATGTGTGGGGGGATTTGGAGTGGGGATGGGGGTCATGCATTATGTGTGGGGGGGTTTGGAGTGGGGATGGGGGGATACATTATGTGTATGGGGATTTGGAGTGGGGATGGAGGGTTATTGTATGTGTGGGGGGATTTGGAGTGGGGATGGGGGGTTATTTTATGTGTGGGGGGATTTGGAGTGGGGATGGGGGCTATTTTATGTGTGGGGGGATTTGGAGTGGGGATGGGGGTTATTTTTTTGTGTGGGGGGATTTGGAGTGGCGATGGGGGGTTATTGTATGTGTGGGGGGATTTGGAGTGGCGATGGGGGGTTATTGTATGTGTGGGGGCATTTGGAGTGGGGATGGGGGGTTATTTTATGTGTGGGAAGATTTGGAGTGGGGATGGGGGTTATTTTATGTGTGGGGGGATTTGGAGTAGGGATGGGAGGTTATTGTATGTGTGGGGGGATTTGGAGTGTCGATGGGGTTATTGTATGTGTGGGGGGATTTAGAGTGGCGATGGGGGGTTATTGTATGTGTGGGGGATTTGGAGTGGGGTTATTTTATGTGGGGGGGGATTTGGAGTGGCGATGGGGGGTTATTGTATGTGTGGGGGGATTTGGAGTGGCGATGGGGGGTTATTGTATGTTTGGGGGGATTTGGAGTGGTGATGGGGGGTTATTGTATGTGTGGGGGCATTTGGAGTGGGGATGGGGGGTTATTGTATGTGTGGGGGGATTTGGAGTGGGATGGGGGGTTATTTTATGTGTGGGGGATTTGGAGTGGCGATGGGGGGTTATTGTATGTGTGGGGGATTTAGAGTGGGGATGGGGGGATTTAATGTGTGTGGGGGGATCTGAGGGTACTGAAGAGTATGCATGAGGAAACAGTATGGGGAATGGGTGCAGACAGTATGGGGAGCGAACGGGTGAATGTATATGGACACAGTATGGGGAGTGAGGGTGATGGGATGTGTGCAGACACAGTATGGGAGTGAGGGGTATGTGTGAGCAGACAGTACAGAGAGTGAGGGGGTAAATATATGAGGAGACAGTATGCTGACAGGGGGGATGTGAGAGGAGACAGTGTGAGGAGGAAGGGGAATAGTGTGAGGCGACAGTATATTGCAGATACTTTTATTTAGGGGCATTATAATGACTCTTCTGTCTTTAAGGGCATCGTGTGGAGAGTTGGTGCAGAAGAGCGGAGAAGATGGAGGTCTGCAGAGACGGCTGTGGATGAGAAAACTCATCATGGGATCTGGACAAGATGAAGAAAAGGAGAACGACTCCAGAGACGAAGTCATCTATAAGGTACTTGGATGTAAATATTTTAAATTGTGATACTGACTAATTCTCATGTTTTTATTTGTTAGGAGCATTAAAGGGGTTGTCCAGGTCTGTGCTGAGTCTGAAGTCACATAGAATGACTGCAGACTCAGCACAAACCTGGACAGCCCCTTTAATGCTCCTAACATAAATAAAAACTTGAGACCTAGTCAATTTCAGAATTCTCACAGTGCTCACTGCACGCTGTTAGGATTCTCTCATGCCGGTAATTTACATACATGCGGTTACATGCTGACTAGACGTGTGGCCTCACTCAATGAAAAATCAACAGAGCGAGGCCGGGCACGTCTAGTCGGAATGTGGCCAGAAGTATATACGTAAATCACATGCTTGTGCTGACATGACCGTTGTACTCTTGCCACCGGTAAGGGAGAACCCTAAAAGTGTGCAGTGCATTCGTTGTGAGAACTCAGAAGCTGCAATGTCAGGATTCAGCTCTGCAGGTTCCAGCAGTCGTCACATGGACACTTCACTCATTTGTGATTTTCATACTTATGGTCCTGTGACAACGAGCATCTCTTCCTGCTTCTCTCAGTTTTTCACTGAACATTAAGAGTATTAGGAAGAGCAGCTCGTCGGTACATGACTAAGTGTGAAAATCGCATGTGTGCTTTGGGGGAGGGGGCGCCGAACCAAATTCTTGCCCCAGGTGCCAGAAAAGCCTAGATACACCTCTGTTTCGGGACAAGGTAAAGACCTTAATGAACCATAGAAGGAAACTGGATGAGTTTTACAACCCTTACTCACATGCTGTAGAGCAATGTTTCCCGAACTCCAGTCCTCACGGCCCCCACAGATCATGTCCTCCCTGTTGGGGGCCATGAGGAATGGCGTATGGGAAACATTGATGTAGAATCTCCAATTTCAAATTGACCTTTAATGCCAATTTGTAGTCCACAGCTTGCCAGGTTCTGCATCTCGTTTTCACAGCAGATTTCACCAATTTCAAAGTGGATGTGGAGAAACCCGAGGGTAATCTGTACATTACAAGTGCAAAATTTGCTTAATTGCTGTGAATTCTGTGGGGAAATTGAGGTAAAATAAAAGCCACGAATGGACCTATCTTATATAAAGCCACTGGGAGTTAGAACTGTTCTGTAAAACTCAGCGGAAGGTTCCTTAAACAAAAAAATATCCAAAAGTTATTAATTAACAGAAGACAGAGAATGACAAATCATCGGAAGGTAAAAGTGAGAATCACAAAGAGGAAGTTAAAAACTAACCAGATTTCCTGCTCACATTTAACTATTTAAAGAAAAAAAAAACAGAACAGATTACATTGGCGTGAATCTTAAAGGAATTTTTCAGGAATATTATTCACCCCATAGGCTAGTGCTTGGCTAAAATAATATAAAGAGGTGCTACCTTTCCTCCCCTGCTCCTGTGAGTGTCTAAAGGCTGAGATAGTGCGTGAAACTGCAACATACAGTACTTCACTGCTGCAGCCAATCACTGAGCTCAGCATCAGAACCTCTGAGCTCAGTGATTGACTGAATTGGTGGTGCGTGCTGTAGTTATGATGTCATTACTGTCTCCAGCCAGTAAACAATCCTCCGAGCAGCACCGGAGGGGCAGTGCTGGAGCGGGGAAGGGTTAAGAACAGAGCTATTTTTATTATTTTATTATTATTATTACCAAGTGCTGGCTGATAGGATGAAAAACTGGTAAACACTTTTAAATTAGAAGGTGAACTATAATACCATCCCCCACAATGTGCTTTAATTCAGTATTCAGTAGTTTAGCCAAAAGTGACGTGAAGAAATGAAGTATTACAGTATCAGTGGGCAGCAAAAAGTCATAATAATGAAACAGTGATGTCAGAAAATAAGGTTAAAGTTACACATACACTTTTAGCAGCTTTTGGACAAACACTGTCAGTTAATAGCTTTTCTTAATAACTCCCACAAACACAGGCAACTTTCGCGAATGTGTTTTCAGTGAGAAAAGAAGAACTTGCCGCTGCCAGATTTCTAGTTCGTATTTAGTCATAGAACAAGAAGTTGGGTTCATATGCTGCACATTTTGTACGGGTTTCTAAACTGAAAACTATAAGCACTTTTTTATTGTGGAAAACCACCAAAAAAAGCACAACAACTCATTGGCTGGTCGTTTGCTTAAGCAACAGAATTAGGGCCCTTTTTTAAATGATTGGGTAAAACCCGCACCAAAAAGGTGCATTTCTGCAACAAAAATGGACATGCTGCAGATTTTATAAAAAATGTAACAAATGACCATGTTTTCTGCGCCAAACACCATCCCTCCATCCCAAAACGCAGCATGTGGATGAGATTAAGTTGTAACTCAACCACTTTGCTGGTAGTGTAAAATGCTGCTGATTTTACGAGGATAAAATCTGCATCAAATACCCAAACCTGGCCTAAAGACACATACTGTAGATGGGCTGACAACTGGGGACTGAGTTTTCATAGCAATGCTGGTTCTGGCCTGTTGAAATGGGTCGGCAATCACTCGATGAGCAGAACACTTGTTTATCTGGTTCCTGTGATAGAGTAATCATAAGTCCCACACGTAATTAACTCATGCAACATTTGAAGAATTTATAGGGTTTAACCCTGAAAATATTACTTAGAAAAAGATATTACAGACGTATCCTAGTGCTGTTGGGTTTGTCTGTGATTCAGTAATGGCACATTTACATAACTTGATCACAGCTCTTAAACAACTGCCAATAGACTATACGCATTCTATGTGGACAGAATATGAGGTCATACAGATTGTTCTGTGCACGTAAAATATCATTATATGGGCAGCTCATCTCCTGTTTACAGAGTATAATGTGCTGCCGAATATGACTATTTTTAAGCCTGCTTTGACCCAACAACTCTAGCACATATGTCACTTTTTTACTTTTTCCGAGAAACATTATTGGGGCCCAACCATATTATTACTAATATTATTATTATTATTATTATTATTAATAATAATAATTATTTCTATAGCACCATTGATTCCATGGTGCTGTACATGAGAAGGGGTTACATCAAAATACAATATTGCTTACACTAGATAAACTAACAAAGGTAGACCAGTACAGAGGGAAGAGGACCTGCACTGATAAATTCTTCATCTGTTGCATGCTTCTTATGATTTCCATACCCAAATGCTTTGTCACTTTTTTCATCTTACCCGTAGAGACTGTTGGGGCTATACAATGTAAATGCTCCATCTGCTACATAAGTCTGTAAGCTTGGTTCTTATGATTACATGAGATGCTTTCTGTTACATCGTCTTGACATCATTTAGATTCATAAAATACCAACATTTCACAAGCCAATTTTTCCACAGTTTTTACTTTCATAGCCTATGTTCCTTTTGGGTGGGTTTAGATGGCCGAACTAAAACCTGATCCAATCACATCTGCAAACTGCAGTTGTGACTGGCTCCATGTGGTTGTGCGCAGAGCGAACGAGTGCAGGACCTACTTGCTATTTAGGTGCGTTAGTCTGTTCCATAAATTGGACCAGAATCGTAGTGCGTTCTGTGACCATTGGGCAGTGTGGAAAATCGGCCATGTGCACTGACAGACTGGCTATAATAGGTCTGTGTGCAGTCCATAGCCCAAACAGACAGGTTAATGAGCCCTATTATACATATAAGGCTGGGATCACACATGCGAGGAAATCGTCCGATGCTCGCATGTGAAATCCCAGCTCTGGCGCCGGCACTCGGGAGTGGAGTGCGCGGCTGCATGTATTTCTATGCAGCCGCTCGCTCCACTCCCGAGTGCCTGCGCCAGAGCTGGGATTTCACATGCGAGCGTCGGACGATTTCCTCGCATGTGTGATCCCGGCCTAAGGCTAGTTTCACATTTGCGTCTTTGTGCGCTGCGCATCGTACGCAAGTAGAAGCGCATGCAAAAACGCATGCAAACGCAAGACCATGCGTACGCCATGTTAAACATAGGTATGCATGAACGCTTGCGCAGATGCGCTGCGCACAAAAACGCTAATGTGAAAACAGCCTTAAACCAGTGTCTAGACATGTTTACTCTTAAAACGCATGCCTACGCAAGCGCAGGCATACGCATGTCCATGCGCACGCCTGCGTTCTCATAGACTGTAATGCTTTGTTTTGAGGCATTCCGTGCGCAAGCGAACGCATGCATTTTTTTGACGCCTTTGGACGGACCCAAAAATGCAACATGTTGCGTCGGGCGCATCTAGACACAAGCGCACGAAAACGCAGACAAACGCGTGCAAACGCAAGACCATGAGCACGCCATGTTAAACATAGGTGCGCATGACACATGCGATCGGATGCGCACCATGCGCTGCGCACAAAAACGTTAATGTGAAACTAGCCTAACTCTCTGCAGTCTGTTTAACAGTGATGAGCGAATATGCTAGGATAAAGTGGTATCGGATAGCATGCTCAGGTGCTGAGTGTCTATGGAGTGCTCGAATACTATATTCGAGTCCCAACGGCTGCATATCTTGCGGTTGTTCGACAGTCTAACAAACAGGCAATCCCTACATGTGTTGTGGCTGTCGAATAGCCTCGAGACATGCAACCGCTGGGACTCGGACATAGTATTCGAGCACTCCATAGACACTCGGTTAGCACCTGAGCATGCTATTTCAGCACGTTTGCTCATCACTACTATTTAACACTATTATTTTCAACTAAGGATATGTTCACACAAACTTTTTTCAGGCAGATTTTGAGTGGGCCCGCTCCAAAATCTCTCTCAGAAAACACTCAGAAAATGCTCAAAAGAATGAACATGTTGATTTTTAGAACAGATAACTTGCTGTTCATATGTTCAGCCTTTTGAGCGTTGTTTAACCACTTCAGTTTTCCAAAAACGCCAAGCTGTTAAAATAGGTGACCTGATTGCTCTTTGGGCATTTTCCGCTTGGAAGATTCTCAATACTTTACAATAGAAGTCAATAGTAAGGCTGAAAACACATCCTGAAGATTTTTAGTCATCTTTTTAAGCATTTTAGCAATGTTTTTGCTTAAAAAAATACTAGCATCTTCTTTATTCTTTAGTGTAATTAAAAAAAACAAACAAACAAAACAAAAAAAAAAAAGACAAAAAGACGCCAAAGAATGGTGAAGAAATGTAAAAAGAAAATGTTGGCAGAAAAAATGTCACAAAAGCATTCAGAAAAAAAATAAAAATACGCTACAAATAGATGCTTCAGATGAGCTTCATGAAGCGACTTGTGCTTTAAAAAGGGATATTTTTGGTCACCTAAAAAAGATGCCGTGTGCATATTCCCTTGTAGGTAACATGTTCATAGCTTTCACAAATAAATTAGGATTCTTTCAGGTTTCTCCATACTTATTAATCAGAGCTTTAAGTCTATTGTCAATTCATTGTGTCATGTAGTCAATTTTATTACTTCTGGTGTGTACCCATGCCTCATTTATGTGTGTTGGGATCAATTTTTGCATATATTACTTCATATTGTTATATTACTTATATACAGTGTGTGTATATATATATATATATATATATATATATACTGCTATATATAACATTAGTTTATTGAGTTATTCACTGAGATTGCCTTAGTTTACGTATGCTTTACTATCTGTATGTAATTCCTTCTTTCTGTACAATGAGTTTGTGGAGAAAAAATTCTCCATCTGTCTACTGTAGCTGCGTTACCATAATTACATGGAGTCTTAGAATGATTAAGCCAAGTCACACAGTGCTAATCATCATACGTCTTCCAGAAAGTTAATGATTTCTATGATGCTGAGTGCGCTTATTTAACTTCTTGGACTTATTTCATACAGTGTTTGTGGTGTACATAATGTATCCGCTTGTACTGTAAAAAGAAGAGCATTTAACCGTTTTCCATAAAATGATGTAACTGTATGGTGAGGATTCCGAGTGCTTTAGTGCAATCTGATCATATACGTTAAGAGCTTAAACAGTCAAACAACACAGTGACCGGCTTGTGAAGCAGAGGTAAACAGAACGGGCCTAATCAGAGCGTGTCCTTACCGGCGATTTCTGTGATTTGCCAATCGCAGAATTCTGAGAAGAGTGCAGCATCATAGCCGGCTCCGACACCTTATTTCTGTTATGGAGCATGTCAGAGCTGGTCACAATGAAGATCTGTGCGGTAGAAGCACAGAAATTAAAAGAAAAAAATATCAAAATGCTCCCAATCACTCCCTTTATTGTTGTCCTTCATAGTAAAAGTGACAGCTTTTTTTCTTTTTTTCTCAGACGTCTAGATTCCACCTGCTGGTATTTCTGTTAGGTAGCGATGCCACCTATCCTCTAGATTACCCTTGTTTAGGTAGGGTGACATTCGACAGCGAGAGACGCAAGTCTGTTGTCACATTCAGTTGGATTCTGATAAGTTAGCATTCCTGTCCATACCTACTGAGTCGCCAGTCTGTACCTACTGTGTCGCCAGTCCTCACCTGCTAATTTGCTAGTATGCGTATAGTGTTTGTGTATGCAATTAAAAATCTCACTGTTTAGGTAGAGTGTCAATTACAGCAAGAGTTGACAGTTCACTATCTTGGTTCATCTGATACTACCAAGTCTCCAGTCCGTTTCGCACATAGTAAGTCACCAATTCACTCCCATTCAGTCCTCAGTCTGCTTCCGGTCAGGCTCTAGTCTATTCCCATTCAGTCGCCAGTCTGTTCCCCATCTCATTCCCAAGTCTGCTACCAGTGAGCCACCAATTAGCTCTTACTAAGTTCACAGTCGGCAGCACACAATAAATAAATAAAAGTAAAAATATTACAATTTTGAGATTTAAAAAGTTTTACAACAAATAGGTAGAATGATGTTTGTGGTTGAGGAGGTAAATGCCACAATATGCTCAGATACAGACACCTCCCACAGTGAAGGTTAAGAACAATTTGCACTTTCATCTTCCTTCACACCAAGCAATGCTGAGATTGCACTTCCCTGGCACCACCGAAAAGTTGAACAACCTGCTCTACCTCAACTGACGTGGGCAGCTGCGGAAAATTATAGCCCACTTTGGATTTTTAGCTGTATTAATTTTTTCCACTTCTTCTGTGTCTCATATTGGCCATAACAAATTAATTTATTTTTCCTAGCCGGCCCCGTAGCTCAGTCACAAATAATAATGTAATATTAGTAATGCCCTTAAAACAAAACTAAAAATTCTCACTATACCCTTAGATAAATGCCACAAAAGATGTCACATCACAAACCCATAATTCTGCAAGAATATCATGAAAGTAGTTCCTTCACAAACTAAATGGCCCACCAGCAGCAAGTCACCCACAATGGCATTTTTTCCGGACCCAAAAAATATGGACAGAAAAATACTTGTCTGACAGGTTAACTATATGTGGGCAGCCACAGATAAAAGAGTAAGGGCAGCAGCTGAGGAGCAGGGACTGGCAAGTACTAATGGTGTCCTGTAAAGACATCTCTAGATGCTATACATCTGTGACATGGTCTCCCGGTACATACCCACAGGCAACCTTCGATCCTCTCAATATCTCCTCCTCTACTCCCCTCTTATCTCTTCTTCCCACAACCGCATACAAAACTTCTCCCGTGCCTCTCCCATACTCTGGAACTCTCTACCCCAACACATCAGACTTGCGCCTACCACGGAAACCTTCAAAAAGAACCTGAAGACCCATCTCTTCCGACAAGCCTACAACCTGCAGTGATCATCAGTCTACTGAACCACCGCACGACCAGCTCTATCCTCTACTAGTGTATCCTCACCCATCCCTGTAGACTGTGAGCCCTTGCGGGCAGGGTCCTCTCTCCTTCTGTACTTGTGTGTGCCTTGTATTGCTCACGTTTACTGTACTTGTCTATATTCACCCCTTTTCACATGTAAAGCGCCATGGAATAAATGGCGCTATAAAAATGTATAATAATAATAATAATAATAATGCCTCATACTTCAAGAGAATGGAGTCTTTTATTGTACACTGCTCAAAAAAATAAAGGGAACAATTAAACAACAGAATTTAACTCCAAGTAAATCAAACTTCTGTGAAATCAAACTGTCCACTTAGGAAACAAGGAAGCAACACTGATTGACAATCAATTTCATAAGCTGTTGTGCAAATGTAATAAACAGATGAAAATTATTGACAATTATCAAAGCACACTGAATAAAGGAGTGGTTCTGCAGGTGGGGACCACAGACCACTTCTCAGTACCAATGCTGATGTTTTGGTCACTTTTGAATGTTGGTTGTGCTTTCACACTCGTGGTAGAGACGGACTCTACAACTCACACAAGTGGCTCAGGTAGTGCAGCTCATCTAGGATGGCACATCAATGCGAGCTGTGGCAAGAAGATTTGCTGTGTCTGTCAGCGTAGTGTCCAGAGGACGGAGACAGGCCACTACACCAGGAGATGTGGAGGGGGCCGTAGGAGGGCAACAAACCAGCAGCAGGACCGCTACCTCCACCTTTGTGCAAGTAGGAACAGGAGGAGCACTGCCAGAGCCCTGCAAAATGACCTCCAGCAGGCCACAAATGTGCATGTGTCTGCACAAACGGTTAGAAACCGACTCCATGAGGATGTTCTGAGGGTCCGACGTCCACAGATGGGGTTTGTGCTCACCGTGCAGGACGCTTGGCATTTGCCACAGAACACCAGGATTGGCAAATTCGCCACTGGCACCCTGTGCTCTTCACAGATGAAAGCAGGTTCACACTGAGCACATGTGACAGACGTGACAGAGTCTGGAGACACCGTGGAGAGCGAGCTGCTGCCTGCAATATCCTTCAGCATAATTGATTTGGCAGTGGGTCAGTAATGGTGTGGGTGGCATTTCTTTGGAGGGCCGCACAGCCCTCCATGTGCTCGCCAGAGGTAGCCTGACTGCCATTAGGTACCGAGATGAGATCCTAAGACCCCTTGTGAGACCATATGCTGGTGCGGTTGACCATGGGTTCCTCCTAATGTAGGACAATGCTAGACCTCTTGTGGCTGGAGTGTGTTCCTGCAAGATGAAGGCATTGAAGCTATTGACTGGCCCGCCCGTTCCCCAGACCTGAATCTGATTGAGCACATCTGGGACATCATGTCTCGCTCCATCCACCAACGTCACATTGCACAACAGACTGTGTAGGAGTTGGTGGATGCTTTAGTCCAGGTCTGGGAGAAGATCTCTCAGGAGACCATCCACCGCCTCATCAGGAGCATGCCCAGGTGTTGTAGGGAGATCATACAGGCACGTGGAGGCCACACACAATACTGAGCCTCATTTTGTCTTGTTTTAAGGACTTTAAATTCCACTTTAATTTTGTGTTTGTCCAAATCCAGGCCTCCATTGGTTAATAAATTTGATTGCCATTGATGATTGTTGTGTGATTCTGTTGTCAGCACATTCAACTTTGTACAGAACAAATTATTCAATGAGAATATTGCATTCATTCAGATCTAGGATGTGTTATTTGAGTGTTCCCTTTATTTTGTATATAGTGTATATACTATAGATATGTCATAAATATCACAGCAGGTAATACCCCTTTAATTTTTATTGCTGCCCCGGGGTTGGTTCAGAATGATAATGTGGCTCTTGAACTAAAAGTTTGTGCACCCCTGCCTTAGATAATGTCTGTGGGAAAGTTGCAATTTTCATTAAGCACCATCCACTGTGTATTAGGTGTAGGATAACACCTGTGGATTAAAAATACTCACTAAACCCCAAGATTATTTCCTTGAGATATGTCGTTTCCAAAGTGGGGTCAATTTTCTTGGGTTTCTATGGGTTTCTAAATTTTGACACATCATAGCTGCAGTAATCAGAGCAAAATTCAGTAAATGCCGCTGCACTATGTCTGAAATTATGCATGGTGCTCTTTTTCTTTGGAGCTCTCTTCATTAAGGCTCTTTCATACATCTGTGATCATTGGTCCAAACTCGGATCACAATGCATGAACTGACCGCACATTCTCCGAACAGAGCATGACAGCCTCATAGAAATATATGAAGCGGTCACGCTCGGGTCGGGTCTGGTCCGCACGTTGCGATCCGAGATAGGACTGATTAGCATGGATGTATGAAAGAGCTCTTAGACTGTCAGAAGGATCTTACTGATGGATTCTTGTGTAAAGCAGTCGGCCATTTTATGTTGTTAATGCAGCTTTCCTCACATACTGACTAGCATTTCTGTCCATACAATGGCTACCGATGGAGGATCATGTGACCGGACCTGGACATAAGTTTCCTCCAATTGTACAGCACCTTGAAAGGGAAAGCTGCTTTTCAATTTTACCCAGAAGTGACCAGCCCCTTTAAACCTGCCATTTTGGATTATTGATATCTGTCCAAGCAAAGACAAATCCTATATACTGTCATTAATCTATTACAGTAAACATAGGGCATATTTTTAAAACCTTCGCAGACATGGATTCATGAAGAAAAAGTGGTGTCTAACCAACATGTTGGGTTTCTATGAGGACGTAAGTGCAAATTTGGATGTTGGTAATGCAGTTGATCTGATTTATCCTGACTTTCCAAAGGCAAAGACTGGGGGAAACTACCATATTTTTCGGACTGCAAGTTGCACCAGGCCATAAGACGTACCTAGGTTTTAGAGGAGGAAATTAGAAAAAAAGTTGAAGCAAAAATGTGGTAAATTCTGTAATACTATCCCTTATCCTGGTATATAAGGTCCCCTCATCCCCATCCTGGTATACATGGCCCCCTCATCCCTATTCTGGTGTGCATGGCTCCCTCATCCCTACCCTGGTTTTCATAGCCCCCTCATCCCTTTCCTGGAATGCATGGACCCCTTATCCCTATCCTGGTATGCATGCCCCCTCATCCCTGTTCTGGTATGGATGGCATCCTCATCCTATCCTGGTATGCATAGCCTCCTCATCCCTATCCTGGTATGCATGGCCCCCACCCCCATCCTGATATGCATGGCCCCCTCATCCCTATCCAGGTATGCATGGCCTCCTAAACCCTATCCTGGTATGCATGACCCCCTCATCCATATCCTGGTATGCATGGCCCCCTCATTCCTAGCCAGGTATGCATGGCCCCCTCATCCCTATCCTGGTATGCATGGCCACCTCATCCCCATCCTGGTGTGCATGGCCTCTTCAACCCTATCCTGGTAGGCATGGCCACCTCATCCCTATCCTGGTATGCATGGCCCCCTCGTCCCTAGTCTGGAAGGCATGTCTCCCTTATCCCTGTCCTGGTATGCATGGGCCCCTCATCCCCATTCTGGTATGCATGCCCCCCTTATCCCTATCCTGGTATGCATAGCCCCCTCATTCCTATCCTGGTATGTAGTGGGCACAGGAGTTAGCCGCAGTCGCAGGCTCCTGCCACCTGTGACCCGCTGCTCTGCCGATACCGCTCCCCACCTCCCCACCACAGCCATAGCGGGTATATCAGGACTATGAGATGCACCCCCCCATTTTTCTCCACATTTTTTGAGGAAAAAAGTTCGTCTTATAGTCCAAAAAATTCGGAATTGGCTAAATGATAGGAAACAAATAGTTGTTATAAATGGTACGTTCTCTAAATGGGATAAAGTCAGCAGTGGGGTACTGCAGGGATCTGTGCTAGGACCAATTATTTTTAACCTCTTTATTAATGACCTTGTGGATGTGAGTGAGAGTAAAGTGTCAGTCTTTGCTAATGACACCAAACTGTGTAGGATACTAAAATCTGACCTTGACATTACAATATTGCAAAACGATCTAGATAAGATGTCTGAATGGGCAAATACTTGGCAAATGAGGTTTAATGTAGATAAATGTAGAGTAATGCACCTAGGCCGGGGTAATCCTATTGCTGCATATCCATTAAATGGGAGTATACTCTGGACTACAGAACAGGAGAAGAACTTGGGTATTCTGGTTACAAATAAGCTGAACAGCAGTACTCAATGTCAAGCAGCTGCCGCAAAAGAAAGCTAGATTTTAGGGTGTACAAAAAGAGAGATAAAATCCTGCGATCCCAGTGTGTTATTACCCCTTTATAAATCACTGGTCCCCTTTATAAATCACTGGTGAGGCCACATCTAGAATAAGGGATCAAGATTTGGGCTCCACATATAAAAAAAGATATTTAGAAATTAGAGTGAGCTCAAAGGCAGGCAACTAGATTATTACAGTTGATGGAATGCTTCCAAGGTCCATACTAAGGACCAGGGGGCACTCATTACGTGTGGAAAAAAGGTGATTACGACAGTCAGTTAAATAGGAAAAAGTTCTTTACAGTTAGATCAGTCAGAATATGGAATGCCCTACCATAAGAGGCAGTAGTGGCAGACACTATAACAGCTTTTAAAAAAGGGCTGGATGAATTCCTCGATACACATAACATTGGGGCTTGTAGTTAAATTAGTGATAAAATGTATAATTGGTGGAGAAAGATTGAACTTGATGGACCTAGGTCCTTTTTCAACCTATGTAACGATGTAGGACTTAAAACTGGAAAACTTTTAATCTTTTAATTACTTATACATTTATGCCTTGATTTATAATTCTATTTGTGTTTTTTTAGTAGTTTAGCTTTAGACATTTTTAGGTTTGTGCCAAATTCATTATGGGTTTGGTGCCAGTTTTGCGCTAGTTTTTTCATTCCTAATCAAGTTTTAGATTTGGTTGACAAATGTGGACATGGTTTTCTTAATCCAGAATTTTTTTCACCAATTCAATATTTGGAATTTTTCAAAATTTCACAAAATCTTTCTGCAATTGTACTCCATTACCTTAGTGGAATACAAAATCTCCAACAAAATTTTGATTTTGTGCAGTTGAAGACTGATATACCAAATGTTAAAGCTTTATGGAAAGTTTCCTACTAAATTTTAATTTAAAAAGGCACAAATAAATTAGAAGCACAAAATAAAAAAAGCATCTTTGCTTTCAAGCCCAAATCATCAAGTGTCGTACTCCATTTTTATGAAGTGGGTGCAAAATCCACCAATGCAAAAAGAAAGACAAGGAAAATGAATGACTGAAAAAATGCCAATAGTGAATTGCGACCCAAAGCTTTTCTAAAATAATATTGCACTACGTGTAATATCATATATTGTTAGATAATATTAGAAGAGAGCAGCTCGGATCCTGCACCATCTCTACTGCTGCTGTAATAAGAATTATTTTACCATTGGCAATGTATAAATTTACAACAGATGTCAGCATGCTACAATAAGTTTCTGCTCAATTATTTTATGAATGTGGCTAAAAAAAGCTACCGTATATTTTTCTGTACCATTGTTCTGTGTCTTTCACATTTTTTGGAGAGATGCCCACAAGGTTAGATGGAGGCTAAATGCATGTCTGGGGCGAAACAGAATAACAAATTCTGAAGAGTTCTAGTTGGCTAAACATAGGCAGGGAGAGTTATTATAAGGCCTCATTCAGACGTCAGGGATTTTTCTCGTATGTAAAAAATAGACTGACTTTCATCAGTGTTTCAAATCAAATTGTCATCAGTGTTTCGTCTGCGTGTCATTTTTTAATTTTCTTTTTTTGTACATTAGAAGTATTCTCAAGTTTCTCCTACCAAACATGAAAATTGGACAGCATACTGATGGCCTCGGATAAAATATTACCTCGGATTGCCATTATTGGATGCTGCCCTATTTTTCCATGGACACAGACTTGCATTGGCGAGTTTGATCCGTGACTCAAATCAAAAACGGTCATGTCTCTATGTTTTTGCGCTTTGTCTGCTAAAAACACGGATATGTCAACAGCCCCATAGACGATAATAAGTACAAGTTCTAGCCATAAAAAGAAAGCTATAACTCTTACTGATGTCTGAATGACCCTTTAGTGTATGGTATGGTGTTTTGGACAGTTATGGTCTCCCCAAAACCTTGTGCCTTGGGGGTCGATATCTATTGCAGATATTTAATATTTCAGCCACTAATCAGAGAATTGCTTTATCCAATTTAGGCTGGTTTCACATTGGTGTTTTTTAGCGGAGCGCATCGTGCTCATGCGATCGCATGCGCCATGCGCCCCTATCTTTAACAGGGGGGCGCATGGTTTAGCATTAGCATGCGATCATCAGCATTTTCGTGCACTTGCATTATTTTGTCGTGAGCGACTTGGTGCGCCCAACGCAACATGTTGCATTTTTGGGTCCGCCCAAACTAGAAATATTAGTAGACTGAATAGAGGATGTTGCTGAGTGCAAGACATATCTATTCTCACCTTGCCAGGTCTCATAAAGAGTGATTTGAGGATGGTGTGTTTTGCCCATCCACATTTCACTCTTTGTGACACAAGGCCAGGGGATTGTAGATATACCTTGTAATTAACCACATCCTCTATTCAGTGTGTGGTGAATAAACTGAAGAGATGATGGAGAAAATACATGCCATATCTACAGTCCCCTGGCCTGGTATCATAACTATTTATCACACCTGGCCAGGTGACTATACCTATGAGTTGTCATCTGCAGCGTCGCTTCAGTTTGCATTATCAATTGCACGCAGACTGGAGAGATGCTGGTGGTTACTCATTTGTTTATTCACCTGCCCACGTGTCATAAAATTCTGACGTCAGGATGCTTTTTTTTGGCATCCTCACTTCAGCATGACACCAGGCCAGGGGCTTGTAGAAGTTGCATAAACTTTATCATCTTTCCAGTGTGCGTGCATACTGAAGCCACAGTGGAGATACTGCAAAGAATATCTATACTCGTATGGTCATGTGTCATAAAGAGAGAAGGATGCTAGTGCATCCCAAACTCACTTTTTGCAACATCAGGCCAGGTGTATAATATTTGTGGTATCTCCACAGTCGCTGCATATATTTCCAGCGGCGATGCAATATGTTTGAACACAGACTGGAGAGATGATAAAGCTCATACAACTTTTCTCTGTAGACTCACCTGGTAGGAGTCCTACTAAAGTCAAGATACAGAAAACACGAAACAAGAGGGGATTATAGGAAGAAAAATGGGAAGCGCAAGCTTCTAAGTGTAGTAGTTAGTTTCCAAAGGTATATACTCAGTGTGAATACACTCACCTATTTGGTGTCTTGAGATACTGCATGTAGATCCAATCCCTGGCTCACTCCATTCCTCTTTCCATTCAGTTTGCTGCAAAGATCTGGGAACTAGTGAGAGCACTGGACAGTACTTTCATAGGCTATAACACTTGGTGAATGTTTTTCCAAGCAGCATGCGCTCCTGAAGGATGATGATGGAACTTGATATTTAGATTCAATGATGATTTTTATTTTTAATAGAACAAAACCGGTTTCGACTTCTAAGAGTCTTCCTCAGGTATAATGTGTTAGGGGTCGAGTTCCCATGGTTTGTAACACCTGTCAGCAGTTAGGACATTATGCCAACAAATATCCACAGGGGTCGGGAAAACGGTCGCGTTTAGTGACCCTGGGAGGAGGTTCACTAGACACCGCGGCATTTTCCACCAAGTTGTCCTTCAAGGGGACAATTACTGTAGGTCCATCCACTCTCACCGCCGAGCTCTGTGTGGATTCTGGAGCCGAGGGGAATTTCATGTCCTCTGCCTTTGCCCTCCGCCACACTATACCTCAGCTGATGCTCGCCAAACCGGTGACTGTGCGAGTAGTGAATAGATCGACTTTGCCCTCACAAATCACCCACCAGACTATCCCTCTCACTTTGTCTATGTCCCCTTCCCATCAGTAGAGTATTTCCTTTCTTGTCCTGCCCGAGGGAATAGATGAGGTTTTGCTGGGAATACCTTGGCTCCGTCAACACTCTCCCCATATTGAGTGGTCCTCTGGGAGGATACTGGGTTGGGGTGATTCATGTAGAGGCAGGTGTGTCAGGGAGTGCGTTCAGGTCACCACCACAGAAATACCCGTAGACCTTACTTCTCTTCCCCAGTGTTATTGGTCATACGCAGACGTTTTCTCCAAGAAGGCGGCGGAGACTCTTCCGCCTCATCGCCCCTACGACTGTCCTATTGATCTCTTGCCTGGAGCAGAACCTCCTCGGGGAAGAGTCTATCCCCTCTCGCTTCCCGAGACGGAGGCCATGACCCAGTATATTCAGGAGAATCTGGCAAGATGGTTCATTAGGAAGTCGGTGTCACCAGCAGGGGCGGGGTTCTTCTTCGTGCAGAAGAAGAACGGAGAATTACGTCCGTGTATTGACTATAGGGGTCTTAACGCCATCACCGTCAAGAATAAGTACCAGTTGCCCCTAATCTCTGAGCTCTTTGATAGGCTCCGAGGAGCAAAGGTATTTACCAAGCTAGATCTACGTGGTGCCTATAACCTAATTCGCATCCGTGAAGGGGACTAGTGGAAGACAGCTTTTAATACCAGGGATGGGCATTATGAATACCTGGTGATGCCCTTCGGGCTCTGTAATGCTCCCTCTGTTTTCCAAGACTTTGTCAATGACATCTTCCGGGATATGCTCTCCACCTCAGTAGTAGTCTATCTGGATGATATTCTCATCTTTTCACCAGATATAGACTCTCACCGGAGGGATGTCAACAAAGTCTTCGACCTCTTACGGGCAAACTCCCTCTATGCCAAGCTGGAGAAATGTGTGTTTGAGCAGGAGTCTTTACCTTTCCTGGGCTATATCATCTCCTCCCAGGGATTGGTTATGGATCCTGCAAAACTACAGGCTGTAATGGACTGGCAAGAACCCCATTCTCTAAAAGCGGTGCAGCGCTTTATGGGGTTCATTAATTATTATCGCCAGTTCATTCCCCATTTCTCGACTTTGGTAGCTCCCTTGGTAGCCTGTTATGATTTGGTAGCTGAGGAGAGCAGGCAAAAACGGCAATACACCAGAGAGGTTGGAATCTACTGGATTGCAGTACCCTGACTAACCACCACAACTAAAGGCAGCCGTGGAGCGTTCCTACGTTGGTCCTAGACTCTTCGTCACAGCCTGAGAGGTTAACTACACCTAAAGATAGAAAGAGGAAAGCTATCTGCCCCGGAGCAGATCCCCAAAGAACATAGGAAGCCCCCAAACATGTAATGGCGGTTAGACAAGAGGAAATACAGACACAGACAGAAAATAGTATGAGCAAACGTTGGGGCCCAATCTACCTGGACAGAAAAGGATAGGAAGGACACTTACTGCAATCCAAAAAACCCTAAAAAATACCAACTCTACTAATTGCAAAAACACCTGAGAACACACGACCTCTACCACCTAAATTAGTTCTCTGGTGTCACAAAACTAAGCCGCAGCCACTGAAAAAACTGGAAAAGGCAAATGAACAAATAACAGTGGCTCAGATAAACTGAGAGGAGCACAAGCCCCGGAGGGGACCTGGCTGACCTCCACAGAAGTGCAGGGAACAATGCAAAAAGCAAGCACAAAAATAAAAGCAGAAAATATCTTAGCTGATAGCAGAAGATGCAGGCAAGAATCAGCAAGCTTCCAGGAACCACAGTTGAGACAAGAACAATTGATCACCGGCAACCACGATGGGAGGGAACCTCCCCTATATAAGACCAGTCTGTAACTCCTGATTGCCAATCCCCATTGAATGGTTCAGTACTGTTTGTAACCACCAGAGGGAGCTTCTGCTCAGAATTCATTTCTAACACATTTACAACAGTAGCCCTCACCAAGAAGGGAGCAAATCCCAAATTGTGGTCAGACGAGGTCTCCAAGGCCTTTACTTCAATTAAGTCCCATTTTGCTAGCGCTCCCATCTTACATCGCCCCGAGGTTGATAAGCCTTTTATATTGGAGGTTGATGCCTCGTCCGTTGGTGCTGGAGCAGTCCTTTTTAAAAAGGATGCTCAAGGTCGGAAACATCCTTGTTTCTTCTTTTTCAAGACCTTCACACCTGTGGAGAGGAATTATTCCATTGGGGATAGGGAGTTGCTAGCCATGAAGTTGGCCTTTTCCGAGTGGAGACATCTCCTGGAGGGGGCGCGCTTTCCCTTTCAAGTTTTCACTGACCACAAAAATTTGGTCTATTTACAGATCGCCCAGCGGCTAAATTCTCATCAGGCCAGATGGTCCCTGTTCTTCTCCCGGTTCCATTTCACCCTCCATTTCCTCTCCGGTGAGAAGAACATTTGGGCCGATGCTCTCTCTCGCTCCGTGGTGTCCTCAGAGGAGGTGGAGGAGGAGCCTCGGCTGATTGTCCCCACAGAGAGCCTAAGAACTGTGGCCCCGATTGTGCCTCCGGGCAAGACTTTTGTGCCCACCAATTTGCGACCGGAGGTACTCTCTTGGGCACATTCGTCCAGGGTGGGTGGACATTTTGGGGCAAAAATGACATCTGAGTTGCTGGCGAGGACATACTGGTGGCCACATATGGTCCGTGACATCAGGGAATACGTTCAGGCGTGCATCTCCTGCGCCAAGAATAAGTCCCCTCGACAACGGCCAGCTGGGCTACTTTTCCCTTTACCGGTAGCAGACAGGCCTTGGGAGATGGTCGGGATGGATATTGTGGTGGGCTTACCCAAGTCTCGGGGCTGCACCATCATCTGGGTGATAACCGACCACTTCTCCAAAATGGTGCACTTGGTGCCCTTACCGTCTGCACGGGCCTTGGCAGCATTATTTATTAGGCATATTTTCCATTTACACGGAATGCCAGACAAAATCGTCAGTGATCGAGGTCCCCAATTTGCGTCTCGGTTTTGGAGAGAGCTGTGTCGTCTACTCAGCATTGAGTTAAATCTCTCCTCGGCTTATCATCCCGAGACGAATGGGTTGGTAGAGAGGGCCAACCAGACCTTGGTCACATACTTGCGACATTTTATCTCAGCCAGGCAGGATGACAGGGCATCTTTGCTACCTTTGGCTAAGTTCACTTCAAATAATTCTGTGACTGACTCCACCGGACAGACCCCATTCCTCTTAAACTAAGGTCAGCATCCGCGGGTACCGATGTGCATGCTTGTGTCTTCCGCCGACTCCAGGGTGGCAGACTGGGCCATGGAGGAAGGACATTTGGGACTGCACTCAGGATGCCATTCAGGCTTCCAAGGAGAGGATGAGGTCTTCTGCCAATGCCCATCGGCGTCCCACTCCGACATTTGCTCCTGGCGACCTAGTGTGGCTCTCCGCCCAAAACATCAGGTTGCGGGTGGAGTCCACTAAGTTGGCACCCCGCTATTTGGGTCCCTTCAAGGTCCTCAAGCAGGTGAACCCTGTGGTTTACTGTTTAGCCTTTCCGCCTCGCCTTGGTATCTCCGACACCTTCCATGTGTCCCTCCTAAATCCCGTGGTCATCTCCCGGTTGCCTGAGTCATCTGCCGGGACGTTGGGTTCGTCTACGGACGATCACGAGGTGAACACCATTGTAGGGTGCAAGGTGGTACGGGGCAAAATTTTTTTTTGGGTGGATTGGAGGGGTTATGGGCCTGAGGATAGGTCCTGGGAGCCTGCCGAGCATATTTATGCTCCGCAGCTCATCACTGCCATTGAACGTAGCGAGGCCCAAAGAAGGGGGGGGCCCTAGGAGGGGGGGTAATGTTAGGGGTCGAGTTCCCACTTCTTCACAAGGGGAATCTCGAACCATCCCTGCTGCGGTCTCCCATCCTTCTCCGGCCGCAGTGGACTCTGCTCAGCAGAGACGTCTGTCCCAGCGTCTCGCCCAGTCTAACATTGTGCAGAGGATTACTGCTGCCTCTCCAGGTTCTGCTATTGTAGCCAGTACTGGTCAGCGGCGAGCAGACGTCTTTAGGACTAAGTCCTGCGTTTCCCCTTCTGAGCATGCCCAGGGTAAGATCTCTCATTGGAGATCAGGGGTCACATGCTCAGGTACTGCAGCAGCTCCTATTGGTCCGCCAAGAAGGTCCTGAAACTACATGTGTTCTGGAACAGTTTCTCATTGGTCCTTTTCTGGCAGGTCTGTAGTTGCTACTATAAAAGGGTTGCATAGGCCCTGCGGCCATGTGCTAGTATCAATTGCATTATGTGCTTTGCGCCAGTGTGATCATGCACGCATGTGGTTAGGGCTCGGCTGAAATAAGCCCCTAGAATAACGGCACCTCCGGTGAGGAGATTTGTATGCACGTGTTCAGGGCCTGGCTGAAATAAGCCCCTAGAATACCGGCTTCCCCGGTGAGGAGTTGCTTGTTTGCGTTGCTGAATGCATGATCACGGACTGCTATCCGCACAGCAGTTATCTGTGTATCCCTGTGGTGTTAACAGGACACAGTCTCTATTTCTGCGTCTCTACCTCAGCGACTCTGTGGTGTAACAGAGTTCGCTTATACTGCCATATAGTGCTACAGCATCTACTTCTGCGACTCTGTGAAGTAACAGAGTTCGCTTATACCGCCATCTTACTAGCAGCAGGCTCTGCCTGCACGGTGGACCCCGGGCTGCGAACGCACCTATTATTTATATTTATTTAGTGCGTTCCGCCAGCCCTAACATAATGTCAAGCATATAAACGGATCTGTCTGAACACATTTTATGGCAAATCTCCCTGCATGTGGTTTTGGGTGGGGGCTGAAAGGTCTGTTTTTCAGACACACCCAGATACTCAGATATGCAGGATTTTGCACTCTGAGGAATCTAACAAAACCCATATACCAAATGAATGTTATACAAAAAGTTTCACATAAAAAATTTTCACACAAAAAAGACAATGAAAAAATATATATGTAAAAATATTTCAAACAAATTTTTCACACTAAAAGTTTTTTCTTTTCTGAAAACACTATAAATATAATACAACTATATGTAAAATTTCTTTAAAATGTTATTAAACATACTGGAGCGTGATTGGATACAAAAATATAAAATCCTACAAACATGTACATTATAGCAAAATTTAAAATTCTTATTTTTTTTTACGCTTCATATTATGACTGTTTCCAAAGACCAAATGGAATATTTCGATATTTCATTCATACATATATAAAACTCGTATTCAATATCATACCTGTCAATTTATTTATTTTAAATATCATATACCCTCTATAACATCATTTAATCCATCTGGGTATAATGTACCCAGACGGAAGATCCAATATGATTCTTTCTGGTTTAGCTTTTGTATCCTATTAGTACAATTCTCAGGTATTTGCTCCAGCGGGGTCACGGAAATATTGAATGTTTTATTATGCTTCAGACATAAGTGCCGGGATAAAGTTTGTTTTAAAAAAACATTTTTAGTATTGTGTCTGTGGCCATTCATACGGGATCGTAAGGACTGAGTGGTCCGACCCACATATTGCAGGCCACAGGTGATAACATATATAACAAAATCACTATCACACGTTAATTTTTGTGTGATTGCTATGGTTTCACCACTACTATACGACGTAATGTATTGAGTCATATGACTGATAATTTTACAGGTACAACATTTTCGAGAACCACATCGATAGATACCCAGTTTGAAAGCATCCATTTTATTTATCCTAATTTTTTCTTTTTTCTTTATGCATTCCCGTTCCTCATCTTTGGTCATTCTGAGATTACTAGGGGCAATTATACCCTGCACCGTTTGGCCCCTATGAAAGGTAATATTGGGTCTTTTTGGTAAAAGTTTTTTCAAAAATGTATCCTTTTTCAACAAATACCAATATTTATTTAAAATATTTCTTATCTCTGTATTACTACGATTAAAAGCGGTAATAAAATTATCTGCTCAGGTTTTTCTCCTCCTCCTTTAGTTATCCCCTCTTCCACTTCCTTGTTTTTAAAGTTCTCTCTAGATAAACACTCCTGCTGAGTTCCTTCTAGATTAATTATGTATGCTGCCATGATTAATCGTTTTGGATTTTTCTTATCCGTAAACCTATCAATGAGAATTTTTGAAAATTTTCTATGCTCCTGTGCAATAACAAAATATGCAGTCCAAAAGCTAATCATGAAGCACAATTCCACCTGCTTTGGAGGTGAACGGTGGACCCCCTTATCTCTTGGGCCCCTGTAAGACTGCGCAGATTGCACCATTGGTATGTCAGCCCCTGTGTGTGATTCAGGTCCATAAATTGCTGCTGTGCATGCTCAATAAGGCACACATGGAAAGGAACACATAAACACATACGTGTCAATCAGGCTAGTGAATTGGACCTTAGATTACCGTTGTTTCTTTTTGGTGCTTTTGTTTAATAAAGCAAATTATTGACACCGTATATGAATCATTTTACAGCCTGTTAGGAGATCATGCACATGGCCATTACCCCTTTTTCCAAGATCTCTCTAATCTGTGATTAGCTCACTTTTATGGTAGCCCAACAAGATGAAGGGCTTCTGTACAGACTGCCTCATAAGACTAAAGGTACTGCCACACTAAACAATCCCGCTAGCGATCACGATAACGACGCATACTAATGCGATCGCTAGCGGGATTGTTTCTATATCGCTAAATGCGGCCACATTTAGCGATAAGTTAACGACGCTATCGCCGTTAGCGATCTTCTTAACGACTTTAGCGGTACAAAAGTACCGCTAAATCGCTAAGAAAAGGTGCCACACAGCGATTAGATACTCACCCAGCGGGAGCGCCAGCGATGAAATAGGGTCCGGAGCGATTCCAGCGACGAGCGAGATCACAGCAGGAAGCTCGTCGCTGGAAGCTGCCGCACTGACAATATCGCTAACGGGATCGCTAAATAGTGACGTTTTTTAGCGATCTCGTTAGCGATATTGTTTAGTGTGGCATACCCTTAAATCTACCCAATAATTTCATTCTTGCTTTAAGAGAATCTGTCAACAATCAGGTGGTGGTCTAATCTCATATCGGTCCGACCTGGTGACAGGTTTGCTTTAAGTCTCATGAACATACTTTTGGTAGCCTAAGGGCCCCGTCTCACATAGCGACACACCAGCAATCCCGACAACGATCAAGATCGCTGGTGTGTCGCTACATGATCGCTGCTGAGCTGCCAAACAGGCAGCTCAGGCAGCTATCAGCACAGCGACACTGCGGGTAACGTCGCCTAGTTACCCGCAGTGTACATTGGATACCAGCCTGCTGATGCAGGGAGCTGGTATCCAAGGTACACATCGGGTTTCCAGACGCTGCGCGGTGCCTGGAAACCCGATGTGTACCTTGGTTACCAGCTCCCCTGCAGCAGCGCGCTGGTTTCCAACGTAACACATCGGGTTTCCAGGCACAGCCCCGCGCCTGTAAACCCGATGTGTACCTTGGTTACCAGTAGATCGCTGGTCTCCTGCCTGTCACACGCAGCGATGCGTGCTGGCCAGCGGGAGACCAGCGATCAAAAAAAAGTCCAGGCATTTCTGACACGACCAGCGATTCACAGCAGGGGCCTGATCGCTGGTACGTGTCAGACATAGCGAGATCGCTGCTGAGATCGCTGTTTAGCAGCGATCTCGCTATGTGAGACGGGGCCTTAACTTGTTTTATCTGTAAATCTTTGAGGGTTTTTTTTGCTCAGTAACCTTTGTTTCAAAATTAAGTTTATAGACCCAACTTTTCATATTGTAGTAAAATCTTGTCTTCTTAGTTTTGTTACCTAAACTGCATGACAAATGTTGAACCCCAGCGTTTTGCAAAAACTTATGTAGCACTAGCCACTAGTTTCATAAAACAAAAAATCTAGGAGCAGAAAACTTATGAGATCAAAGATCTGGACACAGAATCGTTTTGTACACTTCTTCCAGTTTTTATTCTTTAAAACGTTTTTTAAAAAATATTAAACATCCTTTAAAATGGAGTCATTTCCTCGTCCTCTCCCTCTGCCCTCTACATGGAACTTTATGAACACCAGCTGCCATCTCCTATCTCAGTAATTGGAAGATCTGTATTCACTGAAGACAGATTTTACTCCTGAATTGACAGTGAAATATCAGTCCAGGAGGTGAAAGAAGCAGATTTTGCTGATAAGATATATTACAAAGTTTTTTATTTTCACATTTACTATTGATTTAGGAAATAAAAACAATATTGACATTTAATATTTAAAAGGAGTGTGCCAGCACAAAATGACAGCTCAAACCAAGCACAAGCGCTCAACTCACTCTTGGCATAGCCAAACAGTTGAGAATTCTCTCCCAGCTCCTTGTTTTCCAAATAGTGGTAGTAGTTGTATGACGAAGCTGCGGGGGATTTGTAGGTAATTCTTTTATTTTTTTTCTCCTCTATTTAGACTTAAAATGGGTAGATTTTTTAGCTCTTTTGACTGTATAGATGGCTGTTTTGGGCTCTAGGGTTTGTATAAATTTGTAAATACTTTTTTACCTCTTTCATAGGGTAAGTTTACGGTACAGTTCTCCATTTCTAATGAGTGTTAGGTGTACACAGTGGACATCACATATTATTCCTAAGGCTATTTAATGGACCATGAAGTGATGTTGCAGCCTTCACTTTAGTAAAGTGGATGTGACAGAGATCTAGGAATGTACTGTTCAGTCCAATCCTTGAAAGTTATAGATTTACTATCACTGTGATAGGGAAATGAATGAGGCAAAAGGTAAAACTGGAGAGACAAAAAGTGCAAATAGGTTCTTATCTGGTAACAAAGTGGTGTAAAATATTATAGGTACGCTCACCTGATAGGGTTGTGACAGTCACAACTCCTATAGAGGCATGTAAGGGCTGCTGCAGGACCACCAAGGAGATTTGATGCAATGGATGAGGAATACGGTGTTCCATAATCCGCGCTGCATGAATGCGGTTTATTGTGTCAACGCGTTTCAAGGTTTTCAAACCTCTTCCTCATCGTGGTTTGGTCCTAATCAGGAGGTTTAAAAACCTTGAAACGCATTGACACAATAAACCGCATTCATGCTTCATCCTCGTGTGTGATTGTACCTCAGGCAGCGCTGATTCTGGACCACCGTATTCCTCGTTTATTGCATAGGGAAATTAATGTCAGAGTGAATATAATGGTAACCAAGGTACACATCAGGTTTCCAGGCACCGCGCAGCGCCTAGAAACCCGATGTGTACCTTGGTTACCAGCTCCCTGCATCAGGGCGCTGGTATCCAACGTACACTGCGGGTTACTAAGCGACGTTACCCGCAGTGTTGCTGTCCTGATCGCTGCCTGTTTGGCAGCTCAGCAGCGATCATGTAGCGACACACCAGCGATCCTGACAAGTTCATATCGTTGTCGTGATCGCTGGTGCGTCGCTAGGTGAGACGGGGCCCTTAGACTGGCCACTCCAGGCCAGTAAACGACCACCTACCAGCTGTACACAAGCTGATTAGCCATAAATTACTGACCTGTTTAAACAAGTAGACAAACAGTGTACATGCACATAAAGATTGTTAACGGGGTTTTCATATTACAACATCAAGTAAAAGCCAGAAACTTTGCAATTTACTTGTTATTAAAAATCCTCTCTGCGGTCAAGACCAGAGGGGTCTTAAATTTTCCAGTTTACTGTTTGTTGCCTTGGTTACCGACCACCTCTGCAGTCTAGCAAGCAAAAATTACAGCTCTTGAAAGCTCTTTGCTATCCAGCTTGTATATACTGCGCTAAAGTTGGTTGGATTGCTTGATGGGATCAACTTCAAGGCCATAATGCTCCTCCAATGCTGCAGAGGCAGAGCAGCTACTGATTATAGTATCAAAGAGCACATAGTTTGAAAGAGTGGATCAACCTTATTACTGGTCTAAACTTCCAATCAGCGATCAGGAAGCCAGGAGTCAGGGGAGCAGCACGTTCTAGACCTTTGTTCTTGAGATAACCCCTTTAATCTAATCATTCCTTGTGTATAGGATATAATGTTATCGGCAGCACATTACCTGGCTGTTTGCATGGGATAATGTGCTACTGATAACAATGATTTTTAAGGCGGAATACAAATTTATAATATAAATGAGAATTTTGCTTTTTTGACAGGTATTGGCTGTGAAAGAGCCTGTAGAAAATGTCTGTTTAGTTCGTATGAATGTCGATGCTCGTTCAATTATTATTGGTTTGTCTAAATGTGCCATAAGCATCTAGTTATATGCTGGTGTCCACTGTGCAACAGAAACATTTTGTAAAAATATGCTCTTTTGGATTTACCCTTGTCCAAAACAAACCAATGGCATCTAATCGAATGTCCATATGATAGTACATACCTGGTATTCTATTCAGCGTCACCCAGTAATGCTCATCTGGGCTGTAAGTGTCCTTAGACCATTTCAGTAGATCCAAGGCTCTCTGATCTTCTAGAATAAATTTGGTAAATTCCCTTGTCAGGGCGACATATGCAGACCCAAAGTATATGGTGATATTGTGAGGAGGGGGAGGCTTTACAACGTTGGTCCTCAGCACACTTGAATGCACTATATCCTCATGATGAGCATATTTGGTCCGGGGGATGGCATGATCTGGGGGCAGGACCCCGGGAGTGATATTTTTCCCATTAAATTTTTTTAAATGTTGCACAATCTCCTTGTTTGTCTTCAATGGGAAATCCTGGCCACAGGTATTGATCACGTACTTCCACCGCACCTCTGATTTCAGCAGATCTTTCATGCAGTTCAGATCAGCCTGCAGTCTGGATATTCCAGCATAAACCACAGGCTCCATTTTCGAGGCGAGAAAAGCATTGGGAAAGCAATTTATAAAATCATCTACTGCCTGCGAGTAATCGGCTCTGGACTTCTCATCCACATGGATACAGTATATATTTTGGGGCATATAGATAGCCCTAAACAATCTCTCGAATGTATCGAATTCCTTGTGCACTGTCATCATGTACGCTAGAGGAAAATCTGCCTCCTCAGCTGACAGGGGAGCTGTGATGTAATGATTGTGCTTTCTATATTCTTGACAGTTAGACATGTCATAGGATTTAGGCACTGTAGGTTTGAATACAGATTGGCTTCCGTTGAAGAGTGCATCACAGGCTTCCAGTAAAAGGATTCTCTCTTCCGTTACGTTGAACCGGTGGAAAGCTTTCCAATTTACAAGGCTATTGTTATAATATAGCAGCAGAAGAGTCACACTTAATACAGGAATAGGAAACATGTATCGCATGTAAGGAGTCATTATTAAACAGGAAAAGAAATCTTATACCTCCATTTAAATCTGCCTGTCATGGACACTCCGGATGGCAGGGTGGTGCATTGTCTGTTCTTTGTGGAGGCCTCCTTTGTGGCCATACATTGGTCATCTCTGGTCGGTGTGTAGCAGCAGCGGTCGGTGTTCTCTCCTTGCTTCCTATGATTTTGTGCAGTCTGCATGAGGCTGTGATGACCTTCTGTTCACTTTAAACATTTGCATATGAAACATTGGGCGTTCTCATTGGTTGAGCCTCTGGCACCCAGCAGCATGTCACTGACTGCTTTAATCTGTCCTTTCCCTTTTCCCTTCACCAGCAAACCCCTCTGCTGGATCTACTCTGTATTTACAAATATCAGATTAACAACTAATTACATTTACAGACACATTGTAGCAATTGTTCTCCGCTGCTCAGGAATTTAATTCAGCAGATAAAAAAATCTTTTTTTTTTCGGTGATAATTAATATTATATGTCTTTACTTTTTCTCTTTTCAGTGGCTCGCTCACATCAATGTAAATATCGGACGATTGCTATCTGATTTTTTTTTTATCGTGTAGCGCTCGGACCGATGTTATTCAGTGGGGCAGTGCTGACACCGATTACTATTTTCAGTAATAATAATCACAGCATTGGATGGGTGTGAGAAAAAAATCAATATGACATCCGATTTTTACATATACATTAGAGTTTTGAAGGTAGTTTGCACGTTAATGACCGAGCCAATTTTTACGATTCTGACCAGTGTCACTTTATGAGGCTATAACTCTGGAACACTTCCGTGGATCCCAGTGATTCTGACATTGTTCTCTCGTGACATATTGTAGTTCATGATAGTGGTAAATTTTATTCGATATGACTTACGTTTATTTGTGAAGAAAATGAAAACTTAGTAAAAATGTGGAAAATCGTGCAACTTTCAAACTTTGAATTCTTATGCCTTTAAATAAGATAGTTATATCACACAAAATAGTTAATAAACAACTTTTCCCACATGTCTACTTTACATCAGCACAATTTTTGAATCCAATTTTTTTTTTTGTTAGGAAGTTATAAGGGTTAAATGTTGACCAGCGATTTCTCATTTTTCCAACAAAACTTACAAAAATATTTTTTTTAGGGACAACATCACATCTGAAGTGACTTTGAGGGGTCTATATGAAAATACTCAACAGTAGCACGGAAGCCTCAAGGTGCTCAAAACCACATTCATGAAGTTTATTAATCCTTCATATGCTTCACAGTAATTTTTGGAATGTGGAAAAAAAATTAACATTCAACATTTTTTCACAAAAAATGACATTAGACCAAGTTTGTTTTTATTTTTGCAAGAGTAACAGGAAAAAATGGACCCCAAAAATGGTTGTGCAATTTCTCCTCAGCATGCCGATGCCCCATATAAGGGGGAAAACCATTGTTTGGGCACATGACCGAGCTTAGAAACGAAGGAGCGTCATTTGACTTTTTAAAATGCAAAATTTGCTGGAAGAATTAGCGAACACCATGTCGTGTTTGGAGAGCCCGTGATGTGCCGAAACAGTGAAAATCCTCCACAAGTGACACCATTTTGGAAACTAGATCACTCAGGGAACTTATCTCGCTGTATAGTGAACACATTGAACCCCCCCAGTTGATTCAAAGAAGTTTATACTGTTGAGCTGTGAAAATAAAAAATGTTTCTAAGTCCCAAATTTTACATTTTCATAAGGGTAACAGGAGAAATTGCACCAAACAACTTGTTTTGCAATTTCTTGTGAGTACGCCGATACCCCATATGAGGGAGAAGACTACTGTTTGGGCACACAACAGGGCTCGGAAGGGAAGTAGCATCATTTTACTTTTTGAATGCAAAATTTGCTGTAATCATTAGCGGACGCCATGTCCCGTTTGGAAAGCCCTGATGTGCCTAAACAGTGGAAAACCCCTAAAAGTGACCCCATTTAGGAAACTTGACCCCACAAGGAATGTATTTAGATGTGTGGTAAGCACCTTGAACCCCCAGGTGCTTCATAGATCTTTATAATGTTGTGTCGTAAAAATAAAAAAATCACATTTTCCCCACAAAAAATGTTATTTTGGCCCTAAATTTTGTATTTTCATATGGGAAACAGGAGAAAGTGCACCATACAATTTGTTGTGCAATTTCTCCTGAGTATGCTGATACCCCGTATGTGGGGGAAAACTATTTTTGAGGCACAGTGCAGAGCTCAGAAGAGAAGATGCGTCATATTGAAGTTCAGATTTTGCTGGAATGATTTGAGGGTGCCATGTCACATTGGCAGAGCTTGTTGCTTTATCCCCAAGTTTCTAATTTTTCTAATAAAATAATTTTTTACAACAAACTGAGGTCCATTTTTTCCTGAGTGCACCAATCCCCAACTTGTAATCAGGAACTACTTTTCAGGCACAGTGCAAAGCTAGCTCAGAAGAGAAGTAGCACCATATTATGTTGCAGATTTTACTGTTATGGTTTGCGGGTGCCATGACACACTGGGAGAGCCCCTGAGGTGCCAGCACAGCAGAACCCCACTTTGCAAACTACACCTCTAAATGAATTCATCTAGGGGTTCAGTTAACATATTGACACCAAGGGTGTGTCACAGAATTTTATACCATTGGGCAATGAAGAATAAATAACTACATTTTTACCACCAAAATTTTCTTTTAGCCCCAAATTTTACATTTTCACACAATAAGTGGGTAAAAATGGCACCATAATTTGTCCCACAATTTCTACTGAATGTGGCAATACCCCATATGTGGCTGTATAGTACTGCTTAGCCATATGGAGAGACTAGGGACGGACGGAGTGCTATTTGCCTCCTGGAGCGCAGATTTTCCTAGAATAGTTTGCGGAGTCGATATAACGAGCCCCAAAGTGCTAGAAGAACAGAATTCCTCTGTGGCCGATGGCACTTTTATGAATGCTTAAAAAGACGGACACGGCCGGATCATAGGCAAGACGGTGTCCAAAGTGCCTCCATCTGCAAACACTCAGCATAGAGCATTGGATAAATGCGTTACGAGCCTTAGGGCTCATACTCACTTGAGCCGAAAACGGATGATTTTCAGCCGATAAAAAATCTGATTCAAATCTGACCAATGTTATTCAATAGGTGACATCTCATTTGCGATTTTTTTCTCAGCTGAAATCGGTGTGAGAAAAAAATTGCAACATGCTGCGATTTGATGCGATTTTGGCATGATAATCGCTAATACAATAGATGGTGCTATAAAAAATCGCATGCAAATCGCATGACAATTGCACATCATCGGACCATCCTGAAAACTGACCGTTTTTTTCCAGCAAGTGAGTATGAGCCCTTACTGCAATGTTTGGGAGGCAAAATGAACAAATCAACATCATGTGAAGAATTGGTTTTATTATTTTTTTTTTATGCCGTTCCTCGTGCGGTATACGTGATTAGGTGACTTTATTCTTTGGGTCGGTGCGATTACAGCGATACCAGATTTAGGGCTCATACTCACTGGGTGGAAAAAAATCGGTCAGTTTTCAGGATGGTCCGATTATGTGCAATTGACATGCGATTTGCATGCGTTTTTTTATATACCCATCTATTGCATTAGCGATTATCATGCCAAAATCGCATCAAATCGCAGCATGCTGCGATTTTTTTCTCACACCAATATCTGATGAGAAAAAAATTGCAAATGAAAACTGACCCATTGACTAACATTGGTCAGATTTGTATCCGATTTTTTTTCATCTGATTTTCATCCGAATTCGGCTCAAGTAAGTATGAGCCCTTATATTGAGTTTTTATGTTTGGCCGCTGTCACACACTAAAAAATGCTTTTTTTGCAAAAACTAGCTTTTGCATCACTATATTTAGACAGCTATAATTTTTCCATATTTCGGCCAAGTCATGTGAGAGCTTGTTTTTTGTGGGTCGAGTTGATATTTTTTTGGTGCTATTTTCAGGCACATGACATTTTTTGATTGCCTTCTATTCTGATTTTTAGGAAGCAGAATGAACAAAAACCAGCAATTCAGAAATAGTTTGTTTTTTTATGTCGTTCTGCATGTGGTAAAACTGATAAGGCAGCTTTATTCTTCGGGTCAGTACGATTACAGCAATATCACATTTATATATTTTTTATGTGTTGGTGCTTTTACAGAATAAAAACTATTTTATAGAAAAAATAATTCCCATATTTTTGCATCGTTTTATTCTGAGAGGTATAACTTTTTATTTTTCCGCTGATGGAGCTGTATGGCAGCTTGATTTTTGCAGAACAAGACGGAAGTTTTCAATGGTACCATGTTTATTTATACTTGTCGTTTTGATTGTGTTTTATTCCATGTTTTGTCCGGTGGTATGATGATAAAGCATTGTTTTTTGCCTTGTTTTTTATTTATCTATTTTACAGTGTTCACTACAGGGGTTAGCTAGTGGACAGTTGTATAGGTCGAGTCGTTCTGGATGTGGCAATACCAACTATGTGTACTTTTATTGTTTATGTATATATTTTTTATGTATATATTTTTTTCATAAAAATATTTATTTATGGGTACAATATATTTTTATTATGAGTCTTGCCTGCATCTTCTGCTATCAGATAAGATATTTTCTGCTTTTATTACTTCTGTGGAGGTCAGCCAGGTCCCCTCCGGGGGCTTGTGCTCCTCTCAGTTTATCTGAAGCCACTGTTATTTGTTCATTTGCTTTTTCCTGTTTTTTCAGTGGCTGCGGCTTAGTTTTGTTACACCAGAGATCTGATTTAGATGGTAGAGATCGTGTGATCTCAGGTGTTTTTGCAATCAGAAGAGTTGGCATTTTTAGGGTTTTTTTTTTGGATTGCAGTGAGAATCCTTTCCTGTACTTTTCTGTCTAGACAGATTGGGCCCCAGCGTTTGCTCATTCTATTTTCTGTCTGTGTCCGTGCTTCTCTTTGTCTAACCGCCATTACATGTTTGGGGGCTTCCTATTTTCTTTGGGGATCTGCTCCGGGGCAGATAGCTTTCCTCTTTCTGCCTTTAGGTGGAGCATCCCATTCCCGCTATGCATGCTCTGGCACCCGTGGCTTCCCGGCGGAGACGGACATGAGGCGCGTCTTTCCAGACCGCAGCATGTCTATTTATTTTGTGGAGACGCTCAATTTAGTGAACACATGCGGAATCACCTGCGCTCAAAAGCCGGCAGCACTTTGGATGGAGTGGACATGTGCTGTGTGCAAAGCGCTGCCTAATGCTGAACGTGGGGACATACTCTAAGAGTTCAGGACTGTTCTGTCATCCATTTTTGCTGTTTCTTCTCCAATTCTGATCCAACAGCAGTATTTAGCCACTACTGAGCTGCTGGAACAACATCAGGGCTATATGGCCCGTAGAATAGCATGTAAACAATTAGACCAAGACCAACAAATAGAAACAATCTAAAATTTGTTGGAGAAATGGAAATTAGAAGCAATGTTTGAAAATAGTATTTACTGAAAGAGTAGTAGATGCTTGCATCATTCTTCAAAACTGTGTGAAAAAAATAATTACACAAGACTAGAATAAAGCTATATCTATTCTAGGATAAAGAAAGGAAAAAATAAAATCTAAGTGAAGACCAGATGGATTGTGTGCCAACAATAAAAGAAGTAGGTCAGCACTGGCACAAATAGGCTCTTGCCCTTACAGTACATGGTGAACAAAGTCCAATCTGCCTTCCAGAGATGTCGCTAGTAGTTATTTATTCTGCTTTGCTTATATTGCGCCATCATATTTCACTTTATCTTTACTGATGTTCTCATCGCTGTCCTCATTGAGGCTCACAATCTACATTCCCTATCAGTATGTCTTTGGAGTGTGGGAGGAAACCGGAGAACACACAGGAAACCCACGCAAACACGGGAGAAGATACAAACTCCTTGTGGATATTGTCCTTAGTGTTATTTGAAACCAGCGCTGCAAAGCAACAGTGCTAACCACTGAGCCACCGTGCTACTCACTTACATCTGCCGAAGTGCACCCTAATTATGGTGGGTACAGTAGGCACACCTTAAGATGACAGTGTTTTTACCATCCAAGGCCACGTTCACACGTTCAGTATTTGGTCAGTATTTTCCATCAGTATTTGTAAGCGAAAATCAGGAAAGGGTGATAAATACAGCAGTTTTAGGCAAAGTGGGGCCCTAGGCAAAGTTTAAAATGGGCCCCAAATGGTCACATATTGCACATCACACAGAAGCATTTCTTGTATTTACATGCGCCGAGTTCAGGACGCTAAATAAGTGTGATCGACAATATTGAAATCGTTCAACACTTGTTTCCCGGCCTCTTTCCACCGTCAGAGAAAGAATGATGGGACAGAACAATCACTAATTGATCACTAATAGATTCCCATACAGTATCATGCTATCAGCACACATCTGCCGTTTTCACAGGGCGATGTGCTGCTGAGAACAATGATTTTTGTTTCGGCATAAACAATCCAATCACTCGATGAATATGCAGCATTTTGCTTGTTTAATATAATACACCCCATAGTCCTCCATATATTATAATGTGCACCACAGTCCTCCATATTGTAAAATGCACACCCCATAGTCCTCCATATAATATAATATGCCCCATAGTCCTCCATATAGTATACTACACTCCACATAGTCCTCCATATAGTATAATACACTCCGTATAGTCCTCCATATAGTATAATACACTCCTCAGTCCTCCATATAGTATTATACACTCCCCATAGTCCTCATATATTATAATACACTTCTCATACCCCTCCACATATTAAAATACACTCAGTCCTCCATATAGTATATTATACCACTCAGTCCTCCATATAGTATAATACACTCCTCATAGTCTTCCATATATTAAAATACACACAGTCCTCCATATAGTATATTACTATAATAAACTCCTAATAGTGCTCCATATAGTATAATGCACCGCCATAGTCATCCGTGTAGTACAATTTACTTCCCATAGTATAATGTACCCCATAGTTCTTCATATAGTATAATGTATTCCCCATAGTCCTCGATGCAGTATAATCCAGCCCACATTTAGTATAATGCAGCCACCCCACAGAGTATAATGCAACCATCCCAGGGTACAATGCAACCACCCCACAGAGTATAATGCAACCACCCCACAGAGCATAATGCATCCACGCCACAGAATATAATGTAACCACCCATAGAATATAATGCAGCCCCTCCATAGAATATAATGCAGCCCCCTTATATAGTATAATGTAACCCCTCCATAGAATACAATCATGTAGCCCTCCTCATATAGTATAATGCAGCCCCCATAGAATATAATGTAGCCCCCTCATAAAGTATAATGAAGCCCCCATACAATATAATCTAGCCCCATAGAATATAATGCAGCCTCCATAGAATACAATGTAGCCCCCTCATATAGTATAATGTAGCCCTCTCATAGAGTATGATGCAATCACCCCTCATAGAATATAATAAATATAATACTGCCCCACAGAATATAATGTAGCCCCATCAAAGAGTATGATGCAATCCTTCCTCATAAAATCTAATACAGCCCCCATAGAATATAATGTAGCCCCCATAGAATATAATACAGCCCACCTCCCCATAGAATATAATGTAGCCCCCCATAGAATATAATACAGCCCACCTCCCCATAGAATATAATGTAGCCCCATAGAATATAATGTAGCCCCCCATAGTATATAACACAGCCTCCCCCATAGAATATAATGTATAATATACCACTCATAGTATATAACACAGCCACAAAGTATATAACACCGCCTCCCCATAGAATATAATGTACCCCAATAGTATATAACAAAGCCAGATAGTATATCACACAGCCCACATAGTATACAACACAGCCCAGTAGCCAAAAATAGTATCTAACACAGCCCACATAACATATAACACAGCCCAGTTGCCCACATAATATATAACACAGCCCAGTAGCCCACATAATATGTAACACAGCCCAGTAGCCCACATAGTATATAAACACAGCCAGAAGCCCATATAGTATATAAACACAGCAAAGTAGCCCACATAGTATATTGCACAGCCCAGTAGCCCACAAAGTATATACACAGCCCACTAGCCCACTAGCCCACATAGTAGATAGCACAGCCCAGTAGCCCACATAGTATATAGCACAGCCCAGTAGCCCACATAGTATATAGCACAGCCCAGTAGCCCACATAGTGTATAAACACAGCCCAGTAGCCCACATAGTATATAGCACAGCCCAGTAGCCCACATAGTATATAACACAGCCCAGTAGCCCACATAGTATATAGCACAGCCCACGTAATATATAACACAGCCCAGTAACCCACATAGTATATAAACACAGCCCAGTAGCCCACATAGTATATAAACACAGCCCAGTAGCCCACATAGTATATTGCACAGCCCAGTAGCCCACATAGTATATAAACACAGCCCAGTAGCCCACGTAGTATATAACACAGCCCAGTAGCCCACATATTATATAACACAGCGTCCCCATAGAATATAATGTACCCCCCATAGTATATAACACAGCCTCCCATAGAATATACTGTATAATGTATCCCCCATAGTTTATAACACAGCCACATAGTATATAACACAGCCTCTCCATAGAATACAATATACCTCCCAATAGTATATAACAAAGCCAGATAGTATATAACACAGCCCACATAGTATATACACAGCCCAGTAGACAACATAGTATATAACACAACCCACATAATATATAACACAGTCCAGTGGCCCACATAGTATATAAACACAGCCCAGTAGCCCACATAGTATAAATCACAGCCCAGTAGCCCACATAGTATATAACACAGCCCAGTAGGCCACATAGTATATAGCACAGCATACTAGCCCACATAGTATATAGCACAGTCCAGTAGCCCACATAGTATATAAACACAGCCCAGTAGCCCACATAGTATATAAACACAGCCCAGTAGCCCACATAGTATATATTAAAAGCAAAGTAGCCAACATAGTATATATCACAGCCTAGTAGCCCACATAGTATATAGCACAGCACAGTAGCCCACATAGTATATAGCACCGCCCAGTAGCTCACATAGCATATAACACAGTCCAGTAGCCCACATAGTATATAACACAGCCCAGTAGCCCACATAGTATATAAACACAGCCCAGTAGCCCACATAGTATATAAACACAGCCCAGTAGCCTACATAGTGTATAAACACAGCCCAGTAGCCCACATAGTATATAAACACAGCCCAGTAGCCCACATAGTATATAACACAGCCCAGTAGCCCACATAGCATATAACACAGCACCCCCATAGAATATAATGTACTCCCCATAGTATATCACACAGCCTCCCCATAGAATATACTGTATAATGTATCCCCCATAGTATATAATACAGCCACATAGTATATAACACAGCCTCCCATAGAATATAATGTACCCCCCAATAGTATATAACAATGCCAGATAGTATATAACACAGCCCACATAGTATATATCACAGCCCAGTTGCCAACATAGTATATAACACAGCCCACATAATATATAACACAGCCAGTAGCCTACATAGTATATAAACACAGCCCAGCAGCCCACATGGTGTATAAACACAGCCCAGTAGCCCACATAGTATATAGCACAGCCCAGTAGCCCACATAGTATATAACACAGCCCAGTAGCCCTCATAGTAATTAGCACAGCCCACTAGCCCACATAGTATATAGCACAGCCCAGTAGCCCACATAGTATATAAACACAGCCCAGTAGCCCACATAGTATTTAAACACATCCCAGTAGCCCACATAATATATAACAGCCCAGTAGCCCACATAGTATATAACACATCCCAGTAGCCCACATAGAATATAACAAAGCCCAGTAGCCCACATAGTATATAACACAGCCCAGTAGCTCACATAGTATATAGCACAGCTCGGTAGCCCACATAGTATATAACTTAGCCCAGTAGCCTACATAGTATATAGCACAGCTCAGTAGCCCACATAGTATATAGCACAGCCCAGTAGCCCACATAGTATATACATAGCCCAGTAGCCCACATAGTATATAGCACAGCCCAGTAGCCCACATAGTCAGGGCCGGCATCAGCACCCGGTGTACCTGGGCAAGTTCTGGGGCCCTGAGCAGGCTGGGGGGCCCACTCGACATCAGGGACATTGGCACACTATGGGGGCCCAGTGTCTTTGCCAGTGCCGACTCCCGTGAGTGGGCTCCCCGCTTGCTCAGGGCCCTGTCATTTGTGATACTTACCTCTCCCCATTCCATCACTGCGGTGTCTTCTGACTGTGGCGTTCAGGTCAGAGGACGCTATGAAGTCACGTCTGTGTGCCCTCTGCCTGAACAGTCACAGTGCAGAGAGCTGGAAGATGGCAATGCTGAGGAGTCTGGAGCAGAGCAGCAAGGAGAGGTGATTATTTCATATTATTGTTTTTTGTTTGGAGCATTATATATAGGGACCATCATACACTGGTATAAGGCCCATTATACACTGAAGCATCGTATATGGGGACCATTATACACTGAAGTATCATATATGGGGCCCATTATACACTAGAGCATCATACATGGGGCCAATTATATATGGATCATTATATGGGCCCATCATATACTGGAGCATTATATGGAGTCCATCATATACTGTATGGAACAGTATATGGGCCCTTTCATGTATTGAGCAATACATGGGGCTCATTATTCTTTATGGAGCAATATAAGGGGCCTATTATATACTATATAGAGCAATATATGGGGTCCATTATACAGTATGGAGCATTATATGGGGTCCATTATTCTGTATGGAGCAATATATGGGGCCTATTATATACTGTATGGAACAATATATGGGGCTCATTATTCTACATGGAGCAATATATGTGACTAATTTTTCTGCATGGAGCAATATATGTGGCTCTTTATTCTGTATGTGGCTCATTATACTGTATTGAGCATTATATGGGGTCCATTATATTACAGCCCAGTAGCCAACATAGTATATATCACAGCCTAGTAGCCCACATAGTATATGCACAGCCCGGTAGCCCACATAGTGTATAAACACAGCCCAGTAGCCCACATAGTATATAGCACAGCCAGTAGCCCACATAGTATATAACACAGCCCAGTAGCCCACATAGTATATAGCACAGCCCAGTAGCCCACATAGTATATAAACACAGCCCAGTAGCCCACATAGTGTATAAACATAGCCCAGTAGCCCACACAGTATATAACACAGCCTCCCCATAGAATATAATGTACCCCCCATAGTATATAACACAGCCTCCTCCATAGAATATAATGTATAATGTATCCCCCATAGTATATAACGCAGCCACATAGTATATAACACAGCCTCCCCATAGAATATAATGTACCCCCCAATAGTATATAACAAAGCCAGATAGTATATAACACAGACCACATAGTATATATCACAGCCCAGTAGCCAACATAGTATATAACACAGCCCACAGAATATATAACACAGACCAGTAGCCCACATAATATATAAGACAGCCCAGTAGCCCACATAGTATATAAACACAGCCCAGTAGCCCACATAATGTATAAACACAGCCCAGTAGTCCACATAGTACATAGCACAGCCCAGTAGCCCACATAGTATATAACACAGCCCAGTAGCCCACATAGTATATAACACAGTCCAGTAGCCCACATAGTATATAAACACAGCCCAGTATCCCACATAGTATATATTACAGCCCAGTAGCCAACATAGTATATATCACAGCCTAGTAGCCCACATAGTATATAGCACAGTCCACTAGCCCACATAGTATATAACACAGCCTAGTAGCCCACATAGTATATAACACAGCCCAGTAGCCCACATAGTATATAAACACAGCCCAGTAGCCCACATAGTATATATTACAGCCCAGTAGCCAACATAGTATATATCACAGCCTAGTAGCCCACATAGTATATTGCACAGCCCAGTAGTCCACATAGTGTATAAACACAGCCCAGTAGTCCACATAGTATATAGCACAGCCCAGTAGCCTACATAGTATATAACACAGCCCAGTAGCCCACATAGTATATACAGTAACGCAGCCCAGTAGCCCACATAGTATATAAACACAGCCCAGTAGCCCACATATTGTATAAACATAGCCCAGTAGCCCACATAGTATATTGCACAGCCCAGTAGCCCACATAGTATATAACACAGCCCAGTAGCCCACATAGTATATAACACAGCCTCCCCATAGAATATAATGTACCCCCCATAGTATATAACACAGCCTCCCCATAGAATATAATGTATAATGTATCCCCCATAGTATATAACACAGCTACATAGTATATACACAGCCTCCCCATAGAATATAATGTACACCCCAATAGTATATAACAAAGCCAGATAGTATATAACACAGACCACATAGTATATTACACAGCCCAGTAGCCAACATAGTATATAACACAGCCCACATAATATATAACACAGCCCAGTAGCCCACATAGTATATAAACACAGCCCAGTAGCCCACATAGTGTATAAACACAGCCCAGTAGCCCACATAGTATATAGCACAGCCCAGTAGCCCACATAGTATATACAGTAACACAGCCCTGTAGCCCACATAGTATATAAACACAGCCCAGTAGCCCACATAGTATATAGCACAGCCCAGTAGCCCACATAGTATATAACACAGCCCAGTAGCCCACATAGTATATAGCACAGCCCAGTAGCCCACATAGTATATAACACAGCCCAGTAGCCCACATAGTATATAACACAGCCCAGTAGCCCACATAGTATATAAACACAGCCCAGTAGCCCACATAGTATATATTACAGCCCAGTAACCAACATAGTATATATCACAGCCTAGTAGCCCAAATAGTATATAGCACAGTCCACTAGCCCACATAATATATAGCACAGCCCAGTAGCCCACATAGTATATAACACAGCTCAGTAGCCCACATAGTATATAAGCACAGCCCAGTAGCCCACATAGTATATATCACAGCCTAGTAGCCCACACAGTATATATCACAGCCTAGTAGCCCACATAATATATTGCACAGCCCGGTAGCCCATATAGTGTATAAACACAGCCCAGTAGCCCACATAGTATATAGCACAGCCCAGTAGCCAACATAGTATATAACACAGCCCAGTAGCCCACATAGTATATACAGTAACACAGCCCAGTAGCCCACATAGTATATAAACACAGCCCAGTAGCCCACATAGTGTATAAACACAGCCCAGTAGCCCACATAGTATATAGCACAGCCCAGTAGCCCACATAGTATATACAGTAACACAGCCCTGTAGCCCACATAGTATATAAACACAGCCCAGTAGCCCACATAGTATATAGCACAGCCCAGTAGCCCACATAGTATATAACACAGCCCAGTAGCCCACATAGTATATAGCACAGCCCAGTAGCCCACATAGTATATAACACAGCCCAGTAGCCCACATAGTATATAACACAGCCCAGTAGCCCACATAGTATATAAACACAGCCCAGTAGCCCACATAGTATATATTACAGCCCAGTAACCAACATAGTATATATCACAGCCTAGTAGCCCAAATAGTATATAGCACAGTCCACTAGCCCACATAATATATAGCACAGCCCAGTAGCCCACATAGTATATAACACAGCTCAGTAGCCCACATAGTATATAAGCACAGCCCAGTAGCCCACATAGTATATATCACAGCCTAGTAGCCCACACAGTATATATCACAGCCTAGTAGCCCACATAATATATTGCACAGCCCGGTAGCCCATATAGTGTATAAACACAGCCCAGTAGCCCACATAGTATATAGCACAGCCCAGTAGCCAACATAGTATATAACACAGCCCAGTAGCCCACATAGTATATACAGTAACACAGCCCAGTAGCCCACATAGTATATAAACACATCCCAGTAGCCCACATAGTATATAAACACAGCCCAGTAGCCCACTTATTGTATAAACACAGCCCAGTAGCCCACATAGTATATAGCACAGCCCAGTAGCCCACATAGTATATAACACAGCCCAGCAGCCCACATAGTATATAACACAGCCTCCCCATAGAATATAATGTACCCCCCATAGTATATAACACAGCCTCCCCCATAGAATATAATGTATAATGTATCCCCCATAGTATATAACACAGCTACATAGTATATAACACAGCCTCCCCATAGAATATAATGTACCCCCCAATAGTATATAACAATGCCAGATAGTATATAACACAGACCACATAATATATTACACAGCCCAGTAGCCCAAATAGTGTATAACACAGCCCAGTAGCCCACATAGTATATAAACACAGCTGAGTAGCCCACATAGTGTATAAACACAGCCCAGTAGCCCACATAGTATATAGCACAGCCCAGTAGCCCACATAGCATATGTCAAGATCCCGTCTGGGTTGGAGCCGATGTTACTGCAAACACTAGGGGAAGCAGAGGCAGGTAGCGTAGTCAGATGGCAGCCGGAGGTCGGTACACAGGAGAGCAGTGTTTGTAGCAATGGATCAGGCGGATAACGTAGTCAGGTGGCAGCCGGAGGTCGGTACACAGGAGAGCAGTGTTTGTAGCAATGGATCAGGCGGAGAGCGTAGTCAGAAGGCAGGCCGAGGTCGGTTCACAGGAGAGCAGTGTTTGTAGCAATGGATCAGGCGGAGAGCGTAGTCAGAAGGCAGGCCGAGGTCGGTTCACAGGAGAGCAGTGTTTGTAGCAATGGATCAGGAGGAAACGCTTGACTAAAGGCTTGGAGCTCAATAATCTCGCAATGACACACCCACAGGGCCAGGTTTATATAGGGTGTGTAATTGGCAATCAGAGGCCCAATCAAGAGAGCACTAGGTGTAGCCAATCAGGAAGAACAGTCAATGGTATCTGGGTTCAGCAAGGAACTTTGCAGCCAGCAGAATAGCTCAGATGGTAGAGCTGCTGGCCAGTGGACAAGAGGTACTGGGTTCGACTCCTGACAGTACTCCCCTCCTTCCAGGATGGCCTCTGGACATCTCAGGAGCTGGCTTATCCGGGTACCTTTGATGAAAGGCTCTTGTTAGTCTAGGAGCATGGACGTTGTCCCTTGGTTCCCATGAATTTTCCTCTGGTCCGTAACCCTTCCACTGCACCAGATACTGCAGTTTACCTCTGAATTTTCGGGAGTCCAGAATCTTATCCACAATGTATTCTTCTTCACCACGGATCCTTTCTGGTGGAGGAGGTGGCTGAATTCTTCCTGGAAACGGGTTTTCACAGAAGGGTTTGAGCAAGGATATGTGAAACACTGCATGAATCTTTAGATTGTTGGGAAGTTTTAAACGAAAAGCAACCTGGTTAATTTTTGCAGAAATTTGAAAAGGTCCAATGAATTTCTGACCCAATTTGGAGGATGGCACATGTGTCTTAAGGTTTTTAGTGGACAGCCAAACTTTGTCTCCAACCTGAAGAGCAGGGGGCACTCTCCGATGTTTATCTGCTGCTTCCTTATATTCTTCCTGGGTCTTGAGCAATATCTGTGATAATTCCTTCTGGGATTCCTGTAATTTTGTAAGCCTGTCATTAACAGCAGGAATGGGAGTGTTCACTGGCAGATTAGGGATAAATACTGGATGTACTCCATAATTAGCAAAAAATGGGGTTTGAGATGTAGCGCTATGTATGGAGTTGTTGTAGGCAAACTCTGCTGTTGGTAAATAGTCCACCCAGTCATCCTGAAGATAGGAAATGAAGCAACGGAGGTATTGCTCCAAAGTCTGGTTCGTTCTCTCCGTCTGGCCATTGGACTGAGGATGGAAAGCGGTAGAAAGATTCACCGTGACTCCCAAGGCTGTACAGAAACTCTTCCAAAATTTTGACGTAAACTGAACGCCTCTGTCAGACACCACGCTGTCAGGAATTCCATGTAACCTGAATACTTCTTTGATCATCAGTTCTGCAGTTTTTTCAGCAGTAGGAATTCCTTCAGTTGGAATAAAGTGGGCCATTTTTGTGAGTCGGTCCACTATGACAAGGATGACGGTCATCTGTTTGGAAGGGGGTAGTTCCACAATAAAATCCATGGAAATAGATCCCCAAGGCCTGGATAGAACTGGGATTGGTTGCAAGAGTCCTAGAGGAGACGATCGTGGGGTCTTGTTTCGTGCGCATGTTAAACAGGTTGAAACATATTTCCTCACGTCCTTCCTACAATTAGGCCACCAAAAGAAACGAAGTAGTAAGTCTTGTGTTTTTGCAACTCCAGGATGTCCTGCCAGTTTAGAATTATGGACACTTTTGAGGACTTCAAGACGAGAAGATTCAGGTACATATATTTGGTGTTTCTGCATCCAAAACCCTCTTTGAATGAAAGATCGACGTCTTCCGAAGGATGGTTAAGGAAAGAGTCCTCTTGATATCCATCTTTAATTCTATTACCTAGTCCTCTAGAGTGCAATATTCCCAAAAAATTTTTAGGGCCTAGAATTGTATCATCATTACTAGACCTCTCCTGAGGTTCCGAACACATCCTAGACAGGGCGTCAGCCTTGCCATTCCTTGAACCAGGCCGGTAAGAGATTATAAAATTGAATCTTGAGAAAAATAAGGCCCATCGTGCTTGTCTTGCAGACAATCTTTTTGCTGTACGGAGGAATTCAAGATTCTTGTGGTCCGTGAGGACAGTCACAGGGTGATTGGCACCTTCCAGAAGATGTCTCCACTCGGAGAAGGCAACTTTATATCTAACAGTTCTTTATTACCAATGTCGTAGTTCTTTTCTGCAGATGACATGGTGTGGGAAAGACACGCACATGGGTGAAGTTGCATCTTGTCCCCAACTCGCTGAGACAGAATAGCTCCCACTGCAGAGTCCGAGGCGTCCACTTCGACAGTAAATGGCAATTCAGGATTTGGGTGTACTAACAATGGAGCAGACGTAAAAAGAGTTTTCAACTTGTCAAAAGCCTCCTGTGCCTCTGGAGACCAGAAAAATGCTTTTGTCTTTTTTGTTAGTGTAGTAATTGGTAGTATGATCCGTGAAAAGTTCTTTATAAATTTTCGGTAAAAATTTGCAAATCCTATAAAACGCTGGACGTCTTTTAAATTTCTTGGAACAGGCCAGTCCACTACAGCATTGATTTTGCCGGGATCCATGCTCAGACCTTCTGGGGAGATGATATATCCCAGAAATTGGATACTGGTTTGTTCAAACTCACATTTTTCAAGTTTAATGTAGAGATGGTTCTCCTGTAGTCGTTCCAAGACTAACTGGACGTGCCTGCGATGCTCTTCCAAGGTGTCTGAAAATATAAGAATGTCATCGAGATAAGCCACAACGAATTGGTCCAAGAAATCTCGAAATACATCATTAATAAAATGTTGAAAGGTGGCTGGGGCATTGCTAAGGCCAAAGGTCATAACAAGAGATTCAAAATGTCCATATCTCGTTCTGAAGGCGGTCTTCCACTCATCTCCTGGGCGAATCCGTATGAGGTTGTAAGCCCCTCTAAGATCCAGCTTCGTAAAGATTTTCGCAGAACGGAGTCTCTCAAATAGTTCAGGAATCAAGGGTAGCGGGTAGCGATTCTTGACAGTGATATTATTCATCTCTCTGTAGTCAATACATGGCCGCAGAGTGGAGTCTTTCTTTTCAACAAAGAACAGGGGTGCCCCAGCTGGAGATGTGGAAGGTCGAATAAAGCCTTTCTCTAAATTTTCATCCAGGATCTTTCTTAATACCTTCAATTCAGGTTCGGAAAGATTGTAAATCCGTCCAAATGGAATGGTTGCTCCTGGCAGCAATTCAATGGGACAGTCATAAGGACGGTGAGGAGGTAATTGATCTGCTTTCTTCTTACTGCAGACATCAGAGAACTGCTGATATTGAGGTGGTAGTTTCTCTTCCTTCTCATGCGAAATCTCAGAGATTTGGACTTGTTGGAGAACAGGGGGTTCCTTATGACAATTATTCTTACAGTAGTCAGATGGAAAGGTGATGGTCCTTGATGCCCAGTTGATAGAAGGGTTATGGACTGAAAACCAGGGGATCCCTAGAATAACCGGAAATTTCGGAGATGAAATAAGGTGGAAACTGACAGCTTCATGATGATCCGGGTCGATACAAATCTCCAGTTCGATTGTCTCATGCGTGACAGGTCCAGAAGACAAAGGTGATCCATCCACAGTTTCCATTTCAATTGGTGTGGATTTGGTCCTACTGGAAATATCATTATCACGTGTAAATTTTAAGTCCATAAAATTTCCTCCTGCTCCCGAATCCAACAGGGCAGAGCATTATATTTTTTGGGTGCCCATTACAACCTGAATGGGGATTACAAAATGAGATGATGTGGTATGTATTTTGTCTATTTCTGGCGTTACTGATGAGATAGTCTGCAAGATGGAATCCGACTGCTGAGAAAGGTCCGTATTGCTGGCAGACCTGTTGTTGGTAAAGGCTATAGTCCTTTTGTTAGGACAGTTGATGGCATAGTGTCCAGGGTCCCCACAATAGAGGCAGAGATGTTCTGCACGTCGCCTCTCCTTCTCCTGTGCAGAGAGTGGTCTTCGGATGACGTCGATCTGCATCGGTTCAGACACAACTTGCGTCTTTTCTTGGTGGTCTGATGCTGAAAATGAGAAGCCAGGGCTATTCCCAAGTGCTCGCAGTCTCTCCTTTCTCCTTTCAGTAAGTCTCTGGTCAATCCGGATACATAGTTGAATAAAGTCCTCCAACTGGTCAGGGGTCTCAACCCTGGCAAGCTCGTCTTTCACTGGTTGTGATAACCCTCGTCGAAATTGACTTCTCTGGGCCGCTGGATTCCAGGTGGTGTCGGCCACCCAGCGACGGAACTCCGATGTATATTCCGCAACAGAGCGACGTCCTTGGCGCAAATTATGTAATTTGGTTTCTGCTGTGGCACAGCGGTTTGGGTCATCAAAAACTT
>JARQOD010000006.1:256954096-257005024 GCA_033576555.1 Oophaga sylvatica
GGGTAATATAAAAGCAGCAAAAGAGAGCGAAAAACAGAAAGAAAAGCTGCTGCAGTCTGCAAGAGAACTGCAATCAGACAAGATCCAATTACCATATAGAACCCCCTACCTTAACAGCAAGCCTGGCTTAAAAAAGCGTTCATGTTGTGGAGCAGCTGCAAAGCTATTGAGAATTTGAAGCTAAACCTGAAAATAGTTTCTCATTAGTGTACACTGCAAGAGCCCAATATGCACAAGTCAACTGAAGAAGTCTCATTCTCCAGCGAAACAAAAATCTCTTCCAAAAGCAGTGCATGAAATAGATTGGGCAAAATTCATCAAGACAAGCGTTGTTCATGCCCGTCCTGATGTTGGGGCATGCTGGAGTCAGATGCTGCCTCTTCATGAATCTTGAGAGTCTGACGAGTGGCATGAATCATGCTGGAAATCTCCCTCCAGTCATGTACTGGAGTGAGATTTCTGGCATACGCAACCCAACAGTTCATCATGACTTTGGTGCGCTGTGGGGTCCCGGTCCTGTCACCATCCAGTTCCATCTCCGTCCATTTTGTTGGAGCTGTGCGAAATGGGCAGGAATTATGGCGCATCAGAGTTGCAACAAAATTTTGCAAATTTTCAAAGCTTTTACGCCAGAATTCTGGTGTCAAAGCTTTGATGAATGAGGCACATTGTATATTAGATGGATAAAGGATAAAAAATGTGCATCTTTGCTTCTTTCTCACCTTATTTAAGTCTAATCTCCACATCTTCACATAACCATCACTTGATGAAGACACAAGAATCTGAGACCCTTTATAGTTAAAGGAGTAGAGACTTTTCACTCTGTTAAATAAGGAAACAAGTATTACTGATGAATTCAGCACCATGTCTACAGTAAGAAAATAAAGAAATAATCAAGCTTACCTTGTTTCATGCGCCTTAAATTCGCAGAGGCATTTTTGGCAGTCTGTGTCATATAGTCTGATAAGTTCGTCATCTCCAGCCACAGCGAGGAGTGTATCCTGGAGATTAGAAATTAGGGACAGGTTACACTGCCTTCATTCAATAAGGACATAAAGATTGTAACTGTTTTATAGTGAATGATTGATGAAATAAAGAGAAAGAAAGGTTGCTATAATATTAATGCAGAATGTCACAGTGCTTCAGGTCACATGTAGCACTGCTCCATAGTTTGGGAATTCTTCACATTTTCCCATCTTTCAGCATATTGGATCATTTGAAAAAAATGAGTCTAATATTTTTGACTCATTTCCATGATCTGGTTCTTTATCTACTTTTAGCACTTGTGTGAAGGTCTAATGTAGCTTTAAGTCATTTTTATGCAAAAAATATAGAGAATTCTGAAGGGTTCACAAACTTTGAAACAACACTGTAGGTACTAAACAGCTGATACTAGGCTCATATGATTTACTGTGCCTCCAATATGTATAGCCAAAATAACGTGATAGATGAAAGTATCTTGGCAACAAAACCTTCCAGCAACATTATGTACAAAGGTCATCCACACATTTGTATATAAGTGAATATATAGTATATAACAAATAATATAACAGTAAGTACAGATGGCAGATATTTATGTGGTTGCACAATGTGTTACGAGTTGCAGAAGAACCTGATGTAGGTGCGAGAGTCACTAGGACTCATACAGCCCGTACTACTGCCCCAATCACAGCAAGTTACAGGTCCCATACTGCAGCATTCAGTCATTTCGCAGATTGGGCAGCTGCTGCGTTAGTCCAATTTCTAACAGGACGGCTGTGATTAGCCCTGATCGGAAGAACAGAGGACCTTTATCCTCAGAATGGCATAGCATATCAACCTCAAAGAATGAATGGAGCAGTGACAGAATGGGGACGAGAGTGTCCAGTCAAAGATAAAAATCCCCCATTTTAATATTAGTGGGTATCTCACCGCTTGGGCCATGAATAGGTGATAACTTGTTTTCATGGGATAACCCCTTTAATGGTCCTTCGACCATGGAGGCACCTGAAGGCCAAGTTCTTGGTAGTTTTATTCAGGTTGTTCAGTGCATGGCATTTCCTCTTTCCATAAATCAGAATACATACCCATGACAGGGATTACCTATGGCATCTGCCATACTATCTGAACATGTTGAATTAACAGGAATGGGCTGCATGTCTGTGTATGCACGATGACTTCCAGGACTGGACGCGGGTCTCATAGGCATGTATGAAGAGACCTGCCAATGGTCCAGAAATCACAGTCCGTACACAGACTATGAAGCACCGACATGTGAATGCAACTTTACACAATAGCGCTGATCAGTCACACATCGCAACACGGTTTTCCCACAAGCTGCTGGCTAGAAGACCCCATTCCATACAGTGATCACCGCTATGTGACCTGTTAGGTTCAGCCCAATAGTATAGTTATACTTGATTTTACATAAGACATTCACATTAGGCAGTAGTTGGAGGCACCGGTCAACAATGTAATGGGTGGCAGCTCCATTGTCAACGAATGTCTGCAGCCAGGAAGAACAAGGAATGGCCACGCAATACAGACAAAACATATTTATATGGAAGATTGGAGGAGACAGCTTTGGACCTAATTGTTAGAGAATATAATAAGTGGAAAAAAAGAGAAACTGGCAGTAAAAGTAGTAAGTAGGGGAATAAAGGAGGCTGTGCAATAATCCACCTGCTTACAGTAATGAATCGGACTGACGAGATCCTCTTTGGGTTCTTGACTGTACCAGTAACCGATGCAGTTTCAAGCGTGTACACATCCACTTTGTCATGTATGACCACGACATATTTCTCCCCACTGGGAGACCACAGAACTATGTGTGCATCTGGAAGAGAAAAGTTACAACAGTAAAGAGCCAGCTCGCCTACCTGGTAACCACAAGCCTAGAGTTTTTATTTCTGATGCACGGATTTAACTATTTCAGCAATATGTAAAAATTATCCAGCAAGCGCTCATGCCCGATATGTGCGTTGTAAGAGGTACCGCGCCTAATCAGAGCAAGAGCCGCACATGACGAGGCACACCAAGGATCTGGAGGTTTAGACCACACCTGGGTGATTGGGAAAGATGACATTACAGGAAGGGATTGCAGTAAGGACATTCATCACCGGTCCTAACAAAGACTCACTCTTTGCATGCCTTCATATGGATTTGGATCCCCTCAAATTACTATAAACCAGCAGTTGATATATATTTTTTTTTATTAACTTAGACACCAGACTATGAAGCCAAGTTCAGACGTGGGAGATCTGACACGGATTTTGTCGGCATTAAAAAAAAAAAAAAAAAAAAAAAAATCTGTGACGATTTACAATACATGCAGAAGGGTTATAAAACCTCACAAACACATAGCTGAAACAAACCCTATGGACTTGCAGAGTCCAAAATCCATCCGTAACAAATATTTGCAGCAATCTATCTATATCTACCCCATCGGACCCCACCCTAATAGGACAACTGGGTGTGATCCGCGTAAGGTTCAGCAAAATATCACCAAGACTCTGTTAACATGTTGTAGCCATACTTGTATCAGGTATCGAGATAAAGGTCACCAGACAGTAATTTGCTTGAATAGTGCCATGACCGGTAACCACTGGATGCAACAACGGTCACAATGGAGTAATCCAATAGCAGAATCTCCTATTAGTCTACTGGATAGAACGCGGAACTTGAGAACAATTACTGGATGATGTAATCACTGGCATCGTAGGACACGGGGATCAGTCACCAGATTTATGCTGTCTTATCTAAAAGCAGAATAAAGTAGTCAGAGACCCAGATTCCAGCGCTGTATCACTTGCTGGTTGATAAAGATGTTAAAAATCAGAATATATCAGCTGCAGCACGAGCACAGCACTGCGTCCTGGTATTCGTGCGTGGCTGCCTCCCCTGCTGCAGCACGAGCAGACCACTGCGACCTGGTATTCATGCGTGGCTGCCCCCTCTGCTGCAGCACGAGTACAGCACTGCGTCCTGGTATTCATGCATGGCTTCTCCTCCCCTACTGCAGCACGAGCAGAGCACTGCGTCCTGGTATTCGTGCGTGGCTGTCTCCCCTACTGCAGCACGAGCAGACCACTGCGACCTGGTATTCATGCGTGGCTGCCTCCTCTGCTGCAGCACGAGCAGACCACTGCGTCCTGTATTCATGCGTGGCTGCCTCCTCTGCTGCAGCACGAGCAGACCACTGCGTCCTGGTATTCATGCGTGGCTGCCTCCCCTGCTGCAGCACGAGCAGACCACTGTGTCCTGGTATTCATGCTTGGCTGCCTCCCCTGCTGCAGCACGAGCACAGCACTGCGTCCTGGTATTCATGCGTGGCTGCCTACCCTGCTGCAGCACGAGCAGACCACTGCGTCCTGGTATTCGTGCGTGGCAGCCTCCCCTACTGCAGCACGAGCAGACCACTGCGTCCTGGTATTCATGCGTGGCTGCTTCCTCTGCTGCAGCACGAGTACAGCACTGGGTCCTGGTATTCATGCATGGCTGTCTCCCCTACTGCAGCACGAGCAGAGCACTGCGTCCTGGTATTCATGCGTGGCTGCTTCCTCTGCTGCAGCACGAGTACAGCACTGGGTCCTGGTATTCATGCATGGCTGTCTCCCCTACTGCAGCACGAGCAGAGCACTGCGTCCTGGTATTCGTGCCTGGCTGCCTCCACTGCTGCAGCACGAGCAGAGCACTGCGTCCTGGTATTCATACGTGGCTGCCTCCCCTGCTGCAGCACGAGTACAGCACTGCGTCCTGGTATTCGTGGGTGGCTGCCTACCCTGCTGCAGCACAAGCAGACCACTGCGTCCTGGTATTCGTGCGTGGCTGCCTCCCCTGCTGCAGCACGAGCAGACCACTGCGACCTGGTATTCATGCGTGGCTGCTTCCTCTGCTGCAGCACTGCGTCCTGGTATTCATGCATGGCTGTCTCCCCTACTGCAGCACGAGCAGAGCACTGCGTCCTGGTATTCGTGCCTGGCTGCCTCCACTGCTGCAGCACGAGCGGAGCACTGCGTCCTGGTTTTCGTGCGTGGCTGCCTCCCCTGCTGCAGCACGAGCAGACCACTGCGACCTGGTATTCATGCGTGGCTGCTTCCTCTGCTGCAGCACTGCGTCCTGGTATTCATGCATGGCTGTCTCCCCTACTGCAGCACGAGCAGAGCACTGCGTCCTGGTATTCGTGCCTGGCTGCCTCCACTGCTGCAGCACGAGCGGAGCACTGCGTCCTGGTATTCATGCGTGGCTGCCTCCCCTGCTGCAGCACGAGTACAGCACTGCGTCCTGGTATTCGTGCGTGGCTGCCTCCCCTGCTGCAGCACAAGCAGACCACTGCGTCCTGGTATTCGTGCGTGGCTGCCTCCCCACTGCAGCACGAGCAGACCACTGCGACCTGGTATTCATGCGTGGCTGCTTCCTCTGCTGCAGCACTGCGTCCTGGTATTCATGCATGGCTGTCTCCCCTACTGCAGCACGAGCAGAGCACTGCGTCCTGGTATTCGTGCGTGGCTGCCTCCACTGCTGCAGAACGAGCAGAGCACTGCATCCTGGTATTCGTGCGTGGCTGCCTCCCCTGCTGCAGCACGAGCAGACCACTGCGACCTGGTATTCATGCGTGGCTGCTTCCTCTGCTGCAGCACTGCGTCCTGGTATTCATGCATGGCTGTCTCCCCTACTGCAGCACGAGCAGAGCACTGCGTCCTGGTATTCGTGCGTGGCTGCCTCCACTGCTGCAGAACGAGCAGAGCACTGCGTCCTGGTATTCGTGCGTGGCTGCCTCCCCTGCTGCAGCACGAGCAGACCACTGCGACCTGGTATTCATGCGTGGCTGCTTCCTCTGCTGCAGCACTGCGTCCTGGTATTCATGCATGGCTGTCTCCCCTACTGCAGCACGAGCAGAGCACTGCGTCCTGGTATTCGTGCGTGGCTGCCTCCACTGCTGCAGAACGAGCAGAGCACTGCGTCCTGGTATTCGTGCCTGGCTGCCTCCACTGCTGCAGCACGAGCGGAGCACTGCGTCCTGGTATTCATGCGTGGCTGCCTCCCCTGCTGCAGCACGAGTACAGCACTGCGTCCTGGTATTCGTGCGTGGCTGCCTCCCCTGCTGCAGCACAAGCAGACCACTGCGTCCTGGTATTCGTGCGTGGCTGCCTCCCCACTGCAGCACGAGCAGACCACTGCGACCTGGTATTCATGCGTGGCTGCTTCCTCTGCTGCAGCACTGCGTCCTGGTATTCATGCATGGCTGTCTCCCCTACTGCAGCACGAGCAGAGCACTGCGTCCTGGTATTCGTGCGTGGCTGCCTCCACTGCTGCAGAACGAGCAGAGCACTGCGTCCTGGTATTCGTGCGTGGCTGCCTCCACTGCTGCAGAACGAGCAGAGCACTGCGTCCTGGTATTCATGCGTGGCTGCCTCCCCTGCTGCAGCACGAGTACAGCACTGCGTCCTGGTATTCGTGCGTGGCTGCCTCCCCTGCTGCAGCACGAGCAGACCACTGCGACCTGGTATTTATGCGTGGCTGCTTCCTCTGCTGCAGCACGAGTACAGCACTGCATCCTGCTATTCATGCGTGGCTGCCTCCCCTGCTGCAGCACGAGCAGAGCACTGCGTCCTGGTATTCATGCTTGGCTGCCTCCCCTGCTGCAGCACAAGCACAGCACTGGTCCTGGTCTTCATGCGTGGCTGCCTCCACTGCTGATTGATAGCTTTCTCCCTATACAGTGCATATTAGAGCTGAGGAGGACTACTGAGACTGTGCATATCAAATGAGAGGAGACTACACCACTCGACTCCCCTGCAGGAGAAACTTGGATTTTATGAAGACTACTTTAAGACATTCAGTAAGTGATACAGTGCTGGAATTAAGGTCTCAGTTTACTTTATGCTCCTAACTGATGGGAAAGCAAAATCCCGGTGACAAATTCCCTTCAACTTAGATCTGACCCTCAAATGAGTGTCAGTTTTCAATAAAATATAACATGCATCAGTTTTACCGATTTCATAAAAGTATTTAGAACTCCAAGTTATCACATAGGGAGACAATATGGTGTCGGCTCAGCCTGTCACATATGCTGCTCTGACAATTATATATACGTTACTGTATATCCAAACAGATATATAAATGACATATGTATACGAGTTGCAATATTTCTAATGCAGGCAGAGATAAAGGAGTATTAAACCATAATCCATATGAGAAGTGATAAATCTGAGATTGTCAGAGGCCCCACTGATCCTATGGCAGGGTTCTCAAACCCACCACTCATCATTGCTTAGAAGGAAAGTCCGGATAGGAGGCGACTGCCAGTCTGAAGAAATCTAGATGTGGGGAACAGAGCACACAATAAGGCCATACCCTATGGAGGGAGAGTGGGCAAGTGCTTGGCTAACGCTCACCCGGTGGAGAGCTGTGACAGGCACAACTCCTCCGTAGACATCAATAAAAGTCATCTGCTGCCCCATGGCCAATATGGATAAAACACACGTTAGGTGGGCTACACTGCTGGAGTACGGTAATCCAATACTTTAACAATGATGATAATAAGGTTTTATATTCACAAAGCATTTTAACGCCATACCAGCATCTTTATCAAATTAAAAAAAACAAAAAAAAAACAATGTGTAAGACATAACAGAAGGGGGTTTAAAGGCCCAAAACGGACGCCAATTACGTATGGGAATGCCAACAGGTACAGTATGTTTAAACCTAAAGGGAAAATTTCCCCCTCCTTCCCCATCTTCCCTACTTGTTTAACCCCTTCACGACCTTTGACGTATAGGTACGTCAAAGGCAGTTTCACTCCCTTTGCTACGGCTCCGGGGCTGAGCCCACATCCTTCCCTGCACAGTACAGTTGATCTGATTAGCTGTCGTGTGCTTCTAACAGCCACGGGTGGATGCAAGGCAGTTAACCAATTAAATGTCGCTGTCAATCACGGACAACTGCATTTAACAAGCGTCGGATGGAAGCGTGTCATATGTCCAGCCCATCAGCGCCACGGTGACGTGATCGTGTGGCACCAATGAGTTGTCATGACAGCCAGGGGTCTTCAAAAGACCCCTGAGCCTGTCATTGTGAATTTCCTATAAACACCGCCCCATAGCCAGCATTTATAAGAGATCGTGCTACACAGGGCAGTATTGAAGCGGTGATAGAATGGTTGCAGCTGCAAGTCTCCTAAACTGACTTATGCAGTAAAAAAAAAAAAAAAACACAACACGAAAGTTCAAATCACCTTGCCCTATTGAAAATAAAAATTCACATTTGGTATAAATAAAAAACCCAAGAAACTATTGTAGAATTGCTCTTTTTTTGCAATTTTATAAATTTTTTTCCAGTACACTACAATTATGGTAAAATCAATGGTGTCATTCAAAAGTACAACTTGTCCCACAAGAAAAAAAAAAAAAAAAGTCCTTATATATAACGAAAAAAAAAGTTATGGCTCTGGGAAGAAGGGGAACAAAAAAACCAAACTGGGAAATTGTAAGGTAATGAAGGGGTTAAACAACCCTGTGGGCATTCCCATGTATAATTAGCATCCATTTTGGGTTTTTAAAAACCATTCTGTCATCATGTCTTGCAAATTATCATCATTGCTGAAGAATTGGATGACTCCAGCAGCGCAGCCCACCTAATGTGTTTTATCCAATCAGATCCATTCAGTCTGCGGCAACGATGGTAACAAGAAAGCTTTTTGGGCTGGAATGCCTATTTCGTTAAATGTTTTGCACGTCCTACAAGAGTAAGAATCACATGAATAAGATATGAAGGACTTACTTTGCTTTATGTTTTTAATAAAAGCAGAACGACCATCTATGAGGTTCCAAGTCCTAGAGAAGAAAAAGTTCAGTTTAGCGCTATGACCCCAGATTCATGTTCCCTGGGGTAGATCTGACACTGTATGGCACAGACAATCTGTAGTAAATGGCACATCTTAGTCCAGCAGGCTTAGAAAACCAGAGGTTTGGTCAATTCTCTCTAATGTATTTTACAAACTTCTATCACTTTCCATAACATAATAAATGCTGCATTAACACTAGCCCCTTTAGCTTGAATGACAGGCAATGGGCAAGGAAATCAGACAGTAAGCTGTCAATCATGCTGAAGAGGCTGGGAAACAAGCTGGAGAGGCAGAGGCTCAGGTAGGGAGGTCACAACCAGAGCATTTAAATGCCTCATTAACACTAATTTCTTGGGAAGGAAGCAACAGATAGAAGATATAAAAGGTGTTAATGGATTTAGCTTTCAAACATCTACACGTCCATGTATCCAGTTTGGGTGGGGTGCAAATTGATATTGCTGACAAATTCCTTTTAACAAATTATCAACGTCCAAAATAGTCCGGCTTTATCATTTTTTGATAATACATCCTTCCAACTTTGCTTTCTTTGCACAGGACATACTCACCTTAAGGTTTTATCTGTGCCAACAGATAATGCTAATTTTCCAGACGGGTGGATTGAAAGAGATAAAACATGTCCCCTGTAGGGAAATAAAAAGCATTTTACTTTATACCATTGAAAACCACTGACCTAAACGCTTTTCAGCTTCAGGACATGGTTTTGTAAACACAGTAAAATAATCTTTAAGTTACACAGAAAATCTAAGCACACTAGTGTAATGTCAAGTCCCGCACACGGGCTAATGTCAGCGGTCTCGCTATATCAGACATTGGAAAGCGAGGCCAACACCTAATGTCTGGCAGGAGCTCTCTGACCGACAGGTCCAGCCGCAGCCAAGCTTTCCTAATGTTGATAAGGTTCCATGGATTTCATTCTCTTGTAGTAACTGGCACAAATAATGAAAGCAACTCATCCCACAGAAGTCGCTACCGCAGGCTCCAGAAACTGGATAGACTGTTATTCAGGGTGTGGAGGATTTGATGAATGACGGGCATGTCAGGACTGGAAACAAAACACTAAATTCTAACGTACTTGTGAGCTCGGAACGTCTGCTGGCATTCCCACTTTTTGGTGTTCCACACGCACATCAATCCATCCTCAGCTCCACTTAATAGGTGAGTATTGCCGAAGAACTCCAAGCATGTGATACTACCTAGTGAAAAAGAAGAATAGGAACATCACACATGAAACAAGAGAACATCTGGCATTTATCTGATCAAATTGTAATAAAGCAATGCCTGACATGATATTACTATACCGTATTCTGGTCTCAGGAGCAGAGTTTTTCTTGACTAAAGGGTATGCCACACTAAACGAGATCGCTAACGACATCGCTAATACGTCACTATTTAGCGATCTCGTTAGCGACGTCGTTGTGTGTGACATGTAGCAGCGATGTGGCCCCTGCTGTGATGTCGCTGATCGTTCACTAGCGTTCTGGACCGTTTTTTGATCGTTGGCGTCCCGCTGGTGAGCCTATATCGCTGTGTTTGGCACCTTTTGTGAACGACGAGCGACCTCATTTGTGACGCATATGACAGCGGCGCAGGCGGGACTAGGTTTTTTTTAGCGTCACGGAGTGGATTGCAATATCTGTAGAAGCAGGCAGGTGGGACTAGGTTTTCTTTTGCGTCACAGAGAGGATCGCAGAAGTTGCAAAGCAGGCTAGCAGGACGCAGAGAGCAGGAGCGATGCTGGAAATTCCTATGAATCAGAAGCGCTCGAGAACAATGAAAGGGAGCGCTATACGCCGTCTTTCATGACGCGGTCAAAACATAAATTATTGCACATATATAACATATATCTGTGGTGAGGGGCGTGGAAAAGGTTGCGCTCAGTACATGCTAATGACAGATCCTAACAACCGCCAAAGTCGTTAAAGAGATCGCTGACCGCTGATGTGTCCTGTTTGGCAGCTACTAGCGACCTAAAAGCGATCACACCAACGATCTCGTTAGCTTGCGTCGTTAACGAGATCGCTAGCGAGATCGCTTAGTGTGGCAGTACCTTAAAGGCTGGGTCTCACATAGCGATACACCAGCGATCCAGACAACGATATGCACCTGTCAGGATCGCTGGTGTATCGCTACATGATCGCTGCTGAGCTGCCAAACAGGCAGCGATCTGGGACAGCGACACTGCGGGTAACATCGCTTAGTTACCCGCAGTGTACATTGGATACCAGCTCCCTGCATCAGGGTATCCAAGGTACACAGCGGATTTCTAGGCACAGCCCCGCGCCTGGAAACCCGCTGTGTACCTTGGATACCAGCGGATCGCTGCTCTCCCGCCTGTCACACGCAGCGATGCGTGCCTGTCAGCGGGAGAGCAGCGATCAAAAAAATGTCCTGACATTTCAGCGACGATCAGCGATACCCAGCAGTGGGCTCTAGCCCTGGACGGGATCCCCATCTTAGCTGTTGATTAGCAGGGCTGGCGAGATGTCACCTGTGCTCTATATAGATGTCACACAAGGCTGGCAAATTAACCGCAGCACTGGGAAGCCTGAAAGACCAGGAAATTCATGCAGCTCCTTTACACAGAGAGCACTGACCTGGACCATGATTATGCAAAGCAATCCGCTCATCTCTAGTGCCAAGTCCTTTCTTATATCTCCAACATATGGGGGGGTGGGGTGGGGAGACTGCATACATTAAGGGAATGTAAACTACAAGACATCCCCTAAAGGCTCCGCCGTCCATCATAAAACAAAAAACTGCACACCTATCTGCCGGAGTTACAGCATTCCTCCTATGACATTACTGTCATGTAACTTTGTTGTATCAAGTGACCGCTGCAGCCAATCAGCGGCTCCTGATCTGCTACAGTTTTCAGTATTCAGTCAGAACTTGATGATAGTGGAGTAATTAGACCCAGTGATTTTCTGACCAAGACCATAGTCACTGGAACAATTGATTCACCCTGTTTAATCAGAGACTCCAGCGAACAAAAATCTAAGGCTACTGCTGCCCAGTCATCCTACATGAGCAAATTAAAAATTCCAATAAACTAGAAGCATTGTTAGCTCCCTACCAGTAACAGCTACTTTACATCCATTTATAAACCACATCCGAAGATTTCTTGTAATCACAGAAGCGGTGCAGATGTTACTGAAAAGTGTATAAGTCACACACCGACAGCATTAATACAGAACACTAATGGCTTCTACCCACAATGGTTTTCAGCCAGTGTATTAAAAATTCAACAGTCACGGATATGGGAGCACAAAGTCCTGATGAGATCTGCTGGATTTTCAACTCCACAAATTCTGAAAAATGAAAGGTTTCTGGAAACGACTCTGCACAATACACTTATTGGTCCTCCGATTCTCCTACAGTAGGTAATTTGTCTCTAGGTCACACCAGTAATTTACTGCACAATACCTGTGGGTGGGGCACATAAACAAGTCAAAAAATCCATAAAGGAAATTAGGAATGGTGGAACTTCAATCTAAGGCATTCCCAATCTGTTCTGTGAATTTTCAGAGCGGATTTCACCTTTAGTATGGGGATTTTGGTTTGCAAATTGTAATGGCCAGATGAAGGGGTTGGAAAATCTCCAAAATGGCAGGTCATGTGGGGTGTTCTCTATTTAATAGGGAACAAAAGTGGCCCAAGAAAGGACAGCCAGCGAAACATGTTCATAAAACTCACTGATGCACATTGGACCAGACAGGCTAGTCAATTTCATGATACCTACTTCATAACGTGCTTAAAAAGGTAAAAGATGTCTGCTACTTTTATATTGATGACCAATGCTACGGTTAGGCCATCAACAGAAGATCAGTGGGAGTCTAACATTTGGCACCACCCATCTATCAGCTGCTATCACCTCCATCACCCGTTAGATGAAAACATTGTACAGCGTGAAAGAGCACAGCTAAGCTATGTATAATAGACTGCAGAACAGCTTCTATTCTCTTAAATAAGATCTGATCTGCAGCTCCTACCAGCAGCCAAAAAATAGTAAAGCGCTGTGCTGTTCTATTCTGTACACGGTTATATCCAGACATGTAACAATCAGGGTTGGGCGAACCCCTGGATGTTCGGATCTGCCCAAACAGTTAAAAAAAAAAAAAAAGTTCAGGTTCGAGTACCATAACAGTACCTGGAACCCATTAACTTGAATGGGGGACCCGAACATCCAGTGTTTGGCACGCTGCCATATGCATCACAGCGCAGCAAACACTGCCTCTGATATGCAGTCAAGTCATTACCGCTGGTCAGAGAGCCACGGTTCCCATGCTTTCAAATGACAGCATGTTTACCTCCGGTAACTGGCGTTGGCTGATGGGACCACGCCTGCTGCCACTAAGAACAGTGAGAGCAAGCGGCACCCAAAAATCAGTAATTAAAAAAAAAAAACCTGCGTTGGTTCCACTGTATTTTTGATAACTCTCAGCTGTCTCCATTAGCAAGGCTGGTTATCAAGAATAGAGGGATCCCCACGAAGTAAAAAAAAAAAAAAAAAATGGTATGGGGTATTCACAGGCCGGTAAGGGGCCATGGATACTCCACACCCCCCCATCCCACCCATCAGCCTAAAAATAGCAGCATGCAGCTGCCCAGAATAGGCGCTTTGCATGGCGCTTCCCACTTGCCCTGTAGTGGTGGCAAGTGGGGTTCATATTTGTGCGGTTGATGTCAATTTGTATTGTCAGGTGACATCAATCCCACGAGTTAGTAACAGAGAGGCATCTAAGACACCCATCCATTACTAATCCTATAGCTGTATTGTAAATAAAAAACACAGCAAGTATAAAGTCTTCTATTAGAAATAACACAAAACACTTGCTCAGTGAGAAAAAGTCTCATGGAGCAGTGCTAAGCTCAGAGAGTTCCCCAGTAGAAATTAGAAGTTTCTCCCGGTGAACTCACCTTTGCACCGTGAGACTTTTTCTACTGTGCTAGTGGCGATCTCACTGGAGGTCACCGCACTTCAGACCGGCTGGGAATGCAGCCTCAGTGACCGGCGGTAACCTCGATGTCTGCTGGTCACTGATGCTGCGCTCACAGCAGCTAACGTCTCAGTGGTTCTCAGCCTGGACGGTCGCATCTTGGCACTGTCCAGGTTGAAAACTATTTCTCCCCAGAAATAGATTATAGTGTGGGATACAACGACGGACAGGTGAAGGATAGGGGTTTTTTATTTTATTGCAAGAGACTATGGCTTCAGTGGAATTAGGCATTAGGTGAGTATTACTGTGTTTGTTATTTTTAAATAAATTAAAAGTGTGTTTTGTTTTATTTCAAATAAAAGACTTTATATACTTGTTGTGTGTTAACTTACAGTACAACTATAGGATTAGTAATGGAGGAGTCTGATGGATGGAAATTTGTTGTGCAATTTCCCCTAAGCACGTCGATACGCCATATGTGGGGCAAAATGACTGTTTTGGCACACGGCAGAGCTCGGAAGTGAAGGAGCGCCATTTGACTTTTTGAATATAAAAACTGCTGGAATAATTAGCGGACGCCATGTCGTGTTTGGAGAGCCCCTGATGTGCCTAAACAGTGGAAACCGCTCACACTGATCACCATTTTGGAAACTGGACCCCTCAGGTAACTTATCTAGATGTGTGGTGAGCACGTTGAACCCCCAGGGGCTTTACAGAAGTTTATAATATAGAACCGTGAAAATAAATCAAAATTTTCCCACAAAAATGTTTTTAGCCAGATTTTTTTTTTTATTTTCACAAGGTTAACAGGGGAAATGGACCCCAAAATTTGTTGTGCAATTTCTCCTGAGTATACAGATTCCCCATATATGGTGGAAAACTACTTTTGAGGCACAATGCAGAGCTCAGAAGGAAAGAAGCCCCTCATTGGAGTTCAAATTTTGCTAGATTGGTTTGAGGGTGCCATGTCACATTGGTAGAGCCCCTGAGGTGCCAAAACAGGAGAACCCCTCCATAAGTGACCCCATTTTACAAACTACATCTCTCAACGAATTCATCTAGGGGTGCAGTGATCATATTGACACTGCAGGTGTGTCACAGAATTTTATACTATTGAGCAGTGAAGAAAAAATAATGACATTATTACCACCAAAATTTTGTTTTAGCCCCAGATTTTACATTTTTCACACTGGGAAATGGGTAAAAATGGCACCAAAATTTTTCCCACATTTTCTGCTGAATGCGGAAATTACCCCATATATGCCTGTACAGTACTGCTTAGCCATATGGCAAGACTCGGGAAGGACAGACCACTATTTGCCTCCTGGAGTGGAGATTTTAAAAGAATAGTTTGCGGACTCCATTTACAGAGCCCCCAAGTGCTAGAAGAACAGAATTCCCCTTCAAGTGACCCAATTTTGGAAATTATACCCATTTGGGAATTTATCTACAGGTGTAGTGCCGATTTTGACTCCATGAGTGTTTTCCAGAAACAGGTAGCAGTGGATGTTGCCGAGTGAAAATTGCACACTGCCCTTGTAGTACCCAGTACGTGGTAGTGCCCAGCTCATGCTTCGGGAGACATGCACCTGTAAATTAGGTGGGCAGAAATGCCAAACATGCGGACGCTATATGTGGTTTAGGCATACTGGGGCTCAGATGGGAGGGGGGCATTTGGATTTGGGAGTGCAGAATTTCCTTTGGGGGAGAGGGTGGGAGGCGAGGAACTATAGCATTTTTCCAGAGGCTTTGTACTACCAGTAACATGGAAGCCACCTATATTTCTGTTAACAGATGATGAAGCGGATTGCGGACTTGCTTTTTTGTGTGAATTGAGTTGAAGCTTTTATTGGGAAACATTTTACATAATATTTAGGATCAGATTTATCCGGCTCTCTAGGTTGAGCACTTTCATCTAAATCTCTGAGTGACGTGATTCAGATGAAGCCCCCGGGAGATCCATTCACTATGAGGCAGCAGTTACTCTGGACTCCATTAGGCCTCTGTTCAGCGTTGTCCTTTTCAGAAGTGCAGAAAACTGTGGTTGACCGTTTTTTTTTGCACGCCTAAGAAGACGGACACTGCCGGATCATAGGTCAGACGGCGTCCATAGTGCCTCCATCTGCCTCACTATATGGAATCTTCCACCGGGGTTCCTTCTGAATCACGTACTTCAGAGATTTACATAGAAACCTCAGTGTAAGCGTTCCATGTAGAGCGCAGGATAAACGTGAGCCGAGCCTTACTGAGATCTTTGGGAGGCAGAAAGACCAAATCAACAGCAGTTGAAGAATTGGTTATATTTATTTTTTACACCGTTCCTCATGCTGTATAAGCGATTAGACTACCGTATATACTCATGTATAAGCAGACCCGTGTATAAGCCGACCCCCTAATTTTGCCACAAAAAACTGGGAAAACTTATTGACTCGTGTATAAGCCTAGGGTGAAAAATTATTATGCCCCCATATGCTCCACAGATTATGCCCAATATGTTCCACAGATTATGTCCCCATATGCTCCAGATTATGCCCCATATGTTCCACAGATTATGCCCCATATGCTCCATATTATGCCCCCATATGTTCCACAGATTATGCCCCCATATGCTCCATATTATGCCCCCATATGTTCCACAGATTATGCCCCATATGCTCCATATTATGCCCCCATATGCTCCAGATTATGCCCCCATATGCTCCAGATTATGCCCCCATATGCTCCAGATTATGCCCCCATATGCTCCAGATTATGCCCCCATATGCTCCAGATTATGCCCCCATATGCTCCAGATTATGCCCCCATATGCTCCAGATTATGCCCCCATATTATGCCCCCATATGCTCCATATTATGCCCAATATGCTCCATATTATGCCCCATATGCTCCAGATTATGCCCCATGTTCCACAGTTTATGCCCCCATATGCTCCATATTATGCCCCCATATGCTCCAGATTATACCCCCATATGTTCCACAGCTTATGCCCCCATATGTTCCACAGCTTATGCCCCCATATGTTCCACAGCTTATGCCCCCATATGTTCCACAGCTTATGCCCCCATATGTTCCACAGCTTATGCCCCATATGCTCCAGATTATGCCCCCATATGCTCCAGATTATGCCCCCATATGCTCCATATTATGCCCTATGCTCCATATTATGCCCATGCTCCATATTATGCCCCATATGCTCCAGATTATGCCCCCATATGCTCCAGATTATGCCCCCATATGTTCCACAGCTTATGCCCCCATATGTTCCACAGCTTATGCCCCCATATGTTCCACAGCTTATGCCCCCATATGTTCCAGATTATGCCCCCATATGCTCCAGATTATGCCCCATATGTTCCACAGCTTATGCCCCAAATGCTCCATATTATGCCCCCATATGCTCCAGATTATGCCCACATATGCTGCACAATTATGCCCCATAGTATAGGCCTCATATGCTGCTGCAAAAAAAAAAAAAAATGACATACTCACCTCTTGTCGCTGGGGGCCAGGTGCCGGTGTCCTGAGCAGGCGGTGACACCAGCGCGCTATGGGGGACAGGTGCCGGTGTCATCGCTCGCTCAGGACCCCGGCACCTGAGATATTTACCTGTCCCTCGGTCCACCGCAGCGCACTGCTCCCTCGGTCTGACTCCTCTGTGTGTGAATGATCTGGCAGGGGGCGGGGCGCGCACTAACGACGTCATCGCGCCCTCTGCCTGATCATTCACACACAGAGGAATCAGACCGAGGGAACAGCGCTGCGGTGGACCGAGGGACAGGTAAATATCGCTATACTCACCCCTCCGCCGCGCGTCCCTGCAGCCTCTCCTCTTCTCCCGGCGCACTCCGCAGCGCTTCCTTCCTACAGCGGTCACATGGTACCGCTCATTAGAGTCATGAATATGCACATATTCATGACTTTAATGAGCGGTGCCTTGTGACAGCTGCAGGAAGGGGCCGGAGATCGTGGGAGAAGCAGGGGGGCTGCAGAGACCGCGCCGGCGGAGGGGTAAGTATGATCCGACAGCCCCGCTCCCCCTCCGACCCCCGTATATGACCCGCGTATAAGCCGAGAGGGGGACTTTCAGCCCTAAAAATGGGCTGAAAATCTAGGCTTATACATGGGTATATACGGTACTTTATTGTTCAGGTCAGTGCGATTACAGCGATACCAGATTTATATCAGATTTTTAGGTTTTAATGCTATTTTCATTGCAAAAATAAGTTTTTGCTTCAGCAGATTTTGAGAGCTAGAATTTTTACATATTTCGGCCCACAGAGTCACGTGAGGGCTTGTTTTTTGTGGGACGAGTTGATGTTTTTATTGGTACCATTTTCGGGCACATGACATTTTTTGATCGCTTTGTATTCTGATATTTTGGGAGGTAGAATGAGCAAAAAACAGTAGTTCAGGAATTGTTTTTTCAGGGGTTTTAATGCCGTTCTACATGTGGTAAAATTGTTAAGGCAGATTTATCCTTCAGGCCAGTATGATCACAGCAATACCACATTTATATAGTTTTTTTTGTGTTTTGGTGCTTTTACACAATAAAAGTTTTTTATAGAAACAAAAATAATTATTTTTGTATTACTGTATGAGAGCTATAACTTTTTTATTTTCCCGCTGACGGATGGCTTATATTTTGTGGGACAAGATGACATTTTCAGAGATACCATATTTATTTACATTCGTCTTTTTGATTGCGTTTTATTCCACTTTTTGTTCGGTGGTATGGTAAAGCATATTTTTTTGCCTCTATTTTTTTAACGGTGTTCACTGAAGGGGTTAACTAGCGGGACAGTTTTATAGGTTGAGATATTCCAGACACAGTGATACCAAATATGTGTACCTTTCTTTCCCCATAAATTAATTTATTGGATATGGTTTTTTTTGTTCTTTTTTTTTTTTTTTTTACAATAATTTTTTTTTTCTTTTTGTATCTTTTTTACATTGTCCTAGGATGAGACATCAACTTTATACTGACAGATCGCTGATCTAATACTCTGCAATGCTTCTGCACTGCATAGCATTAGTGCAGCGTCTGACATTCAGTGAGGAGACGTCAGCTTGTGCTCTGAACATGAGCTAACAAGGCCACCGTCACTGGGTGACACTGTGGCCATCTTTCGGTCAAGGGTCACCATCGGCTTAAAGCGATTGCATCGAGTTATGCCAATGGGGCAGAGAGGGAGCTTCCTCTCACTGCGACTCCCCATGAGGTCACTGCCACTATTGACAGCAGCATCAGAGGGGTTAAATAGCCCCAATTGGTGTGAGCATCGATCGTGGATTTTGCTTCAGGGTGTCAGCTCTCATACAGAGTTGACACCCACATGTGAACGCGGCGGCATATACAGCGATTTGTGGGAAGGCAGCTCCCCTGGCGCCGTAATACGGTGCATGTCAGTAAGAGGTTAAGGTTTAAGTAGTTACTATACCGTTGTGATGTAGTAAGGCCCCATGTTCAACCTTCTTCTTCATATCATAGATCCGGATTGTTTCATCTTTGCTTCCAGTAGCTACAAATCGGTTATTAGCAGCTACCACGGATAAGGAGGCTGTGTGGGAATGGTTCGTGAAATCGGCTGTGGCTGTCCATTGCTACATGCAGAGGGAAAGAACAATTATAAACAAATCAGGACCTGCAAGTACAGCCATTCTCACCTAAAGAGTGAAACATGTCCATTAAGACTGTGGGGTATGACTGGGCCTTAGGTCACAGTGGTGGCAGAAAGAAAAGGCAGCAGGACTGGGGGGGGGGGGTCACAGAGATGGCAGAGAGAAAAGGCAGCGGGAATGGGGGGGTCACAGTGGCAGCAGAGATAAAAGGCAGCGGGAATGGGGGTGGGTCACAGTGGCGGCAGAGAGAAAAGGAAGCGGGAATGGGGGGTCACAGTGGCGGCAGAGAGAAAAGGAAGCGGGAATGGGGGGGTCACAGTGGCAGCAGAGAGAAAAGGCAGCGGGAATGGGGGGGTCACAGTGGGGCAGAGAAAAGGCAGCGGGAATGGGGGGTTCACAGGCGGCAGAAAGTAGAGGCAGCGGGAAAGGGGGGGTCACAGTGGCGGCAGAGAGAAAAGGCAGCAGGAATGGGGGGTCACAGTGGCTGCAGAGAGAAAAGGCAGTGGTAATGGGGGTGTCACAGAGGTGGCAGAAAGAAAAGGAAGTGGGAATGGGGGTGTCACAGAGGTGGCAGAAAGAAAAGGCAGCGGGAATGGGGGTGTCACAGAGGTGGCAGAGATAAAAGGCAGCGGGAATGGGGGTTCACAGTGGGGCAGAGAGAAAAGGCAGCGGGAATGGGGGGGTCACAGTGGCAGCAGAGTGAAAAGGCAGCGGGAATGGGGGGTCACAGTGGCAGCAGACAGAAAAGGCAGCTGGAATGGGGGGTCACAGTGGGGCAGAGAGAAAAGGCAGCGGGAATGGGGGGTCACAGTGGGGCAGAGAAAAAAGGCAGTGGGAATGGGGGGGGTCACAGTGGCAGCAGAGAGAAAAGGCAGCGGGAATGGGGGGGTCACAGTGGCAGCAGAGAGAAAAGGCAGCGGGAATGGGGGGTCACAGTGGGGCAGAGAGAAAAGGCAGCGGGAATGGGGGGTCACAGTGGGGCAGAGAAAAAAGGCAGTGGGAATGGGGGGGTCACAGTGGCAGCAGAGAGAAAAGGCAGCGGGAATGGGGGGGTCACAGTGGCAGCAGAGAGAAAAGGCAGCGGGAATGGGGGGGTCACAGTGGCAGCAGAGAGAAAAGGCAGCGGGAATGGGGGGTCACAGTGGGGCAGAGAGAAAAGGCAGCGGGAATGGGGGGGTCACAGTGGCGGCAGAGAGAAAAGGCAGCGGGAATGGGGGGGTCACAGTGGCAGCAGAGAGAAAAGGCAGCAGGAATGGGGGGTCACAGTGGCGGCAGAGAGAAAAGGCAGCAGGAATGGGGGGGTCATAGTGGCAGCAGAGCGGGGTGCTGCAGCGGGAATGGGGGGGTCACAGTGGCGGCGGTACGGGGTGCAGCGGAAATGGGGGGGTCACAGTGGCGGCAGTATGGGGTGCAGCGGGAGAGGGGGTCACAGAGGCGGCAGTACGGGGTGCAGCGGGAGAGGGGGTCACAGAGGCGGCAGTACGGGGTGCAGCGGGAATGGGGGGTCACAGTGGCGGCAGTACGGGGTGCAGCGGGAATGGGGGGGTCACAGTGGCGGCAGTACGGGGTGCAGCGGGAGAGGGGGTCACAGTGGCGGCAGTACGGGGTGCAGCGGGAATGGGGGGCACAATGGCAGCAGTACGGGGTGCAGCGGGAATGGGGGGCACAATGGCAGCAGTACGGGGTGCAGCGGGAATGGGGGGGCACAGTGGCAGCAGTACGGGGTGCAGCGGGAATCGGGGGGGTCACAGTGGCAGCAGTACGGGGTGCAGCGGGAATGGGGGTCACAGTGGCAGCAGTACGGGGTGCAGCGGGAATGGGGGGTCACAGTGGCAGCAGTACGGGGTGCAGCGGGAATGGGGGGTCACAGTGGCAGCAGTACGGGGTGCAGCGGGAATCGGGGGGGTCACAGTGGCAGCAGTACGGGGTGCAGCGGGAATCGGGGGGTCACAGTGGCGGCAGTACGGGGTGCAGCGGGAATGGGGGGTCACAGTGGCAGCAGTACGGGGTGCAGCGGGAATCGGGGGGTCACAGTGGCGGCAGTACGGGGTGCAGCGGGAATGGGGGGTCACAGTGGCAGCAGTACGGGGTGCAGCGGGAATCGGGGGGGGTCACAGTGGCGGCAGTACGGGGTGCAGCGGGAATGGGGGGTCACAGTGGCAGCAGTACGGGGTGCAGCGGGAATGGGGGGGCACAGTGGCAGCAGTACGGGGTGCAGCGGGAATCGGGGGGTCACAGTGGCGGCAGTACGGGGTGCAGCAGGAATGGGGGGTCACAGTGGCAGCAGTACGGGGTGCAGCGGGAATCGGGGGGGTCACAGTGGCGGCAGTACGGGGTGCAGCGGGAATGGGGGGTCACAGTGGCAGCAGTACGGGGTGCAGCGGGAATGGGGGGGCACAGTGGCGGCAGTACGGGGTGCAGCGGGAATGGGGGGTCACAGTGGCAGCAGTACGGGGTGCAGAGAGAGGGGGAGCAGCAGCAGCAGAGGCGACACAACAAGGCGCTGGGTGCTCTTGGAGAGGGGGGACTGGGACCACTGAGAGGCTGTGACTGTGGTCCGCACTGTTATGGGGGCTCAGGCTCCACACTATGAGCCCGGACACGCTGCACATTACAGGGAGGACACAGAGGGCCACAAACCTCTCCGTCCGGGGCCACTCGGTATCCGAACAGGATCTGCTCGTAGCAGCCAAACAGCAGCTCCATGCCGGCATCCATGCTGTAGAGAACCATGTGCATCCACAACACACAGCGGCGCTTCCGCCCCGGGGGCCTCGCCTTCTGTTAGATCCAGGTGACTATGTAATAGCCTGTTCAGAGCGAGCACAGTAACCGCATACAATGCCGCGTAACACTCGTGAAGTGTGCATGCACGGAGTACAGTAGAAAATCGTTCTACGTCGGCTCGTGTATCTTATGGCTTTTTCCTTTTTTATTTCATCATTAACAGGCACGGTGAGGCCACCCCTCTATAAAATAAAACGCTGCAGGGACGGTACGTCTGAGCCAGTGGCGGAGTGCTCAGACTGCGCATGTGCAGTCGAGAGGAGACACTATGGAAAAGTGAAAATGCTAACTTGTGTGTGAATGCGAAAACTATATTTATGAGATTTTTTTTTTTTACAGTAATTTTCTTGTTATTTACACTTAATTGACAATTATCTTACCAGGATGAAGCTGTTTTTCCTGTAAAGGTCCATTTAGAGGGCCCCATTTCAACACGTTAAGGAACCTGTCACCAGGTCAAAAGTGGCCCTTTTTTAAGGAGCCACAGTTGACTGTACACAAGGTGATCGCCCTCATTTACTGGCTGACAAATATTGATGCGAACAGAATGATCAGTGGTGATCGCTCTGTCCCAATTCATCATCACCAGGGCCGCCATCAGGGCATTACAGCCCTTACTAATGTATGGGGCCCGGTGCTTTAGGGGGGCCCGCCGCCCCAGCACGCTGGCAGCACGGTCTGGCAGCAGGCGCAGCGCTTCGCTGCTTTATATTCCCCACTGTCCCCAGTCCTGATCTCCTATTCTCCTGGCTGGCAAATTAAATGGGCAGGCACTGTAGCTTTAAGCTACGGCCCGCCCCGATGCATCATGGTCCAGCCATGACGTCACACGCTGCTCTGCTCCACTTCCTCATTCTGGAGCAGAGCGAGCAGAGTGTCACGTCGGTGTGCTGTGCCAGACACACACTGCCAAGTGGCTGGGAGCGGCGGACCGGACCTGTTGCAGGCGGCAGGCGAGCTCAGCAGGGTGAGTAGTCTGTCGCAGGGGGGCCCGGCCAGGACAGCCGCAGCGCCAGCATCCACCACGCACCACCAACAGGGCCCAGGGCAGGAAGGGGGGGCCCAGCATCCACCAAAAGGGCCCCCAGGGCAGGCGGGGGGGGCCCGCAGGCTGGATGCTGCGGGCCCCTCTTGCCTGCCCTGGGCTGGGGCCCTGTTGGATTGCTGCGTGCGCCCCCCCCCCGCCTGCTCATCATATGGGTGCATAAAATCTATGGAGCATCATATGGCGGCATAATCTTTGGAGCATCATATGGCGGCATAATCTATGGGGCATCATATGGCGGCATAATCTTTGGAGCATCATATGGCGGCATAATCTTTGGAGCATCATATGGCGGCATAATCTTTGGAGCATCATATGGCGGCATAATCTATTGTAGCATCATTTGGTGGCATAATCTTTGGAGCATCATATGGCGGCATAATCTATGGGGCATCATATGGCGGCATAATCTTTTGAGCATCATATGGGGCATAATCTTTGGAGCATCATATGGCGGCATAATCTATGGGGCATCATATGGCGGCATAATCTTTGGAGCATCATATGGGGCATAATCTTTGGAGCATCATATGGCGGCATAATCTATGGGGCATCATATGGCGGCATAATCTTTGGAGCATCATATGGCGGCATAATCTATGGGGCATCATATGACGGCATAATCTTTGGAGCATCATATGGGGCATAATCTTTGGAGCATCATATGGCGGCATAATCTATGGGGCATCATATGGGGCATAATCTTTGGAGCATCATATGGCGGCATAATCTATGGGGCATCATATGGCGGCATAATCTTTGGAGCATCATATGGCGGCATAATCTATGGGGCATCATATGGCGGCATAATCTATGGAGCATCATATGGGGGCATAAAATCCATGGAGCATCATATGGGGGAATATTCATCTATGGAGCATCATATGGCGGCATAATCTATGGGGCATCATATGGCGGCATAATCTATGGGGCATCATATGGCGGCATAATCTATGGAGCATCATATGGCGGCATAATCTATGGAGCATCATATGGCGGCATAATCTATGGGGCATCATATGGCAGCATAATCTATGGGGCATTATATGGCGGCATAATCTATGGAGCATCATATGGCGGCATAATCTATGGAGCATCATATGACGGCATAATCTATGGAGCTTCATATGGGGGCATAAAATCTATGGAGCATCATATGGGGGAATATACATCTATGGAGCATCATATGGCGGCATAATCTATGGAGCTTCATATGGGGCAGAAAATTTATGGAGCATCATATGGGGGAATATACATCTATGGAGCATCATATGGCGGCATAATCTATGGAGCATCATATGGCGGCATAATCTATGGAGCATCATATAGGGCATAAAATCTATGGAGCATCATATGGGGGTATAAAATCTAAGGGGCATCATATGGGGGTATAAAATCTATGGGGCATCATATGGGACATAAAATATATGGAGCATCTTATGGGGGCATAACTTTTATGGAGCAGCATATGGGCCATATTATTCTATGGAGCATCTTATGGGGCCATTATTAACCTTTATGGAGCATTATATGGGAGGTATTTTGTATGCCGTGTACCGCCGGACCAGAAGTGCGTCATCCGGACAGGAAGTGACACGGCGCAACATGATCTGATGTAATCGCGCATGCGCGATAGCGGTAGCAGCCGCCATGTTTTCGGTGGGAAAAGGCAAATATAAGTAGGACTATGAGAGACACTAATCTGTATAGGAGACAAAATCTAGGGGGAGGAGACTAGAGGCCTGCATGTGGCGCCGTGTCACTTCCGGTCCGGATGACGCACTTCCAGTCCGGCTTTACACGGCGCCGCATTTAAACCCCCATTTGCTCCCTTCCCATACACCTGGTCACCCAGCAGACAAGGCAGGGCGCAGGAGCGCCGCCTGTAAACCTGTACATTCGCTTCTTAAGGTATGTCTTTGACTCAAAGCGGTTCACCCCATCTGCCATCACTCTGGGCTGCAACTTATGCCACATTTACCCCATGTAGGCTCTGTGGACGCCATCCAGGACATGTTTTAACCCCGTCCAGGGCACATTTAACCCCTACTTTCTGTACACGGCAGGGCGCAGGTGCGCCGCCTATATTTTCATTTCATCCACCTCCAAAGGTATGTTTTCATGTAAATAGTCCACTCCATCTGCCATTATAATGGGCTATAATTTGTGTTCCATTTGCCCTGTACAGGCTATCGGGACGCCACTCAGGACAGACTTTACCCTATTCTGGATACATTTAACTCCTGCTCTTTGTACACAGCAGGTAATCTCTGACATTTCAATGATGGTGACACCTATTTCCCTATATGTAATCATTTTGATATTATCTGCAGCATCTGGCTCTGCTATAAGGGAATTTACAAGGAATTTATTGCCTCTACTATGTGCCATATCTCTGTTGTACTAATTTTACAAGGTAGAAATGCGCTACTTCTTTTTTTCTTATATCATTGTGCTTTTGTTCTACTATGATTATATAAATCGTTACTCTATATATCTCCATGTTGAGATTGTATAATGAGGCTCCATATGTACTTTAACGATATATTCTACTTTCTGGATTATTATCTACATGACATTTTTCGCAATCAATTATATATGATCCAGCCCATATCTGTATATATGTTATATATGTAATCACTGTATATAATTGCCTCACACTATGTTTCTTCTATTTTTCTCTAGTACCCTATGATTAAGATCCGGGAGGGTCGAAACGTTGGGTATCTGTATATTGTACATATTATTATTACGGTACTGGCACTTTCTTCTTTTGGATTGGATAATTTTTCAAATAAAAATATTTTTCTGCATAGTAATCAATTGTAGTGTGCGGTGAATTTTGCTCTTCCTATATTTGTTGGTGCCGCTTAGGACCAATTCACCAGCACCTCCTATACACTAGACTTGAGTGCACACCATTTCACCCATATTACCTTGTCGTGGTGGTGGCTTAAAAAAATCTTTTGGTCAAAACAAAAGCTGATGGCTATGCATGTGATTTGATGTTAATGTGTCATTGGTGAGGGCGTGGTGCAGAAGTGGAGTTTTTCCAAGAAAAGGCGGAGGGATTTTGGATAGTTCGCGTGGTGGAGGAGGAGCTAGGGTGGAGGCGGAACTTGGGGTGGAGCTTAAAGGGGGGCCCCATAAATTTTGCCAGTATGGGGCCCCAAAATTCCTAGTGGCAGCCCTGATCATCACGAGTATTAGTGGGAGAATTGTGTGAGGGGACAATATGGTGAGGGAAAGTGTAAGAACAGGGTACAGTAAGAGACTGGGCTGTATGGAGGGGACACATATTAGAGACTGGGCAGCATGTGGAGGGGACAGTATAGAGACTGGGTAGCGTGTGTGGGGGTGCTCAGTGTGGAGAGGACACGGTATAGAGACTGGGCAGTGTGTGTGTGGGAGTGCTCAGTGTGGAGGGGACACGGTATAGAGACTGGGCAGTGTGTGTGGGGGTGCTCATGGAGGGGACTCAGTATAGAGACTGGGCAGTGTGTGTGTGGGGAGTGCTCAGTGTGGAGGGGACACGGTATAGAGACTGGGCAGTGTGTGTGGGGGTGCTCATGGAGGGGACTCAGTATAGAGACTGGGCAGTGTGTGTGTGGGGAGTGCTCAGTGTGGAGGGGACACAATATTGAGACTGGGCAGTGTGTGTGTGGGGAGTGCTCAGTGTGGAGGGGACACAATATTGAGACTGGGCAGTGTGTGTGTGGGGAGTGCTCAGTGTGGAGGGGACACAATATTGAGACTGGGCAGCTTGTGTGTGGGGAGTGCTCAGTGTGGAGGGGACACAATATAGAGACTAGGCAGCTTGTGTGGGGGGTGCTCATTATGGAGGGGACACAGTATAGAGAATGGGCAGTGTGTGGGGAGTGCTCATTGTGGAGGGGACACGGTATAGAGACTGGGCAGTGTGTGGGGGGGTGCTCATTATGGAGGGGACACAGTATAGAGACGGCAGCATGTGTGGGGGGTGCTCAGTGTGGAGGGGACACAGTATAGAGACTGGGCAGTGTGTGTGGGGTGCTCATTATGGAGGGGACACAGTATAGAGACTGGGCAGTGTGTGGGGATACTCATTATGGAGGGGACACAGTATAGAGACTGGGCAGTGTGTGTGGGGAGTGCTCAGTGTGGAGAGGACATGGTATAGAGACTGGGCAGTGTGTGTGGGGGTGCTCATTATGGAGGGGACACAGTATAGAGACAGAGCAGTGTGTGTGGGGAGTGCTCAGTGTGGAGGGGACACAGTATAGAGACTGGGCAGTGTGTGTGGCCAGTGCTCATTATGGAGGAGACACAGTAAAGAGACTGGGCAGTGTGTGTGTGGGGGTGCTCAGTGTGGAGGGGACACAATATAGAGACTGGCAGCTTGTGTGGGGGGTGCTCATTATGGAGGGGACACAGTATAGAGACTGGGCAGTGTGTGGGGGTGCTCATTATGGAGGGGACACAGTATAGAGACTCGGCAGTGTGTAGGGGTGCTCATTATGGAGGTGACACAGTATAGAGACTGGGCAGTGTGTGTGGGGGGTGCTCAGTGTGGAGGGGTCATGGTATAGAGACTGGGCAGTGTGTGTGGGGGTGCTCATTATGGAGGGGACACAGTATAAAGACTGGGCAGTGTGTGTGGGGGTGCTCATTATGGAAGGGACACAGTATAGAGACTGGGCAGCGTGTGTGGGGGGGTGCTCAGTGTGGAGAAGACATGGTATAGAGACTGGGCAGTGTGTGTGGGGGGTGCTCATTATGGAGGGGACACAGTATAGAGACTGGGCAGCGTGTGTGGGGGTTGCTCAGTGTGGAGGGGACACAGTATAGAGACTGGGCAGCTTGTGTGGGGAGTGCTCATTGTGGAGGGGACACAGTATAGAGACTGGGCAGTGTGTGTGTGGGGGGGTTGTCAGTGTGGAGGGGACACGGTATAGAGACTGGGCAGTGTGTGTGGGGAGTGCTCATTATGGAGGGGACACAGTAAAGAGACTGGGCAGTGTGTGTGTGGGGGTGCTCAGTGTGGAGGGGACACAATATTGAGACTGGGCATCTTGTGTGTGGGGTGCTCATTATGGAGGGGACACAGTATAGAGCCTGGGCAGTGTGTGTGGGGAGTGCTCAGTGTGGAGGGGACACGGTATAGAGACTGGGCAGTCATAGAATCATAGAATGGTAGAGTTGGAAGGGACCTCCTGGGCCATCTGGTCCAACCCCCTGCTCAAAGCAGGATTCTCTAAATCATCCCAGACAGATGTCTGTCCAGCCTCTGTTTGAAGACTTCCATTGAAGGAGAACTTACCACCTCTCCTGGCAGCCTGTTCCACTCCTTGATCACCCTGTCAAAAAGTTTTTTCTAATATCTAATCTGTGTCTCCTCCCATTCAGTTTCATCCCATTGCTTCTAGTCTTTCCTTGTGCAAATGAGAATAAAGATGATCCTTCTACAATGTGACAGCCCTTGAGATATTTGTAGACAGCTATTGTCTCCTCTCAGTCTTCTTTTTTGCAAGCTAAACATTCCCAAATCCTGCAACCGTTCCTCATAGGACATGGTTTGCAGACCGGTCACCATTCTGGTGGCTCTCCTTTGAACTTGCTCCAGTTTGTTGATGTCTTTTTTAAAATGTGGTGCCCAAAACTGGACACAGTATTCCAGATGAGGTCTGACCAAAGAGGAGTAGAGGGCAATAATGACCTCACGTGATCTAGACTGTATGCTTCTGTTGATACATCCTAGAATTGTATTTGCCTTTTTTGCTGCTGCATCACACTGTTGACTCATGTTCAGTCTGTGATCAATTAGTATACCCAAGTCTTTTTCACATGTGCTGTTACTTAGCCCTATTCCTCCCATTTTGTATATGCTTTTTTCATTTTTATTGCCCAGCTGTAGTACTTTGCATTTTTCCCTGTTAAAAACCATTCTGTTAGTTGCTGCCCACTGCTCCAGTTTATTTATATCTTTTTCAATCCTCTCTCTCTCTTCTCTAGTATTAGCTACCCCTCCTAGCTTTGTGTCATCAGCAAATTTGATCAGTTTACCCTCAATTCCTTCATCTAAATCATTGATAAAGATGTTGAACAATACAGGGCCCAAAACAGAGCCTTATGGTACCCCACTTGAGACATTCTTCCAACTGGATGTGCAGCCATTTGCGACCACTCTTTGGGTCCGATCACTAAGCCAGTTATGAATCCACCTAACAGTTGCCTTGTCCATTCCATACTTAGTCATTTTTTCAATAAGGATTGTGTGAGATACTTTGTCAAATGCTTTGCTGAAGTCAAGATATACTATATCTACAGCATTTCCCTGATCCACCCAATCAGTGATTCTGTCATAGAAGGAAATTAAGTTAGTCTGACATGACTTATTAGTTACAAACCCATGCTGACTCTGTTTAATCACTTCATTCTTATCCAGGTACTTGCATACATGTTCTTTAATAATTTGTTCAAAGATCTTTCCTGGTATAGAAGTCAGACTCACCGGCCTGTAGTTCCCTGGGTCCACCTTCTTCCCCTTTTTGAAGATAGGAACAACATTTGCTCTTCTCCAGTCTTCTTGGACCTCTCCTGTTTTCCAAGAATTTTCAAAGATTATGGACAGTGGTTCAAGAATTTCTTCTGCTATCTCCTTCAGTACTCTGGGGTGTAATTCATCTGGACCTGGAGACTTGAATTCATTTAGGTTAGCTAAGTGTTTCCTCACTGTCTTTCTGTTTATAGATATCCTGGATTCTTCTATTCCTTTAATAGGACAGTGAAGATCAGTTGATGTTACATTTCCTTTCTGAGAGAAAACAGATGCAAAATAGGAATTTAAAAGTTCAGCCTTCTCAACATCCTGTCTTACCATTTCATCATTTTCATCCTGTAAAAATCCTATAGCATCTTTGACATTTTTTTTACTTTTGACGTATCCCCAAAATCCTTTTTTGTTGCTTTTGACATCTCTTGCAAGCCTTAATTCATTGTCAGCTTTAGATAATCTGATTTGTGCCCTGCAGGTTCTGCAAATGGCATTATATTCTTCTTTAGATATGCCTCCCTCTTTCCATTTGATAAACATTTCTTTCTTCCTTTTTAGCATGTGTTTAAGTTCTGTGTTCATCCATCCTGGTTTCCTTAAATGCTTCCCATTCTTCCCTCTTTTTGGAATTGTTAACGATTGTGCTTTGAGAATCTCATTTTTCAAGATGTCCCATCCTTCCTGGACATTTTTGTCCTTAAGGATATCCTGCCATTGGATCCCTCCAATTCTCTTTCTGAGTCCCTTAAAATCTGCCTTTCTGAAGGCACAGTGTGTGTGGGGAGTGCTCAGTGTGGAGGGGACACAGTATAGAGACTGGACAGCATATGGGGGGTGCTCATTATGGAAGGGACACAGTATAGAGACTGGGCAGCGTGTGTGGCGGGGGTGCTCAGTGTGGAGGGGACACAGTATAGAGACTGGGCAGTGTGTGTGGGTGCTCATTATGGAGGGGACACAGTATAGTGACTGGGCAGTGTGTGTGAGGGTGCTCATTATGGAGGGGACACAGTATAGAGACTGGGCAGCGTGTGTGGGGGGTGCTCAGTGTGGAGGGGACATGGTATAGAGACTGGGCAGTGTGTGTGGAGGGTTCTCATTATTGAGGGGACACAGTATAGAGACTGGGCAGCGTGTGGGGGGTGCTCATTATGGAGGGGTCACAGTATAGAGACTGGGCAGCGTGTGTGGGGGTGCTGAGTGTTGAGGGGACACAGTATAGAGACTGGGCAGTGTGTGTGGGGGTGCTCATTATGGAGGGGACATAGTATAGAGACTGGGCAGTGTGTGTGGGGGTGCTCAGTGTAGCGGGGACAGAGTAAAGACACTGGTCAGTATGTAAGGGCGGTGCTCAATGTGGAGGGAGCACAGTATAGAGACTGGGCAGTTTGTGGGGCAGTGCTCAGTGTGGAGAGTACAAGGTATAGAGACTGGACAGCGTGTGTGGGGGAGTGCTCAGTGTGGAAGGGGCACAGTATAGAGACTGGGCAGCATGTGTGAAGGGGACACAGTATAGAGACTGGGCAGTGTGTGTGAGGGGTGCTCAGTGTGGAGGGACACAGCATAGAGACTGGGCAGTGTGTGTGGGGGAGTGCTCAGTGTGGAGGGGACACCGTATAGAGACAGGGCAGCATGTGTGGAGGGGACATAGTATAGAAACGGCAGCGTGTGTGGAGGGGACACAGTATAGAGACTGGGCAGTGTGTGTGTGGGGTGCACAGTGTGGAGGGGACTCCGTATAGAGACTGGGCAGCGTGTGTGGGGGGAGTGCTCAGTGTGGAGGGGACACAGTATAGAGACTGGGCAGTGTGTAAGGGGGAGTGCTCAGTGTGGAGGGGACACAGTATAGAAACTGGGCTGTATGGAGGGGATACAGCGTGAGAGGGCAATGTGAAGAGGGGGGCCCAGAATGGAAAAGGGGAAGCATGATGGAGACACTGAAGTTAGGGACATTGTGTTTACAGCTAGTAAGGGTGTACTGTGTGGTGGTTACAGCTAATAAGAGCTCACAGTGTTGTGGTTATAGCTAACAAGTTTTTATCTATGTCAAGAGTGCTGGATTTTTGCTTTTTCTGCTTTTTACATGCATAACACTTAGATGCGTATTCAGAAAAAATGGAGTGGCATATTAAATTGTGTATAGAAGGGGGTGTAAGAAGAGAAACCATACTGAATTTTTGCATTGTGTGCAGGAAAACCTAGATTCGTTCTTGGCTTCATTTGTGGCTCTAACAGCCTCTAGGGGCAGAGCCAAGATGAAGGATAAGCCCCCTGATAGCACTGTGGGAGAGGGCACAATTTGAGAAAAAAATCATTGCTAATATTGCAATGTTGTGCTGCTGGTGCCGCTTTTCTCCCACTCCAGCACAATGAATGATGCAGCACACTGGAGACCTGGGCACACGGATACCTGTAAGCAGTACCAATGAGTCACTGACACTGCTCATCGGTCTGCCTGCACTTCTGTCATTACTGACCATGAACACTAAGGCCTCTTTCACACATCTGTTTTTTGCCATCCGGCGGGATCCAGCTTGTTTTGCAAAAAACTGATCCATTTTTTTATTCCGCCGGATCCGTTTTTTTCTGATTGAGTTGCATTAGCGCCGGATCGCGTCGCATGTGGTTGTGTTTCGTCCGTTCTTTGCCGGATCCGTCTAAAATTTTGTTTCCGGCGGTCGGACACCACATGTTGTAACTTTTTTGTGTCCAGCTAAAAAATCGGACAGCAGCGGATGTGGCGCAACCGGCTCTTGGGTACAATGCAAGTCAATGGGAGAATCCGGCCACCGCATTCCGTTTATCAGCTCTGAGCATTCATTCCCTCTCTCTCTCACACTACATTTTTCAGGTTCAAAAGTTCAGGACGGATCCGACTAAAAATCGGATCCATTGCATCAGTTTTTTCACCATCTGCGCCGGATCCGTCTTTTTACATACTGGACGGATGTGTGAAAGTAGCCTAAGGACCCTAGTTACATTGTGGCTCACTGGTTTGCTTGCATCTTGGCTTTTACTGACAGTGAGTACATGATGGAGCATAATTTTTTTAGCCATTATCAGTAAAGATTCGGATGTAAGCATGCTGATGAGGGCTGTATCTCTATGCTCCTTAGTGTGTTAATTGTAAGTGACCGATGAGCAGCGAGCACACAGGGCGGCTGGCCAATTCAGTGATTGTGAAAAGACTAATGAGCTTTATGTGCTTCAATGCCCTGCGAGCTCTGAAGTTAGTATTGTGCTCCGTGTTCTACCTCAATCAACTGGTTGGGGGGCATCAAGTTTATTTATTACACAGCTCTTTATAGATGTATTTAGACAGGCTGTTCTTGATCTGTTAACAAGCGTTGCTTGTTAAGTAGACTCTCTTGATTACTAGCCTGTTCACACAAGCCAAAGAAAACTGATGGGAACAAAAAAGACTGTTTACAGGGGGTGATGTGCTGCCAATAACAATGATTTTTCTTACCCGCATAATGGCCCCTTTAGGTAAGCCAATAATCAACAAATGAGCATTCATAAACATACTTCAGCCATCATCCAACGAATAAGAAAAATGCTTGTTCGTTGTGTGCAATTTTTTTTAGTTCTGTGATATACAATAATAAATTATATTGTGGTACCGTGTTAGCCAGAAAAATCGATGTGAATACTTTTCCGTCCAATTATGACAGGAGCATTCTTAAAGTGATACCTTTATTGGCTAACCAGAAAATTATATGTTCGTAAGCTTTCAGAGCTCAAAGGCTCCTTCTTCAGGCAAGATTAAGGGTATGCCACACTAAACAGCGTCGCTAACGAGATCGCTAAAATACGTCACTATTTAGCGATCTCGTTCGTGACGCTAACGTGTGTGGCATGTAGCAACGATGTGGCCCCTGCTGTGATCTCGCTGATCGTTCACTAGAGTTCTGGACCGTATTTAGATCGTTGGCGTCCCGCTGGTGAGCCTATATCGCTGTGTCTGGCACCTTTTGTGAGCGATGTGCGCTGTTTTTTACATCGCAATGACCGTTAAAGTCGTTAATGAGATCGCTAACCGCTTTTGAGTCGTTAACGAGATCACTAAGTGTGGCAGCTACTAGAGACATTAAAACGATCACAAAAACGATCTCATTAGCTTGCGTCGTTATTGAGATCGCTAACGAGATCACTAAGTGTGGCAGTACCTTTACATTTGGAATAATAAGAAAGACACATTAGATGCTTACTATAGTAGGAAATTTGTTCAAGACCTGGGAGGTGTGATGCCTTCAAAAGATAAGCAAAGGAAATCGAATTAGCATTTTCTTACAAATGGAGAGCTAGTGGGAATGTGTTCTTAGCTATCTGGAGTCCTTCTGGTGAAGGTGTGAACTGTGTCTATGTAGTGAACCATAAAACCGGGTGTTAAGTTGAGCCTAGTGTCAAAGTATTGAACATCCTAATAAGTTTGAATTCCCATATTTTTCTCTCCCTGTCGTCCTTAAAATGACCTTTTAGTATTAATATGCAAATTGCCTCTTCAAACAAAGAGGACTTGTACTCTATAGCGCCACCTATTGGAAGTAGCGATCCTACAAGTCACAATCAACCCTTTAACGAGTCTTGTAATATGACTTAGGATAAAAGCCAAATCAGATTCTCCATTTGCAGACACGGTGTTTCGGACTGTTGGTCCTCGTCAGTGCAAAGTAGGAAAATCTGATTTGGCTAGATGAGAGGCTCTGGACTGGGGTCTGGGGGGTAAGGTTACTCCTTGTGGAGAGTGACATACCAGCTCTGGCGTGTCAAGGTAAGGAGGCTTATTCGCCGTGCAATGCTCCTCTGGGAAATTTTAATATGCAAATTGCCTCTTCAAACAAAGAGGACTTGTACTCTATAGCGCCACCTATTGGAAGTAGCGATCCTACAAGTCACAATCAACTTTTAGTATTAAGACTTTTAAGTCTGTCATACAATGTCCAGTTCCAGAGAAATGTTTTCCCACAGGCGTGTCCATTTCATTCCTGATCGTATGTCTGTGTAGATTCATCCTTGTTTGTAGTTTTTGCATGGTTTCCCCAATATAGATAGCTCCAGGGCACCTTGTACATTGTATCATGTACACCACATTGGAGGATGTACATGAAAGGAACCCATGACCTTATAGTCCTGATTTGTGTTTGGTACACGGACTGTATTTGTTGGTAATATGTGGGTAGACGTTTTGCATTTTTTGTTGTTACATGGGAATGTGCCAGTCACTGATGGTGACGAGAGGACACTTCTGACAAGGAGATTCCTTAAGTTAGGGTGCTGTTTGTAGGAGAGGAGTGGTAGTTCTGGGAATATGTCTTTCAATTTGTGGTCTCTGTGGAATATGGGTTGGAGATCAGCACCAATTTTCCTTAGGATGCTCTTGTGGGGGTTGTATGTGACCACAAGAGGTACCCTGTTGTTGTCCTCTCTCAGTTTGTAATCCAGGAGGTTGCTTCTTGGGATTCTTGTAGCCCTGTGGATCTGTTCATCTATTACCAGTGGATGGTATCCTTGTTGTAGGAATGTATTCCTCAGAGATAACAGCTGAATATATCTCAGAGCTTGACTGTAGATGATGGATTTTTTTGTGTGTCTTGGATGAAAGCTGTTCCATCTAAGGTATGCTGGACGTCCTGTGGGCTTATGGTAAATTGATGTTTGTATGGCGTTGTCCTTGATGTATATGGTCAAGTCCAGAAAATGTATTTGAGACTTTGAAAAGTTGAGGGTGAGCTTGATGGTTGGGTGGTATTTGTTGAAGTTATTGTGGAAGTTGAGCAGATCATCTTTTGAGCCTGGAAAAGTATTCATTTAATTCTGTGAGTAATTCTCATGCACCACGTAAACAAGGGGATGTGCTGACAACATGATATTGTGAGCACACAGAACAATCATACTAAAGATGGACAAACTTGCTTACATTAGTGCTGTCTAACAGACTAAAGCAATTTAGTAACATGAGAATACCCCTTTAACTAAATGCACCTTAACCCATTTGGCGGAGCGATGGGTGGGTGGCTGTTACCTGACCTTTGGACCCATTTCTTGGTGAAGAAGAGGTGCTTTTTGTTTCAGCTGCCTAAGGAAACAAAATACCTTATTCCACCCCAGTCTGTGAGGTCTATCCACAAAATTTTATCTTTGGGAATTTTACCTATTAAGCCAAAAGGAGCATTTGTGAGTTCAAAAACTCCATAAACTCTTAAAACCAAAATGTTATGGACCTTGCTTTGTGCACAGAGGTACAGTCATGCTGGAACAGAAAACAGACTTCCACAAATTGTTGCCATGAAATTAGAGAGTACATATTTTGGTATGATGTTGCATTACTTATGAGGCTTCACTGGAAGTAAGAAGCCAAACCTTGTAAAACTGCCCTATACCATTATCCTTCACCAAAGTTTACAGCCTGCACAATTACTTTTGGTAGGTAGAAATCTCCAGACAACCATCAAACACAGATTCATCTGCCAGAGACCTGATATTCTCAAAAGCACAAATCCACTGCTCCAGAGTCCGAAGGCAGGGCTCTTTACACCACTGCATCCTAAACATGGCCTTGTGCATGGTGGTCTTACGGTACTGTGAAGCTGCCCCATTGTGACATTCCCAACTCTGCCTGTGATTTTGCTCTATTTTTCCACTTCATTATAATATGAATTACGATGATCAAAGCAGAGGTAACAAATCAGAAGTTTCACAATTTAACATGGGCAAAGGTGGCATGACAGTACCTTGTTTAAAGTCTCTGCATTCTTCGGTATGGCCATTGTGTGTGCAGTGGAGACAGTATTGAACATGTATTTCTATGCAGCCGCACGCTCTGGTCCGAGTGCCGGCGGCAGTGCCAGGTATTGATGCGAGAGACTCGCACGAGAATCGTGCAAATTTCTCGCAAGTGTTACACCAGCCTTAAAAGGGTTTTCCAAGTTATTTTTTTAGGCAGTGCACTTAATTCAGCTCCAACATAAAGTCTCTGATTAACATACTTTTTGAAAATGGCTTCAATTTTTCAATGTGGCAGAATGTCATGTGACCTGTGACGTAATGATTTGTTCATACCTTGTGATTCAGTCTCGTGTACATTGTGTAAGGCAGGATGAGAAGTGTACTTCCAGCACGAAGCTGAGACAACAGATACACCAGTCACTTGGAAGACTCCAAGGTCAAGAAACATACATAATGCCATTGTGGATCTTTGTACATTTTTTTTTTTCAAAACATATAATCACTATTGGTTTTAAAACTGATTTTTTGGGAAGAGTGATCTTGCGACACCCTTTAAACTATCCGTTAGCATACTCTTATTATACTCTTATACACAGAAACGTAATATGCATGTGTGCATGGGCCGATGATCAATCAAAACTTTAGAGCAGTGAAGTATTTTAGTCCAATGCAACATTTCTGTACAAATCCCTGAAAATATTCAAGTCTGAAACCTGAATGATTTTCTTGTTTTGAATGAGATTATCTGAATTCCTCATGTCTTAGAATTTCAGTTGTGTTGGTAAGCGGCATGTGTTTTTCTAAAGCCTCTGAATATGTTTAGCAACCAAGTACCGGTAATTAATATCCAACAGCTTGTATTGCATCAACCAGACAGCTGCAATGTTCTCCGTGTTTAGCACCTGTTCAGAACTAATTAAATGAACCACTTCTGCACATAAGTCATGTTGGCTAGTGTATTGCGACTAGTAGGACATTTAATGTAATATGGTTATTCTTCAGCTTTTACTGACGTCAGCTCCGCTCACGGGGGGTATAAAGAGGCGAAAGCACTTAGCCCAAGACATAGTGGTTAAACCAAGCGAGATAGATAACGTTGAGTGTGGAGTGGGGTTATGCTCTACTGTAAGTATAAGCAAGACATTCGTGCAGCAAAAGTATGTTATGGAAACTAAGTTGTTTCCGCGACCACAGTTGTATTTTGGGGCAGTATTAGTAGGCATTCTGTCCGTCACTTGCAAGTGACAGCTGTATTGTACGTACTAACCCTCACACTCCGTGACTGATGTGGAAGGCCGAACCTAGAGGTTGAAATTAATTCTGCTCAATATTTTTTTTAGCATATTAATTATAATTATTAATTATTTTATGTTAAATGCTAGTGCATTGCAATGCTTCATAACAGCGATCAAAAAATGAAAGTCCCATAGTGGGACTAAGTAAAAAAGTAAAAAAAAAAAAGTTGTAAAAATGTTTAAAAAAAAAAAATCACAAAATATTTAAACAAAAAATAAAAATATATTGTACCCATAAATTAATATTTTTATGGAAATAAAAAACAATAAAAGTACAAATATTTGGTATTGTCGCATCCGGAACGACCCGCCCTATAAAACTGTCCCACTAGTTAACCCCTTCGGTGAACAACGTAAAAGAAAAATAAATAAAAAGCTAAGCAGAACACAATGACTTTTCTCTTTCCCCACCCAGGAAAGAGAAGCACTATTGTGCATCGCAGTACACCAACTCGACAAACAAGGCTACACAAACAAGGGTTAACAGAAAACTCCAGGCATACAAAATATTCACTCACATATAACAGAGGAATGCCCCGGGGAGCAGAGGATGGGGAATAAACAAAAGTAGAGAAGAGAAGGAAATTACCACTCTTACAAACCACGCAGCAGTCACAGATAACTCATCCAACACTTCTTCTCATATGAACACCTCTTCCTCCTGAAGCCATGCAGCAAATGCTAGCTCTGACAAGGATTTGCATCAGAGCCCAGCTTATAAAGGGAACGGGAGTGGTTAACTGAGCTCAGCTGCGAGCTCACAGCTCTCCAACATGGCTGATTAACCCTGTCATGCCAGAAGTTATAAACACCATTAAAATGAAGAAGTGCTTCTTCTCAGTGCAGTCGCGGTCTTCTAGCTTTCTCTCTGTTGCGGAAACCCCCTGACAGCAAGATTCCCTATAATGAGGCAGATGGAGACACTGTGGACACTGTCAGCTCTATGATCCAGCGGTGTAGTAAATGGATCCCTCGGGGGGTTGATCTGAATCATGTCACTCGGAGATTTAGATGGAAACCCCAATATAAGTGCTCAGCATAGAGTGCAGGATAAACGTGATCCCAAATGTTACATAAAATATTCCCAGAAAAAGCTTCAAATTAATCCACAAAAAAAGTAAGTCCCCATTCAGGTTCGTCATCTGTTATGGGAAATATAGGGGGCTTCCACTTTACTGGTAGTACAAAGGCTCTGGAAAAGCTAAATGGCTGCTCGCCCCCCAAAAGAAATTCAGCAAAATCTGCGCTCCCAAATCCAAATGCCCCTCTCACATGTTAGGCATTTCTGTAGTGATGACAGCCCGCCAAATTTACGGGTGAATGTCTCCAGAAGCAAGAGTTGGTCGCTGCAACGTACTGTGGACTACAGCATACTGACACTACAATGGAAATTTGCAATTTTCACTCAGCAACATACACTGCTTTCTGGAAAACACCCATGGAATCAAACTTGTCACTACACCAGTATATAAATTCCTGAAGGAGTATAATTTCCAAAATGGGGTCACTTGAGGTGGGTTCTGCTTTTCTAGCACGTAGGGACTATGTATATGGAGTCCGCAAACTATTCTAAGAAAAGGTACGCTTCAGGATGTAAATAGCTCTCGTCCCTCCCGAGTCTCGCCGTGTGGCTAAGCAGTACTGTACAGGCACAAATGTGATATGACTACATACGCATATATATTGGTCTCTACAGGGTGCTGCTGCGTTCCTCCTTTTTGCAAGTTATGTATTCATTGCAGTAGGCACCTGTTCACATTTTATGGAGGTGCTGGTCAGGTTTTTTTGTTCTATGCAGTTATCCATTGGAGTTGCTACTGCCTCCTTTCTGACTCTGCACCCCACGCATCAGCCCAAGGGTGTTTATAATCAACTCTGGTTCCTATCAGCTTACTTAAATATGCAGGTTTGTAACCCAGGAGAGGCATGTTTGCCCATTCAGACTGTAGACTTACAGCACAAGGGAGGCATGTTTTAGATGATAGGACCCATCAGAGAAGTGTCACTTTGTCGCGGTTGATGCGCTCCCATGAATTGGCCAATTTATGCGCTAAGAACCTTCACTTTTGTAAGTAATTTTTTAAAATATTTTTGTTTTACTTTTTATTACAGTTTACTGAGGAATTATGTTAGATTTTGTGTTCGCATGTATATTGGTCTCTACGGGGTGCTGCTGTTTTCCTCCTTTTTGCAAGTTATGTATTCATAGCAGTAGGCACCTGTTCACACTATATGGAGGTGCTGATCAAGTTTTTTGTTCTATTCAGCAGAATATAGGGACAATTTTTGGTGCAATTTTTGGTGCCTTTTTGCCCATTTCCCCTTGTGAAAATGCAAAATATTTGGCTAAAACAACATTTTGATGGCAAAAATGTAATTAATTTTTTTTCCACTGCCCAATGGTATAAATTTCTGTCATACAGCTGTGGTGTCAATATGATCACTGCACCCCTAGATTAATTCATTTAGAAGTGTAGTTTGTAAAATGGGGTCACTTATAGGGTGTTCTGCTATTCTGGCACCTCAGGGGCTCTGCAAATGTGACATGGCACCCTCAAACCAGTCTAGCAAAATCTGAACTCCAATATGGCACTTATTCCTTTTGCACTGTACCTCAAAAGTAGTTTTCCACCACATATGGGGTATTGTTGTACTCAGGAGAAATTGCACGACAATTTTTGGGTTCCATTTTGTCCTGTTACCCTGGTGAAAATAAAAAAATTTGGGGTTAAAATAACATTTTTGTGGGAAACATTTGATTTTTTTATTTTCACTGCTTTACGTTATAAACTTCTGTGAAGCACCTGGGGATTTAAGGTGCTCACCACACTTCTAGATACATTCCTTGAGGGGTCTAATTTCCAAAATGGGGTCACTTATAGGGGGTTTCCATTGTTTAGGTACACCAGGGGCTCTCGAAATGCAACATGACACCCACAGACCATTCCATTGAAGTCTGCTTTCCAAAGCGTCACTCATTTCTGAGTAGTTTTCCCCCCCATATATGGGGTATCTAAGTACTCAGGAGAAATTGCACAACAAATTGTATGGTGCAATCTCTTCAGTTACCCTTGTGAAAATTCAAAATTTGGGGCTAAAATAACATTTTTGTTGAAAAATGTGAATTGTTTCATTTTCACGGCTCAATGTTATAAACTTCTGTGAAGCACCTGTTGGTTCATGATGCTCACCACATATTTAGATAAGTTCCCTGAGGGTTCTAGTTTTCAAAATGGTTTCACTTTGTGAGCAGTTTCTACTGTTTAGGCACATCAAGGGCTCTCCAAACGTGACATGGCGTCCGCTAATTATTCCAGCAAATTTTACATTCAAAAAGTCTCTTCCCTTCCGACCTCTGCTGTGTGCCCAAACAGTGGTTTTCCCCAACATATGGGGTATCGGCATGCTCAGGAGAAATTGCACAATATTGGGGTCCATTTTTTCCTGATACCCTTGCAAAAATGAAAAAAAAATCGGGGTCTAAAAAGTAAAATTTTTGTGTAAAAAAAGTTAGATGTTAATTTTTTTTCCACATTCCATTAATTCCTGTGAAGTACCTAAAGGGTTAACAAACTTCTTGAATGTGGTTGAACACCTTTGTGAGAAAAATGAAAAATTGCTGTTCAACTTTTAACCCATATAACTTCCCAGCCAAAAAAATGTATGTTTTAAAAATTGGGCTGATGTAAAGTAGACATATATGAAATATTATTTATTAACTATTTTGTGTGACATAACTCTCTGATTTAACCCCTTTCCGATATCGGGCATACATTTACACCCATATCGGACTCCATTTTTCCCGGTATATGTCAGCTGTTTTGAACAGCTGACATGTGCTCGGAACAGCCTTGGGTGGAATCGCGATCCACCCGCTGCTATTAAACTGTTAAATGTCTCTGTCAAACTCTGACAGCAGCATTTAACTCACGTTTCCGGCCATTGGGCCGTAAATCCGCCTCCTGGAGACGTCTATGGTTGTCACTGCCTGATTGCTATGAGCACCACCCTGTAGTTGGCGCTCATAGCAAGTGAGCAATTTTTCTACATACAGTTGATCTGATCATCGCCTTTATGTAGCAGAGCCGATTAAGTTATGGCAGCTAATAATCTCCCATGGAGACTATTGAAGCATGCCAAAAGTAAAAAAAAATGTTTTTAAAAATATAAAAAATATAAAAGTTCAAATCATCCCCCTTTTGCCCCATTCAAAATAAAGCAATAAAAAAAAATCAAACATACACATATTTGGTATCAGCAAGTTCAGAATTGCCTAATCTATCAATAAAAAAAAGGATTAACCTGATCACTAAGTGGCGTAGCAAGAAAAAAGTCAAAGCGCCAGAATTACATATTTTTGGTCACCGCGACATTGCATTAAAATGCAATAACGGGCGATCAAAAGATCATATCTGCACCAAAATGGTATAATTAAAAATGTCACCTCGGCATGCAAAAAATAAGCCTTCACCTAACTCGAGATCACGAAAAATGGAGATGCTACGGGTATCGGAAAATGGCACAATATTTTTTTTTAACAAAGTTTGGAATTTTTTCACCACTTAGATAAAAAAGAACCTAGACATGTTTAGTGTCTATGAACTCATAATAACCTGGAGAATCGTAATGACAGGTCAGTTTTAGGATTTATTGAACATGGTGGAAAAAAAAAGTGAGGGTTTGCCCTTTTTTTGCAATTTTGCCGCACTTGGAATTTTTTTCCCATTTTTCAGTACATGACATGGGAAAAGCAATGGTATCATTCAAAAGTACAACTTGTCCCGCAAAAAACAAGCCCTCAAATGGCAATTTTGACCAAAAATAAAAACGTTATGGCTCTGGGAAGAAGGGGAGCAAAAAATACCTCTGGTCATTAAGGGGTTAAGGGCATAAAAATTAAAAGTTTGAAAATTGCACAATTACCACATAAATTGACTGGTCAGAATTGTAAAATTTGGCATGCTCATGAAGGGGAAAACAGGCTTAGGGAGGTAAAAAGGTTAACTGGGCTCCCATTGCTTCAGAAATGCCAAACATGTGGACCGTAAATGATTTTTAGGCACAATGGGCTCAGAAGGAATGGGGCAGTTGGATTTGGAGCCCCAAATTCACTGAATTTCTTTTGGGATTCGAGGAGCCATTTCATTTTTCCAGAGCCTTTGTCCAGTAAGTTCCCTATATTTCCATTGACAGATGATGGACCTGAGTAGCAGCTTGCTTCTTTTGTGGATTGAGTTGAAGCTTTTATTGGGAAGATTTTACATAACATTTTGAAACACATTTATTCTGCACTCTATACGGAGCACATCTAAATCTCCACCTAAATCTCTGAATGACGTGATTCGGATGAAAAATCCAACGGATCCAATCACTATAATGAGGCAGCAGATTTACTCTGGACTCCATCTGGCCTCTGTTCAGCGGTGTCCTTTCAGAAGTGCACAAAACTGATGAACACCACCAGATCATAGGCCAGACGACGTGCACAGTGCCTCCATCTGCCTCATTATAGGAAATCTTCCGCCTGGAGATTCCATCTGAATCACGAGATTTACACGGAAACCCGGTGTAAGCACTCAGCGTAGAGCGCAGGATAAATGTGAGCTGCGATCTTTGGGTGGCAGACTGAAGAAATAAGCAGCAAGTGAAGAATTGGTTTTATTTATTTTTACTCCGTTTCTGGTGTGGTATAAGTGATAAAGCGTCTTTATTCTTTATTCTTCAGGTCGGTGCGATTACAGATTACCAGATTTTTATTTTTTTATGTTTGGATACTATCATATACTAAAAGTTTTTGTACCGCCATACTTTGAGAGCTATAATTTTCTGTATTTCCGCCGACAGAGTCATGTGACAGCCTGTTTTTTGTGTGACAAGTTGACGTTTTTATTGGTACCATTTTCGAGCACATAACATTTTTTGATTTTTCATTTTGATTTTTGGGAAGCAGCAGGAAAACAGCAATTTAGGAATTGTTCTTTGGATCTTTTCTTTATGTCATTCACTGTGTAGTAAGGCAGCTTTATTGGACGGGTCAGTACGATTACAGCGCTACTACATTTATAGAATTTTTTAATGTTTTGTCACTTTTACACAATAAAAACTATTTTTTAGAAAAAAGAATTGTTTTTGCATCGCTATATTCTGAGAGGTATAGCTTTTTTTTATTTTTACACTGATGGAGCTGTATGGCGGCTTGTTTTTTGAGGGATAAGATGGCTTTTTTAGCTATACCATTTTTATTTATTTTTGTGCGTTTGAACACTTTTTAGTCCACTTTTTGTTTTGCGACATAATGAAAATGTATAGTTTTTTGCATCCTTTTTTATTTTTTTCTTTACGGTATTCAGTGAAGAGGTTAACTAGTGTGACAGTTTTATAGATCAGATTGTTCCGGACATGGCAATACCAAATATGTGTACTTTTTTATCTTGTGTATTTTTGTTTTTACATAAAAATATGTATTTATGGTATAATATATTTTTTATTATTTTGTGATTTTTAAAAAAATAATTTAACTTCTTTTTTTACTTAGTCCCGCTATAGCACTTTAACTTTTATCACTCTAATTACTGGTATAATGTAGTGCAATGCATTGTTACGCTGACAGAAGCCTCTTAGACCATGCTCTTTTAGGTGTCAGAAATGAGGGTTGCCACGGGGCACTGATTGGATGGGTGAGGGAGCCTATTCTTTCTCCCAGCCTCCTAAATATTGCGATCAACATCAATCGCAACATTTAGGGGGTTAAATAGCCGGGGTAGTGCAGGCACAGCTCCTGTGCCAAGCACGATCGCCATGACGTACCTATATGTCAAATTTTCGGAACCCCTACCTGACCATGACGTATAGGTACGTCAAATATCGTTAAGGGGTTAACGACTCCAAACTCTGCCCAGTCTCCCAAATCCGATGCTTTGAGGTAACTTTGTGTTTCAAACTGTACATTCAAAGTCTTACCATCTCTTTCGACCTCCAATGCAAAAATATTTGTCATCTCTGCTCTTTCCATTAACTTCGAGTCAACAAAAATTATAGTAGATACCCTCATTATCTCCAGCTTCAACTACAGCATCTGCCTTCTTTGTTGCCTCCCATCTAACACTCTTTCATCCCTTCAAGCCAACTCTAGATTTTATGTCCTGTTAAATGGGTAGTCTACTACTAGACAATGTCTTATGAATGGCCCGGACATGCAGACTAAAATAAAAAAGTCCTAGTTGCCTATCACACAGGCTCTGTTATTCTGTCATGGTAGCACTGTGTCTGCCAGCAGTAATAAGGCATTCAGCGGCTGGTGATTGGCTGCAGCCTTCACTATTCTATAAGAGCAGACATCCACCTTCACAATTCCATCAGAGCAGACATCCACCTTCATTTTTCCATCAGAGTGGACTCCAACCTTCACTATTCTAGAGTGGACTTCCACCTTCCATATTCCATCAGAGCAGACTTTCATCTTCACTGTTCCGTCAGAGTGGACTTCCACCTTCCATATTCCATCAGAGCAGACTACCACCTTCACTATTCTGTCAGAATGGACTTTCATCTTCACTATTCCGTCAGAGTGGACTTCCGTTCTGAAATGATAGTGCAGACTGCAGCTAATCAGTGGCTGCTGATTGACTGCGGTGGTGACATGACACAGTGTCTCTGATACTCTTGAAGGAAAATAATTGCCTCATTATTAAAGAGGTTGTCTGAGCAACATAAAAGCTTGCCCTGGGGACTGGATTTGTAAAGAATACCAAGTCAATTATCACCTACTGTTTTCAACTTGAATCAATCATTGGCCACACCTAGATCTGAGCCAATGCAGCAAGGGTCCATCACACAACTGATTTTCTCTTACTAGTACTATCCAAGATTTTTACTGATAGCACTCATACTTGTGATATTCTATGGGGCTGTGCGCATCTGATATTTTCCTTGGACCGAATAGTGCTCGGAAAAAAATCAGAGACCTGTCCGATTTTGATCCACATATGTGGAGACATCGGTCGTGTGAATCTCAGGCTAGGAGAAAATCAATTGTCCGAAGGAATCCTAAAGCAGCTTATGATGTGCTGCAGCGGTCAGATGAATTTGAAAAACACGTCATCAAATAAAAACATCTAATCACAGGCTGCAACAGTCTGGCATCTGGAGGAACAGTGATGTCTCCACTCTCCACTTCCTGTGTCGTTACAGACCACAGAATGCTCTGCAACGAATCCACATGGGTGATGGTGAGAATTTATTATTTTGTTTTACAATTTGGTCCCAGGGGACGACTTTTATTTGAAATCTTTAACTTTGTAGTACTACCATTCTTGTTTTGTGTGATAATGCAGATAACTGATTCATTATCAAAGCACATGGCAGAAATTCTGCCATAACATGGGGGCCTCTGTGTTACACTGTTGGTGTCCTCACATTGTAACCGATTGGAATGGAATGCCATCATGTTTCAATGACAGCTGGGGTGCTAATAAAGTTGATGGCAGGGCTTAATAGGCGGCCTGTCAGTTTGACAATAACAGTCTTAAAGGGAACGCGTCAGTAGGTTTTTACTATCCCATCTGAGAGTGGCATGATGTGGAGGTAGTGAGTCTGACTCCAGCAGTGTATCATTTACTGGGTTACTTTCTGCAGTTTTGATAAAATGACTGTTTTATCTGCTGCCGATCTACCAGTTCTCTGAATGCTGAGCTCTGTGTAACCCCGCCCACACTACTGATTGGCAGCTTTCTGTGTACACTGTGCATAGGTAGAAAGCTGCCAATCAGTGGTGAGGGCAGAGTTATACAGAGCTCATGAATATGGAGGATTACATTCCTGCAGGTTTACTAGTTCTCTAGTGATAATCTCCTGCTGAGAAAACAGTGATTTTATCAAAACTACAGCAAGCAGCCCAGTGACACATTGTTGGAATCATCATGCTGCTCTCAAATTAGGTAGCAAAAACCTGGTGACAGATTCCCTCTAATACAATGAGTGCTAGAAGATGATCGACGGGGGATCAGTATATGCGAGAATAGATTTTTAAAAAATTCCCATGGTTTTTTAATGTAAACAAGCCCTTTAATGTTCCTGTATGAACCATCCATTGAATGATTTGCTTCTAGCTGTGTTTCTTGGAAATGAAGAAACTGCTATTTTCATCTTGTAATGTTTATTATCCAGCTTTCCTTACCAGATGTGTCTGGAACTGAGACAGCATTGACAGCTATACAGGACGGGAGAGGTTTTCACCTGACGTAGCACTCAGTGAGTTCAGACTGTGTTGTTATTAGGAGTCAGCCTGTCTCTCAACATGGAAAATGTTGTGGATATTTTTATGTATAGCAATATACATAAACTGTAAACAGAAATTGGTGTGAGTATGGAGGCAGCAACGCGACTGCAGTAATTACATTATTTGCTCCAAACTGCCAAAAATCAATCTGTCTATCCACATCATTTTATTTCACTATGTCAAATGTCAGTTAGACCCACAAAAAAAAATACACGTTTGTTTTGAAAAAAAAAAAAGTGACGCCGCATGCATGTCGTTCTGTGCTGACTAATCAGAAGGGGCACAATCTAAAAGGGGTTACACAGGGCTCCCATCTGGTGGCCATGGACAACTTACGTGGCCACTGGATTAGGATACTAGATGCCAGAATCAATTCGCTCATCTCTAAAAAAAATTCTTTAAGAATAGCTTAGTGGGGGAATCCACTGAGGGGTTGTGAAACCACAATGATTTGTGCCAATTGGAAAGATGAGCAAATTGTCATTGTAAAGATCAGCAAATCATTTTACACATTGCATAAGATTAAGTTAGAGAAGGATCACATGACAGGTGTAGCCGGGTGGGCTTCCCCATAATGCCTTGCAACAATCATTGCCTGTTTAAAAGGCAGCAGCATTGTATCATGAATCTGGAAAGAAAAAGCCATTATAGTCCACAGCTTAGCCATAAAGATGGAGAGAGAAACTATAAAACACTGAATAAACTGTACGCATGGTGTCTGACAGCACAGCGGTGAAGAATGGTGGTGTCATGCTGTATACTGAGGGTTAATGCAGAGTAACACAGACTCCACTAGATGGAGCAAAGTGCAGAGTGAGCTGAATATCCTGCAATGAAGCCTACCAGCAGTAATACAGCGAAGCGACCACTAGGTGGCAGCGGAATAGTCAGAGAGCCGGGTTGAATACACAAGATAACCCAGTACAAAGGGGAAATCCAAAACACAGAGTGAGAAGAGAGCAAAAGATCAGTACCGGTCTGTACAAATATGACAGAAGGGAGAGACAGGAACAGGTCAGGAACAAGCATGAGTCAAATACCAGGAAATCCAAAAACATTGGGCAATAAGGAGCAGGAAAGGGTAGGAAGGAGGTCAAAAGACACGGGTAGGGTCAGACGAATGCAGCAGGATAGATCAGGAACTCACCACTGCCAGCTAACTCGCCGAAAGTAAGCAATATAACTGGCACTGCACACAGGTTGCAGCACAGAGATATAGCAGACCGGACTTGGGAATGAGGCAGGGAAAGTTAACCCCTGACATGACCAGACCGAGAAAGGAGAGGCAAGACAAATCCCGGCCTGGATCATGACAGGTTTCATCCATCCTTTCACCCATAGGGAAAATATGTGTAAGTGGGTTAAGAACTGGCTCATGGATAGAAAACAAAGGGTGGTTATTAATGGAGCACACTCGGACTGGGTCACTGTTAGCAGTGGGGTACCACAGGGGTCAGTATTGGGGCCGCTTCTCTTTAACAAATTTATTAATGACCTTGTAGGGGGCATACAGAGTAGTATTTCAATATTTGCAGATGACACTAAACTCTGCAGGGTAATAAATACAGAGTAGGATAATTTTATATTACAGGAGGATTTATGTAAACTAGAAGCTTGGGCTGATAAATGGCAAATGAGCTTTAATGGGGATAAATGTAAGGTCATGCACTTGGGTAGAACAAATAAGATGTATAATTATGTGCTTAATTGTAAAACACTGGGCAAAACTGTCACTGAAAAAGACCTGGGTGTATGGGTGGACGACAAACTCACATTTAGTGGCCAATGTCAGGCAGCTGCTGCCAAGGCAAATAAAATAATGGGATGCATTAAAAGTGGCATAGATGCTCATGAGGAGAACATAATTTTACCTCTATACAAGTCACTGGTGCGACCACACTTAGAATACTGTGTGCAGTTCTGGTCTCCGGTGTATAAGAAAGACATAGCTGAACTGGAGCGGGTGCAGAGAAGAGCGACCAAGGTTATTAGAGAACTGGGGGGTCTGCAATACCAGGACAGGTTATTACACTTGGGGTTATTTAGTTTGGAAAAACGAAGGCTTAGGGGTGATCTTATTACAATGTATAAATATATGAGGGGACAGTACAAAGACCTTTCTAATGATCTTTTTACTCTTAGACCTGTGACGGGGACAAGGGGGCATCCTCTACGTCTGGAGGAAAGAAGGTTTAGTCATAATCATAGACGCAGGTTCTTTACTGTAAGAGCAGTGAGACTATGGAACTCTCTGCCGTCTAATGTTGTAATGAGTGATTCCTTACTAAAATTTAAGAAGGGACTGGATGCCTTTCTTGAAAAATATAATATTACAGGCTATATTCACTAGTTTCCTAGATACAGCGTTGATCCAGGGAGCTAGTCTGATTGCCGTATGTGGAGTCGGGAAGAAATTTTTTTCCCCAATGTGAAGCTTACTGTTTGCCACTTGGGTTTTTTTTTGCCTTCCTCTGGATCAACATATTAGGGCAGGTTAGGATAGGATATGGGTTGAACTAGATGGACTTAAAGTCTTCCTTCAACCTTAATAACTATGTTACTATGTTACTATAGTACATATATAGATATATATATACATAGATCACTTTGACACGGCTAAGGCTATGTTTCCCTTACAGAGCTTAGAAGGCGTTGGATACTGTCCCAGGAGACCTCATAGTCTTATACACGTCTTCTCAGGTCAAGTAAAAGCTTTTCAGTACTTTCAATTTGCCACAAATCTAATTTTCTGGGAATCTGCTGTATTTGTACTCAAATTTCAAAAGATTCACTCATCTCACGTCATGCATTCTGTTGTAAGCTGGAGACATAGGAAGTAACTTGAGATGAGCAGATACCAGGTCAGTGGAACATGGCAGCTAGACAGGAGGTCCAGGAATCTCTTACCTTGTGGTGTCCCCGATGCAGAATGTGATTTGTCAGGGCTGGTGTGACATCTATGGTGCTACACATGATAGTATGATGTCTCAGCAGCCCTAACAAACCAAATCTGGAACATGAGACATTGGCGGTCCTATTATCTAGCTTCTAGGTACCACTGACTTGGCTGCTGCACTGGAGTCCTGCAAATCTATCTCTAGAAATAACATTATTAGAGACATGTAGTCAGATGTTACCCAGGAATGTACAACCCTACAAAAATGCTTTACTGCTAAAAAGAAATTACATTCTTATTTCTTTGATTTCAGCTAGGCAATAAATAAACCATAAGCCATGTTTTTAACAATTTAGATTTTTTTTTATAAATAGAAGAATAGTACTGTCATATTTATTTCTCATAAACTATTTCACTATATATTAAAAGTATGTTTTCTATTAAATAATCATGAAAACAGTGCAAGCAATTCACATACAAAGTGTCAAACTCTGAATAAATTACGCCTGGAGTCAATACATTTCATAGATTCCAATGATATGCAAGAAAACATGATAGTCATAGGTCTTTCTCAATGAAAAGGGGGGCAAAAATGGAAAACACTTTTAAACCATGAAATAAGATTACATATAAAATGTAGATAACACTGCATAGCTATATAGTAATTGCGTCCAAAGGTTTAGTTATGGGATGACTCCAACCAATTCTTACCAGTGCAAATCTTTATATGTTATGAGAACCTCTACCAAGCTTTTAATAGCGTAAGGCCACATATTAGGCCACGTTCACACGTTCAGTATTTGGTCTGTATTTTACATCAGTATCTGTAACCAGGAGTGGAACAGTCAGAGGGAAAAAAACAAAAGAAACGTCACCACTTCTGTATTTATCCCCACTCCTGATTTTGGTTACAAAACGAGGTAAAATACGACCAAAAACTGATTGGGGAACGTGGCCTTTGACTTC
>JARQOD010000006.1:257005124-257022020 GCA_033576555.1 Oophaga sylvatica
TTTTCGACTGGTAGAAGCATGATATGTGTACATGTTGCTGCTAAAGGATGCAGTTCTTTGGAAAGGAATTGTATCCTTGTGATTTTGTGTTGAACAGTACTGGATAAGCCATATATTAAAAAGAAAAATAAGCCCATGCAATATAGAGTTACTGTACCACCACTTCTGTTTACACTCTGGTAAATGAAGTGTTAACAAATCCACAACGAGAACCACTCTGACAATAATTCTGGTAAAGCTCTTAAACATATTGCTGGATGTTTAGGCTGCGACTAAACTGTGATTTTAGGAGGATGTTTAGGCTGCGACTAAACTAGTGATTTTAGGAGGATGTTTGTTTAGGCTGAGACTAAGGCTACTTTCACACATCAGGCTTTTTGAATCAGGCGCGATCCGGCGTGTTTCTAAAAAAAACGGATCCGGTACCGGATGCGGTTTTTTAGTATTGACTTACATTAGCGCCGGATCGAGCCTGATGTCCCTGCGTTGCATCCGTTTTTGGCCGGATCCGTCGGAATTGTACATTCCGGCGACCGGACAAGACGGTTTTTGTAACGTTTTTTTTTTTTCCCGGAGACGCCTGACAGTGCCTGAATCGGCACTTCAGGCGGCCGGAAACAATGAAAGTCTATGGTGCCGGATCAGTTTCTTGACAAATACGTCAGAAAACTGATCCGGAGTCCAAGGTGTCTCTCTCTCTCTCTCTCTCTCGATTTTAGGAGGATGTTTAGGCTGCGACTAAACTAGTGATTTTAGGTGGATGTTTAGGCTGCGACTAAACTAGTGATTTTAGGAGGATGTTTAGGCTGCGACTAAACTAGTGATTTTAGGAGGATGTTTAGGCTGCGACTAAACTAGTGATTTTAGGAGGATGTTTAGGCTGCGACTAAACTAGTGATTTTAGGAGGATGTTTAGGCTGCGACTAAACTAGTGATTTTTTAGGAGGATGTTTAGGCTGCGACTAAACTAGTGATTTTTTAGGAGGATGTTTAGGCTGCGACTAAACTAGTGATTTTTTAGGAGGATGTTTAGGCTGCGACTAAACTAGTGATTTTAGGAGGATGTTTAGGCTGCAACTAATCTACACTTTAGGAGGATGTTTAGGCTGCGACTAAACTAGCGATTTTAGGAGGATGTTTAGGCTGCAACTAAACTAGTGATTTTAGGAGGATGTTTAGGCTGCGACTAAACTAGTGATTTTAGGAGGATGTTTAGGCTGCAACTAAACTAGTGATTTTAGGAGGATGTTTAGGCTGCGACTAAACTAGTGATTTTAGGAGGATGTTTAGGCTGCAACTAAACTAGTGATTTTAGGAGGATGTTTAGGCTGCGACTAAACTAGTGATTTTTTAGGAGGATGTTTAGGCTGCGACTAAACTAGTGATTTTAGGAGGATGTTTAGGCTGCAACTAATCTACACTTTAGGAGGATGTTTAGGCTGCGACTAAACTAGTGATTTTAGGAGGATGTTTAGGCTGCGACTAAACTAGTTATTTTTTAGGAGGATGTTTAGACTGGAACTAAACTAGTGATTTTTAGAAGTATATGAAAACTGTTTTATGTTAGATCAGAATTTCAGAAATTACACAGATGTATTTCAAAGAGAAAAAAAATGCTCCAGTGTGAAGAAACTAGTGTTACATGCTTGTTATGGCATCTCCTGGTGTTTTTTTAATTCCTTCGCACATTGTCCATCCAATGTATAAACTGTCACTGTCTGATAACTGTACTTTAACCCTGTAGGATACAGCTATTTTTTTAGTTCTGAGAACATCACTTTTTCATCACTGTATTCCAGTTGTATTTATTTTTTGCTTATTGTTTTTCAGCTTCTGTCGCTATAAGAGATCTTGCTTTTCATGTGGGTAGAGTTGAACATTTCAATGGTATTATTTAAGAGTATTCATCATTTTTATTTTTTTAATTTTCTACGTTATAAATTACATTTCAATTACTTTCAGAGTGCTGCTCTAAATGTGGTGATGCCAAATGTATATAATTTTATGATGGTTTACACATTTGTAGTATAAAAGCATTTTTAAAAAATCGTTTGTTTTTGTGACACCATATTACGAGAGCCACCACTTTTTATTTTTCCATCAATGGTGTTATTTTTTGCTTTTATTTGTTTCAAAATCTATTATTGCTTAGCTGCGGGATAAACCGAGTGTTCATTTTATACTTACGTTTGTTATGGTTTCAACAATACTAATCAGGTGGTGTTTTAGATTTTTATTTTTCCGATGAACAAAGTATTTTGTAAGAAGAGAAGTTTTTCCTCCTTTTTTTATATTGCAAAACTTTTTTTTTTAACTTTTAGAAAAAAATGTAGTCTCTTTAGGGTTCTTGACAATGTGATTTTTTTAGATTGTTGATTTAATACACTGCAATACTCCTGTTGACCATGATATGATGCCTGGTTGGCTTCTGCCAGGGCTTATGAGGAAAATACACACAGCAATCCTTTGGACCCCAAGCTGTTAGGCAACCCAGCAGCCCCCCACTATTGAGTCACAGGAGCTCCCTTGGGAGGCACCTTCCTCTATTGACTGCAACACTGGCAGAGTTAAAGGGTTACTCCCAAAAATTCAAGTTATTCCCTATCCGAAAGAAAGGGGACAACATGTTCGAACACTGGTTCTCCCAGCGATCCCAAGATCGATGCTCTGGACCCCCAAGAATGGGGCCTCTTCTTGAAAAGAGCGGAGATACTCATGCTTGAATTCCACTCTATTCATTGCCTACAGGGGAGCAAAAGAAAGCCAAGGGCAGTATACACACCTCCATTCAGGATAGGGCTGAAGTCCCGTTCTTTGGATCTTTGGGATTACAGTGGTTGGGGACCCCCAGTGATCAGTGGAAAACCTTTTAAGTCACCAGGATTAGAGTTATCTCCCATCTTGGCCTTTGCTACAAAGTGTCAGCAATTGATAGAGAAACTATTTTGTAAAATTGTAAAGACCTTTAATTCTATAAACAATATTGTTAGCTGTAACTTCGACTATCCCTTTAAATATTTTCCAATAAGGTAAAGGGGAACTGAAATGAAAAAGGGGAAGATCAATATGAGGTAATATTGCGACATATCGAATACTGAGAAGAGTGAGATACATTAAAGAGCAACCAGACAGACGGAGCATACTGGGGCAAATGACTTTAAGGTACTGCCACACTAAACAATCCCGCTAGCGATCACGATAACGACGCATACTAATGCGATCGCTAGCGGGATTGTTTCTATATCGCTAAGTGCCGCCACATTTAGCGATATAGTTAACGACGCTATCGCCGTTAGCGATCTTCTTAACGACTTTAGCGGTACAAAAGTACCGCTAAATCGCTAAGAAAAGGTGCCACACTAGCGATATATACTTACCCAGCGGGAGCGCCGACGAGAAAATAGGGTCCGGAACGATTCCAGCGACGAGCGAGATCACAGCAGGAAGCTCGTCGCTGGCAGCTGCCGCACTGAACAACATCGCTAACGGGATCGCTAAATAGTGACGTTTTTTAGCGATCCCGTTAGCGATATTGTTCAGTGTGGCATACCCTTTAGTGTTAGGCAGCACAACATATCATTCTTTCTCAGTTTATGTGTGGATTTTCCACATAGACTTATAGGAAGCAAATCCACAGGTAAAAAAAAAACACATCACTGTGGAAACGCACTAAAAAAAAAAGCATGTAAACGTCACACGACTGTATCAATAAAGTTTTTTCAAAGCCAAATACCAGGAAGTATCAAAAACAAAGCAACTTTATATAAAAACATGACCTATAAAAAAGAGACAAAAGCCACAGCTTCAAAAACCGGAATGGGAAAAAACACCAGAAACCTAATTTGTTTCAGAAAATTTGTAACATCAGAAATTCCCCAAACACTCATCATGAGCTTTATTTCATTTTTTTATTTCACTCAAGTATTTCTAGGTCCCGTTAGGATTAGAAAGAAAGAACATGACAGGGAATTTTTGCATTACGTGCTTCACTCTGCACTTTTTAACTGCAATGCTCCGACTTTCACACTGTTCCCTTGCACAATCACTTAAAGGGAGTCTGTCACCAGGTTATTGCCACCCGATCTGCGAGCAGTATAAAGGAGAGAGAGAGAGAGACCCTGATTCCTGCGATGTGTCACTTAATGAGCTCCTTGCTGTAGGTTTGATAAAATCACTGTTTTATCAGCAGGACATTATCACTAAAGGACTAGTAAACCTGCTGCCAGGTAGTCAAGCATATTCATGAGCTCTGTATAACCCCGCCCCACTACTGATTGGCAGTTTTCTGTGTACACTGTACATAGGCCGAAATCTGCCATTCTGTGGTGGGGCGGGGCTATACAGGGCTCAAGATTCAGAGAACTGGTAGATTTGCAGTAAACAATGGCTTTATCAAAATGACAGCAAGCAGCCCAGTAAGTGATACACTGCTGGAATCAGGGTCTCTGCCCCTGCTATACTGCACTGAGATGGGGTAATAGATTCCATTTAAATAGATGCTCCAGTATAGCTTTTTTTAAAAACTAATAAACTGGCTATACTCGCACTACCCGAGTCTAGCACTGAGCCCGGCAGGAAATTGATTGTAACTACATGTTTATGGCGTTAATGCAGAGGTGGCCGTGCAAGCAAGAATGGCAAATAAACCGACCTTAATCTTTTTACTTCAGGGCTGGCATACTCCACTCATGATTTTATTTGAATATATCAATTTAATTGCCTTTCAATTAGTAGCTGTTAACCGCAGCAGTCTGATAGCGGCCACTGCAGCCCTGGCACCGACATTACTGGAATGGCGCCGATGAGGGAGGAAAGTAAATGCTATTTTTATTATACAAGGGAGAGTTCTTTATTTAAAAAGGGGCTGTTCAGTTAGTGGACATCGCCTTTACTGTAAATGTATATTTAGAAAAATCTGATTAATACCACAGCCCAAAATGGGAAATATTTAGAAAAATTTGATTACTACGGAAATTCGATATTGGGAATATTTAGAAAAATATGATTAACAACACAGCCCAGTATGGGAAATATTAAAAAAAAATCTGATTAAAATTGCAGTTCGATATGGGGAATATTGAGAAGAATCTGATTAATACGGAAGTTTGATATTGGAAATATTTAGAAAAATCTGGTTAATATGGAAGTCCGATATTGAGGATGCTTAGAATAATCTGATTAATACCACAGCCCAGTATGGTAAATATCTAAAAAAAAATGATTAAAATTGCAATTCAATATGGGTAATATTTAGAAGAATCTGATTAATACCACATCCCAATATGGGGAATGGCACGACAAGAATTTTGACAAGCTATTTTTCCCTTTCTCGTGTCGGCACATTTCTATCTCTGCCCTGACGGGCTATCCCTCTAATATTATCTTTAGCAACTATTGGTAGCCATACATAGATAGAAGTCAGATAAAATGGCCATTTTTGACCATAACAGACAATTTTCAGCTGTTCCAGTGAAATGAATGATCATCATTTTTGACCGATATATCATTAGTAACGCCAGTTCGGCATGTCGCATTGTTTGGGCTAATGATAAGCACTGGTTGGATCATCAGTCAAAAATAATTCAACATGGCCGATGTAGTTTTTTCTTATCACCAATGAATAGTTCCTCGGCCCATTTTTGTGTGATGTGTATTGGTATCTTTCGTCTACTACATTTCATATTACAGAACTTCTACGTTGCCTTGAGACAATCTAGATTTAAATCTGTCCAACATTTCCAGTTAAACAGACCTACATTGTTCAGTATCGGTAAAGGCTTTGATTTTTACAAAAAAATTTAGTTTTTTCTTGGATCCCTCAGAGGAGAGAAGCAAAAAGATGAATGACTTGATTTTCACTATTGCACTGAGTGACCCCAAATGGTAGAATGAAATGACGATTCTGTATATTATTTTGTGACTGTGACAATATATGATATTTTTATATGTATATAATGCAAATGAATACACTGTACAATGTCGTAGCTTGTAGCTGAAAAACAGTTCACTAATGTGTTATGAAGGAAAGAAAACGCTGTTGTATATTTCTATACATTTATCTTCGCTAAAAAAAAGCTGATATAAGAATGATAAAGAAATCGAAATATTAGTAGCCGTGATCTCCCTAAAATGCTATGTCAAGAGATATAGATGTATAGTGCTAACCACTGAGCCAGCATGCTGCCCATTTAATGCCAATCTGTAATCTGCCCTATAGTCTATTGGCAATGAAGGGGTTGGTTCATTTGAGAAGGTCCCACAGATATTTGGCTGCTGTTGTGGCAGCTGGAGATGAAATGTAATATTACATGGTGACCATTTAGTTTGTGTCATGCATGTAAATATGGGGGGCCAATGTCTGTGCCTATCCACTAAGGCTAATAGTAGGGGTGATGGGTCCTGCAGAATAGCTGCCTTAGTGGGACAGCCCATTTAACCTTACAGGAACCCCATTTACATAGACATTTGTCTCAACAGACTGTCATTTTTATCATTTGTCTTACGGACGTGTTATAAAAGAACGTTCCTGAAAAACCTCTTCATTTCCAAACAAATAGGATCCTCTATCTCTAACCCTGAGAGTATTAGTGACTCCTGTATTCTTCAGTCGAAGGCCACGTTCACACATTCAGTATTTGGTCAGTATTTTACCTCAGTATTTGTAAGCCAAAATCAGGAGTGGGTGATAAATACAGAAGTGGTGACGTGTTTCTATTGTTCTTTTCCTCTGACTGTTCCACTCCTGGTTACAGATACTGATGTAAAATACTGACCAAATACTGAACGTGTGAACGTGGCCTAATATGTGGCCTTACGCTATTACAGCTTGGTAGAGGTTCTCATAACATATAAAGATTTGCACTGGTAAGAATTGGTTGGAGTCATCCCATAACTAACCTTTTGACGCAATTACTATATAGCTATGCAGTGTATCTACATTTTATATGTAATCTTATTTCATGGTTTTAAAAGTGTTTTCCATTATTTGTTCCCCTTCATTGAGAAAAGACCTATGACTATCATGTTTTCTGCACTATCATTGGAATCTATTGAAATGTATTGACTCACAGGCGTAATTTATTCAGAGTTTGACACTTTGTATGTGAATTGCATTGCACTGTTTTCATGATTATTTAATAGAAACATACTTTTAATATATAGTGAAATATGTTTATGAGAAATAAATATGACAGTACTATTCTTCTATTTTATAAAAAAAAATCTAAATTGTTACAACATGGCTTATGGTTTATTTATTGCCTAGCTGAAAATCAAAGAAATAAGAATGTAATTTCATTTTAGCAGTAAAGCATTTTTGTAGGGTTGTACATTCCTGGGTAACATCTGACTACATGTCTCATAATAATGTTATTTCTAGAGATAGATTTGCAGGACTCCAGTGCAGCAGCCAAGTCAGTGGTACCTAGAAGCTAGATAATAGGACCGCCAATGTCTCATGTTCCAGATTTGGTTTGTTAGGGCTGCTGAGACATCATACTATCATGTGTAGCACCATAGATGTCACACCAGCCCTGACAAATCACATTCTGCATCGGGGACACCACAAGGTAAGAGATTCCTGGACCTCCTGTCTAGCTGCCATGTTCCACTGACCTGGTATCTGCTCATCTCAAGTTACTTCCTATGTCTCCAGCTTACAACAGAATGCATGACGTGAGATGAGTGAATCTTTTGAAATTTGAGTACAAATACAGCAGATTCCCAGAAAATTAGATTTGTGGCAAATTGAAAGTACTGAAAAGCTTTTACTTGACCTGAGAAGACGTGTATAAGACTATGAGGTCTCCTGGGACAGTATCCAACGCCTTCTAAGCTCTGTAAGGGAAACATAGCCTTAGCCGTGTCAAAGTGATCTATGTATATATATATCTATATATGTACTATAGTAACATAGTAACATAGTTATTAAGGTTGAAGGAAGACTTTAAGTCCATCTAGTTCAACCCATATCCTATCCTAACCTGCCCTAATATGTTGATCCAGAGGAAGGCAAAAAAAAACCCAAGTGGCAAACAGTAAGCTTCACATTGGGGAAAAAAATTTCTTCCCGACTCCACATACGGCAATCAGACTAGCTCCCTGGATCAACGCTGTATCTAGGAAACTAGTGAATATAGCCTGTAATATTATATTTTTCAAGAAAGGCATCCAGTCCCTTCTTAAATTTTAGTAAGGAATCACTCATTACAACATTAGACGGCAGAGAGTTCCATAGTCTCACTGCTCTTACAGTAAAGAACCTGCGTCTATGATTATGACTAAACCTTCTTTCCTCCAGACGTAGAGGATGCCCCCTTGTCCCCGTCACAGGTCTAAGAGTAAAAAGATCATTAGAAAGGTCTTTGTACTGTCCCCTCATATATTTATACATTGTAATAAGATCACCCCTAAGCCTTCGTTTTTCCAAACTAAATAACCCCAAGTGTAATAACCTGTCCTGGTATTGCAGACCCCCCAGTTCTCTAATAACCTTGGTCGCTCTTCTCTGCACCCGCTCCAGTTCAGCTATGTCTTTCTTATACACCGGAGACCAGAACTGCACACAGTATTCTAAGTGTGGTCGCACCAGTGACTTGTATAGAGGTAAAATTATGTTCTCCTCATGAGCATCTATGCCACTTTTAATGCATCCCATTATTTTATTTGCCTTGGCAGCAGCTGCCTGACATTGGCCACTAAATGTGAGTTTGTCGTCCACCCATACACCCAGGTCTTTTTCAGTGACAGTTTTGCCCAGTGTTTTACAATTAAGCACATAATTATACATCTTATTTGTTCTACCCAAGTGCATGACCTTACATTTATCCCCATTAAAGCTCATTTGCCATTTATCAGCCCAAGCTTCTAGTTTACATAAATCCTCCTGTAATATAAAATTATCCTACTCTGTATTTATTACCCTGCAGAGTTTAGTGTCATCTGCAAATATTGAAATACTACTCTGTATGCCCCCTACAAGGTCATTAATAAATTTGTTAAAGAGAAGCGGCCCCAATACTGACCCCTGTGGTACCCCACTGCTAACAGTGACCCAGTCCGAGTGTGCTCCATTAATAACCACCCTTTGTTTTCTATCCATGAGCCAGTTCTTAACCCACTTACACATATTTTCCCTATGGGTGAAAGGATGGATGAAACCTGTCATGATCCAGGCCGGGATTTGTCTTGCCTCTCCTTTCTCGGTCTGGTCATGTCAGGGGTTAACTTTCCCTGCCTCATTCCCAAGTCCGGTCTGCTATATCTCTGTGCTGCAACCTGTGTGCAGTGCCAGTTATATTGCTTACTTTCGGCGAGTTAGCTGGCAGTGGTGAGTTCCTGATCTATCCTGCTGCATTCGTCTGACCCTACCCGTGTCTTTTGACCTCCTTCCTACCCTTTCCTGCTCCTTATTGCCCAATGTTTTTGGATTTCCTGGTATTTGACTCATGCTTGTTCCTGACCTGTTCCTGTCTCTCCCTTCTGTCATATTTGTACAGACCGGTACTGATCTTTTGCTCTCTTCTCACTCTGTGTTTTGGATTTCCCTTTGTACTGGGTTATCTTGTGTATTCAACCCGGCTCTCTGACTATTCCGCTGCCACCTAGTGGTCGCTTCGCTGTATTACTGCTGGTAGGCTTCATTGCAGGATATTCAGCTCACTCTGCACTTTGCTCCATCTAGTGGAGTCTGTGTTACTCTGCATTAACCCTCAGTATACAGCATGACACCACCATTCTTCACCGCTGTGCTGTCAGACACCATGCGTACAGTTTATTCAGTGTTTTATAGTTTCTCTCTCCATCTTTATGGCTAAGCTGTGGACTATAATGGCTTTTTCTTTCCAGATTCATGATACAATGCTGCTGCCTTTTAAACAGGCAATGATTGTTGCAAGGCATTATGGGGAAGCCCACCCGGCTACACCTGTCATGTGATCCTTCTCTAACTTAATCTTATGCAATGTGTAAAATGATTTGCTGATCTTTACAATGACAATTTGCTCATCTTTCCAATTGGCACAAATCATTGTGGTTTCACAACCCCTCAGTGGATTCCCCCACTAAGCTATTCTTAAAGAATTTTTTTTAGAGATGAGCGAATTGATTCTGGCATCTAGTATCCTAATCCAGTGGCCACGTAAGTTGTCCATGGCCACCAGATGGGAGCCCTGTGTAACCCCTTTTAGATTGTGCCCCTTCTGATTAGTCAGCACAGAACGACATGCATGCGGCGTCACTTTTTTTTTTTTCAAAACAAACGTGTATTTTTTTTGTGGGTCTAACTGACATTTGACATAGTGAAATAAAATGATGTGGATAGACAGATTGATTTTTGGCAGTTTGGAGCAAATAATGTAATTACTGCAGTCGCGTTGCTGCCTCCATACTCACACCAATTTCTGTTTACAGTTTATGTATATTGCTATACATAAAAATATCCACAACATTTTCCATGTTGAGAGACAGGCTGACTCCTAATAACAACACAGTCTGAACTCACTGAGTGCTACGTCAGGTGAAAACCTCTCCCGTCCTGTATAGCTGTCAATGCTGTCTCAGTTCCAGACACATCTGGTAAGGAAAGCTGGATAATAAACATTACAAGATGAAAATAGCAGTTTCTTCATTTCCAAGAAACACAGCTAGAAGCAAATCATTCAATGGATGGTTCATACAGGAACATTAAAGGCTTGTTTACATTAAAAAACCATGGGAATTTTTTAAAAAATCTATTCTCGCATATACTGATCCCCCGTCGATCATCTTCTAGCACTCATTGTATTAGAGGGAATCTGTCACCAGGTTTTTGCTACCTAATTTGAGAGCAGCATGATGATTCCAACAATGTGTCACTGGGCTGCTTGCTGTAGTTTTGATAAAATCACTGTTTTCTCAGCAGGAGATTATCACTAGAGAACTAGTAAACCTGCAGGAATGTAATCCTCCATATTCATGAGCTCTGTATAACTCTGCCCTCACCACTGATTGGCAGCTTTCTACCTATGCACAGTGTACACAGAAAGCTGCCAATCAGTAGTGTGGGCGGGGTTACACAGAGCTCAGCATTCAGAGAACTGGTAGATCGGCAGCAGATAAAAACAGTCATTTTATCAAAACTGCAGAAAGTAACCCAGTAAATGATACACTGCTGGAGTCAGACTCACTACCTCCACATCATGCCACTCTCAGATGGGATAGTAAAAACCTACTGACGCGTTCCCTTTAAGACTGTTATTGTCAAACTGACAGGCCGCCTATTAAGCCCTGCCATCAACTTTATTAGCACCCCAGCTGTCATTGAAACATGATGGCATTCCATTCCAATCGGTTACAATGTGAGGACACCAACAGTGTAACACAGAGGCCCCATGTTATGGCAGAATTTCTGCCATGTGCTTTGATAATGAATCAGTTATCTGCATTACACACAAAACAAGAATGGTAGTACTACAAAGTTAAAGATTTCAAATAAAAGTCGTCCCCTGGGACCAAATTGTAAAACAAAATAATAAATTCTCACCATCACCCATGTGGATTCGTTGCAGAGCATTCTGTGGTCTGTAACGACACAGGAAGTGGAGAGTGGAGACATCACTGTTCCTCCAGATGCCAGACTGTTGCAGCCTGTGATTAGATGTTTTTATTTGATGACGTGTTTTTCAAAATTCATCTGACCGCTGCAGCACATCATAAGCTGCTTTAGGATTCCTTCGGACAATTGATTTTCTCCTAGCCTGAGATTCACACGACCGATGTCTCCACATATGTGGATCAAAATCGGACAGGTCTCTGATTTTTTTCCGAGCACTATTCGGTCCAAGGAAAATATCAGATGCGCACAGCCCCATAGAATATCACAAGTATGAGTGCTATCAGTAAAAATCTTGGATAGTACTAGTAAGAGAAAATCAGTTGTGTGATGGACCCTTGCTGCATTGGCTCAGATCTAGGTGTGGCCAATGATTGATTCAAGTTGAAAACAGTAGGTGATAATTGACTTGGTATTCTTTACAAATCCAGTCCCCAGGGCAAGCTTTTATGTTGCTCAGACAACCTCTTTAATAATGAGGCAATTATTTTCCTTCAAGAGTATCAGAGACACTGTGTCATGTCACCACCGCAGTCAATCAGCAGCCACTGATTAGCTGCAGTCTGCACTATCATTTCAGAACGGAAGTCCACTCTGACGGAATAGTGAAGATGAAAGTCCATTCTGACAGAATAGTGAAGGTGGTAGTCTGCTCTGATGGAATATGGAAGGTGGAAGTCCACTCTGACGGAACAGTGAAGATGAAAGTCTGCTCTGATGGAATATGGAAGGTGGAAGTCCACTCTAGAATAGTGAAGGTTGGAGTCCACTCTGATGGAAAAATGAAGGTGGATGTCTGCTCTGATGGAATTGTGAAGGTGGATGTCTGCTCTTATAGAATAGTGAAGGCTGCAGCCAATCACCAGCCGCTGAATGCCTTATTACTGCTGGCAGACACAGTGCTACCATGACAGAATAACAGAGCCTGTGTGATAGGCAACTAGGACTTTTTTATTTTAGTCTGCATGTCCGGGCCATTCATAAGACATTGTCTAGTAGTAGACTACCCATTTAACAGGACATAAAATCTAGAGTTGGCTTGAAGGGATGAAAGAGTGTTAGATGGGAGGCAACAAAGAAGGCAGATGCTGTAGTTGAAGCTGGAGATAATGAGGGTATCTACTATAATTTTTGTTGACTCGAAGTTAATGGAAAGAGCAGAGATGACAAATATTTTTGCATTGGAGGTCGAAAGAGATGGTAAGACTTTGAATGTACAGTTTGAAACACAAAGTTACCTCAAAGCATCGGATTTGGGAGACTGGGCAGAGTTTGGAGTCGTTAACCCCTTAACGATATTTGACGTACCTATACGTCATGGTCAGGTAGGGGTTCCGAAAATTTGACATATAGGTACGTCATGGCGATCGTGCTTGGCACAGGAGCTGTGCCTGCACTACCCGGCTATTTAACCCCCTAAATGTTGCGATTGATGTTGATCGCAATATTTAGGAGGCTGGGAGAAAGAATAGGCTCCCTCACCCATCCAATCAGTGCCCCGTGGCAACCCTCATTTCTGACACCTAAAAGAGCATGGTCTAAGAGGCTTCTGTCAGCGTAACAATGCATTGCACTACATTATACCAGTAATTAGAGTGATAAAAGTTAAAGTGCTATAGCGGGACTAAGTAAAAAAAGAAGTTAAATTATTTTTTTTAAAAAAACACAAAATAATAAAAAATATATTATACCATAAATACATATTTTTATGTAAAAACAAAAATACACAAGATAAAAAAGTACACATATTTGGTATTGCCATGTCCGGAACAATCTGATCTATAAAACTGTCACACTAGTTAACCTCTTCACTGAATACCGTAAAGAAAAAAATAAAAAAAGGATGCAAAAAACTATACATTTTCATTATGTCGCAAAACAAAAAGTGGACTAAAAAGTGTTCAACGCACAAAAATAAATAAAAATGGTATAGCTAAAAAAGCCATCTTATCCCTCAAAAAACAAGCCGCCATACAGCTCCATCAGTGTTAAAAATAAAAAAAGCTATACCTCTCAGAATATAGCGATGCAAAAACAATTCTTTTTTCTAAAAAATAGTTTTTTATTGTGAAAAAAGTGACAAAACATTAAAAAATTCTATAAATGTGAGTAGCGCTGTAATCGTACTGGACCGTCCAATAAAGCTGCCTTACTACACAGTGAATGACATAAAGAAAAGATCCAAAGAACAATTCCTAAATTGCTGTTTTCCTGCTGCTTCCCAAAATCAAATGAAAAATCAAAAATGTTTGTGCTCGAAAATGGTACCAATAAAAACGTCAACTTGTCACACAAAAACAGGCTGTCACAGGGACTCTGTCGGCGGAAATACAGAAAATTATAGCTCCAAAGTATGGCGGTACAAAAACTTTTAGTATATGATAGTATCCAAACATAAAAAAATAAAATCTGGTAATCTGTAATCGCACCGACCTGAAGAATAAAGAATAAAGACGCTTATCACTTATACCACCCCAGAAACGGAGTAAAAATAAATAAAACCATTCTTCACTTGCTGCTTATTTCTTCAGTCTGCCCCCAAAGATCGCAGCTCACATTTATCCTGCGCTCTACGCTGAGTGCTTACACCGGGTTTCCGTGTTAAATCTCGTGATTCAGATGGAATCTCCAGGCGGAAGATTTCCTATAATGAGGCAGATGGAGGCACTGTGCACGTCGTCTGGCCTATGATCTGGTGGTGTTCATCAGTTTTGTGCACTTCTGAAAGGACACCGCTGAAAAAGAGGCCAGATGGAGTCCAGAGTAAATCTGCTGCCTCATTATAGTGATTGGATTCGTTGGATTTTCATCCGGAATCACGTCATTCAGAGATTTAGGTGGAGATTTAGATGTGCTCCGTATAGAGTGCAGAATAAATGTGTTTCAAAATGTTATGTAAAATTTTCCCCAATAAAAGCTTCAACTCAATCCACAAAAGAAGCAAGCTGCTACTCAGGTCCATCATCTGTCAATGGAAATATAGGGAACTTACTGGACAAAGGCTCTGGAAAAATGAAATGGCTCCTCGAATCCCAAAAGAAATTCAGTGGAATTTGGGGCTCCAAATCCAACGGGCCCCATTCCTTCTGAGCCCATTGTGCCTAAAAATCATTTACGGTCCACATGTTGGCATTTCTGAAGCAATGGGAGCCCAGTTAACCTTTTTACCTCCCTAAGCCTGTTTTCCCCTTCATGGGGCATGCCAAATTTTACAATTCTGCCCAGTCAATTTATGTGGTAATTGTGCAATTTTCAAACTTTTAATTTTTTATGCCCTTAACCCTTAATGCCCAGAGGTATTTTTGCTCCCTTCTTCCAGAGCCATAACGTTTTTATTTTGGTCAAAATTGCCATTTGAGGGCTTGTTTTTTGCGGGACAAGTTGTACTTTTGAATGAACCCATTGCTTTTCCCATGTCATGTACTGAAAAATGGGAAAAAAATTCCAAGTGCGGCAAATTGCAAAAAAAGGGCAAACCTCACTTTTTTTTTCCACCATGTTCATAAATCCTAAAAACTGACCTGTCATTACGTTCTCCAGGTTATTATGAGTTCATAGACACTAACATGTCTAGGTTCTTTTTTATCTAAGTGGTGAAAAAATTCCAAACTTTGTTAAAAAAAATATTGTGCCATTTTCCGATACCCGTAGCATCTCCATTTTTCGTGATCTCGAGTTAGGTGAAGGCTTATTTTTGATGCCGAGGTGACATTTTTAATTATATACCATTTGGTGCAGATATGATCTTTTGATCGCCCGTTATTGCATTTTAATGCAATGTCGCGGTGACCAAAAATATGTAATTCTGGCGCTTTGACTTTTTTCTTGCTACGCCACTTAGTGATCAGGTTAATCCTTTTTTTTTATTGATGATTAGGCAATTCTGAACTTGTGATACCAAATATGTGTATGTTTGATTTTTTTTTATTGCTTTATTTTGAATGGGGCAAAAGGGGGATGATTTGAACTTTTATTTTTTATATTTTTAAAAACATTTTTTTTTACTTTTTGGCATGCTTCAATAGTCTCCTGGGGATTATTAGCTGCCTAACTTAATCGGCTCTGCTACATAAAGGCGATGATCAGATCAACTGTATGTAGAAAAATTGCTCACCCTTTCTATGAGCGCCAACTACAGGGGGTGTCATGCAATCAGGCCCGTGACAACCATAGAGTTCCGGGGCGGATTTGGCCCAAAGGGGAAACGTGAGTTAAAGCTGCTGTCGAGTTTGCGAGAATTTAACGTTTAATAGCAGGGGGTTTGGGTCGCGTTCCCCCAGGTTTCCCCAGCACAGTCAGTGTAAAAAAAGGGACAAACCGGGAAAAAGGAGTCCGTAGGGGGGTTAAAAAGTACCGATACGGAAAGGGGTTAATCGGGTATGTACAAAATATTAATAAATAATTTTTATTTTGTCATTTTTCCCCCAATTTTTAAAAAAAAACATTTTTTTGGTGGGAATTTAGGGTTTAAAAATTGAAAAGCAAAAATTTTATTTTTTACAAAGGTGTTTAAAAAATTCAAGAGTTTGTTAACCCTTTTTGGTTATTCCAAAGGAAAATTTAAGGAATTTAAAAAAAAATTTTTAAATTTAATTTTTTTTACAAAAAATTTTCTTTTTGACCCCATTTTTTTTTTTTTTTTGCAAGGGTATCAGGAAAAAAAAAGGGCCCCAAAAATTTTGCAATTTTCCGAGCAGCGATACCCCCCATGTTGGGGAAAACCCTGTTTTGGGGGCCCAGAGGGCGGGGGGGGAAGAGATTTTTTTAAAGTAAAAATTTTCTGGAAAATTAGCGGGGCCCCTGTACTTTGGAGAGCCCTTGTGTGCCAAACAGTAGAAAAAAGCTACAAATGAAAAAACCCTTTTGAAATAGAACCTCGGGGGGAAATTATTAAATTTTTGGTGAGCTCATAACAACAGGTGCTTCAAGGTTTACATTGAGCCTAAAAAACAATTAATTTTTCAACAAAAAAAATTTTGCCCCAAATTTTTAATTTTCAAAGGGAAAAAGAAGGATTGCACCTCAATTTTTGTGCAATTTTCTGAGTACTTAGATACCCCTATTGGGGGGGAAAAAATCAGAAATGAGGAGTTTTTGGGAAAAAAACTTCAATGGAATGGCTGGGGTGTTTGTTGCATTTGAGGCCCCCCGGGGACCCAAAACTGGAAAAACCCATAAGGCCCCTTTGGAAATTAGACCCCCAAAATGTATTGAGTGTGGGGGCACTTAAACCCCCGGGGTTCACGAAATTTTTAACGTAAAGATGAAAAAAAAAAATCAAAGTTTCCCCAAAAAAAGTTTTTTAA
>JARQOD010000006.1:257022120-257125338 GCA_033576555.1 Oophaga sylvatica
TCTGGGACTGGGTGCAGTTTCTCCCGGCTGCAATTAATTATTTGTTGATTGGTTTCCTTTAAATCTCTGGTTGTCTGTGTTGGGAGTTGCCAGTGAAATTCTTCATGCAGACCACAGATAGGATTGTATCTGTATAGACTTAAGTTAAAGAGCTCCTTAGTTGTTTTAAGCTCACCTTGCTTAGAGTTTAATATCCCAGATCATTTATGTTCCTTCTGTGTTTGAGTGTGTATGCAAGTCTGTGTTTTCTCCAGTCTGTCTTATATGTCTAATCTGTGTATTTAGCAGAGATCAGCCCATATCCCTTTGGTGGTAATCAGTATCCTTCTTAGGACTGATTACAGGGTTCAGGGACTGATAGGAGACAGGGTTAGGCTGGAGACTTGGACCTCTGAACCATTATCAGTACCTCCAAGGTGAGGGATTAGTTAGGACCCCAGTTTAGGGTCAGGTTAGACCCCCGGTCCTCCTCTTTCCTGTGACAGTGTATCAAGTCCTCAAGATTAACCCTGAGTTCAACGGATATCGTGTCAGGTAAATCTATTCTATATTTACATGCTGATGTTGCTAATCTATATGTTGTATAGAGTGTTGTTCTTTTAAGAATAGTTTACTGACATCGTACACATATCATAAGACCGCGTGACAGAAGTGCACGGAGCCACGCCCCTCGTGTACGAGGTTTATGGAGCAGAGTCGTGTGTACGAAGTGGATGTAGCAGTACTGTGTGTGTACGAAACGGAGCCCTGTGTGTACGAAGTGTACGGAGCTGAGCCGTGGCATGGGCTCCGTGCTTGAGCCGTGTGTCTACAGAGCGGAGCCTTGTGTGTATGTAGTGGAGCCTTGTGTGTGCGAGGTGGACAGAGCGGAGCTGTGTGTGTACGAGGCATACAAAGTGGAACCGTGTGTGTATGAGGTGTGCAGAGCCGTGCGTGTACAAGGTGTATGGTGGGGAACATTCATACCTCCCAAATGTCCCGAATTCAGCGGGACACTCCCGATTTTGAGAGTCTGCCCCGCTATCCAGGCCGGGAGCTTTTCCCGTGGACAGAGGAGTACATGCTGGAGCCTGGAGGAGCACTTTAAAACTCGCACGTGATGTTCCACCAGAAGTGACGTGCTGGAAGATGACCGGAAATTAGGTAATTTTGGGAGGAGATTGTGACGGAACCTTGAAGCACTTTCTTTCTCTCTGTTCCTTCTTTCCCCTCTTTCTTTCTTTCTTTCTTTCTTTCTCTCTGTTCTTTCTTTCTCTCTGTTTTTTCTTTCCCCTCTTTCTTTCTCTCTGTTCTTTCTTTCTTTCTCTCTCTCTGTTCTTTCTTTCCCATCTTTCTTTCTATCTCTCTGTTCTTTCTTTCTTTCTTTCTTTCTTTCTCTTTTTTCTTTCTTTCCCTTCTTTCCCTCTCTCTCCCTCTCTGTTGTTTCTTTCTTTACCCTCTTTCTTTTTTTCTCTCTGTTCTTTTTTTCTGTCCCCTCTTTCTTTCTCTGTTTTGTTTCTCTCTGTTTCTTTCTTTCTCTCTATCTCTCTGTTCTTTCTTTCCCCTTTCTTTCTTTTTCTCTCCCTCTGTTCTTTCTTTCTCTCTCTGTTCTTTCTTTTCTTTCTTTCTTTTTCTCTCTCTCTGTTCTTTCTTTCCCCTGTCTTTCTTTCTTTCTTTCTCTCTGTTCTTTCTTTCCTCTCTTTCTTTCCCCTCTTCTTTCTCTCTCTATTCTTTCTCTCTGTTCTTTCTTTCCCCCTTTGTCTTTCTTTCTCTGTTCTTTCTTTCCCCTCTTTCTTTCTCTCTCCCTCTCTGTTCTTTCTTTCTCTCTCTGTTCTTTCTTTCCCCTCTCTTTTTTCTCTCTCTGTTCTTTTTTCTGCCCCCTCTTTCTTTCTCTGTTCTTTCTTTCTTTCTCTTTGTTCTTTCTTTCCCATCTTTCTTTCTCTCTCTGTTCTTTCTTTCCCGTATTTCTTTCTCTCTCTTCTTTCTTTCCCCTCTTTCTTTCTCCCTCCCTCTCTGTTCTTTCTTTTTTTCCCATCTTTCTTTCTCTCTCTGTTCTTTCTTTCCTGTCTTTTTTTTTCTCTTTGTTCTTTCTTTCCCGTCTTTCTTTCTTTCTCTCTTTGTTCTTTCTTTCTTTCCCGTCTTTCTTTCTTTCTTTCTCTCTCTGTTCTTTCTTTCCCCTCTTTCTTTCTCCCTCCCTCTCTGTTCTTCTTTCCCCTCTTTCTTTCTCCGTCTGTTCTTTTTTCCCCTCTTTCTTTTTTTCTCTCTCTCTGTTCTTTCTTGCTTTCCCCTCTTTCTTTCTCTCTCTCCTTTCTTTCTCTCTGTTTTCTTTTTTCTCTCTCTGTTCTTTCTTTATTTTACTCAGTACCAGTGTGCCCACAGTACTAGTCACTGTGCCCTCAGTACCAGTCAGTGTGATCACCAGTGCTAAATGGGTGTGGTTGGGGCGTGGACATGGGTGTGACTAGTTGTGAAATGGGTGTGGTCAGGGCATGGCCTAAAATTTGCTGCGGCGCGCTACATGCGCCGCAACCTTTGACCCTCTTTCTCGTCTTCAAAAGTTGGGAGGTATGCCGTTGGACTACAGGCTGCAAGTATTGTTTTCTGTAGTGTTTCACTTGTGCTGCCGTCCCTGGTTCTCCGGTTCTGCTGCTCCGGTCCTGGTGCTGCTGTCCCTGTTGCTGTGCTGCCTGACTGCTGCACTGTTGGACTACTGCCTGTAATGTAAGTATTGTTGTCTTTTTTTTGTTTGGCTCTTAAGGCTATGTGCACACGTTGCGGAATTGCCGCGGAAATTTCCGCGGCAATCCCGCACCTCTCTATCGCGGGAAATACGCATTTTTATAGGTATGCGTATTCCCGCCAGAAACTAGCGTTTTGCAAGTGTAATTAGCTTGCAGAATGCTAGCGTTTTCCAAGCGATCTGTAGCATCGCTTGGAAAACTGATTTGACAGGTTGGTCACACGAGTCAAACAAGTGTTTGACACGTGTGACCAACTTTTTACTATTGATGCAGCCTATGCCGCATCAATAGTAAAAAGATCTAATGTTAAAAATAATAAAGAAAATAAAAATCGTGCTATTCTCACCTTCCGGCGGCCCCCGCAGCCTTCCTGGTCCTCAGCGACGCTCCCGGCCAATCCCTTTCCCAGGCGTCCTTTGCGACAATGACCCCAGATGAGGTAGCATCACGCGAGACCGCTACGTCATCTGGGGTCATTGTTGCAAAGGACGCCTGGGAACGGGATTGGCCGGTAGCGTCGCTGAGAGGTGGGAAGGCTGCGGGGCCCCCGGAAGTTGAGAATATCATTATTTTTTATTTTAATTATTGTTTTTACAGGGATATGGTACCCAGGGCCTGGAGGAGACTCTCCTCTCCTCCAGACCCTGGGTACCATCCGCACATGAACGGCTTACTTTGCGCATGGTGGGCATAGCCACATGCAGAAAGTAAGCAGTTCAATGCATTCCTATGGCGGCGGAATTTCCGCGTTTCTGGTAAAAGAATGAACATGCAGCGTTTTTTTCCGCGATGCGATTTGGCCGCGGAATAACACGCAGCATGAGCACAGCATTGTGGAATCCCAGAGGATATAATGAGTTGCGCTGGGTAAGCGTTTTTTCCGCATTTTTCGTGGCAAAAACGCTAGCAATCCGCAACGTGTGCACATACTGTAGCTTACAAGTTTAATTTTTCTTCTCTGTTTTTTCCTTTAGTGTTTCACTTTGACTGCTGCCTGCAATTACAACAAGTCTTCAAGTGAATCACCCCAGGGTGGACATGACATTGATTATGTAAGCACATTTGATACACTGTTTGATATGTATTGACTGTCAATATTATACATGTGAATCATGTATTTTCTTTACCTGACAGTGGGGAAGAGCAGCAGCAGTCAAGTGGAAATGAATCTTCCCAGAGTCGTCGGCCTCAAGCTTCTGAGAAGGAAAGACGTGATGTAAGTATTCTTTTCATTATCTGAGTTGTAATTGAATTTTTTGTCAGTTTTGCTTACCAATTTTTTTTTCTATTTTTTCTATAGGTTCCACAACTTGATCGCAAACCAGAGATCGATAATGACACTCTTATTCAATCAGTGCAAGAGCGAGCAGCATTGTGGGACCCACGTGATCAGAACCATTCTGACGCAGTCTTGATTCGACGACTCTGGGAAGAAGTGGCAAGATCGCTCTTGGATGATTGGGACCGTGCCATGCCACATTCCAGAAAGGATTTTTGTAAGTATTTCAATGTGGTCTGATGTGGCAGTGAACCTGAAAATGTATGTGCATTGTTTAACAATTTTTTCTTTTTTTTTTCCCCTTCACGGTGAAGAGTATAAAAGTCTGTTGGCGTTGGATGAAGGATCGCTTCAACAAGGACTTGATGGAGGAGATTGGGGTTCGAAGTGATGCTGCTCAAAGGCTGAGAAAATACAAATATCACCCACAGCTTGCGTTTCTGAGGCCTGCGCTTGCTCAGCGAATGTGAGTATCTTTTGTGTTTTCTTATGCAAACTGTCTAAATTTTTTTACTAATGTTTTTCATTTATTTTCCAAGCAGAACCTGGATCATCCTCTGTTGGAGTGGACCTTTATCGATCAGCCAACGAACCGGCCCAATCCCAGTCATCCACCAGCGATGGTGCAACCAGGCAGGCTTCACAGGCTGGGGATCAGGCTGGGTCCATCTAGTTTTCCCCTCTCCCAGCCGTCTGCCACTGCTTTATTTGGGTCTGCTCATTAGCGGCAGAGAGCCTGGGAGAGGCAAGTCTTGCCCGAATTTGAGTACTTAGGGTCGATCTTCTGGGATCAGACTAAGGCGATTGTAGACAGAATGGATAGTGGGTTCACTCTGTTGCACACAGTATTGCAGGACTTAAAAAAAGCCTTGACCGCCTGGAAGCCAACCAAGAGAGACCGGCGCAACATTTTTTTTCCTCTATGGAACGGTGCGTGACGGAAAACCTACCGCCTGATCTCCAACTGAATGTGATGCAGGCCTGCCAAGTTGCTTACAACCAGGCATTACAGCAGCTGTTCCAATATCAGCAGCAAGTACCATCTTTCTTCCATACAGGTCAACAAGGGCCAGCACAGCAGCGGTGGCAGAATCCTCCAGCACCTTTCAACATCTCACAAGGACTAGGATACCTGTTGGCTCAAATAGCGCAAGTCACGTTTCCACCACCACAACCACCGCTGGACATTAGGACAGTACCCAGCTTCACCACACAGCTGGTTTTAAGTGCCACCATGCAGCTGAGTGAAGACATGCCATCTATATCTCAGCCAAATGCAGCACCCCAGGACCGGAGCCAAGCAAAACGGCTAGGAACCAGCAAAACTTCACGTAAAAAAACTTTGAAGAAATCCAACCCACCACCTCAACCCTCACCTGTCCTCCCACCTCAACACTCACCTGTCCTACTACCTCAAACCTCAACTGTCACTGATTCTCCGTTTCCAAGTGTGTCCCCGCCTTATGCTCCTTCTGTCCCTTCCAATTTTTCAATTCCCTCCAATGTGTCATTGCCTTACAATTTGTCAATCCCTTCCACTTTGTTTGCCTCTCCTAATGTGTCATCTTCCCCCAATGTATCATCTGCTTCCAATGTGCTGACCCACTCCTCCAAGTATCTGCCACTTCCCCTGTAACCACTTCCCCAACCACTCCTAGCTAATCATCCCAGCCCAACAACCCCCTGGTCCAAAATGTCACACCATTGGGCAGAACAAAAAGCAGACATTGCAGACATTAATTTTTTTTCAAAAATTTATCAATGCTGAAATAAACATTGTTTTTAGATTTGTTAGCAAAACACTTTTTTTGGTTCACAATCACTGTCTCTGTCTTTTATTTATGTCTTTATTTAAACATGTGTGTAGTAACGGGTGTTACACTCAAGGGGTTTTGTAAAGGTGTTAAGTAAGCAAACATAACATAGGGATAGGGTAGGGTTAGGGTTATTTGTGACAGGAGTTTCTTTTTCAACACTAAGTACCTCAGGATGACCAAGAGACGTTCCTCAGCAGGAATTGCTCGACGGAGCTGTGTGTCCTGCCTGCAGGGCTGGCGTTTGGGGCAGGCAGACCAGGCAGCTGCCTAGGGCCCTCACTCCCCCAGGGGCCACCAGCTAGTGGCACATCACGCAGCCTCTATGGGGCCCCTGTGAGGCAGGGGGCCCGCCTGCCACCAGTGACCACTCCCCCAGCCACTGCCACATTGAGCTATACAGGCGTCTGCCAGTACAGTTGAAAGCTATGATGGAGGACAGAGCATCAGCTGACACTCCCTCTCCCATCATTCCCCTCTGCCTCTGACACTGTGGGTGCGCGATGATGTCATCACGCACTCACTGTGTGCCGGGCAGTGCAGCCGCTGAGACAGGAGCCGGAAGCAGTGCGGGCACGAGGAGAGGTGAGGATTGTGTTTGTTTTTTTTTAGTGTATCAGTGAGTACTGGACTGTGGGGCAATTCTGGGGGGGAAATGTGGGCTGTGCTATATACTATGTGGGCTGTGTTATATACTATGTGGGCTGTGCGATATACTATGTGGACTGAGCTATATACTATGTGGCTGTGGTATATACTATGTGGGCTGAGTTATATACTATGTGGCTGTGCTATATACTATGTGGCTGTGTTATATACCATGTGGCTGTGTTATATTCTATGTGGGCTGTGCATATACTATGTGTGCTGTGCTATATACTATGTGGGCTGTGTTATATACTATGTGGGCTGTGATATATACTATGTGGCTGTGATATATACTATGTGGGCTGTGATATATACTATGTGGGCTGTGTTATATACTATGGGGGTATATTATATTCTATGGGGGAGGCAGTGTTATATACTATGTGGCTGTGTTATATACCATGTGGGTACATTATACATTATATTCTATGGGGAGGCTGTGTGATATACTATGGGGTACATTATACATTATATTCTGTGGGGAGGCTGTTATACTATGGGGGTACATTATATTCTATGGGGAGGCTGTATTATATACTATGGGGTACATTATATTCTATGGGGAGGCTGTGTTATATACTATGAGGGGCTACATTATATTCTATGGGGCTGTATTAGATTTTATGAGGGAGGATTGCATAATACTCTTTGATGGGGCTACATTATATTGTATGGGAAGGTGGGCTGTATTATATTCTATTCGGGCTATATTATAATATATAGGGGCTGTATTAAATTATATTCTATGAGGGGTGATTGCATCATACTCTATGAAGGGGCTACATTATACTATATGAGGAGGCTACATTGTATTCTATGGGGGGCTGCATTATATTCTATGGGGGCTAAATTATATTGTATGGGGGCTTCATTATACTTTATGAGTGGGCTACATTTTATTCTATGGATGGGCTACATTATACTATATAAGGGGGCTGCATTATATTCTATGGGGGCTGCATTATACTATATGAGGGGGCTACATTGTATTCTATGAGGGGGTTACATTATATTCTGTGGAGTGGCTGCATTATACTTTGTGGGGTGGTTGCATTATACTCTGGGGTGGCTGCATTATACTATATGTGGGCTGCATTATACTGTATTGGGGACTATGGGGAATACATTATACTATATGAAGAACTATGGGGTGCATTATACTATGGGTAGTGAATTGTACTACATGGATGACTATGGTGGTGCATTATACTATATGGAACACTATGAGGAATGTATTATACTATATGGAGGACTGAGCAGTGTATTTTAATATTTTGAAGACTGTGAGGAGTGTATTATAGTATATGGAGGACTGAGTAGTGTATTATACTATATGGAGGACTGAGTGTATTTTAATATATGGAAGGTTATGAGGAGTGTATTATACTATTTGAGGACTATGAGGAGTGTATTATACTATATGGAGGACTGAGGAGTGTATTTTAATATATGGAGGACTATAGTGAGTGTATTATACTATATGGAGGACTATGGGGCATATTATATTATATGGAGGACTATGGGGTGTGCATTTTACAATATGGAGGACTGTGGTGCACATTATAATATATGGAGGACTATGGGGTGTATTATACTAAACAAGCAAAATGCTGCATATTCATCGACTGATTGGATTGTTTATGTCGGAACAAAAATCATTGTTCTCAGCAGCACATCGCGGTGTAAACTGTAGATGTGCTACTGATAACATGATACTGTATGGTGATCTGTTAGTGATCCATTAGTGATTGCTCTGTCCCCATCATTCTTTCTCAGACAGTGGAAAGAGGACGGGAAACAAGTGTTGAATGATTTCAATATTGTCGATTGCACTCATTTAGCGTCCTGAACTCAGCGCATGTAAATACAACCGAAATGCTTCTGTGTGATGTGCAATGTGTTCGCATTTGGGGCTCCATTTTAAACTTTGCCTAGGGCCCCACTTTGCCTAAAACCGGCCCTGCCTGCCTGCTGATGGATCCTCTGACACGTTGCAGCAAGTCATGGAAGCTGTGTTGTGACATTCTTGTGCAATCAAAAATTTCTCTGGGTTTTCACACAGCTCAGTGTACAATGAGTGGTAGGCTCCACAGCTCCCTCTGACTTCGACAATGGGATGTTGCCAATACCGACAACGACGTCTTCTCCGTCTTTCTCTTCTTCTTTGTTCTTGACAAGCCACAGCAAAGGCATGAGCCAATTTCAAAGACAAATCCAGATTAAGCATGAAGCTCTCTTTGCTAATAAGATCCACCTTTCAGCTAGAAACAGCATCAAAAGACTAGGATTTCATCAGTGCAGTGTGTCCATATATTGAAATCCCATGAGACACGTCCATAGGGTGTCTGGTGTCAAGGCAATTGTACTGGCAAAGCATTGGGAATATCGAACGCATGCGCATAAAAAACGTAAGCGCATGCAAAAAAGCATACTTAAGGCATGCACACACAGAGGTTTTTGGCGTCTTGTGTAAGATGATGCAGATAAAAAACGCTGCGTTTGCGCATGCAGATGATACGCTACGCACACAAACACTAATGTGAACCTAGCCTAAAGGTATATGGGCACCTTTACTTTCTTCACAATTCAATTGAATTTTGATTCAGTCTGATTTTTGTTAGAAATCATTTCCACCGCTGTCAGCATTACTTTTCATAAATCAGGTTATTTTATATTCTTCTAATTTGATCAGTATTACTTTGTGTAGAGTCAGATTATATCAAGTTGCAGTTTTCCTTTCTGAAGCCCACAGGCACTGCACTTACAAGCCAAAAGCACTGACTCAAGCATAAAATACACTTGATTTCCATTATAACAGCTAATAGTTATCATGACCGGCATCAGTATCAGTAACGAGGTGCAGTGACACTCTCCTGCACAATTATTGGGTAATGTTGCGGTAAGCATTGACATAAAGGCATTATACCCTTTAATTTGTGAAGAAATAAATAAGTGTGAAAACAATTTCGCCTTCGATTAGATTTTAACATGACAAGTAGAGATGAGCGACTTTGGCCTCTTTCACACTTCAGTCGTGCGACGTAATTCAAAATCCGCCAAAGTATTAAAAAAACGGATCCGCCTTTTTTTTGGTGGATCCGTTTTTTTCTCCATTAAGTATCATTAGTGACAGATTTTGACGGATGGTCATCCGTTTCATCTGTCATATGACTGATCCGCCAAAAATTTGGCATCGGTTGTGTTTTGAAAACGTACACTGCAACGTTTTTGTGTGCGTCGAAACGGCGGACCATGACGGATCCGTTGCATCCGCTGTTTTGCATAATGGAGGCCTATGGGTGGCGGATCCGTCGTCATCCGTTTTTGACGGAATCCGACGACTGATCCTTTTTTGTATGTTGAAAATGCTGTGAACCCATGCTGGAGTCTCTCTCTCTCCTCCAGATCGGCTCCTGTACTCTCCAAAAATGCAAAAAGTACATTTTCCTAATCTCAACGGATCCGTCTAATAACGCATCCGCTGCATCAGTTTTCACCCTAATGCAATGGATCCGTTCTTTTCAGTCATCTGGCGGACTGGGACTGACGCCAGACGACTGAAGTGTGAAAGAGGCCTTTGCCTCCGGGAGGGTCGAGTCTGGTTTCGGACCACCCGACTTTAACAAAAGTCGAGTCTAATGAAATCGGCCGACTATCGGAAAAAGTCGAAGGTCCGACTGAAACTCAAACCGACCCCAATGCAAGTCAATGGGGAAGAAAAGTCGGCAGGGACTGGAGGACAGTAAACACACCTACAGTGCCCAGTTCAATACCAACGACATCAATTCTTATTACTTAAGCTTGTCAACCTTAATTTACTTTATAATAATAGTAATGCATTGAAAACTGGGGGTTATTTGGCTAAAGTTGTTGGGGGGCAGGGCTGGCTCCAGGTTTTCGTGGGCCCCTTTAACACATACCACAATTCATGATGCTCCGATACGGCAGAGAAATATAGGTATAGTACAATGCCAAATACTTCACTTCTTACATTACATGAGTGATATCTATTTTAAATTCTACAATAGCTCAAAAACCGGACAGTATATTCCTCCATACAGTATTATGGCCACCACATAGTGAGCCATACAGAATAATGAGCCCCATATATTGCTTCATACATAATTGGTCCCATATAATGTTCCATACAGTACTGTATATGATGAGCTCCACATAATGCTCCAGTATATGATGGTCCCCATATAATGCGCCATACAGTATAGGACGGTCACCATAGAGTATAATGAGCCCCACATATTGCTCCATACAGTATACTGAGTCGCAGATAAAGCTCCATACAGTATATGATGGGCCTCATATATTGCTCCATACAGAAAGGGCTCCATATAATGCTCCAGACAGAATAGGCCCCATATGTGCTCCATATGATGCTCCATACCCTATATGATGCCCCATAAATAATGAACCCCATATGATGCTCTAGTATATGATGGGCCCCATGGATGATTCTCCAGTGTATGATGGGCCTTATAATGCTCCATATATAATGGGCCCCATACGATGCTCCAGTATATAATGGGCCCCGTATATGATGCTCCAGTGCATGATGGGCCCCATTTATAATGCTCCAGTGTATGATGGGCCCCATGGATGATGCACCAGTGTATAATGGGCCTATATAATGCTCCATATATAATGGGCCCCATACGATGCTCCAGTATATAATGGGCCCCGTATATGATGCTCCAGTGCATGATGGGCCCCATTTATAATGCTCCAGTGTATGATGGGCCCCATGGATGATGCACCAGTGTATAATGGGCCTATATAATGCTCCATATATAATGGGCCCCATATGATGCTCCAGTGTATGATGGTCCCCATGGATGATGCTCCAGTGTATGATGGGCCTATATAATGCTCCATATATAATGGGCCCCATATGATGCTCCAGTGTATAATGGGCCCTGTATATGATGCTCCAGTGTATGATGGGCCCCATTTATAATGCTCCAGTGTATGATGGGCCCCATGGATGATGCTCCAGTGTATAATAGGCCTATATAATGCTCCATATATAATGGGCCCCATATGATGCTCCAGTATATGATGGGCCCCATGGATGATGCTCCAGTGTATGATGGGCCTATATAGTGCTCCATATATAATGGTCCTCATATGATGCTCCAGTGTATAATGGGCCCCGTATATGATTGTTACACCCGGTCCCAGCGCTGCCTCTGCTCTCCGTTCTGCTCACTCACCTGTTCCTCGGGCTGTCCCTCTGCGGCGGTCTGTGCGTGGGCTGGGGTCTCCTGTCCCATCTGCTCTCCGGCGTCCTGAGTCCTTCTCCACTTCCTGGCACGCTGCTGGCAGGCCTCCAGACAGTCGGCTTGGGACGCGGGGCCGCGCCCACCGCCTCTCTTAAAGGGGCAGCGTGCATCTTTTGAAATAGCTAATTATCCAATGGCTGCGCACTCGGTACTATATCTGGTCACTCCACCATTAGGGGAGTGCCGGAGCAACGTGTTCTATCATTGCTACATCCGGTTCTGTTCCTGTTCTGTCTGCGCTGCGTCTGCAGTCTCTGTGCTTCGCTGATACTGTTTGTCTCCTCAGATCATTGCTAACCCGTATCTGGCTAATCTGGACAATCTCGGCTATTACTGGCGCAAGTGTCATCCCGTTCCGCCATCAGTCATCCGTACCCGTGGACCGTGAGAAGGTCACTGAAGCCAGCCTTCTACCATCCGTTCTGGACCAGGACCTTACCCTTCTCCGTCAAGAACTTTCCACGGACTCTGTAAATACTTGTTACCCTTTTGGTCCCTCTGGGACAGCTGCCACGTGTCCGGGGTCTAACTGGAGGTAGCACCTGTGTCCTCCGGGTATTCCATTCTGGTCCTGTTCGAGGGGCCTTACTACGGGTACCCGGGGCTCACTAGTTACGCCCCCTTCGAAGCCCCCCGGACCGCGGTCTCGAGGTTCCAGATTAAAAAAAATAAATACGAATGTGAACTTCACCACCTCTGCCTCCGCTTCCATTCGTTACAGATTGCTCCGGCCATGGAACCCACTGGATCCCAGAGACCTCCGACCACGACTCTGTGTCAGGAGGTGGCCCGTTTGGGAGTTCAACAGGACAAGATCACGACTTATCTACGCAGCTTGTCTACCCGCATGGATTCCCTAGGGTCCTCGTCTGCACCTGACTCTTCTATCAATAATCAGGTACCAGTTCCCATGGCAAATCAAGGTCCCCGTCTGGCGGCTCCTACCCGTTTCCAGGGTGATCCTACTCTGTGTCGGGGTTTCCTCAATCAGTGGACTCTACACTTCGAAATCTTGGGGCATATGTTTGCTTCTGACCGAGCCAAGGTGGGCTTCATCATGTCACACCTGGGAGGAGAAGACCTCGCCTGGCTAAACCCGCTATGGGAGAGAGGGGATCCGGTGGTTAACGATCTTCAATCTTTCCTAGAGGCTTTTCGCAGGACTTTCGATGAACCTGGTCGTACCACTTCGACTGCATCAGCTCTGCTCCGCCTGCGCCAAGGTACTCTCACGGTAGCTCAGTATGCTGTTAAATTCCACACCCTCTCGTCTGAATTATCGTGGAACAATGAGGCCCTGGTTGCTAACTTCTGGGAAGGCCTATCCGGAAGAATCAAGGATGAGCTGGCGGGACGGGACAGACCTACTCTCTTGGAAGAGCTAATATCCTTGGCAACCCGAATTGACCTGCGTTTTCAGGAGCGCTCCATGGAGATCAAGCGGGACAAAAGGTCCTATCACCTGGACTCTAGTTTGTACAAAACAGGTACTTCACCCTCCGCCTCCGAGGCCATGGAGGTGGACCATGTAAGTTTGGCCACCTGCCGCCGGGAGTCACGTCGCAAGGAGGGAAGTTGTTACTACTGCGGTAGTTCTGAACATTTGATTCATTTCTGTCCTAAAAAGTCGGGAAACTCCAGTGCCTAGGTCTGGTAGGAGGGGCCAACCTAGGTAAAGAGCAGTCCTCTCCCTCTTTACACATCTCTGTCACCGTGTCCTATGGAGCAATAAAATTCTCCGAACACTGTCTACTGGATTCTGGAGCTGCAGGGAACTTCATCCAGCAGGCGGTTGTGGATCATTACCGCTTACCAGTCCAGCGTCTTCCTGATCCGTTACAGGTGTCCGCCGTGGATGGCAAACCGCTGACCGAGCCCGTCCAGTTTCAAACCGAGTTGGTGGAACTCCGGGTAGGTCTAATGCATACTGAACGAATGCGATTTTATGTATATCCTGGTTTATCCCATCCCATGCTTCTAGGTTTACCTTGGCTTCAGATGCATGAACCAGTCCTTAATTGGAAAACTGGAGAAGTTCTGCGTTGGGGAGATACCTGCATGAATCGTTGCTTAACCCGGATTCAACCTGTTTCGCCTCCAGTCCAGCCTGATACCCTGCCAGGGTTGCCTTCCGCCTATTGGTCCTTCTCTGACGTCTTTGGGAAAAAAGAGGCTGAGAGACTACCTCCACACAGGTCGTATGACTGTCAGATAGAGCTTCTTCCAGGAGCATCACCCCCTCGCGGGAGAGTTTATCCTCTTTCACAGGCAGAGACTCAGGCCATGTCGGACTACATTCAAGAGAATTTGGCTAGAGGATTTATCCGAAAGTCATCGTCACCGGCAGGAGCTGGATTCTTCTTTGTGAAGAAAAAGGACGGATCCTTGCGGCCCTGCATTGACTATCGGGGTCTAAATCAAATCACGGTAAAAAACAGGTATCCATTGCCTCTTATTTCAGAGCTGTTTGATCGTCTCCGAGGGGCCAAGATCTTCACCAAATTGGACCTCAGAGGGGCCTACAACCTGATCCGAATCAGAGAGGGAGACGAATGGAAAACAGCCTTCAACACCCGTGACGGCCACTATGAATACCTGGTAATGCCATTCGGCCTAAGCAATGCACCTGCGGTTTTTCAGGAATTTGTTAATGACATTTTCAGGGACTTGCTCTATACTTGTGTCGTGGTTAGTGTTGAGCGATACGATACTGCAAATATCGGGTATCGGCCGATATTAGCTGTATCGGGCTTTCGATTCCGAGTACCGATATTTTCGTCATATCGGATACCGGAATCGGATTTGTCACTGTCACTGTGAGTGTCCGTCGGTCGGGTCTGTCAGGAGTCAGCGGCACTTACCTGGCAGAAGATCTCCGGCGGTCACGGGCTGGACTGCTTCATTGCCGCCATCATCTTTCCCCGGCGGTCACATGCAGTTTCTCGCGATAACTGCAGTGACTGCTGGGTAATCCCGGCCGTAAAGCAGTCAGTCCGATGACGTCACCGCCGGGGAAGCAGGTAATCAGCTGTGCTGCGTTGCGATGACAGGCTCTGCCTGTCATTGCGATGTAGCAGAGCTGGATCGTCGTGGGACTGTCGTTACTATGGACTGCGTCGGACAGGTGGTATACTGTTGGTTTGTTTTTTTTCTTTTTTTACAGATCGATGGCGTCGCAGGAATGAGTGTATAATAAAATTAATGAAAACTGTGTTGTCTCTTTTATTTCATTAAAATACTTTTTTCTTGCTTTGTCTTTTTTTTATACATTTAATAACTTTGGGATTAATAATGGATCGGTGTCTTATTGACACCTCTCCATTATTAACTGGGCTTATTGTCACCGTGCAATCAACGGTGACATTAACCCCTTATTACCCCACTTGCCACCGCTACAGGGCAGTGGGAAGAGCCGGGTAAAGTGCCACAATTGGCACATCTTTTGATGCGCCAAATGTGGGGCTGTTGTAGCCTGGTATTATCAGGCTGTTGAGGGCCAAAATCCATGGGCCTTGACAGTCTTTTAATACCAGGCCGCAGCAGTCTGCATTTTACTTGGCTGGTTAACAAAAATAGGGGGACCCCTACGCCGTTTTTTTTTCGAGGGGATCCCCTATTTTTGTTAACCAGCCAAGCTAAGCAGACTGCTGTGGCCTGGTATTATCAGGCTTGCAAGGTCCATGGATATTGGATCCTTACCAGCCTGAAAAACCAGGCCTCAGCGGTCTGCTTCATCTGGCTGGTTAACAAAAATAGGGGGACCCCACGCCAATTTTTTTCGAGGGGATCCCCTATTTTTGTTAATCAGCCAAGATATGCAGACTGCTGTGGCCTGGTATTATCAGGCTGGCAAGGTCCATGGATCTTGGCTCCTTAACAGCCTGAAAATCCAGGCCTCAGCGGTCTGCTTCATCTGGCTGGTTAACAAAAATAGGGGGGACCCCACGCCAATTTTTTTCGAGGGGATCCCCTATTTTTGTTAATCAGCCAAGATATGCAGACTGCTGTGGCCTGGTATTATCAGGCTGGCAAGGTCCATGGATCTTGGCTCCTTAACAGCCTGAAAATCCAGGCCTCAGCGGTCTGCTTCATCAGGCTGGTTAACAAAAATAGGGGGGACCCCACGCCATTTTTTATTCGAAGGGAACCCCTATTTTTGTTAATCAGTTCCCTCTGACGTCACTGATTGTGTCCCTGGCTGACCTGAAGTGAAAGTGGAAAGCAATCAATTAAGCTTTCCACTTCCTCTCCTGTCAGCCAGGAGAGGAACTCATTCATTTGGGGGTTTACTGTGAGGCTGCAGCATTAGCTGCGGTCCCTGCAGTAAACATTAACCCTTTCTGAAGGATTACACCGTGGGACCTGACTGTGCATGGGATAGGTAAGAATAATTTTGCTTTTTTATTTTATTTTTATTACAGGAAATGGTTTTTGCAGTCAAATAAAAGATGGTCAAAAACATGTGTCTTTATTTCATTAAAATGATTTTTAATTAAAGTGTGTGTGTTTTATTTTTATTTCATGCAATAGGATTAATAATTGATAGTTGTCTAATTGACAGCTCTCAATTATTAACCTGGCTTAAGGTCACCTTTCAATTGCAATGTGGCTTTAACCCCATATTAACCCATTCGCCACCGCTACAGGGCAATGGGAATAGACGGGCAAAGTGCCAGAAAGGGCGAATCTAATTATAGATTTGTCTTTTCTGGGGTGTCTGGGGGCAGATGTTAGTAGCCAGGGGGGGCCAAAAATAATGGTCCCTCTCTGGGCTATTATTATCTGCCCCCATTCGCTAGCTTTGTCTGTCTGGTTGCGAAAATAGGGCGGGAGCCCACGCATTTTTTTTAAACAATTTTACACCTCATATATATATATATATATACATGTCATTGAATTTGTGACACATATATTTATATTTATAGTTCATACACTTCTACATAGTATAATAGCCGCTAATTCAATTGACGGCTTTTGTGAAAATGCAGAACTCGACATGAAATGACACTTGGTGTACATAGGGTTAACCATGTCTTTTCATGTCCTTTGCAATCTGATTTGCACAAACAATTACATCAGTCTATGTGTGCAAAATTTCACACCTGTAGGGTTAATTAAAGGTGTAAATTCGTAGCAAAAAAGTCCGTTTTTTTTACAACGAATTTACACCTTTAATTAACCCCTACAGGTGTGAAATTTTGCACACATAGACTGATGTAATTGTTTGTGCAAATCAGATTGCAAACGACATGAAAAGACATGGTTAACCCTATGTACACCAAGTGTCATTTCATGTCGGGTGCTTCTGTCTTTTCACAGAAGCCGGCTTTACCCGGCAATTGAATCAGAGGATACTATGTAGAAGTGTATAAACTATACATATATGTATATATATATATGTCACAATGACATGTATATATATATATATATATATGTATTCTATGTGTGTATATTTAGTGTTTACAAGGAAATAAAGGTTTTTTTTAGTTGCGATATTTTGTTCCCATAGACTTACATGGGACTTCCGGTATCGGAATCGGATATCGCCGATATTTAGTGATATCGGCGATAACATTCCGATCCGATATTTTTAGATATCGAGCAGTATCGCTCAACACTAGTCGTGGTTTACCTGGACGATATTTTGATTTTTTCTGCTGACTTGACGTCACACCGGAGGCAAGTACGCCTGGTCTTACAGAGACTGAGAGAGAACAGGCTCTATGCCAAATATGAGAAATGCCTCTTTGAGCAGTCCTCTTTGCCTTTCCTTGGGTACATTGTATCTTCCACAGGATTAAAGATGGATCCGGAGAAGTTGTCTGCAGTTCTCAACTGGCCTCGTCCGTCTGGGCTAAAAGCCATACAAAGGTTCCTCGGATTCGCCAATTACTACCGGCAATTCATTCCACACTTTTCCACCCGAGTGGCTCCAATCACAGCCTTAACCCGGAAAGGTGTAAACTCTAAGGAATGGTCCTCCGAGGCAGAAGAGGCCTTTGTTTCTCTCAAAAAAGCCTTCGCTACCGCACCCGTTCTCCATCGTCCTAATTCAAGTGAGCAATTTTTTCTTGAAGTTGACGCTTCTTCCATAGGTGCAGGAGCAGTTCTGACCCAGAAGTCGTCTACCGGGCGGATGATCTCGTGTGGTTTTTTTTCCAAGGTTTTTTCTCCTGCAGAAAGGAACTACTCTGTCGGTGATCGCGAACTGTTGGCCATCAAATTGGCTCTGGAGGAATGGAGACATCTTCTTGAAGGAGCTCATCACCAGGTAATCATATTCACCGACCATAAAAACCTTGCCTATCTCCAATCTGCTTTAAGACTGAATCCCCGTCAGGCCCGTTGGGCATTATTTTTTGCCCGTTTCAATTTTGTACTTCATTTCCGTCCAGCTGACAAGAACATCAAGGCAGACGCACTCTCTAGGGCCTTCTTGCCTCCTGAACTGGAGGAGGAACCTCAGCACATTATTGAACCTTCTAGGTTAGTCTCTGTTGCCTCCACTGATCTGGCCCCGCTTCCTCCTGGGAAGACTTTCGTGTCTGCTTCTGACCGTACTCGTGTTCTGCGCTGGGGTCATTCTTCTAAGTTGGCTGGCCATGCTGGTCAGAAAAAGACGCAGCAACTCATCTCCCGGTATTACTGGTGGCCTACCATGGTCAAGGATATCCAGGAGTTCGTCGCAGCATGTCCTTCATGTGCTCGTAACAAAACTGTTAAACATCTACCAGCCGGCAGGCTTCTGCCTCTTCCGATTCCGTCCGCTCCCTGGCAGCACATTGCGATGGATTTCATCACGGATTTTCCCATCTCTTCTGGCTGCTCAGTGGTATGGGTGTTGTGGTGGACCGCTTCTCTAAAATGGCTCACTTCGTTCCGCTATCTGGCCTCCCGTCTGCTCCAGAACTGGCCACTCACTTCATCCAGCACATCTTTCGTCTACATGGATTTCCTCTCCACATCGTGTCCAACAGGGGCGTCCAGTTCACCTCTAAGTTCTGGAGAGGACTCTGTAAAATGGTAAAAATTGAACTAGATTTTTCTTCTGCATATCATCCCCAGTCTAATGGGCAAGTGGAGAGGATCAATCAAATCCTGGCTGGATACCTGCGTCACTTCGTCAACGCTCATCATAATGACTGGGTAGAATTACTGCCCTGGGCGGAATTCTCCTACAACAATCAAGTAAGTGAATCTTCTGGAAAGTCTCCCTTTCAGATTGTGTTTGGACTGCAACCCGGAATTCCTCTTCCTGTCTCGGGATTGCCGGATGTTCCGGCAGTCGATACCTTGTCAAAGAATTTCTCGGACATTTGGAGAGAGACCAGGTCGGCTTTGGAGAAAGCTTCTCAACGTATGAAAACGCATGCGGACAAAAGACGTTTGGAGGCTCCCATCTTTCGTCCAGGAGACAAGGTATGGCTCTCCTCCAAGTACATCCGTCTGAAGTTACCATCGTACAAATTGGGTCCTCGTTTCATTGGTCCCTTTGAAGTTTTGAGACAGATCAACCCGGTCTCTTATAAACTGAAATTGCCTAATTCTCTAAGAGTACCTAACTCCTTTCATGTTTCCCTCCTCAAACCAGTAGTGTTGAGCTCCTTTTTTAAGGACCCGGGTACCACTCCTGATCCGGTCTCTGAGGATGATGTTTTTGAGGTAAAACATATCTTGGCCTCTAAGCGAGTAAGAGGTAGGATCTATTACCTGGTGGACTGGAGGGGTTTTGGTCCTGAAGAGAGGTCTTGGGAGCCTAAAGAGAACATCCAGGCCCCTCTTCTTCTTAAAAGATTTCACGCAGGCTTGAAAAAGAGGGGGAGTAAAGAGGGGGATACTGTTACACCCGGTCCCAGCGCTGCCTCTGCACTCCGTTCTGCTCACTCACCTGTTCCTCGGGCTGTCCCTCTGCGGCGGTCTGTGCGTGGGCTGGGGTCTCCTGTCCCATCTGCTCTCCGGCGTCCTGAGTCCTTCTCCACTTCCTGGCACGCTGCTGGCAGGCCTCCAGACAGTCGGCTTGGGACGCGGGGCCGCGCCCACCGCCTCTCTTAAAGGGGCAGCGTGCATCTTTTGAAATAGCTAATTATCCAATGGCTGCGTACTATATCTGGTCACTCCACCATTAGGGGAGTGCCGGAGCAACGTGTTCTATCATTGCTACATCCGGTTCTGTTCCTGTTCTGTCTGCGCTGCGTCTGCAGTCTCTGTGCTTCGCTGATACTGTTTGTCTCCTCAGATCATTGCTAACCCGTATCTGGCTAATCTGGACAATCTCGGCTATTACTGGCGCAAGTGTCATCCCGTTCCGCCATCAGTCATCCGTACCCGTGGACCGTGACAAGGTCACTGAAGCCAGCCTTCTACCATACGTTCTGGACCAGGACCTTACCCTTCTCCGTCAAGAACTTTCCACGGACTCTGTAAATACTTGTTACCCTTTTGGTCCCTCTGGAACAGCTGCCACGTGTCCGGGGTCTAACTGGAGGTAGCACCTGTGTCCTCCGGGTATTCCATTCTGGTCCTGTTCGAGGGGCCTTACTACGGGTACCCGGGGCTCACTAGTTACGCCCCCTTCGGAGCCCCCCGGACCGCGGTCTCGAGGTTCCACATTAAAAAAATAAATACAAATGTGAACTTCACCACCTCTGCCTCCGCTTCCATTCGTTACAGTGATGCTCCAGTGTATGATGGGCCCCATTTATAATGCTCCAGTGTATGATGGGCCCCATGGATGATGCTCCAGTGTATGATGGGCCTATATAATGCTCCATATATAATGGGCCCCATATGATGCTCCAGTATATGATATACCCCATGGATGATGCTCCAGTGTATAATGGGTCCCCTATATGATGCTCCAGTGTATGATGGGCCCCATTTATAATGCTCCAGTGTATGATGGGCACCATATACAATGCTCCAGTTTATAATGGGCCCTGTCTATGATGCTGATGCCGCCCCTGGGGGGGGGAAGCCCAGTTAGGGAGGTATAAAATCTGGCATATGTTGAGGTGTAGGCTGGACTTCAGCAGCTGCAAATGGAGGAATTAGAGAAGTCGGAGGAAGAGGAGGACAAAGCGAGCCATTTTGCTGGCAACCTATGTGTCATCATGGGAAGGTGGTACAAAATCCTTTGAAACCCAGGCATGGTTCATTTTAATGAAGTTGAGATCACCTACATTTTGGGTCGACAGCCGGGTCCTTCTTTCTGTCAGGATTGATCCAGCAGCACTGAAGACTCTTTCTGATAGCACACTACCAGCAGGGCAAGCGAGCTCCTGTAAGGCATATTGTGCCAATTCAGGCCAGGTGTCCAGTCTACAGGCCCAGTAGTCAAAGGGGAATGAACTGTGAGGGAGAGGTAATTTTATTTTATGGTAAAACCATAGTTGACAACTGCTGTCTCCTGTCTGTTGCAATCGATTCAGTATTAACAGTCGTGTGAGCGGTACTCGAGAAATCAGTCCACAACATGGTCATGAAACCCCTGTCTCCAACGTCACTTTGGCTGTGTGCACCACAAACACCTCTTCCATGTTGCACAGTACGGCTCGTGGTAGAACCTGCACCGCTGCTGTGTGCTGGGAATGCCTCTAACAAACGGTTTACCAGAGTTGCTTGTTTGTTCGCCAATATTAGCTCTAGGTTCTCCTGTGGCATGATGTTTGGTAATTTGCCTTTATAGCGTGGATCGAGGATGCTGGCCAACCAGTAGTCGTCATCCTTCATAATTTTGGCAATGCGGGGGTCTCTTTTTAGGATCCACAAGACATAATCAGACGTGTGGGCCAATGTTCCAGGTGTCAATGATGCACTGACAGTGGTGGGTGAAGGAGCACTTTCTGCCAAATCCACATCCTTCCAGTCACGCACAAACCCTGTACCTGACCTTGGCAAGCCAACATTTTCTCTTGCCCCTGAGAAGCATCCTCCTCCCCAAAATAATTATCCCACCTCATCCTCCTCCTCTTCCTCTTCTTCCGACACCTCGTCCAGGACAGTTCCCTGAGCAGACAATGGCTGACTGTCATCAAGGCTTCCCTCCTCCTCTTCCTCCTCCGCTGCAGACGCCTGATCCTTAATGTGCATCAAAGTTTGCATGAGCAGACGCATAAGTGGGATGCTCATGCTTATAATGGCGTAGTCTGCGCTTACCAGCCGTGTGCATTCCTCAAAACACTGAAGGACTTTACAGAAGTCTTTCAGCTTTGACCACTGCACACCCGACAACTCGATGTCTGCCCTCAAACTGCCTGCCCGTGTATCCTCCCACAAATGCATTGCAGCCTGCCTCTGTTTGCACAGCCTCTCAACCATGTGCAAGGTGGAGTTCCACCTTGTTGCAACATCTATGATTAGGCGGTGCTTGGGGAGATGGAGCGATCGCTGCAGCCTCTGCATATGACTGGAGTCTACGGGCGAGCGACGGATGTGCGAGCACAGTCTTCGCACCTTATGCAGCAAGGCTGGTAACTCCGGATAATTATTTATGAAGCACTGCGCCACCAGGTTCAAGGTGTGAGCCAGGCAAGGTATGTGTCTGAGATTTGCCAGGGCTATAGCTGCCACAAAATTACGGCCGTTATCACTGACTACTGTTGTGAATACTCTGGAGGCGACTTCTGAGCTGGAGCTCCCTCCGGTGGTTGCTGAGGGTAATGAACTAATTGCTGAGTGGCCTTCAGCTGGCTCCGAATGGTCTGATATAAGTGACCTGAACTCCCTTCAGCCTTGCCGGTGATCAATTGTTCTTCCTGGTTTTGCTTGGAGCTCAGCTTGCATTCCTGCTCTCATTCAGATAAGTGATTTGCTGTTTTTTTTTCCTCTGGTTGGATTTTCCTTGCCTGGTTTGCTGCTTGCAGTGGACTTCAGCTTGGTCCCCTTTGGGGTCTGGCGCTGCAATTGTGCTCATTTTGTATTTGCTCTTTTGCTCTGTTCCTTTGTCACTTTTTATTTGCTGGATTGCTGTGTGTTACACCATAGATCTGATTTAGGTGGTAGAGATCGTGTGATCTCAGGTTTTTGTTAATCAGAAGTGTTGGTATTTTTGTCAGGGTTTTTTTTGTTTGCAGTCAGAATTCTTTCCTATACTTTTCTATCTAGACAGATTGGGCCCCAGCGTTTGCTCATTCTATTTTCTGTCTGTGTCCGTATTTTCTTCTTGTCTAACCGCCATTACATATTTGGCCGCTTCCTATTTCTTTGGGGGTTCTGCTCCGGGGCAGATAGCATTCATCTTTCTGCCTTTAGGTGTAGTTATCTCTCCGGCTGTGACGAGGCGTCTAGGATCAACGTAGGTACGCTCCACGGCTACTTCTAGTGTGGCGGTTAGTTTAAGGTACTGCAATCCAATAGTTTCCAGCCTCTCTGGTGTATTACTACTTTGGCTATTTTGTAATTTCTCCTCAGCTACCGAAACATAACAGTATTACCGGCCAAACTGAAAATTATATGGTACTCACAGAAGGGAAAAATAGTAAAAAGGAAAAAGAAAAAAAGGTAGTTGTCAGAAATTTTTTTTCTCTGTTTGTTGCATTTTTTTCCCTCTTTTTCTCTGGGTGCTGAGGATTTTTTTTTTCTCTCAATGGAGTTTGCACAGTTGTCTTGCCGTGTGGAGCAGCTTGCCACTGAGGTTCAGAGTATCACTACCTATTTTGCTAGGTTGCCGATTGTGGAACCTAGGATCCCCATACCAGATTTATTTTTGGGGGATCGGTCTAAATTTCTGAATTTCAAAAATAACTGTAAGTTGTTTTTTGCCTTAAAGCCTAAGTCCTCAGGGAACGCAGCACAGCAGGTTTAAATTGTCATCTCTCTGCTGTGCGGTGACCCTCAGGATTGGGCTTTTTCCCTGACACCTGGGGATCCTGTTTTGAATGATGTTGATGTATTTTTTCAGGCTCTGGGGTTATTGTACAATGAACCTAATGTCACTGATCAAGTTGAAAAGACCTTGTTGGCAATAAATCAGGGTCGTGAAGACGCTGAGCTGTACTGTCAGAAATTTCAAAAGTGGGCAGTCCTGACCAAATGGAATGATGATGCTTTGGCAGCCCTTTTTCGGAAGGGTCTGTCAGAAAATGTAAAGGACGTTATGGTGGGATTCCCTGTTCCCTCTGGTCTCAATGATTCTATGTCTTTGGCTATTCAAATTGACAGACGTTTGCAGGAGCGCAGAGGTATGTGTGAGATAGTGTTGCCTTGTGAGCCAGCTCCTGAGCCCATGCAGTGTGATGGAGTGACTTCTGGGGCTCAGCGTCATGAGTTTCGTAAGCGCAATGGGTTATGTTTCTACTGTGGTGACGCTTCCCATGCTATTTCCGTCTGCCCTAAGCGGGGAAGACGTTTTGCGCGCTCAGTTGTCTTGGGTAGTGTTCAGACTAAATTTCTATTGACTGTTACCCTGATTTGCTCCCTGTCGACATTTTCGGCTCAGGCTTTTGTTGATTCAGGAGCAGTTATTAACCTGATGGATTTTGATTTTGCTAAATGTTGTGGGTTTCCCATGATACCCCTGCGGAAGTCTATTCCTTTACTGGGCATTGATTCTACCCCTTTGGCGAAGAATAAACCCCAGTTTTCTACTCAGGTGATAATGAGGGTTGAACCAGATCATCAAGAGAGTTGCAAATTTCTGGTGTTGCATAATCTGCATGACATTATTTTACTGGGTTTCCCTTGGTTACAGACTCATAAACCTGTTTTGGATTGGAAATCTGTGTCTGTGACCAGTTGGGGATGCCAATATGTTAATACTGACACTCCTGTCTTTTCTGCCTCTCCCCAGTCTCAGGATGTCCCTGACTTTTTGACTGATTTTTCTGATGTGTTTAGTGAAAGTAAGTCTGCATCCTTACCTCCTCACAGGAGCTATGATTGCGCTATTGAGTTAGTGCCTGGTGGTAAATTTCCTAAAGTTCGCCTTTTTAATTTATCTGTACCTGAACACGATGCTATGCGATCTTATATCAAGAAGTCATTGGAGAAGGGTCATATCAGACCATCCTCTTCACCCTTGGGCGCCGTTCTTTTCTTTGTGGCCAAAAAGGATGGTTCATTGAGGTCGTGTATTGATTATCGCCTCCTGAATAAGATCACTGTTAAATATCAATATCCGTTACCCTTGATTTCTGACCTATTTTCCAGAGTGAAAAGTGCTAGTTGGTTTACCAAGCTTGACCTCAGGGGGCGTATAACCTTATTCGCATTAAGCAGGGGGATGAATGGAAGATGGTGTTTAATACCCCAGAGGGGCATTTTGAGTACCTAGTGATGCCTTTTGGGCTTACTAATGCCCCTTCCATCTTCCAATCCTTCATGAATGATATTTTCAGGGATTTTGTGGATAAATTTCTGATCGTTTATTTGGATGATATCTTGATTTTTTCCAACGACTGGGACTCTCATGTGAAACATGTTCGGACTGTGTTCCAGATTTTGAGAGAGAATGCACTGTATGTGAAGGGATCAAAGTGTCTTTTTGGCGTACAGAAGGTCTCATTTCTGGGATTCATTTTGTCTCCGTCTGTTATTGAAATGGACCCGGTCAAGGTTCAGGCCATCTGTGATTGGGTTCAACCTACTTCATTGAAGGCTCTTCAGAGATTTTTGGGTTTTGCCAATTTTTATCGTAAATTTATTGGTAATTTCTCCGGTATTGTTAAACCATTGACCGATTTGACCAAAAAGGGTTCCGATGTGTTGAATTGGCCTCCTGAGGCAGTTTCTGCGTTTCAGGAATTTAAGCAGAGATTCATTTCTGCTCCTGTTCTACGGCAGCCTGATGTTTCTCTGCCGTTTCAGGTGGAGGTTGATGCCTCTGAGATTGGGGCAGGTGCCGTTTTGTCCCAAAGGGATCCAGAGACCTCTAAGAGTAACCCTTGTGCCTTTTTCTCTCGAAAATTTTCTCCAACTGTACGTATTTATGACGTGGGTAATCGGGAGTTATTGGCCATGAAGTGGGCCTTTGAATAGTGGAGACATTGGCTGAAAGGAGCCAAACATCAGGTGGTGGTCCTCACGGACCATAAGAACCTGGTTTACCTCGAATCAGCCAAGCGACTTAATCCTAGACAGGCCAGGTGGGCCTTGTTTTTCACACGTTTTAATTTTGTGGTTTCTTTACTTCCGGGCACTAAGAATGTTAAGGCGGATGCCCTCTCGAGGAGTTTCTTTGCGGATTCTCCTGAGTTATCTGATCCTGCTGTTATTTTGAAAGAGGGTGTAGTTCTTTCCGCCCTCTTGCCCAATTTGAGACTGGCTCTGGAGGGGTGTCAGGAGGATAAACCTGAGCGCTGCCCTGTTGGGAAATTGTTTGTACCAGATCAGTGGAAGAAGAGTGTCATGTCTGAGATTCATTGTTCCGCGTTGGCTGGTCATCCCGGTATTTTTGGTACCAGAGACTTGGTGAGTCGGTCCTTTTGGTGGCCTACTTTGTCTCGTGACGTCAGGGACTTTGTGCAGTCCTGTGGGACTTGCTCTCGTTCCAAGCCTTGCTCTCTGTTATGTTTCGATAGCTGAGGAGTGCAGGTAAAAAAGGCAATACACCAGAGCAGTTGGAATCTATGGGATTGCAGTACCCTGACTAACCACCACAACTAGAGGCAGCCGTGGAGCGTTCCTACGTTGGTCCTAGACGCCTCGTCACAGCCTGAGAAACTAACTACACCTAAAGATAGAAATAGGAAAGCTATCTGCCCCGGAGCAGAACCCAAAAGATAATAGAAAGCCCCCAAACATGTAATGGCGGTTAGACAAGAGGAAATACTGACACAGAAAGAAAATAGAATGAGCAAACGCTGGGGCCCAAACTATCTAAATAAAAAAAGGACAGGAAGGGTACTTACTGCAATCCCAGAAAACCCTGAAAAACACCAACTCTACTAATTTCAAAATCACCTGAGATCACACGACCTCTACCACCTAAATTAGCTCTCTGGTGTAACAAAATCAAAACAGCAGCCACTGAAAAAACTGGAAAAAGCAAAAGAACAAAACTCAGTGGCTGAACCAAACTGAGAAGGCAGAAGCCCCCAGAGGGGACCCAGAAGGCCCCCAAAGAAGTGCAGGACAAAATGCAAAAATATAGCAACAACACAAAAGAAGAAAAATTCTTATCTGGTAGCAGGAGATGCAGACACGACACAGCAGGCTACAAGGGAAACTGGAATGAAGGATTCAGACCAGAACAATTGATCACCGGCAACCCTGATGGGAAAATGACTCCCTTATATAAGACCAGTCAGTAACACCTGATTCCCAGTCCTCACAATCTTCACTAGTACCGCTTGTAACCACCAGAGGGAGCCTCTGCTCAGAACTCATCTCAAACCCATTCACAACAGTACCCCCCCCTTGAGGAGGGGTCACCGAACCCTCATTTGAGCAACCAGGTCGGTCAGGATGAGTTCTATGATACGCACGGATAAGTCTCCTAGCATGGATGTCCGAAGCAAACACCCAAGAATTGTCTTCCTGACCATAACCTCTCCATTTAACCAAATACTGGAGTCTTCGTCTAGAAAAACGAGAATCCAATATTTTCTCAACCACATACTCCAGATTGCCCTCAACCAAAACAGGGTCAGGAGGCACAGTAGCAGGAACCACTGGCTCAACAAACCTCTTCAACAAGGACTTGTGGAACACGTTATGGATCTTAAATGTCCCTGGAAGAAGCAAACGAAAAGAAACAGGATTAATAATCTCCATGATCTTATAAGGTCCAATGAACCTAGGCTTAAATTTAGGAGATGCTACTCTCATAGGAATATTCTTTGAGGACAACCAGACCAAGTCCCCCACTCTAAACCGAGGACCATCAGTCCTATGCCGGTTAGCAAACCGCTGGGCCTTCTCCTGAGAGAGGGACAACCTCTCCACTACCTGGTCCCAAATCTGCTGCATACGCTCAACAACAGAGTCAACACCTGGACAGACAGAAGCTTCCGTCTGTCCTGAAGAAAATCGAGGGTGAAAACCAGAATTACAGAAAAACGGAGACATCAAAGTGGCAGAGCTAGCCCTATTATTAAGAGCAAACTCAGCCAAAGGCAAAAAAGAGACCCAGTCATCCTGATCAGCAGACACAAAGCATCTTAGATAAGTCTCTAATGTCTGGTTTGTTCTCTCAGTTTGACCATTGGTCTGAGGATGAAATGCCGAGGAGAAAGACAATTGAACACCCAGTTTAGAACAAAAAGTCCTCCAAAATCTGGAAACAAACTGGACTCCTCTGTCAGACACAATGTTCTCAGGAATGCCGTGTAAACGAACCACGTGCTGAAGAAACAACGGCACCAATTCAGAGGAGGAAGGCAACTTAGGTAATGGCACAAGATGTATCATTTTGGAAAACCTATCACAAATTACCCAGATGGTGGTCATTCTCTGAGAAACAGGAAGATCGGAAATGAAATCCATAGAGATATGGGTCCATGGTCTCTTGGGCACAGGCAATGGCATCAACAAACCACTAGAGCGAGAGCAAGGCTTGGAGCGAGAGCAAGTCCCGCAGGACTGCACAAATTCCCTGACATCGCGAGACAAGGTAGGCCACCAAAAGGACCGACTAACCAAGTCTCTGGTACCAAAAATTCCGGGATGCCCAGCCAATGCGGAACAATGAATCTCAGACATCACACTCTTTTTCCATTGGTCCGGGACAAACAATTTTCCAACAGGGCAGCGCTCGGGCCTATCCTCCTGACACCCCTCCAGAGCAAGTCTCAAATTGGGCGAGATGGCGGAAAGAACTACACCCTCTTTCAAAATAACAGAAGGATCAGATAACTCAGGAGAGTCCGCAAGGAAACTCCTCGAGAGGGCATCCGCCTTAACATTCTTAGTGCCAGGAAGAAAGGAAACCACAAAATTAAAACGTGTGAAAAACAAGGCCCACCTGGCCTGTCTAGGATTGAGTCGCTTGGCAGATTCCAGATAGACCAGATTCTTATGGTCCGTAAGGACCACCACCTGATGTTTGGCTCCCTCCAGCCAATGTCGCCACTCTTCAAAAGCCCACTTCATGGCCAATAACTCCCGATTACCCACGTCATAATTACGTTCAGTAGGAGAAAATTTTCGAGAGAAAAAGGCACAAGGGTTACTTTTAGAGGTCTCTGGATCTTTTTGGGACAAAACGGCACCTGCCCCAATTTCAGAGACATCAACCTCCACCTGAAATGGCAGAGAAACATCAGGCTGCCGTAGAACAGGAGCAGAAGTGAATCTCTGCTTAAGTTCCTGAAATGCAGAGACTGCCTCAGGAGGCCAATTCACCACATCAGAACCCTTTCTGGTCAAATCAGTTAATGGTTTAACAATAACCGAGAAATTACCAATAAATTTACGATAAAAATTGGCAAAACCCAAAAATCTCTGAAGAGCCTTTAATGAAGTAGGTTGGACCCAATCACAGATGGCCTGAACCTTGACCGGGTCCATTTCAATAACAGATGGGGACAAAATGAATCCCAGAAATGAGATCTTCTGTACGCCAAAAAGACACTTTGATCCCTTCACATACAGAGCATTATCCCTCAAAATCTGGAACACAGTCCGAACATGTTTCACATGAGAGTCCAAGTCATTAGAAAAAATCAAGATATCATCCAAATAAACAATCAGAAATTTGTCCACAAAATCCCTGAAAATGTCATTCATGAAGGACTGGAAGACGGAAGGGGCATTAGTGAGCCCAAAGGGCATCACTAGGTACTCAAAATGCCCTTCAGGGGTATTGAATGCCGTCTTCCATTCATCCCCGTGCTTAATGCGAATAAGATTATACGCCCCCCTGAGGTCAAGCTTGGTAAACCAAGTAGCGTTTTTCACCCTGGAAAACAGGTCAGAAATCAAGGGTAACGGGTATTGATATTTCACAGTAATATTGTTCAAGAGACGATAATCAATACACGGCCTTAATGAACCATCTTTTTTGGCCACAAAGAAAAAACCGGCACCTAAGGGTGAAGAGGATGGTCTGATATGACCCTTCTCCAATGATTCCTTGATATAAGACCGCATAGCGTCATGTTCAGGTACAGACAAGTTAAAAAGGCGACCTTTAGGGAATTTACTACCCGGCACTAATTCAATAGCGCAGTCATAGCTCCTATGGGGAGGCAAGGATGCAGATTTACTTTCGCTAAACACATCAGAAAAATCAAACAAAAAGTCAGGAACATCCTGAGCTTGGGGGAGGCAGAAAAAACAGAGTGTTGGTATTAACACATTGGCAGCCCCAACTGGTTACAGACACAGATTTCCAATCCAAAACAGGATTATGAGACTGTAACCAAGGGAAACCCAGCACGATAATGTCATGCAGATTATATAGAACCAAAAATTTGCAGCACTCCTGGTGATCAGGTTCAACCCTCATTATCACCTGAGTAGAAAACTGGGGTTTATTCTCAGCCAAAGGGGTAGAATCGATCCCCAGTAGGGGAATAGACTTCTGTAGGGGTATCAAGGGAAACCCACAACGTTTAGCAAAATCATAATCCATCAGGTTAATAGCTGCTCCAGAATCAACGAAAGCCTGAGCAGAAAATGAGGACAGAGAGCATATCAGAGTGACAGTTAATAAAAACTTAGTCTGAACACTACCCAAGACAACTGAGCGTGCAAAACGTCTTCCCCGCTTAGGGCAGACTGAAATAGCATGAGAGGCATCACCACAGTAGAAACATAACCTATTGCGCTTTCGAAACTCATGACGCTGTGCCCCAGACACCACTCCATCACACTGCATGGGCTCAGAAGCTGGCTCACAAGGCAACACCACTCCACGCATACTTCTCCGCTCACGCAAACGTCTGTCAATTTGAATCGCTAATGACATAGAATCATTGAGACCAGAGGGGACAGGGAATCCCACCATAACATCCTTTACATTATCCGACAGACCCTTCCGGAAAAGGGCCGCCAAAGCGTCGTCATTCCATTTGGTCAGGACTGCCCACCTACGGAATCTCTGTCAGATAAACTCAGCGTCATCAAGCCCCTGATTTAATGCCAACAAGGCTTTTTCAGCTTGATCAGTGACATTAGGCTCATCGTACAATAACCCCAAAGCCTGAAAAAACGCATCAACATCACTCAAAACAGGATCCCCAGGTATCAGGGAAAAAGCCCAATCCTGAGGATCGCCGCGCAGGAGAGAGATGATAATTTGAACCTGCTGCGCTGCGTTTCCTGAGGACTTAGATTTTAAGGCAAAAAACAATTTACAATTATTTTTGAAATTCTGAAACTTAGCTCGATCCCCTAAAAACAAATCTGGCATGGGGATCCTAGGTTCCACAACAGGCAACCCAGCAAGATAGATAGCAATACTCCGAACCTCAGTGGCAAGCTGATCCACACGGCCAGACAACTGTGCAAACTCCATTGGGAGAAAAGATCCTCCCCAGCACCCAGAGATACAGAGGGAAAAAAAAAAATGCAACAAACAGAAAAATATCTCTGACAACTCTGACAACCTTTTTTCTATCACAATATTTTTTCCCTTCTGTGAGTACCATACAATTTTCAATTTTTAGGGCCGGTGATACTGTTATGTTTCGATAGCTGAGGAGTGCAGGTAAAAAAGGCAATACACCAGAGCAGTTGGAATCTATGGGATTGCAGTACCCTGACTAACCACCACAACTAGAGGCAGCCGTGGAGCGTTCCTACGTTGGTCCTAGACGCCTCGTCACAGCCTGAGAAACTAACTACACCTAAAGATAGAAATAGGAAAGCTATCTGCCCCGGAGCAGAACCCCAAAGATAATAGAAAGCCCCCAAACATGTAATGGCGGTTAGACAAGAGGAAATACTGACACAGAAAGAAAATAGAATGAGCAAACGCTGGGCCCAAACTATCTAAATAGAAAAGGACAGGAAGGGTACTTACTGCAATCCCAGAAAACCCTGAAAAACACCAACTCTACTAATTTCAAAATCACCTGAGATCACACGACCTCTACCACCTAAATTAGCTCTCTGGTGTAACAAAATCAAAACAGCAGCCACTGAAAAAACTGGAAAAAGCAAAAGAACAAAACTCAGTGGCTGAACCAAACTGAGAAGGCAGAAGCCCCCAGAGGGGACCCAGAAGGCCCCCAAAGAAGTGCAGGACAAAATGCAAAAATATAGCAACAACACAAAAGAAGAAAAATTCTTATCTGGTAGCAGGAGATGCAGACACGACACAGCAGGCTACAAGGGAAACTGGAATGAAGGATTCAGACCAGAACAATTGATCACCAGCAACCCTGATGGGAAAATGACTCCCTTATATAAGACCAGTCAGTAACACCTGATTCCCAGTCCTCACAATCTTCACTAGTACCGCTTGTAACCACCAGAGGGAGCCTCTGCTCAGAACTCATCTCAAACCCATTCACAACAGCTCTCGTTCTAGTGGTTTGTTAATGCCATTACCTGTACCCAAGAGGCCATGGACCCATATTTCTATGGATTTTATTTCTGACCTCCCTGTCTCTCAGAGAATGACCTTTATCTGGGTAATCTGTGATAGGTTTTCCAAGATGATACATCTTGTGCCATTAACTAAGTTGCCTTCCTCCTCTGAATTGGCACCTTTGTTCTTTCAGCACGTGGTTCGGTTACATGGCATTCCGGAGAACATTGTGTCTGACAGAGGAGTCCAGTTTGTTTCCAGGTTTTGGAGGACATTTTGTTTTAAACTTGGTGTTCAGTTATCTTTCTCCTCTGCATTTCACCCTCAGACCAATGGACAAACCGAGAGAACAAACCAGACTTTGGAGACTTATTTGAGATGTTTTGTGTCTGCTGATCAAGATGACTGGGTCTCTTTTTCGCCTTTGGCTGAGTTTGCTCTTAATAATAGGGCTAGCTCTGCCACCTTGATGTCTCCATTTTTCTGCAATTCTGGGTTTCACCCTCGATTTTCTTCAGGACAGGCGGAGGCTTCTGTCTGTCTGGGGGTTGACTCTATTGTGGAGTGTATGCAGCAGATTTGGGACCAGGTAGTGGAGAGGTTGTCTCTCTCTCAGGAGAAGGCCCAGTGGTTTGCCAACCGGCATAGGACTGATGGTCCTCGTTTTAAAGTGGGGGACTTGGTTTGGTTGTCCTCAAGAAATATCCCTATGAAAGTTGCATCTCCAAAATTTAAGCCAAGGTTCATTGGACCTTATAAGATCATGGAAATTATTAATCCGTTTTCCTTCCGTTTGCTTCTTCCAGGGACATTTAAGATAAATAACGTGTTCCACAAGTCCTTATTGAAGAGGTTTGTCGAGCCAGTGGTTCCTATGGCTGCGCCTCCTGACCCTGTTTTGGTTGAGGGCAATTTGGAGTATGTGGTTGAGAAAATATTGGATTCTCGTTTTGCTAGTGGGAAACTCCAGTATTTGGTTAAGTGGAGAGGTTATGGTCAGAAGGACAATTCTTTGGTGTTTGCTTAGGACATCCATGCTGGGAGACTTTTCTGTGCCTATCATCGAGCTCATCCTGATCAGTCTGGTTGCGCAGGTGAGGTTTCGGTGACCCCTCCTCAAGGGGGGTTACTGTTGTGAATACTCTGGAGGCGACTTCTGAGCTGAAGCTCCCTCCGGTGGTTGCTGAGGGTAATGAACTAATTGCTGAATGGCCTTCAGCTTGCTCTGAATGGTCTGATATAAGTGACCTGTACTCCCTTCAGCCTTGCCGGTAATCAATTGTTCTTCCTGGTTTTGCTTGGAGCTCAGCTTGCATTCCTGCTCTCATTCAGATAAGTGATTTGCTGTTTTTTTTTTCCTCTGGTTGGATTTTCCTTGCCTGGTTTGCTGCTTGCAGTGGACTTCAGCTTGGTCCCCTTTTGGGGTCTGGCGCTGCAATTGTGCTCATTTTGTATTTGCACTTTTGCTCTGTTCCTTTGTCACTTTTTATTTGCTGGATTGCTGTGTGTTACACCAGAGATCTGATTTAGGTGGTAGAGATCGTGTGATCTCAGGTTTTTTTTGTTAATCAGAAGTGTTGGTATTTTTGTCAGGGTTTTTATTTTCTTCTTGTCTAACCGCCATTAAATGTTTGGAGGCTTCCTATTTCTTTGGGGGTTCTGCTCCGGGGCAGATAGCATTCATCTTTCTGCCTTTAGGTGTAGTTATCTCTCCGGCTGTGACGAGGCGTCTAGGATCCCCGTAGGTACGCTCCACGGCTACTTCTAGTGTGGCAGTTAGTTTAGGGTACTGCAATCTAATAGTTTCCAGCCTCTCTGGTGTATTACTACTTTGGCTATTTTGTAATTTCTCCTTAGCTACCGAAACATAACAGACTACTTTGCCTGGCTCAAGATGTAGACTGCCCAGCCATGACTCAGTTTCTCGCTGCAAGTAGTCGGCCAGTACCTCCGCGGTGTGTCTGTTGTCGCACAAAGACATCATCTTTAAAACAGCCTGCTGACGCTTACCACTAGCTGTTCGATAGTGGGACACCTCGTGTGCAACACTGTCAGCTGCGGATGGAGTGCTCGTGCGACTGAGCTCTGTCGACGAGCTTTCACTTCTGGAGGAGGAGGAGGGTCGAACACCTACAGCCAACTGTTGCCTATACCGTGGGCTAGGCAGCACTGTCCCACCGCCGCTATCCCCTGTGGATCCTGCATCCACCACATTAACCCAGTGTGCAGTGATGGACACGTAACAGCCCTGGCCATGCCTACTGGCCCATGCATCTGTTGTGAGGTGCACCTTTCAACTCGCTGATTGTTTGAGTGCATGGACAATGCGGTCTTTCACATGCAGGTGGAGGGCAGGGATGGCTTTTCTAGAAAAGGAAGTGCTGACTGGGTAGGTCATAGCGTGGGACAGCGTAGGCCATGAGCTCTTGGAATGCTGCCCTTTCAACCAAACGGAAGGACATCAACTCTAATGAGATCAGTTTGGCAATGTAGGCGTTCAAAGCCAGTGTACGCGGATGAGAGGATGAGTACTTTATTGTCCTACTCTGCTAGGGTGAGCTGGACTTGAGAGCTGCATATGGGGGAACTAGCGGTGGACATGGCGGACTGAGAGGGGGTTGTTGATGGTGGTGGTGGTGATGTCCTAGATTCAGTCTTTGGTTGCAAAAACATTGTGATTCCCTGACTGATTTGGCCTTGCAACGACACCTCAACATTTCTTGCTGGTGGTGTGCTAACCAGTGGGCTTACAGTGGGGGAAGCGATGTAGCATTGCTGGCTACCTTCAGTCGGAGCATGTGAACATGTGCTACCTGAGGTTTTGTAGTCCATCCACGCTTGCAAGTGCATGGTGTTTAAATGTCTAAGCATGCAACTGGTATTCAAATTTCGGAGATTTTTCCCTCGGCTAAAGGTCCTTCCGCACTTCTTACAGATAACCTTTGCCTCATCAATAGGATTTTGGTCAAAAAAGTGCCACATTGCACTCTTCCTACTATGGGATAAATTTTCAGGGCTTGCACGCTGTGCTAATTTGACCGTCTAGCCAAGCTGTCCTGCAACTCTTTTTGTTTTTTAACACGTTTTTGGACTACAACGGGCCTGCCAGATAACCGCAGCTGCGATGTTGATGCCTGCTGCGGATCCTCCTCTCCTCCTCTTCTGAGCTATTGCCAGTGGCACCCTATTCCTCCAATGGATGCCTATCCGGGTCAACAGCTGGGTCATCCATCACCTCCTCTTCAATTTCATCTGCACATTCCTCTGTGTCACTGTGTAAGGTGGTATTGTATGCAGTAAGGGGCACAGGAGTTTCATCATGGTCAGATTCCTGATGCTCCGGCTTTAAAAGTGATTTACCTACTCCCAGAAAAGGGAGCCTTCCAGGCCTTCAGGAGCTAGACCATGACCAGGTGACAAGGGAACTGCAGGTGCATGCTGATTGTAAGTTCTTTCTTGTTTTTGTCTTGCCTGAGACAAACTCTTCTCTAAGCATTCTTGCACCTTGTGGTACTGTTGCTGCCGCTCTGTATCCCAGTCTGCATCTGGTGATGTTACTTCAGGTGTCAGGACTCCCATGTCCAAGTCAATGGGCAATTTGCCAGGTCTTGCTCTCATTAAGTAGGCTGATGTGCAGTTGGTAGAATTCACCGGAATGTGTTTGTAGAGATCCTCCAGATCTGGCAACTTTTCTGGCCACAGGTTTCTTTCTTCCAGGGGCAAGGTCTTCAAGAGGTCAATTACCACTTGGTTCATTTTCTCACACATGCCATTTGTCTGTGGATAGTATGGCGTTGTCCTGATTTTCTTGCATCCGTACATGTTACAGAACTCCTGGAACACTTCTGCTTCAAAGGCTGGGCCTTGGTCAGTAAGCACTCGTTCAGGGTAACCGTGTGGTCGACAAAAGTGTTGTTGAAATGCTTTGGCCGCTGTCTTTGCTGTTTGGTCCTTGACAGGGACGACTACCAGGAACTTTGAGTAATGGTCAACGATGGTTAGGGCGTAAACATAGCCTGAACGGCTTGGAGTTAGCTTCATGTGGTCCAAGGCTACCAATTCAAGCGGCTGTTTTGTGATTATTGGCTGCAACGGGGTTCGCTGGCTGTTACGGTCTTTCCTGCGCAAGTTGCACGGTCCACACTCTCTGCACCAATCTTCAATGGCCTTCCTCATACCAACCCAGTAGAACTTCTCGCAAAGTAGGACCTCTAACTTCTTCCATCCGAAGTGTCCGGCTCCATTGTGGTACGCTTCCAGGACCGTTGATGCATCTCGCCTCGGGACTACCACCTGCCAGACCGGTTCATGAGTTCGAGCATTGACACTCCTCCGACACAGCTTTCCCTCGTAGATGAACAGCCTGCCCTTTTCCTTCCACAACTGTTGGGTCTCTTGTGGGGCATCTGGACCGGGACGCGAGTCAGCTTGCGTCAGTAGCTCCTTTACCAGGTGGACTGCTGGGTCGCTATTTTGCGTCTCTGCCCACTCATGGTGAGGCAATGTGGCTTCTTTTGTGATGTAGCGCTTGTTTTTCACCCCTTGGGTACGTTGGGTCACAATTATACGGTGGAAGGCTGGTAACTCAATTTCTTCGAGTGTGTCCAGATCTTCTCCCCCATCTGGTAAGTTGGGCATTCTACAGTCATGGCCAAAAGTTTTGAGAATGACACAAATATTAATTTTTACAAAGTCTACTGCTTCACTTTTTCTAATGGCAATTTGCATATACTCCAGAATGTTATAAAGAGTGATCAGCTTAACAGCAATTACTTGCAAAGTCAATATTTGGCTAGAAAATGAACTTTATCCCCCAAAACACATTTCAACATCATTGCAGCCCTGCCTTAAAAGGACCAGCTAACCTCTTTTCAGTGATTGCTCCATTAACACAGGTGTGGGTGTTGATGAGGACATGACTGGAGATCAATCTGTCATGATTAAGTAAGAATGACACCACTGGACACTTTAAAAGGAGGCTGGTGCTTGGCATCATTGTTTCTCTTCTGTTAACCATGGTTATCTCTAAAGAAACACGTGCAGTCATCGTTGCAATGCACAAAAATGGCCTAACAGGGAAGAGTATCGCAGCTAGAAAGATTGCACCTCAGTCAACAATCTATCGCATCATCAAGAACTTCAAGGAGAGAGGTTCCATTGTTGCCAAAAAGGCTGCAGGGCGCCCAAGAAAGACCAGCAAGCGCCAGGACCGTCTCTTAAAAGTGTTTCAGCTGTGGGATCGGGCTACCAGCAGTGCAGAGCTTGCTCAGGAATGGCAGCAGGCAGGTGTGAGTGCATCTGCACGCACTGTGAGGCGGAGACTCTTGGAGCAAGGCCTGGTATCAAGGAGGGCAGCAAAGAAGCCACTTCTCTCCAGAAAAAAACATCATGGACAGACTGATATTCTGCAAAAGGTACAGGCAGTGGGCTGCTGAGGACTGGGGTAAAGTTATTTTCTCTGATGAATCCCCTTTTTCGATTGTTTGGGACATCAGGAAAACGCCTCATTCGGAGAGGACAAGGTGAGCGCTACCACCAGTCTTGTCTCATGCCAACTGTTAAGCATCCTGAAACCATTCATGTGTGGGGTTGCTTCTCAGCCAAGGGAATCGGCTCTCTCACAGTCTTGCCTAAAAACACAGCCATGAATAAAGAATGGTACCAGAATGTCCTCCAAGAGCAACTTCTCCCAACCCTCCAAGAGCAGTTTGGCGATCAACAATGCCTTTTCCAGCATGATGGAGCACCTTGCCATAAAGCAAAGGTGATAACTAAATGGCTCAGGGAACAAAACATAGAGATTTTGGGTCCATGGTCTGGAAACTCCCCAGATCTTAATTCCATTGAGAACTTGTGGTCAATCATCAAGAGACGGGTGGACAAACAAAAACCTAAAAATTCTGACAAAATGAAAGCATTGATTGTGCAAGAATGGACTGCTATCAGTCAGGATTTGGTCCAGAAGTTGATTGAGAGCATGCCAGGGAGAATTGCAGAGGTCCTGAAGAAGAAGGGTCAACACTGCAAATATTGACTTGCTGCATTAACTCATTCTAACTGTCAATATAAGCTTTTGTTATTCATATGTTTGCAATTATTATATTTCTGTCTGTGATAAAAATATCTGTCAAACACACATAAAAGAGGGCAGCAGATCATGTGAAAATATAATATTTGTGTCATTCTCAAAACTTTTGGCCATGACTGTAGACAGTTCATCAGCATTGGCGTTCTTATGTCACGCTCGGTACTTGATGGTGAACTCGTAGTTGGACAGCCGGGCCATCCATTGCTGCTCCAGCGCACCTAGCTTTGCGGTTTCCAAGTGAGTCAGCGGATTGTTGTCCGTGAAGATGATAAACTTTGTCACAGCTAGGTAGTGTTTGAATCGCTCAGTCACAGCCCAGATGATGGCGAGGAACTCCAGCTTGAAGGAGCTGTAGTTGTCAGGGTTCCTTTAAGCATGATGAAGTTTCCTGCTGGCGTAGGAGATCACTCTTTCTTTGCCTTTCTGTATCTGCGACACTACTGCTCCCAGTCCAACGTTGCTGGCATCAGTATAGAGGATGAATGGTTTGTTATAATCTGGGTAGGCCAGAACTTCATCCCCTGTAAGAGCCAACTTCAACCGAGTGAAGGATCTTTCCAGGTCGTCATTCCAATCAAACGTAGAACTCTTCTTCCTAGCCTTCTTTGGCTGGCCCACGAGGAGGTTTTGCAGGGGTGCGGCTATTTCAGTGAAGCCCTGGATGAACCTTCAGTAGTAGCCTACGTATTTCATGGATGTTGCTGATCCTCTGCCAGTCCCTGATAACAGTGACTTTGTCAGGGTCTGGCGCCACGCCTTCCGCGCTCACTACGTGGCCTAGGTACTGCACCTTGGGCTTCAGGAGGTGGCATTTGGATGACTTCACCTTTAGGCCAAATTTGGACAGGGCTTCGAAAACCTTGGCCAGGTGCTCCAAATGTTCTTCGTAGGTCTTGGAGAAGACAATGACGTCATCTAGGTGCAACAGATCTGTCTCGAAGTTCATGTGTCCAAGGCAGCACTCCATCAATCTCTGGAATGTTCCTGGCGAACTGCAAAGCCTGAACGGCATGTAGTGGAATTCTGAAAGGCCCATTGGTGTTGCAAAGGCAGTCTTCTCTTTGTCTGCCTATGCCACGGGAACCTGACAATACCTACTAGTGAGATCTAAGACAGAACAAAGTGATGTTACCACCACAAAAAAAGCGATAAAGGGTTACTTATATGAAAAAATACAAAACTTTATTGAAACATGACATATATATACGATTAGAACATGTAAAGGTACAGGCAGGGACAGCAAGTATCAATGCAAGGTGCCCACACAACCTAAAAGGAAAGGTAGGCGGACTGGTCCCAGATCACATAACAATATTATAATAAACAAGCAGCACTACATATACAGTGTGTATATAGTTCTCAAAACACATAAGAACAATCATCATCTAAATCTGTTCAGCAAAAGAAATGCATAGCACGGAAAACCTAGTGTCAAAATAATACTGTTGCCGCGGTCACTGGAAAGAACCATGTGATCAGTATCAAGTACTGCTGTAGAAAGGAGTGGAAAGAAACACCAGAACATATGCGAGACGAGCGAAATGTCTGTAGTGGGACCTGTGGGCAAAATGCCACCACAGCGTCGGTAAATTACCTCAATTGTCTGGTGTTAGTCTGAGAGCTGGGACCGGTGCGTCTGCCCCGACGCACGTTTCGGAATAGAATCCTTCGTCAGGGGGCGTGGTGATGGAGAAAACCGGAAGGTTTAAAAAGGGGGATGAAGCGGATGTGGCGTTACGTGGACCGGAAGTGACGCCTGCTGTTGCCGTGACAACTCGCTATGCAGTGCGGCGCCAGCGTCATGCAGGGGGCAGGCCGACATGGGGATTGTCATGACTACCAGAAGCATGGAGACGCCAGAAGCCGCACCGCAAGCGAGGCACAGCACAGAGGCGTGCAGGTCCACAAGTATAAAATATAAGCAACAAAATGTGAACGATGTGCAGAAGAAGAGTAAAAATGTCAGAATATATTGGTATATAGAAGGTAAGGTGGTAATTACTTCATGAACAGTACAAATAGCTATATGTGTAAATAATTCAAGTTCAAAGAGGTATATAATCATGCATATCATATAAGCAACTAATACAAACAATGATATGAATATCATACTAATAAAGCAATCAAAACATAGTCATTATTAAATGCCAAGTGGCCAGTACTTATGCTCACAATACAGATAAAGATTGCATGAAAAGCAAAATAAAATGAAAATAAATGACATGAAAAAATGAAAAAATAAAAAATAAAAAAATTTAATAAAAATAAAAAAATTTAAAAATAACAATGCAAATAAAAAGTTTGAAAAATAATAATAAATATGTATATATATCCACATAATACAAACAAAATTGGAAAAAAAGAAAAGAAAAAAGAAAAAACTAAGGCATCATGAGATTCATTGAAGTATGTCCTGTTGCAGTTAGAACCACCAAAGGAAAACACCGATCATATTCAAACGACATGGCTAAAAAACCTAGTGAACATAAGAAAAAAAAAAAAAAAAAGTTAAAACCGGTTTAAATGAAACCCTCCTAGAGTAGTGGGAACACCCACAGAGACACAAAAACAACAGCAGGGCAGCAATCACAAGAAGGGAGCGAAATTCAAATTCTCATTAAGTCCTGATGGATGGACTGTATTAAGAGTCCAAATCCACCGTGACTCCATTTGTGCTAGTCGTTGGAAGACCTTGCCTCCCCGGATCCCTAAGTCCACACAGTCAATACCTCTGACTCTGAACCCCTTACTTTGGCAGTTATGGTGTATTTTAAAATGCTTTGGAATAGTCTTAAGCATAGATATGTCCACTTCATTTACAGCTGCCTCGATGCCCAAAACGTGCTCCCTGATCCGTATTTTTAGTTGGCGTGTGGTAAGTCCTACGTAGATCAGGGAGCACAGGCATGTGGCATAATATATCACTGCTTTGGTGGTACACGAGATATTACTTTTTATCTTAAAGGATTTCGTACCAGTGGAGTTGGTAAAGGAGTCAGCACGGTCCATGTTTGCACATGCAACACACCGTCCGCAGGGAAAAGAACCCATGCGGGCGCTGTGTGCACTCAGGAAAGTAGTTGACGGATTTCCCACATAGTGGCTTCTAGTCAAGCAGCCATGTAGATTTTTGGCTCGTCTATAGGTAATAAGAGGCCTCTTAGGGATAACCTTAGATAGTATAGAGTCCGTTTTAAGAATAGGCCAAGCTCTAGTTAGTATTTGTCTGATTTGTTCAGACTGGGAATGAAAAGATGTCATAAAACGTATGGGTTCCATTTTGGGGCTATCGTCTTGGGGCTTGTAGAGCAAAGAATTCCTAAGACTATGTTTTGCCCTATTATAGGCTTTTTTTACTGCCCTCCTACTATAGCCTCTCTCATAGAACCTCTCCTTCATGATTGCAGCTTGAATTTCAAATTCATTATCCGTTGAGCAAATTCTGCGCAGACGCAGAAACTGCCCCACTGGAATGGAACGGATCATATGCTGTGGATGGGCAGAGGAGGCATGTAGGAGTACATTGGTGGCAGTAGGTTTCCTAAATATCGTAGTCTGGATATTCTGATCTGTATCCCTCCTCAATGTTACATCTAAAAATTCAATTTTATTAGGATCAAAATTAAAAGTGAGCTTGATGTTACGGTCGTTGCCATTCAGGCATCCAAAGAAAGTAACTAATGAGTCTGAATCACCTGCCCAGATCAGCAGAATATCATCTATGTACCGCGTCCATAAGAGGACGCGATCCATAGATGCCTGCCGATCTGAGAGGAGGAGGTCCCTCTCCCACAGACCCAGGAACAGATTAGCATAGGAGGGCGCAAAGGCCGCTCCCATGGCTGTTCCCTGGGTCTGCAGGAAAAAGGACCCCTTGAATACAAAGAAATTATGGGTTAATGTAAACTCCAATAGTTCCAAAAGGAATAACCTCATATCCGAAGAGAACTGAGAAGCACCAAGAAAAAATTCAATGGCATGTAAGCCATCGGTGTGTCTAATACTTGTATAGAGTGACTCTACGTCAGCGGTCACTAACATAGAGTCACAATCCAGGGATAATCCGTCAACCCTGCGAAGGAGTTGATTAGTATCCTTCAAATAGGAGGGTAATTCCTCTACTAGGGGTTGTAGCATATAATCTATCCACTGATTGACACATTCCAAGTAGTTCCCCCTCCCTGACACTATGGGGCGACCGGGTGGAATTGTAGAATGTTTGTGTATTTTGGGGAGCAAATAGAACGTAGGGATAGTTGGTTCAGTGACCGTCAAAGCTATTTCAAGTTCTTTAGTAATTACACCTTCCAGGGTGGCCCTAGACAGAATCCCCTTGAGCTGTGACAAGAAGGCAGACAAGGGGTTATATGTGAGCTTTTTGTAACAGGTCTTATTGTGTAATTGGCGAAATGCCTCCCTCTCGTATATCACCTTCGGCCAAAGTACTATGTTACCCCCCTTGTCTGCCGACTTAATCACAACATCGGGTAGATCCTGCAGGTGTCTAAGACGGTCACGTTCATCCCTGGTTAGATTATCGTTCCGTATGGCATGTGGAATCTGCCCCAATTCATCTGAAACCACTTTAACAAACAAATCAATCGCACTACAGTTAGAGAGGGGGGGGGACCTCTTGGAACGTGGGCGGATAGATGGAGGTATCTTACCTCCAGGTGTGGTGTTATGTTCCTCGGATAAATCCTCTAGAATTCTCAGGGCTGCTTGCTCTTCCTCTGTAGGAAAAAGTTTATTAGTTTCATCATTATGAAAAAAACGCCTGAATAGCAGAGACCGTGCAAAAATGTGAAGGTCCTTGACCACCGTGAATGTGTCAAGGCCTGTGGAAGGTGAAAAAGATAGACCCCTAGAGAGGAGAGAGCAATCAGCTGCAGAGAGGACATGTTGACTAAGGTTAATTACCTTACTCCTACCCTGCTCCTCATCAATAGAGTAGGTGCCTTGCCTCCTATACGGATGGTAGTTGGGGTTCCTATATCTTTTGAATGAGGATCCTGAGCGTGTAACCATCGAAGAGGTAGATGTATCAGACTGTGCGCTCAAAGATGACACTGAGGTGTTAGATGGAACACGTTGTAGCCGCCCAGGTTGAATTAATGTTTTCCTCCAGTGGTAAATGTTTTTTTGCTGGTAGTCTTTGACATCTCTATTAAGTTTAGAGGACTGGGTCTCATTAATTTTTTTAACTGTACTTTCTAGAATTTTATCTAGTTGGATCTCATACTGTTGTAATTGTTCAGTATTGCAGTTGGAACGTAAGTTAGATAAGGCCAAGTCGATATTTTTATCTAATTCATTGATGTTATTGGTGTTAAACTTGATTAACAACTGCATGAATGTGTATGAGCACACATTACAAGCTTCTTCCCAGTCTGCCACAAAGGTTTGGTCCTCGACTAGAAATGTTGGAGTCACATGGATACGGAGGCCTCTGGGGATTAATTTACGTGATATATATTTCTCAAGAAAGATTCTATTCCACCAGAGCCTTGTCCGTTTAATTAGTGGTTTTTGTACTAAATCAAATAGAGAATCCAAATTGTGATTGCCGGCCTGCTGCGCGTCAGTGCTGCCCGTGCCAAAGACCTGTTCCGCCTGTCCGAGCCAGCTTTGTTCTCTGGCCCTAAAGTCCATATTTCCGTAGAACCAACCTGTGCTAAACACAGAAAAATCATAAGATAAACAAAAGGAAATAGTTTGGCTTAACCAAATGATATACCACACTGTGAAAGCCATCAATAACGGACTAATTGACCCATCGCAAAAATAGATTAAAACAGAACAAAGTGATGTTACCACCACAAAAAAAGCGATAAAGGGTTACTTATATGAAAAAATACAAAACTTTATTGAAACATGACATATATATACGATTAGAACATGTAAAGGTACAGGCAGGGACAGCAAGTATCAATGCAAGGTGCCCACACAACCTAAAAGGAAAGGTAGGCGGACTGGTCCCAGATCACATAACAATATTATAATAAACAAGCAGCACTACATATACAGTGTGTATATAGTTCTCAAAACACATAAGAACAATCATCATCTAAATCTGTTCAGCAAAAGAAATGCATAGCACGGAAAACCTAGTGTCAAAATAATACTGTTGCCGCGGTCACTGGAAAGAACCATGTGATCAGTATCAAGTACTGCTGTAGAAAGGAGTGGAAAGAAACACCAGAACATATGCGAGACGAGCGAAATGTCTGTAGTGGGACCTGTGGGCAAAATGCCACCACAGCGTCGGTAAATTACCTCAAATGTCTGGTGTTAGTCTGAGAGCTGGGACCGGTGCGTCTGCCCCGACGCACGTTTCGGAATAGAATCCTTCGTCAGGGGGCGTGGTGATGGAGAAAACCGGAAGGTTTAAAAAGGGGGATGAAGCGGATGTGGCGTTACGTGGACCGGAAGTGACGCCTGCTGTTGCCGTGACAACTCGCTATGCAGTGCGGCGCCAGCGTCATGCAGGGGGCAGGCCGACATGGGGATTGTCATGACTACCAGAAGCATGGAGACGCCAGAAGCCGCACCGCAAGCGAGGCACAGCACAGAGGCGTGCAGGTCCACAAGTATAAAATATAAGCAACAAAATGTGAACGATGTGCAGAAGAAGAGTAAAAATGTCAGAATATATTGGTATATAGAAGGTAAGGTGGTAATTACTTCATGAACAGTACAAATAGCTATATGTGTAAATAATTCAAGTTCAAAGAGGTATATAATCATGCATATCATATAAGCAACTAATACAAACAATGATATGAATATCATACTAATAAAGCAATCAAAACATAGTCATTATTAAATGCCAAGTGGCCAGTACTTATGCTCACAATACAGATAAAGATTGCATGAAAAGCAAAATAAAATGAAAATAAATGACATGAAAAAATGAAAAAATAAAAAATAAAAAATAAAAAAATTTAATAAAAATAAAAAAATTTAAAAATAACAATGCAAATAAAAAGTTTGAAAAATAATAATAAATATGTATATATATCCACATAATACAAACAAAATTGGAAAAAAAGAAAAGAAAAAAGAAAAAACTAAGGCATCATGAGATTCATTGAAGTATGTCCTGTTGCAGTTAGAACCACCAAAGGAAAACACTGATCATATTCAAACGACATGGCTAAAAAACCTAGTGAACATAAGAAAAAAAAAAGTTAAAACCGGTTTAAATGAAACCCTCCTAGAGTAGTGGGAACACCCACAGAGACACAAAAACAACAGCAGGGCAGCAATCACAAGATCACTTCCGGTCCACGTAACGCCACATCCGCTTCATCCCCCTTTTTAAACCTTCCGGTTTTCTCCATCACCACGCCCCCTGACGAAGGATTCTATTCCGAAACGTGCGTCGGGGCAGACGCACCGGTCCCAGCTCTCAGACTAACACCAGACAATTGAGGTAATTTACCGACGCTGTGGTGGCATTTTGCCCACAGGTCCCACTACAGACATTTCGCTCGTCTCGCATATGTTCTGGTGTTTCTTTCCACTCCTTTCTACAGCAGTACTTGATACTGATCACATGGTTCTTTCCAGTGACCGCGGCAACAGTATTATTTTGACACTAGGTTTTCCGTGCTATGCATTTCTTTTGCTGAACGGATTTAGATGATGATTGTTCTTATGTGTTTTGAGAACTATATACACACTGTATATGTAGTGCTGCTTGTTTATTATAATATTGTTATGTGATCTGGGACCAGTCCGCCTACCTTTCCTTTTAGGTTGTGTGGGCACCTTGCATTGATACTTGCTGTCCCTGCCTGTACCTTTACATGTTCTAATCGTATATATATGTCATGTTTCAATAAAGTTTTGTATTTTTTCATATAAGTAACCCTTTATCGCTTTTTTTGTGGTGGTAACATCACTTTGTTCTGTTTTAATCTATTTTTGCGATGGGTCAATTAGTCCGTTATTGATGGCTTTCACAGTGTGGTATATCATTTGGTTAAGCCAAACTATTTCCTTTTGTTTATCTTATGATTTTTCTGTGTTTAGCACAGGTTGGTTCTACGGAAATATGGACTTTAGGGCCAGAGAACAAAGCTGGCTCGGACAGGCGGAACAGGTCTTTGGCACGGGCAGCACTGACGCGCAGCAGGCCGGCAATCACAATTTGGATTCTCTATTTGATTTAGTACAAAAACCACTAATTAAACGGACAAGGCTCTGGTGGAATAGAATCTTTCTTGAGAAATATATATCACGTAAATTAATCCCCAGAGGCCTCCGTATCCATGTGACTCCAACATTTCTAGTCGAGGACCAAACCTTTGTGGCAGACTGGGAAGAAGCTTGTAATGTGTGCTCATACACATTCATGCAGTTGTTAATCAAGTTTAACACCAATAACATCAATGAATTAGATAAAAATATCGACTTGGCCTTATCTAACTTACGTTCCAACTGCAATACTGAACAATTACAACAGTATGAGATCCAACTAGATAAAATTCTAGAAAGTACAGTTAAAAAAATTAATGAGACCCAGTCCTCTAAACTTAATAGAGATGTCAAAGACTACCAGCAAAAAAACATTTACCACTGGAGGAAAACATTAATTCAACCTGGGCGGCTACAACGTGTTCCATCTAACACCTCAGTGTCATCTTTGAGCGCACAGTCTGATACATCTACCTCTTCGATGGTTACACGCTCAGGATCCTCATTCAAAAGATATAGGAACCCAACTACCATCCGTATAGGAGGCAAGGCACCTACTCTATTGATGAGGAGCAGGGTAGGAGTAAGGTAATTAACCTTAGTCAACATGTCCTCTCTGCAGCTGATTGCTCTCTCCTCTCTAGGGGTCTATCTTTTTCACCTTCCACAGGCCTTGACACATTCACGGTGGTCAAGGACCTTCACATTTTTGCACGGTCTCTGCTATTCAGGCGTTTTTTTCATAATGATGAAACTAATAAACTTTTTCCTACAGAGGAAGAGCAAGCAGCCCTGAGAATTCTAGAGGATTTATCCGAGGAACATAACACCACACCTGGAGGTAAGATACCTCCATCTATCCACCCACGTTCCAAGAGGTTCCCCCCCCTCTCTAACTGTAGTGTGATTGATTTGTTTGTTAAAGTGGTTTCAGATGAATTGGGGCAGATTCCACATGCCATACGGAACGATAATCTAACCAGGGATGAACGTGACCGTCTTAGACACCTGCAGGATCTACCCGATGTTGTGATTAAGTCGGCAGACAAGGGGGGTAACATAGTACTTTGGCCGAAGGTGATGTACGAGAGGGAGGCATTCGCCAATTACACAATAAGACCTGTTACAAAAAGCTCACATATAACCCCTTGTCTGCCTTCCTGTCACAGCTCAAGGGGATTCTGTCTAGGGCCACCCTGGAAGGTGTAATTACTAAAGAACTTGAAATAGCTTTGACGGTCACTGAACCAACTATCCCTACGTTCTATTTGCTCCCCAAAATACACAAACATTCTACAATTCCACCCGGTCGCCCCATAGTGTCAGGGAGGGGGAACTACTTGGAATGTGTCAATCAGTGGATAGATTATATGCTACAACCCCTAGTAGAGGAATTACCCTCCTATTTGAAGGATACTAATCAACTCCTTCGCAGGGTTGACGGATTATCCCTGGATTGTGACTCTATGTTAGTGACCGCTGACGTAGAGTCACTCTATACAAGTATTAGACACACCGATGGCTTACATGCCATTGAATTTTTTCTTGGTGCTTCTCAGTTCTCTTCGGATGTGAGGTTATTCCTTTTGGAACTATTGGAGTTTACATTAACCCATAATTTCTTTGTATTCAAGGGGTCCTTTTTCCTGCAGACCCAGGGAACAGCCATGGGAGCGGCCTTTGCGCCCTCCTATGCTAATCTGTTCCTGGGTCTGTGGGAGAGGGACCTCCTCCTCTTAGATCGGCAGGCATCTATGGATCGCGTCCTCTTATGGACGCGGTACATAGATGATATTCTGCTGATCTGGGCAGGTGATTCAGACTCATTAGTTACTTTCTTTGGATGCCTGAATGGCAACGACCGTAACATCAAGCTCACTTTTAATTTTGATCCTAATAAAATTGAATTTTTAGATGTAACATTGAGGAGGGATACAGATCAGAATATCCAGACTACGATATTTAGGAAACCTACTGCCACCAATGTACTCCTACATGCCTCCTCTGCCCATCCACAGCATATGATCCGTTCCATTCCAGTGGGGCAGTTTCTGCGTCTGCGCAGAATTTGCTCAACGGATAATGAATTTGAAATTCAAGCTGCAATCATGAAGGAGAGGTTCTATGAGAGAGGCTATAGTAGGAGGGCAGTAAAAAAAGCCTAAAATAGGGCAAAACATAGTCTTAGGAATTCTTTGCTCTACAAGCCCCAAGACGATAGCCCCAAAATGGAACTCATACGTTTTGTGACATCTTTTCATTCCCAGTCTGAACAAATCAGACAAATACTAACTAGAGCTTGGCCTATTCTTAAAACGGACTCTATACTATCTAAGGTTATCCCTAAGAGGCCTCTTATTACCTATAGACGAGCCAAAAATCTACATGGCTGCTTGACTAGAAGCCACTATGTGGGAAATCCGTCAACTACTTTCCTGAGTGCACACAGCGCCCGCATGGGTTCTTTTCCCTGCGGACGGTGTGTTGCATGTGCAAACATGGACCGTGCTGACTCCTTTACCAACTCCACTGGTACGAAATCCTTTAAGATAAAAAGTAATATCTCGTGTACCACCAAAGCAGTGATATATTATGCCACATGCCCGTGCTCCCTGATCTACGTAGGACTTACCACACGCCAACTAAAAATACGGATCAGGGAGCACGTTTTGGGCATCGAGGCAGCTGTAAATGAAGTGGACATATCTATGCTTAAGACTATTCCAAAGCATTTTAAAATACACCATAACTGCCAAAGTAAGGGGTTCAGAGTCAGAGGTATTGACTGTGTGGACTTAGGGATCCGGGGAGGCAAGGTCTCCCAACGACTAGCACAAATGGAGTCACGGTGGATTTGGACTCTTAATACAGTCCATCCATCAGGACTTAATGAGAATTTGAATTTCGCTCCCTTCTTGTGATTGCTGCCCTGCTGATGTTTTTGTGTCTCTGTGGGTGTTCCCACTACTCTAGGAGGGTTTCATTTAAACCGGTTTTAACTTTTTTTTTTTTCTTATGTTCACTAGGTTTTTTAGCCATGTCGTTTGAATATGATCGGTGTTTTCCTTTGGTGGTTCTAACTGCAACAGGACATACTTCAATGAATCTCATGATGCCTTAGTTTTTTCTTTTTTCTTTTCTTTTTTTCCAATTTTGTTTGTATTATGTGGATATATATACATATTTATTATTATTTTTCGAACTTTTTCTTTGCATTGTTATTTTTAAATTTTTTTATTTTTATTTAATTTTTTTATTTTTTATTTTTCATTTTTTCATGTCATTTATTTTCATTTTATTTTGCTTTTCATGCAATCTTTATCTGTATTGTGAGCATAAGTACTGGCCACTTGGCATTTAATAATGACTATGTTTTGATTGCTTTATTAGTATGATATTCATATCATTGTTTGTATTAGTTGCTTATATGATATGCATGATTATATACCTCTTTGAACTTGAATTATTTACACATATAGCTATTTGTACTGTTCATGAAGTAATTACCACCTTACCTTCTATATACCAATATATTCTGACATTTTTACTCTTCTTCTGCACATCGTTCACATTTTGTTGCTTATATTTTATACTTGTGGACCTGCACGCCTCTGTGCTGTGCCTCGCTTGCGGTGCGGCTTCTGGCGTCTCCATGCTTCTGGTAGTCATGACAATCCCCATGTCGGCCTGCCCCCTGCATGACGCTGGCGCCGCACTGCATAGCGAGTTGTCACGGCAACAGCAGGCGTCACTTCCGGTCCACGTAACGCCACATCCGCTTCATCCCCCTTTTTAAACCTTCCGGTTTTCTCCATCACCACGCCCCCTGACGAAGGATTCTATTCCGAAACGTGCGTCGGGGCAGACGCACCGGTCCCAGCTCTCAGACTAACACCAGACAATTGAGGTAATTTACCGACACTGTGGTGGCATTTTGCCCACAGGTCCCACTACAGACATTTCGCTCGTCTCGCATATGTTCTGGTGTTTCTTTCCACTCCTTTCTACAGCAGTACTTGATACTGATCACATGGTTCTTTCCAGTGACCGCGGCAACAGTATTATTTTGACACTAGGTTTTCCGTGCTATGCATTTCTTTTGCTGAACAGATTTAGATGATGATTGTTCTTATGTGTTTTGAGAACTATATACACACTGTATATGTAGTGCTGCTTGTTTATTATAATATTGTTATGTGATCTGGGACCAGTCCGCCTACCTTTCCTTTTAGGTTGTGTGGGCACCTTGCATTGATACTTGCTGTCCCTGCCTGTACCTTTACATGTTCTAATCGTATATATATGTCATGTTTCAATAAAGTTTTGTATTTTTTCATATAAGTAACCCTTTATCGCTTTTTTTGTGGTGGTAACATCACTTTGTTCTGTTTTAATCTATATATCATTTGGTTAAGCCAAACTATTTCCTTTTGTTTATCTAGTGAGATCTAAGGTAGAGAAATAGGGAGAGGAGAATGACGCGCACTCAATAAATTAGATAGGTGCAGACTTCACTGGGAAACAAGCACACTTTAACAAAGTAGAAAAGTAGTCGCACTCAGGAGCAAAATATTGTGCTAATGAAGTTTCTTTTTATTATTTAATGTATATTTAAACAACACCACATGGACAAAAAAAGGACGAAAAAGTATACCGAGGTAACGTTTCGACCCACAATAGATCTTTATCAAACCTCACTGAGGAGTGTCCTTGATAAGGAAATATAGTGTAGACACAGCAAAAGACCCAGACGGGACTGAATGGAGGATATAGTGTGGAGGATCGTCCGTGATAAGGTAGAGAAATAGCAGTTCTCAGTGCAGCTAGTGATTCCTCTATCCTAGGTAATGGATAGGAGTCTTTGTGGGTAATGCTGTTAGGTTTTCTATAGTCGACACACATCCTCATTGTACCATCTTTCTTTCCAACGAGGACTAGCAGAGCTGCCCAGGAGCTGCAACTGTCTCTAATCACCCCAGCCTCCTTCATCTCTCGTAGCATACTCTTGGCATATTGGTAGTCATTTGGGGGTACAGACCGATACCTTTCTTTAATGGGCGGATGATTTCCAGTGGGGATATGATGTTGGAACCCTTTTGCCTGCCCAAAATCTAAAGGGTGTTTGCTGAATACCCGTTCAAACTCTTGGACTACTCGGTAGACCCCATTCTTTTGATGTGGAAGGGTGGAGTCAGTGCCTACGTGCAGTTGCTGACACCAATCTTCCAGCTGTTTTGCAGAGCCATTTTCCTACACCTGGTCGGACAAGACCAAGGGTTCTGCTGTCTGAATTGCGTTGTTATTGACAGTGAACAGCTTAGCAACGATGGCATACCGAGGTAGTTTGGCCTCCTCCCCCCCACAATTTAAGATGCGTACAGGTACCCTTCCGTTGCGGACATCGACTACCCCTCTGGCTGTCAGGATAGTGGACCTACTATTAGAGTACACTTGCTCTACCGGGGCATGGTAATCTCTTCCTCTGAGGCCTATGGCTGCCCGACACCAAATTAACATTTCACTCCTTGGGGGTATTGCAATGGGGAATGAATCACTCACTCTGACACTGCCGACTTCTCCCCCAGATAGCTCTACCTGCTGTATTTGCATCAGGGCCTTGATCTCCTTTTGCAGGACCCGTTGCTCACTGGAACCAGCAGTTTTGACTACCTGTTGCAACAAAACAATAACCTCGGCAAGACAATTTTTTATTAGATTAGTACCTAAGGTCATCATTGGGTTACATTCTCGCCGATCAATGTCTACAATTATCATACCTTGGTCTTTTAATTCTACTCCCCCTAACTTAATGGTCACCTCCTTATACTCCTTCTGTGGCAAAGGCTGACCATTGCTGGCGACTACTGTCAGCTCATCATCTGGGCCACGAGTAAGATCAGAGTCAGCCCAGTACCGTTTGTAAAGAATATATGGCATAGTCGTCACCTGAGAGCCAGTGTCCACCAAAGTGTTCATTGGGATGCCGTCAATCACAACTGGGAAGACGTACTTGGCTCGCCAGTTCTGTGGGCCTGATCGTCCTACTCCTGGGGGTTGGCCCTCTGCCCCAGGGGTCGCTTGTTTAAATGACAGAATCTTGCAATGTGCCCTGCTTTGCTGCAGCGGCAGCAAATGGGTCGTCAATCCTGGTCATAGCGATCATTGTCTCTCCCTCTGATTGGTTGGATCCTCTTCTTCCGTTGCCACGGGACGTCATCTGGACTGGAGGCCAACTCTATCCTCTCCTTTTGGGGCACTTGCAAGGACTGCACGGTTTTGGCTAGTGCAGCCACACTTTTGGTCAGCTCCTGAACCTGCAGACGCAGCTCTGCAGATGGAGCATTATCCACGGTCTGTGCGTCATCCTCAGCAGGGGCCTGAGGGAAGAATGCCACCTCCTGGTGATATGTAATTGCTGGGCGCCTAGGGGGTGCTGGACAGCTGACATTTGGTTCGTGTAATGCCCGGATAGCCCTGTCTTTAAAGTCTCCAAAGCTCAGGTCAGGGTTTTGTAGGGCCATGATGCGCAGCTGTGACCTGTGGGTGCTGGACAGGAGTCCCTCAACAAACTGCTCCTTTAACAATCTGTCTCCATCCTGCACAGTGTCTGAGTCAATCTGCTTTATGGCCCGCAGTGCCTCCTGAAGGTTAAGATCATAGTCCCGTATACTGTCCTGCACCCTTTGTTTGCACCCAAAGAACCTCATTTTTATTTCTGCTGCAGTGCTGGTGTCAAAGGTGCTCTTTAGCTTAGCCACAATTTGCTTAACAGTCTCTTTATCAGGGTCCTGCCAGGACTTTACTTCTCTTTGAGCTGCTCCAGTTAACTGTCCAAAGAAAAAGCTTACTTTTTGGCTTTCGGACAGGGGGTATACATCAAATAAACTGCACAGTCTCTCCCTGAAATCGCTCAGGATATACGGCTCCCCTGAGTATTGCGGTAGCCAGGCGGCTCCCCGTATATATGGCATTGTTAGCGGCATTATAGGGAGTGCAGCGACGGTCACCAGATCTTGCTGCACTCTGCGGGCTGTGGCTGCGCCGGCCGCTGAATTCTGCTGTGCTATGGGAGCTGTGGCAGCACCTGCCTCTGAATCTTGCAGCACTACGGGGGCTGCGACTGCGTCCGCTGCTATATCTTCTCCTGCGGTAGACATCCTCTCCCCCCTAGTTAATCTTAGCCAGGCTCTGTGTTTCCGCTGGCTTACCAGGCTGTTGCACTGCCGGCGGGGTGTTCAGTGCGCGTCACTCTGGCTCCTCCCACGACGGCACGCCCCTTCTTCTCCTGCGTGCCTCGTGGCGTTGTAATGGCGGCAATTGCACAACAACTTCAGCAAAGTCTCTGGCACAATAGACAGTTCAAAATAGGCACACAGGACCCGGTGACACCGGGCTACATATCCTGTTCGTGACGCCAAGTGGGGTACTCGGTACCGGGCCGGTGTCTTAAAGGGATGTGTCACGGCAGCAGTGACCCAGTCCATGGCCCTGGGCGTCCAATAGAAGGGAATATTTACAGGGGATGATAGAGTTTGTAGTAAAATGTTCGTGACGCCACCTGTGGTTTCTGGTCAGAGGTGACCAGCGCTGCAGTGCAGATCCTCTGGGACTGATGATGTGATGCAGCAGAGTTGGTAAAGCCTCCCACAGGTGAAGCTTGTTGTCCTAGTGCAGATGTAATGTAAGGGAGATGGTAAAGATGTAGTATTTAGCAAGAGATGTAGCAGTGCTGAGTGAGTGTTGCAGGAAAAACTTTAGAGGACACAGTCAGATGCAGTTTCCAAATCTTTACTCACAGTTTTGCAGGCAAAGTGTCCAGGGATCAGATTACAGATGGTGCTGGAGTCGGTCAGCCTGGAAGCAATTTAGGAATCTCCTTATTTCAGGTGGGATGTGAGGTCTCCTTTCTAGTGCTATTCTCTGAGGTACTTGCTGCTGTAAGCTCTATTCAAGTTCCTCTTGTAGTGTTGTTGTGCAGATGAAGGGAACTCCAGAAGGCCACACAGAGATGCTGGATGGTAGGTTTAAACAGCCATACTTTATTTTCGTTCCTCTCTCTCCTGCTCCCCTCTCCCCAGGACTTCCTGCTCCTGCCTTGTCTCCTCCTCCCCATTACATCATTGTTACTAGGCAGAAACTGAAACAAGGATAACAGCAAGCCAATCACAGATATAGTAACAACATCACATCTCTCCTCTTCTCACCAAACAAAACAACATTATAACTGGATAACGGTCCAAAAGTTCACATTAGTACGAAGGATTTTTTTTTTTTCTTTTTACTGCAGAACATAGTCCAAGAGGTGGGCTGGCGGTCTACGATTTGCCCTCGCTGGATAGCAGTGAGACATCACAGTCCCAGATGAACTTTCTGAGTCCCCTGAGGTATCCTCCCTTGGAACTGCTGAGCTCTGGGGATCCGGCAGGACGTCATCGCTATCTGCCTCGTCTGTTTCTGGGACATAGTCGCAAAGTTTTTTAAAATGGGACACGTTCCTTGTGACCTGGCGACCGTGATCTTGAGCAGTAACCATGGTGCCTTTGACTTGTGTGACCTGAAAGGGTTCAGGATAGTATTGTGATGCAAACTTGTCTCTAGGTCCTAGCCTTTTTACCAGGACCCAATCTCCCACCAATACTTCCGGTGGCTTGCAACGATGACTGCTCTTATCTGCATACCTCTTCATCTTCTGTTTGGATATGGCATCCTTAGTAGCAATTGGGGTTTGAACAGGGCTCTGCGGAACGCTCGGGAGTTTGACACGCATAGGCCTGTTGAACAGCGCAGTGGCAGGTGGTATCCCAGTAGTAGAATGGGGTGTAGCTCTGTACTGTCTAAGAAATCTGTGTAACTCTTGCTGTAAATCCTTGTGCTCCATGGTAGCGATCCTCAAAGTTTTGTTGATTGATTGCATGAACCGTTCCACTTCACCATTGGCCTGAGGCCAGTAAGGAGTTATTTTCCTGTGAGTGAAACCAAGATACGTTGCGAATGATCGAAAGTCTGTGCTATTAAAAGGTGGTCCATTGTCGGACTTCACTGTTTCCGGTATGCCATATGCCGAGAAGATCTTGTCTAATTTTGGTATAACAGCCCTGGCAGAGGTTGTCGAAACATGTTCAATGACTGGGAACCTCGAATAGTCATCCATGACAACCAGCAGATAGGAGTGATCCGGTAAAACACAGAAATCAACACTAACAGCAGACCACGGGCCCTCTGGCAGGGGTGTCATTTGTAAGGGTGCGCGTCTATGGTCAATTGTAGTTGCTTGGCAAGGTATGCAATTTTCAATGAGTGCCTCTACTTTTTTGTCTAGTCCTGGAAACCAGACTTTCTCTCTCAGTAATTGCTTTGTTTTCACCACCCCTTGATGAGCCTCGTGGGCCAGATCCAGTACTCTGCTTTGAAGTTTCTGGGGTATCACCAGCCGATTGTTACGCAACAGTAGATTTGAATCAGACACGGAGAGATCATGTCGTGCATTAAAGAAGGCTGTCAAGTAGGTTGTTTGATCCGGTGTTTGGAGGCGGGCTTCAGCAAGAAAATTGCTCCAATTTTTAGATCGAACAGTCTCTATAACTAACTGAAGTTGGTGATCTGAATCCACCGTTTGTTGTATTTCCTCCATAGTCATAGCTTTTGGCACAGAATGTGCAACAATAAAATTGATATGTTCCTCTGCAAGGATAGTTGCTGGATGTCGTCCTTGGTAGTTTGTGGTGTTGGGTGTCTCGAAAAGTAGTCAGCCGGATTACCAGCTCCTGCCTCGTATCTCAACCGAAACTGGTAGTTCTGTAGGCGAAGCAACCAGCGTTCAAGTCGTGGGGAGGCTTTGAAGAATGTTTGTTGAAAAGCGGAATGAGCGGTTTGTGGTCACTTATCACTGTGAATTTATGTCCCATAAGGTACAGATGAAAATGAAGGCATCCCCACACAACCGCAAGAGCTTCCCTTTCAGTTTGTGAATAGCGTTGTTCTGTCTCTGTTAAGGCTTTGCTTGCATAGGAAATGGTAGAAATGTTGCCTTCTTTGGACACTTGTGTGAGAATTGCACCCAGGCCCACCGGACTAGCGTCCACGATCAGCTCTGTGGACTTTAAAGGGTCAAAATAGGCCATGACGGTGTCGCCAGTCAGACCGGACTTCATGGAATCAAATGCTGCTTGGTGTTCAGCAGTCCATGTCCAAGGAGTGTCTTTTTTCGTGAGTAGTCGCAGGGGTTCGGAGATCGTGGCCAGATCAGGCATAAATCGCCCACAGTACGTGACTAGTCCTAGAAAACTGCGAACCTCTGACACATTTTGAGGTTGGCTAGCTGACTTTATGGCAGCAACTTTCTGAGGATCTGCTGAAACTCCTTGCTCCGAAAAGATCTATCCAAAGAAGCTTAATGACTTTTGGTTAAACTCACATTTTGACGGATTGACAGTTAGATTGCAGGCTTGCAGTCTCTGAAACACTTGCTCTAAGTGACTGTCATGCTCCTCTTGGGTTGTACCATATATAAGAATGTCATCACTGACGTTTAGAACTCCTGCTATTCCAGATAGAACCTGACTGATAACGTTCTGAAATATTTCTGCCGCAGATGAGATACCAAAGTTCAACCTCTTGAATCGTCGTAAGCCCACATGGGTACTAAAAGTTGTAATGTACCTGGAATCTGGATGCAACTCAAGTTGATGATAACCTGATTTTAAATCAATTTTAGAAAATACTTTTGCACCATTCAGGTCTGTGATAATGTCATCAATAGTGGGCGTGATGTGCCTTTCTCTTTGAATAGCCAAATTGGCATGCCGCATATCCACACATAGCCGGATTTTACCAGGCTGTTTTGGTTTTGGTGCAACAACAATGGGCGATACCCAAGGAGTCGGGCCTTCAACTCGTTCAACAACATCAGACGCTTCCAGATCCTGCAGTTCTTGCTCCACAAGTTTGCGGACATGAAATGGGATGCGCCTTTGAGGTTGAACAGACGGCTGTATTGACTGGTCAATATGCAATTTTATCTGAACGTCTTTTAGCTTACCGAGACCTTTAAAGAGATTGGGGTATCTCTGCATGATGTGTTGGGCCGAAGGACCTGTGACGCTATTGACCAGGTTGACCAGACCCAGAGATATAGCACTCCTGCAGCTGAGAAGCGTGTCTGCGGAGCACTCTACTACATATACAGTGTCGGTGATGGACTTCCCGTCAGCTGCAAGTTCTGACTGAAATTTGCCACACAGGGGTAGTGCAGATGCTGAACCATAAGGAAAAATCTTTAGGCTAGTGCTTTGTAGAGCAGGTCTGTTCGGGAGTCGGCTATAGACTGCACGGCTGATGACGTTTACTGATGCCCCTGTGTCTACTAGGGCTTCCACCGGACTACCATTTATCAGGATAAGTCGCCTTGGACTGGTAAGTGCGTGCAGTGTTTGAGATCCCTCTGCAGTCACTGAGAATAGATAAGTACTGTGAGGCTCGTCAGTAAGCTGCAGCGTTTGGATTTTCTGTGACCTGGGTTGTACTGTGGAATGAGGGGATTGTGGTTTGGATCTGCACACTTTTGCAAAATGGTTTTGTTTTCCACAATTATGGCAGGTCCCCCCTTTTGCTGGGCAGACATTCTGGTGAGGATACGACCCTCTGCAGTTGTAGCAAGTTGCCCCCTGCATACGAGGCACAGGCGGTCTCTGTGTCAGCTTTGCTATACAAGATGGTGCTTCCGCCTCGCACTCAATGTTCTCTATGAGCTTAGCTTGTTTTTCGGCGGTATCATTTACACGTGCTGTTTCAAGCAGTTTTGCTAAAGTCATGGTGGGATCTCTGAGTGCTTGTCTCCGTAACTTAGAGGAGATGCAGCCTTGTAAAATCTGCATTTGGATCTCTTTGTCGACATCTGCAAATTCACAGTAAGCTGCAAGGTGCCGTAGTCGGACATGATATTCATCAATGCTTTCTGTTGCTGACTGCTTTAATTGTCTAAACTTGAAGATTTCAAATGCTGCATTTCTGTGTGGGGAGAAATACTTGCTTAATGCTGCCTTACTGAGCTCATAGTCTTTGTCTTCTCCTGTATTAGGCAGAGTAGTGAAGATATCATAGACTTGTTCCCCTGCATAATGTAATAGCATGGCTTTCTTCCTGGTATCATCTGATATGTTCATGGCTTGTAGGAATATATCAAAACGCTTCAGCCATTTCTCCCAACATGCTGCTAGGTTAGCTGGGGACTGATGCACATCAAAAGCAGGGAAGGCAGGTAAACAGGCCATTGTTGTAGAGCTGAAATACCTTTAGCTGATGATGAACGCTTCCTCGTCGCCAGTTGTAGTGTTGTTGTGCAGATGAAGGGAACTCCAGAAGGCCACACAGAGATGCTGGATGGTAGGTTTAAACAGCCATACTTTATTTTCGTTCCTCTCTCTCCTGCTCCCCTCTCCCCAGGACTTCCTGCTCCTGCCTTGTCTCCTCCTCCCCATTACATCATTGTTACTAGGCAGAAACTGAAACAAGGATAACAGCAAGCCAATCACAGATATAGTAACAACATCACACCTCTCTCTGTCTCTTATTTAAGCAGAACTTCACTCTCATAACAGGCAGCTGTAGCCTGCTTCAGGGATCGCTCCACTCTGGAGTGTCCAGCTCATATGTGCTGCTGTGTAGTCGAGTATTAGCTGGTGCAGAGAACCTGCTGTCTCCTGCCCTCCGGATTCTGCTGTTGGGGCTTCAGTTTACCCACTCAGCTTCGGACTCCGGGGTCCTGTTTCTGGCGCTCAGACCTGGGGGTGAGCTTAGCTTTAGCTCAAGTCCCCCAGCTTGTCCCCACACGTCCTTCCTCTCTCAACCCTACAGACAGACTAACTAACTCCTCCCCCAGCCAGAATGTTCCAGAGGAGCTCTCCTGAAATCAGGTGTTAGAGCTCCCCCTTCTGGTCTGGAGTAAGACAATTTATATAAAGAACCCAAAATAACGGCAAAGGATACAGACTTAATAAATTACTAAGTAATACAGGAGAACAAAAAGTCCAAAAAGTATCTCAAAAATATATAATTTTATTAAATGTTTACATATACCAATAAAATACAAAATTGCCCATAAATATTCATAAATTGTATATATAAATACGGATATTGTGATCCACCAAACAAATTAACTTATAAGGACACCACTGGTTCCTACTAAAAGTGCCACATTATGTATATGGAGCGCAAGCAAATAACAATTTAGATATTGAATATTGCCATTCCCATAATGGGCATACAGGCTCAATCAATCTAATTAGTAGAAAAATGAAACAACTATGTTGTGCTCCTTATGCCCACGCTACCACCAACATTGAAAATAACAAGGCATACATATGAATATAAGAAGTAAAATTACCCATGTCAGAAGTAGGTTGTAACAAACCACGAGGTGTCCAAAGACCCTGGCGCGCGTTTCGCGAGCGCTAGGCTCGCTTCCTCAAAGGGGGGCGCCCTTTGAGGATGGACTTTTTATTCTCCTGTATTACTTGGAGTAAGAAAAGTGTTGTATGCTGTGTTACCTGTTAAGGGGATCCTTCCTTGCCTTCAGGCATGACATCACTCCCCCCTGGAGGGAGGCAAGGTCACTGTGGCAACCAAACTCCTGGGTGATGCTGCAAAGGTGTCAATCTGACTTCATTTTCCAGTGCTATAGCACAGCAGGGGACCTCATACTGATGTCAGATCCACACCTTGGAAGCAGTCAAGAGAGTTGTCACCTCCCCTTGCAGGCCTGACATTAGCCATGCACTGATCAGCTGGGGAACTTCTGTGCACTGTCTCCTTCCCCTGCCTTAGTATTGCTAATAAATGAAGTCAGACTGATACCTCAGCAGCAGTCAGGAGAGATGTCAGTATTGATCTTCTTCGGAGGTGTCAACCCGATTTCATTTACTAGTGCTATGAGGGCAGGGGAGGAGACAGTGCACTAATCAATGCATCCCTATGTTTAATCTGCTGGGGGAGGGACCCACCAGTAGATTCACTGATTTCTTGCTGGGCCAGTCAGAGACTGAACCAAACCAAGAGGTTTGTCCACAATCAGCTCTGTAGGCCACATAACTGGAACCAGTATGGTGTGCCTTCATTTAATTTTATATAAGATGTTTCTGGTGCTCATGTCACTTGCAGATACATAAATGTGTTTTTTTTTTATATTTTAATAGCTTGGGTAATTACAGAAGGGTTTAACTCAGATTACGGCACGCCCTTCCCCTCTCATCAGTAATATATTGTGGTTACCGGGCACCATATATTTGCCATCAGTGCACATAGCAATTGTTCCACTAACCCACCCAAAAAGAAATATGATGTTCAAGCACCTTAGATAATGTCTGTGTGGCTGTGCTTCATTAGTGAATATGTATATCCATGATGCATTGTGAAATATTATGATTGAAATTCTTGTTTCCTTTTGTTTGTCCTACAGGTTTCTGGCAACTAAGAATTCTTTTGCTGCCTTGCATCTGGAGTTTCTGGTTGGGAAGTGCATCATCTCCTTCATTGTGCACTCCACCTGTCAAATAATCTGGGACAAACTGCACCAATCGGTGATGCCGGATACTACCCCCCAACACTGGGAACATATAGCCAAGGAGTTTGCCCAAAATTGACAATTTCAACACTTTTTGGCCGTTAATGGAAAACACATCCGTGTGAAGAAGCCGCTGTACTCAGGGTTGCGATACTACAATTACAAACAATTCTTTTCTGACCTGCTCTTGACCTAGGCAGACAGCACCTACAATTTTATAATTGTAGATATTGGGGCCTAAGGAGGTACTGGAGATTCTAGAATCTTCAATTCTTCCATAATGGTTCAGCAACTTTAGAGAAATCATGAGTGTGCAACCACCACTGCTTCTGCCTAGCTCCAGCAGGGAACCAGCTACATGTAGTGGTTATTGATGAGACCTTTACACTTACCACCAATGTATTGCGCCTGTATCCATGCAAAGAAGAGGCCTTGATCACTGAGTCGCATATTTAATTACCACTTTCTAGGCCCCTGAGAATGGTGGAATGCGTCTGCCAAATGGAGGATTGTTGGAATATGTTTGGTGCAACAACTACATTCCTGTCTATGAGTGTGCCACAGTCGGAATTCTCTGCCGATGTGTAAGCAAGCAATGCCAAAGAGACTGGAACGTGGTGTACTCAAGTTTGTTTATTGCGAGTCTGACAAGATGATGGCTGATGGTGTGACAAAGCCATTATCAAGAGACAAGTTTGTGGACTTCAGAACCACAATGGGACAACAGGATAAGTGTTATGTTTTGGCAGCTGAGGAGAGCAGGCAAAAACGGTAATACACCAGAGAGGTTGGAATCTACTGGATTGCAGTACCCTGACTAACCACCACAACTAAAGGCAGCCGTGGAGCGTTCTTACATTGGTCCTAGACGCCTCGTCACAGCCTGAGAGGTTAACTACACCTAAAGATAGAAAGAGGAAAGCTATCTGCCCCGGAGCAGATCCCCAAAGAACATAGGAAGCCCCCAAACATGTAATGGCGGTTAGACAAGAGGAAATACAGACACAGACAGAAAATAGTATGAGCAAACGTTGGGGCCCAATCTGCCTAGACAGAAAAAGGATAGGAAGGACACTTACTGCAATCCAAAAAAACCCTAAAAAATACCAACTCTACTAATTGCAAAAACACCTGAGATCACACGACCTCTACCACCTAAATTAGTTCTCTGGTGTAACAAAACTAAGCCGCAGCCACTGAAAAAACTGGAAAAGGCAAATGAACAAATAACAGTGGCTGAACTAAACTGAGAGGAGCACAAGCCCCCGGAGGGGACCCGGCAGACCCCCACAGAAGTGCAGGACAAAATGCAAAAAGCAAGCACAAAAAACTAAAAGAAGAAAATGTCTTATCTGTTAGCAGAAGATGCAGGCACGAAACAGCAAGCTTCAAAGTGAACCAGGAATCAAAGATGAGACCAGAACAATTGATCACCGGCAACCCTGATGGGAGGGAACCTCCCTTATATAAGACCAGTCAGTAACACCTGATCGCCAATCTTCACAATCTTCATTGAATAGTTCAGTACTGTTTGTAACCACCAGAGGGAGCTTCTGCTCAGAATTCATTTCTAGCACATTCACAACAGGCTCCACTCTGTAAATCTCGTACATAAACGGCTCAGCTCTGTACACTTCGTACACACAGTGCTCCGCACAATTGCACAATTGCAGCTCCGCTCTGTACACCCCGTACACACACGCGGCTCCGTACACTTCATACACACAGGGCTCCATTCCGTACACCTCGTACACACACGGCTCCGCTCTGTACACCAAGTACACACATGGATCTGTTCCGCACACCCCATACACACGCGGCTCCGCTCTGTACACCTCGTACACACACGGCTCTGCTCCGTACACCTTGTACACACACATGGCTTTGCTCCATACACCTCATGCACACATGGCTCTGCTACATCCACCCTGTAAACCCCTCCTGACCCCACACAGGGTGAATGTAGCAATCATCTCTACACTACTGAATCAGGAGCCTCAGGACTGAGAGATACCACTGGTGTCTCTCAGTCCTGAGGCATACCACAGCCAAGTGAGACACTGAGGATGATGTGGAAATGGCTGGCACAGTGCTCTCAGCTCGATGAGGGGAGTTTGCGCCTAGTCTAGGAATTGTGCCCAGCCGCCGGTGCACCTGACATCTGCACACAGCATGGCCAGTCACTGTTGTAGCTGAGCCCTGCCTGCATCTCCGGCTGTAAACAATCCCTCCCCCGGTGTATGTGTGCTCCATACCCAGCTCTCACTCCTAACAGATCCTGCCTCTCTCTCTCACTTGCTGCTCCATGGTTCCGTTACAATCATCTCATTCCGAACGACTAATTACCGCATTTCTGGCGGTCTAAATCGGGACTGTCCCGCTGGATCCGGGATGGTTAGGACGTATGTTTTATATGTTGTTCTATCTGGTTTAGGCCTGCAGCCCTTAGCTAACCAGTGGACAAGGTTAAAGGGTATGCCACACTAAACAATATCGCTAACGGGATCGCTAAAAAACGTCACTATTTAGCGATCCCGTTAGCGATATTGTTCAGTGCGGCAGCTTCCAGCGACGAGCTTCCTGCTGTGATCTCGCTCGTCGCTGGAATCGTTCCGGACCCTATTTTCTCGTCGGCGCTCCCGCTGGGTAAGTATCTAATCGCTGTGTGGCAGCGATTTAGCGGTACTTTTGTACCGCTAAAGTCGTTAAGAAGATCGCTAACGGCGATAGCGTCGTTAACTATATCGCTAAATGCGGCAGCATTTAGCGATATAGAAACAATCCCGCTAGCGATCTCATTAGTATGCAACGCTAACGAGATCGCTAGCGGGATAGCTTAGTGTGGCAGTACCTTAACTATTGGAGCCTGCTCATTGATGGAGGAGTTTAGTGAGCATATTAAACTCAGTTTCCTGCTTGTGAGGAACATAGGGAAGAGTACTGAAAGGAGAAGGACCTATGGTCCAAATGCTAGCAGACCTGCATGGAAAAGGGTGTTGTGTGTGAAGAAAGCAGATTATACTCAGATATCATGCTCTGAAGTAAATAAGGATTAAGTGACACAAGGATTCCTTATCTCAGGCAAGTGGGGGCCTACAGCAAACACTATCTGTACTAGATCAGAAGTGGAAGTTTAGCCAGACCTGAGGTTCATAGAGGAGAAGATGACTAGGTTGGGGCATTTGTTTTCATATGGGGATCTGAAGATGCAGTGGCACACCAAAGGCCTTGTGGACCACATGAAATGGACTTTGAAGACAGTAGGGAGGAGACATAGTAACTCCTGGTACAGTTTTTCTTGTGCATTAGGCAGGCTTCAAAGGTTCAGATTTAATAGTCTGCCCCTGACCTGAATTTGACTGCTTCATAAACATGAATACAAAAATTCCCTTAAATAATGGTATAATACTTATATCCAGAACTCAAACCGACATTTGATACCATACCCTTATACTAATTAAAGTAACACAGGTCAAAGAGTTTTTAGAAAAAAATTTAACAAATTTTATTACATAAAAGTTAAAAAAATACACACATTAACAGAGCAACTCACTAAGCAGGCTATATAATCAGAGGAGTTATTAATCCATATAGTGAATCAACAGGACAAAAAATGACATACTGCCGACCGGCAACTCTTGAGTAGATGCTTTTACATGCTATAAGCAGAGGTCATTAATTATTTAAATCCCAATCCTTCACCAAAGTACGGAATCCCATAAACCATCTGCTAAATTTATAATTTGATATAGCTATTAATTTTCCTACTGGGTCACCTAAAATACTGTAGTCAATACAATGCCTTAATGCATGCTATATAAAGTGCTAATGCTAGAGTATCCAATTATTACTAATACTGATCCTCACAACAAAGAAATTCACATACCATCCGGCTATAACGCCGTGGATATTAACGTGCATATAGAGGAATCAGTAAACTATATATATATATCACCCATATAAAACGCACCAAAATTGCTAAAGTGCATGAAAAGGAAACAGTAAATCACCTTAATGTCCATACTTACATCAGAATCAATTCAAAGAAAATCCCCCCTGGGCCTGCAACCTCAAACATGTATGAGGCTATTGAGTTCGGTACAGGAGAACAGCAGCCGATCCAGATACCAACGGTCTTCATGTAAAGGTGGAAAAGTCGTCCAAACACCCTTTCTGAAGACTGTTCTAATGTTATTGTGTGGATTTGCTTTTTTGATGTGATTTCATATGTATAATGTTCTGCACTAGTTGTTAGGCTGTGACAGCGTTAAAAAGCTAGTGCCAGCCAAGATAGGGAGGATTTACTGGGTTATTTTGTACAGGAAGCCTTGGTCCTGTTAGTCAGACTATGAATAGATTGTGAAGGATATAAGAAGTAATGTGGAATACTTGGCACAAGTGGGGAGTGTGCATGAACTGAGAGTTCAGAAGAGCTTTTAGAACAGTGCTAAAGTAGCCTACTACCACCTATATGGTTGAAGTACAGAGAAAGAAAAAGGAGACACAGCAAAACACATTGACCCATGTGACTTATATAGAGGGTATACTTCACTGACTGAGCACCTGCAGTGGCATTACAGAGAGGCTTGATTCCCTTAAGCAGCTAGTGTGGCGTGGGCTATTGACAATGTGTCAAACCGGACCTGGAGAACTACGTTGAATCTTTTTCTGGCCAGTATGGTGTGTTGTGAATGCCCTGGATTCTAAGTTGAGGCTCCCTCTGGTGGCTGTTGATATTAATGAAGCTGCTTTGACGGACAGAGCCCCTTCAGCTGCGGACGATAGGCAATCTGGGAGTTATGACTGGGGTGATTTAAGGTAGTAAATTTCCCATGATCTTCGCTGGTGATTAGTTGTTACTTCCTAGTCCAGTTTGGAACTCAGCTTGTTCTGCTGTCTCCTGCAACTTTCAAATAAGTTATTTTCTGCTTGTTTCTGTGGTTTTGTTTTCTTTTGTTTTTCTGCCCTTCTGAGTGAGGTCAGCCTGGTCCCCCTGCTGGGGCCTGCGCTGGTCTCTGATTCTCATTGATCTCTGTTTATTTGTTCAGTCCCTGTTATTTCAGTTTCTGCTGGGTAGCTTCCTGTTCACACCAGAGTTCTGATATAGCGGGGAGAGATCGTGTGGTCTCAGGGTTTTTTTGGAATCAGAAGTGTTGGAATTTTTCCTAGGGTTTTGCTGGATTGCAGAAAGTATTCTTTTCTGTCCTGTCCTATCTAGACAGTTTTGGGCCCCAGCTTTTGCTTACTCCATTTTCTGCCTGCGTTTGTCTTTCATCTTGTCTCACCGCCAATACATGTGTGGGGGTTACATACTCCTTTGGGGCGCTACTTGGGGCAGTTAGCTTTCCCCTTTCTATCTTTAGGCTTAGCTAACTCTCCGGCTGTGTTGAGGCGTCTAGGTCATCGTAGGTACGTCCCACGGCTGCTTCTAGTTGTGCGGTTAGTTTAGGGGTCTGCAGTCCATTAGATACCAACCTCTCTGGGTGACTGGCTGCCTTGGCTATTTTTGTTACTGTCCTCCTCAGCTAACATATTATAACAGTGGTGCACCTGTAAGGGGTTGCAAGGACTGTTGTGTTCCCCAAACACATCCCGGCTAAGTATTAATGTTATACATATCATTGTATATATTTTTCTGACTTGTATTTGTATATATTATTGTCTGTATGTATATTGCTGCTATGTATTTATGTTTTATGTCATTTGATGTATGTTAAGATAGGGAAAGTGTAGAACCCTTATTAGGCCATTAGATGGGGGCATGTTAGTCCACTTAAGACAGTACTGTAACTAGTTAATTTAGGAGGGGTTGGCCATGGATAAGTGTAGAAGTCTTCTTGCTTGTAGTTAGTTAGGGCCTAGTGCCCGTGTAGGGCGGTCAACTCCGCAACGCTCAAACAAGATACCCAGCCATTCAGAGTCTGGATGGACAGAGGTGCAGCAGAAGCAGCAGTGCTACCGCAGTAGGGAGCAGAAGCTTGAAAGGAGGTCCTAGATCAGTACAGAGACTCACCATGTGGCAGGTCATCGCATGGGCTGATGCCCTCATATCCGGAGCGAAACAGATGAGGGAACCCCCATGCGCAGTGAGTCTGGACAGGGAGGGCGCTGAGTTACCGCAAGCAGTGGTAAGACCCAGTAATGTACTGAAGGACGTAGAGAGGAGTGCAGAAGTGATCAATGTGAACTGTGTGGAACCATATGCTGATGTTGTTACTGACAAGGATGTGCTGCGACAAGGAAAGAGTAAAGTTCTGTGTCTTAAGATTGGAAAGGACTCTGTCTCTTTATGCACCACAATGCAAGCAGCGGAGCTTCAGCAAGCCCGATGGGACCTTGGCGGTGCGGAGGGTGATACAGAATGTATGCTGCAGAAGGGACAGTATTTGCATGTGATTGGAAGCCAGGACACGCCAAAGCCACTAGCGTCAGCCATGACTATGGCCCTGGCTCTGCCTTCCACACACCATAGTGTGGGATCTTTGAAATGTAGGAGAAATACTCTTTTACACTGAACTGTCTTCTAACATGAAGATATACCGTCTGTGTCTGTAACTAAGCATGAGCCTCTGGCTGAAGCAGAAGAAATGTGGAAGATTTACCATGTTTTCTACCAAGATATGTTGCTATATTTGAAGTTGACAGTAAAAATGTTTTTAACTTTTTACAACTTACTTTGACTGCATTGTTGCACAGGTGAAAGGTCTCCACTCCATCATCCCACTTGTGGCCCGAAAAGGGGTAAGCAATCAGTCCCCACCAAGCACACAAACACACTCAAGGGTACTGTAGCAGGGTATTTTGGGAGGCAGAATTATGTATTGGACAAAGCCCTTCCTTACACACACGGAACGCCCTACATTGCACAGTAAAGGGGTGCTTTGCTGGTGACACTGTTGGGGATTCAAAATTGAAGCGGTGAGCGGTCCAGCTCACCCCAAACCATCTCGATTGGGTTCAGGTCTGGTGACTGTGGAGGCCAGGTCATCTGGCGTAGCACCCCAACACTCTCCTTCTTGGTCAAATAGCCCTTACACAGCCTGGAGGTGTGTTTGGGGTCATTGTCTTGTTGAAAAATAAATGATTGTCCACCTAAAAGCAAACCGGATGGAATAGCATGCTGCTGCAAGATGCTGTGGTAGCCATGCTCGTTCAGTATGTCTTAAATTTTGAATAAATCCCCAACAGTGTCACCAGCAAAGCACCCCACACCATCACACCACCTCCTCCATGCTTCACGTGGGAACCAGGCATGTAGAGTCCATCCGTTCACCTTTTCTGCGTGCAAAGCAGTAATCAAAGCAAAAGGTGGCTACTTTGAAGAACCTAGAATATCAGACATATTTTCAGTTGTTTCACACTTTTTTGTAAAGTGTAATGTATAATTCCACATGTGTTAATCCATAGTTTTGATGCCTTCAGTGTGATTCTACAATTTTCATAGCCATGAAAATACAGAAAAATCATTGTTAGAATGTATTGTAAAGTGCAAATCAGCTAGCACATTGATAATTCTCAAAAGACAGGACAGACACATGTCATTAATGGGTAGTGTGTGGTTACAATAAAGTGCAAATGCATAGATAAATAAACATATAAATATTTTCCCAAGCACAGGGCAAGTAAACATTTCTCTGATCACATATAGTAACCAGCCTGGACCCTCTAAGGTCCCCAGGCTGGTAACAATTGACCCCATTTTGGAAATCCCCAGGTGCTTCACAGAAGTTTATAACAGAACTGTGAAAATAAAAAATCACATTTTACCCACAAAAAATGTATTTTTAGCTCCAATTTTTTATTTTCACAAGGGTGACAGGAGAAAATGGACCCCAAAATTTGTTGTACATTTTCTACTGAGCACGCTGATACCCAATATGTGGGAGAATACTACTATTTGGACACACGGCAGGGCTTGGAAGGGAAGTAGCACCATTTGCCTTTTTAAAGGCAAAAATAGTTGTAATCGAGAGCTGATGCCATGTCGTGTTTGGAGAGCCCCTGATGTGCCTAAATAGTAAAAATCCCAGCAAGTGACCCCATTTTTGAAACTAGACTACTTAAGGAACTTATCTAAATGTGTCTTGAGCACCTGGAACCCCCAGAAGTTTGTAACGTAGAGCTGTGAAAATACAAAATGACATTTTACCCACAAAAATATTCTTTTAGCCCCAAATGTTTTATTTTCACAAGGGTAACCGGTGAAAATGGACCCAAAAATGTGTTGTGCAATTTCTCCTGAGTATGCCGATACCCCATACATGGACGAAAACAACTGTTTGTGCTCATCGGAGGGCTCAGAGAGGAAAGAGTGATGTTTTGGAACTCAAACTTTGATGGAATGGTCTGTGGGCATCATGTCGCTTTTGGAGGGCCCCTAATGTGCCTAAAGAGTGAAAACCTCCCACAAGTGGCCTCATCTTGGAAACTACAACCCTAAAAACTTCTGGAACAAGATAATTTGGAGTGATAAGACCAAAATTGAACTTTTTGGCCACAACCATAAACGTTACATTTGGAGAGAAGTCAACAAGGGCTTTGATGAAAGGAACACCATTCCTACTGTAAAGCACGAAGGTGGATCGCTGATGTTTTGGCGATGTGTGAGCTACAAAGGCACAGGAAACCTGGTTAAAGTTTAAGGAAAGATGAATGCAGCATGTTATCAGCAAATACTGGAGGCAAATTTGCATTCATCAGCTCGGAAGCTGCGCATGGGATGAACTTGGACGTTCCAACATGACAACGATCCAAAACGCAAGGCCAAGTCGACCTGTCATTGGCTACAGCAGAACAAAGGGAAGGTTCTGGAGTGGCCATCTCAGTCTCCTTACCTCAATATCATTGAGCCACTCTGGGGAAAACTCAAGTGCGCAGTTCATGCTAGACAGCCCAGGAATTTACAGGAACTGGAGGCTTTTTGCCAAGAACAGTGGGCAGCTTTACCATCTGAGAAAATAAAAAACCTCATCTACGACTACCTCAAAAGACTTCAACCTGTCATGATTGTTAGAGGTGGCAATAAATGGTTGTTAGGGTCTGCGGAAGGCACCTAATAAATAATGTAGAGAGGTGCGTTCGCAGCCCGGGGTCCACCGTGCAGGCAGAGCCTGCTGCTAGTAAGATGGCGTAAGTAGCGAACTCTGTTATCCCGCAGAGTCGCTAAAATAAACGCCGTAGTGCACTGTGGCAGTTAGTGCGAACTCACTTAGCTTCAGTGAGCCGCAAAGTAAAACGCTAGGGCGCAGACTAGCCTTTTAAAGCGAACCCTGTTGCGTCACAGAGCCGCTGAGAAACCCTACTGTGTCCAGGTACACATTTGACTGTTAAGCGAACATAGGAAGTGGTCACCCGCAATCTATGGCGTCTGTACGCCAGGCCCTGAATACGGCAACCAAACTCCTCACCGGTTATGCCGGTATTCTAAAGGCATCTAAGAAACCGACCCTGACCAGCTAGCATACCAAGCTCCTCATTGATTAGGTCGGTATTGTAATGGCGTATTTCAGCCGCCCTAACCACACACACGCATGACCATACTGGCGCAAAGCACATAAAGGTTTGATACTAGCGCACGGCCATGCGGTCAGGACAACCTTTTATAGCAGCCATGAGTAGAAGACCTTCCAGAAAGGACCAATAGAAAGCTGCTTCAGATCACAAACAGCTACAGGACCATCCTGGAGGACCAATAGGAGTCATAGCTGTATCTGAGCATGTGACCCCTGATCTCCAATGGGAGATCTTGCCCTGGGCAATCTCAGAAGAAGAAACAGAGGACTTAGTCCCAAATCTGCCTGCTCCAGCACTGGTTATAACCGAAGATCCAGGAGAGGCAGCAGCAAGTCTCTGCACAGTATTAGACCGGGCAAGACGCTGGGACCGACGTCTCCGCTGAGCAGACTCCACTGCGGCCGGGGACGGATGGGGGAGCGCAGCAGGAATGGCTCAAGATTCCCCTTGTGCAGCATTGGGAACTCAAACCCTAACAATGGTATTAAGAAATGGGGTATGTGAACTTTTGATCAGAGTTATTTGGATGTTTTGAGTTGTCATTATGATTTAAAAAGAGAAAGCACAGTAATTTGACAATAAATGGCTTCATCCAACCACTAACCATGAGTGGAGAAAAAGTTTTGATGTTATCATTCATATTCTCTCAAAAAAGGCCAAGAAAGCAAAAATTCTTCTGGGTTATGTAAACTTTTAAGCACAACTGTATCTATGCTGGCTTCTCAGACACATTGTTCCCGAATACATCACACTATATAAGGTTGGTGTTTTGTTTTTAGTCATCACAATTTTTAATTTAGCTTGTTTTATGAATGGATAGTGCAAAATGTGTGATTATTTTATAGAAATAAGTAAGGTTTTCTTACAAATTAAAGTGTGCTTCTCAGGCACATTGTTCCCTAACACATATTCTCTCTCTTGCTTCAGATTATCTGCTGAAATGGAAAGGAAAATGTATGATTTGTCAAAACCCCTTCATGTTGATGACGTTTAGATGCTGTTAGATGATGATGATGATACAGACCCCCACATTGCATGAGGATTTAGGAGAAGAAAGTGAGATTGATTCTCATGATGAGGTGGAAGTTTGTGAAACTGAGCAAGATGGTGAGAGTGATGAGGATGAAGAAGATATAGAAACATATTATATGGAAAGAGATAAAAAAAGAAATGGAACAATTAGCCACTCATGCAAACTAAACATAGGGAATGTCAAAACATTCTCACTCACCTTCCTGCAGTTAAATAAACAGCAAGGAATGCTAAAAATAGTTTATTCACAGATGACACGCTGGACTCTATTGTCACATATACAAATCAATATATAGACAGTATAAAGGACAAGTTCATCTGCAGCATAATCATCAAGCTGTAGGGGTTGTACTCACTTGGGTGCGACGGGATGAAAACAGCAGGCACGTTCCTTTAAAAGTTCATGGGGGTTTATTGCTTCATAAGCCCCAGAAGCACAAACAGAAAGTAAACAGCCTTTAGATCAGGCAAAACAAAGTACAAATGTCCATAGCAGGGTTCTGCTCTTAGGGGCCTGTGGACACACAGGCTGGGGTAATGTCCAGTCCTCAGGCTCGGTCTGGAGCCAAACACACATAGGAGGCCTTCTCCCTCCCAACACACAGACCATGTGCCAAACAACAGCCTCCATTATATAGGCTGTAACCACACCCAGAAGTCAGGTATGTGGGTAGCCAGAACCACCCATCTCTCATAGCTACCCGCAACCTGGTCCCAGGTGCAACAAACGTACCTTTTAGTGCTTTCATGCACTAGAGAAAATATTCCTGGTTACATCACAGAGACAAGCCATCTCTGTGACACATACGTCCCATCAACTATGCGACCATTAGCCACACTACAGTCATGGCCAAAAGTTTTGAGAATGACACAAATATTAATTTTTACAAAGTCCACTGCTTCACTTTTTCTAATGGCAATTTGCATATACTCCAGAATGTTATAAAGAGTGATCAGCTTAACAGCAATTACTTGCAAAGTCAATATTTGGCTAGAAAATGAACTTTATCCCCCAAAACACATTTCAACATCATTGAAGCCCTGCCTTTTAAAGGACCAGCTAACCTCTTTTCAGTGATTGCTCCATTAACACAGGTGTGGGTGTTGATGAGGACATGGCTGGAGATCAATCTGTCATGATTAAGTAAGAATGACACCACTGGACACTTTAAAAGGAGGCTGGTGCTTGACATCATTGTTTCTCTTCTGTTAACCATGGTTATCTCTAAAGAAACACGTGCAGTCATCATTGCAATGCACAAAAATGGCCTAACAGGGAAGAGTATCGCAGCTAGAACGATTGCACCTCAGTCAACAATCTATCGCATCATCAAGAACTTCAAGGAGAGAGGTTCCATTGTTGCCAAAAAGGCTTCAGGGCGCCCAAGAAAGACCAGCAAGCGCCAGGACCGTCTCTTAAAAGTGTTTCAGCTGCGGGATCGGGCTACCAGCAGTGCAGAGCTTGCTCAGGAATGGCAGCAGGCAGGTGTGAGTGCATCTGCATGCACTGTGAGGCGGAGACTCTTGGAGCAAGGCCTGGTCTCAAGGAGGGCAGCAAAGAAGCCACTTCTCTCCAGAAAAAACATCATGGACAGACTGATATTCTGCAAAAGGTACAGGCAGTGGACTGCTGAGGACTGCGGTAAAGTTATTTTCTCTGATGAATCCCCTTTTCGATGTTTGGGACATCAGGAAAACGCCTCATTCGGAGAAGACAAGGTGAGCGCTACCACCAGTCTTGTCTCATGCCAACTGTTAAGCATCCTGAAACCATTTATGTGTGGGGTTGCTTCTCAGCCAAGGGAATCGGCTCTCTCACAGTCTTGCCTAAAAACACAGCCATGAATAAAGAATGGTACCAGAATGTCCTCCAAGAGCAACTTCTCCCAACCCTCCAAGAGCAGTTTGGTGATCAACAATGCCTTTTCCAGCATGATGGAGCACCTTGCCATAAAGCAAAGGTGATAACTAAATGGCTCAGGGAACAAAACATAGAGATTTTGGGTCCATGGCCTGGAAACTCCCCAGATCTTAATCCCATTGAGAACTTGTGGTCAATCATCAAGAGACGGGTGGACAAACAAAAACCTAAAAATTCTGACAAAATGAAAGCAGTGATTGTGCAAGAATGGACTGCTATCAGTCAGGATTTGGTCCAGAAGTTGATTGAGAGCATGCCAGGGAGAATTGCAGAGGTCCTGAAGAAGAAGGGTCAACACTGCAAATATTGACTTGCTGCATTAACTCATTCTAACTGTCAATATAAGCTTTTGTTACTCATATGTTTGCAATTATTATATTTCTGTCTGTGATAAAAACATCTGTCAAACACACATAAAAACCAGAGGGCAGCAGATCATGTGAAAATATAATATTTGTGTCATTCTCAAAACTTTTGGCCATGACTGTACATACCTCCCCCTTGGCCTAAAGCCATGGGGCTTGGCACTTTCTCCTACCAGACAAGGGATTCTCAAAAGAGCATTGGCATTACCATGTAGCTTTCTTGCTCTGTTCTCTACATAGAAGTTGAAATCTTGTAGGGCTAAAAACCAATGGGTGACAATAGCATTTTTCCCCTTTGTTTCCCTCATCCATCTGAGTGGGGTATAGTCGGATACCAACTTAAACTTACGTCCTACCACATAGTATTGTAATGTGTGCACCACCCACTTTATGGCCAAGCCCTCCTTCTCTACGACCGTGTAATTCCTCTCACATGAGGATAGCTTCCTACTCAGATAGAGAACACGGTGCTCCTCCCCGTGTATCTCCTGGAAAAGGACTGCTCCTACCTTAGGGGTCACCAGAATCGATTGCTTACACAGAGCTCCTTTCATTTCTTGAAAGTCCGTCTCTGACTCTTTAGACCATTTGACCATTACTGAGGGGCGCGGCCATCATGACGAAGTTTGGGATGAACCTCCTGTAGTATCCCACGATCCCCAGGAAGGCTCTATCTTGCTTCTTGGACAATGGTCTCGGCCATGTTTGAATTGCCTCCACTTTACTGATTTGGGGTTTTATCTCACCTCGACCCACTCCATATCCCAGATATTTGGCTTCTTCTTTCCCCAAGTCACACTTTTTCGAGTTTATTGAAAACCTCACCTTTCTTAGAGCATGAAACACAGCTTGGACCTTTTACAGATGACTCTCCCAGTCTGCGCTAAAGATAACAACATCATCCAGGTATGCAGTGGCATATTGCTTATGGGGTGCAAGGATTCTATCCATCGCTCTCTGGAAGGTCGCCGGGGCCCCCTGCAGTCCAAACAGCATCCGCACATACTGGAAGCATCCGTCCGGCATAGAAAACTCAGTCTTCTCCTTGGCTTCCTGATCCTTGGGGATCTGCCAAAATCCGTTTGTCAAATCCAATTTGGTTATGTACCTTGCGTGCCCAAGTCTCTCAATTAACTCATCGATGCGTGGCATGGGATATGCATCGAACTTGGAGACCTCATTTAACTTCCGATAGTCATTGCAGAACCTCCATTCCCCATCGGGTTTTTGGAACCAGGACAATCGGGCTCGACCAACCACTCTTGGACTCCTCAATGACCCTTAGTTTTAACATGCGCTCCACCTCCTTGGAGATCACTTCTCGACGGGCCTTTGGAATCAGATAAGGCTTCAAGTTTACACGCACATGTGGCTCCGTCAGAACTTCATGTTCTACAATCTTCGTGCACCCCTGCCTTTCCAAGAACAGCAAGCACGGAGTTTCAGCAGCCTGTCTGTCTTGCCATGGCTTGATGAGGTTGACATGGTAGACCTAATATGGTTTCCATCTGCCTTGTTGATGAATCTTATAATTTGCATCACCAAAGCTTCTCCACCACCTCATGCGGCCCTTGCCATTTGGCCAAGAACTTGCTCTCCACTCTTGGAATTAGCACAAGAACTCGGTCTCCCGGATTATGCTGCCTCACTCTGGTTGACCTGTTGTAGACCCTGGCCTGAGCTTCTTGTGCCTGGAGGAGGTGTCCTTTTACGATGGGAATCACCTTCGCAATCCTCTGCTGCATCAGTGCCACATGCTCAATGACGCTTCTGTGGGGCGTGACTTCGGCTCCCAGGTTTCCTTGGCTATATCCAGGAGACCTTGCGGATGTTGGCCATACAGAAGCTCGAATGGCGAGAACCCCGTGGAAGCCTGTGGAACCTCATGGATGGAAAACAGATATAGTTAGAGACAGTCCATGTCTCTACTGTCCTTTTCTATAGCTTTCCTCAGCATGCGTTTTATTGAACCTTTCGAAAAGGCCATCTGTCTGAGGATGGTACACTGAAGTCCTCAACTGGGAGATTTGCAGGACCTTGCATAACTCCCTCATCACCTTACTCATAAAAGGTGTTCCCTGGTCCTCAGGATCTCCTTTGGTAAACCTGTCTGGGAAAAGACATGGACCAATTTGCGGGCTATACTTTTTGTGGAGGAGGTTCTCAGGGGAATTGCTTCAGGGTAGCATGTGACATAGTCCAGGATGACCAATATGTATTGATGCCCACGAGCAGATTTCACCAGGGGACCGACCAAGTCCATAGCAATTTTCTCGAATGGCAATTTGATGATGGGCAATGGCATGAGGGGACTCCAAAAGTGAGAGGTGGGGGCGGTTAACTGACATGTAGGGCAGGACCTGCAATAGTTTAATATTTCCCAGTGACACCCAGGCCAATAGAAACTCTGCACAATCCCATCCTGCATTTTTTCCACTCACAGATGTCCCCCCAAGATGTGTGAATGGGCCATGTCCAACACCTTCCGTCTATATACACCGATACAACAACTCCCTACTCATCATAAAATAGGGAAACCTTGTGTCAGCCCCCGGCTCCTGGGCAACCTCATTAATGACAGTGACATTGCTAAAGGCTTCTTTCAGACTTGGGTCCCTATGTTGGGCAGTCCCAAAATTCTCACTGGTTACCCCTAACTCCAGAATGTCAGACACAGGGGACATTTCCTCCTCATCTCCCACAAGGACACAAAAGGGAAGCCCGCGTGCCTCTGGGTGTGGTGATACCTTATTTGGGTTCACTGGTTCACTTTTAGCGAAAGTGAACTCAGAACACTTCCCCCACAGATCCCAAAATAAACAAAAGTCCCGACCTATAAAAATAGGGTGCCACAAGTCCCGAACAACGCCGACCTGATGGGACTCAGTACCGTGGGGTGTTTCAATGTCCACTCTGGCCATAGGGTAGTCCTTAGCATTACCATGTATGCACCGAATGCTGACCTTTTTCCCCCGGGATCAGTTGGAGAGGAAAAGTGGCCCTCACAATGGTCACTAAACTCCCAGAGTCTAGCAGTGCCGTTACCTCCCGACTGTTCTCCTTCATGGGACATGTTTAAGGCCCCTCATTGGGTAAAGAGTTCACACTGCAGGCCAGATATGCATAATATGAACTACGGCGTCCTATGCTACAGTCCATCTGCTCGGGGGTCAGGGGACACCCTGGGCAACCCAAGTCTGTACGTGCCTCAGCCAGGAGTGCACAAACCAGTCCATTACCACCCGTTCTGTCATCTGTGCAGGCTTGTCATACTGTTTGGCATCCTGCAAAGCTAAATCATAGTACGCTTTCTGAGATTCTCCCTTCAAGTATGGCGCCAGCATCTCTGCCCTGCTCCCTGCTCTGGCGGGAGTTTCTCCCTCTCGGCGACCCTTTCAAACACCTTCAGGAAGGCCTCAACATCATCCTTGGGAGTCATTTTCTGCAAAGCCGGTCTTACTGCTTTCCGGACATGGGCGTCATCAGCCGGACCAGGGGTTGGGGCGTTCGTCCTGCCCTGGATGGCGGTTGCCAGAAGCTGCATCTGCTGCCACTGCTCCTGATAGCTCTGCTGGATCTGCTGTAAAAAAAAGCCTGTTTGTTTCTTGCTGTGGCTGCTGCGACTGGACCAGGTGTTTCATCAGGTCTTCCATTTTGTCTGGCAATGCTTGCAGGCTTGCAACAGACTTAACCCAGGACATGATGTCCTTCCTGTAGCAGTCTCACATCTCTGCTGGGAATGCTGCCCACATTCCCCACCAATTGTAGGGGGTGTACTCACTCAGGTGCAATGGGACGAAAACAGGAGGCATGTTCATTTAAAAGTTCACGAATTTATTGCTTCATAAACCCCAGAAGCACAAACAGAAAGTAAACAGCCTTTAGATCAGGCAAAACAAAGTACAAATGTCCATAGCAGGGTTTTGCTCCCTCAAGCCTGTGGGCACACAGACAGGGGTAGTGTCCAATCCTCAGGCTCGGTCTGGAGCCAAACTCACATAGAAGGCCTTCTCCCTCCCAAGACACAGAACATGTGCCAAACAACAGCCTCCATTATATAGGCTGTAACCACACCCAGATGTGAGGTATGTGGGTAGCTAGACCCCCCATTTCTCATAGCTACCCGCAACCCGGTAACAGGTGCAGCAAACGAACCTCTTAGTGCTTTCATGCACTAGAGAAAACAGTCCAGGTTACATCACAGAGACAAGTCATCTCTGTGATATATACCTTCCATCGACTATGCGACCATTAGCCACACTACAAAGCATACAGATGAAATAGAACTGAGGGCCTTTTTTGGATTGGTATACCTTGCAGGAGCTTATAGGGCAAATCGCCAAAGTTTGGAGGAACTTTGATGTATAGATGGTGATGGAATAGAAAAATTTGCCCTTGTTATATGTTTAAAAAGATTCAAGATTCTAATTCGCTGCTTTCACTGTTTGACCACAGAACTACCCGAACCCACCGTAAAACATATGACCGGCTTACTCCAATTCGTGATTTATTCCTGAAATTTGTTGAAAACTGTAAGAAAAACTATTGCCCTGGGGAGAACGTCACTATTGACGAAATGCTCACTGGTTTTTGTGGCAGATGTGCATTTAGTCAATACATTCCATCAAAGCCTAGCAAATACGAAATTAAAATTTATGCCCTTTTTAATGCCAGGAATACCTACACATACAACCTTGAAATTTATGCAGAAAAACAGCCAGAAGGTCCATACCGTGTCAGCAACAAACCCAGTGATGTTGTGAAAAGAATGGCTGAGCCCTTAATATAACAGCTGACAATTGGTTAATTGGTTTTCAAATTGTGAACTGATTATCTGAAAATGCATTACGTTGGTATTGTCAAGTTGTTTACCTGAGTGGAGCCGACAACTCCCGACGACCGATACCATCCCCCGTATAAATGTGACACCATTACCCGTTCACCAAGACACGAGAGCCGGTAATTCTTTGGAATATATATGGCCACAGCAGCCTTTATTAATACACAAACAACATTAACAATATTAACAATGTACCATACTTAAACATTGAGGAGTCCTTGAAGTCACAAAAATCATGGTGAATTGACCCAAAAATGCTGTGAACAACACCCATCCTCTTACTCCCAGCCATTACCCCACAGGCTCGGGAGCACCAACAATCGAGATATGTTGTTCACCAAGCTACTTGGGGATCCGCCCACTCTTGTGGGAACTCCCCGTCCACGTTTCACCAGATCACGATCCACATAAGTTCAGATGGAGGAGACCCTATACACTGAGTCCCCCCAAACCAATTTCCAAAGAACTTCAAGGACTCCCCCCCGAACCGCCACAACGAGGGCCCATTGAAACCCTCAATGGCCCGAGACCCCCCCAATCCGCAACGCTATGGACCTTTCAATGCTCTCTTGAATACCAAGGGCCCAAATGTCCAAACCAACTGCATTTAGATGGACCCTGTCGGCCAACCAAAAATCCCCCTCACCCTTCTCGAGGTCAAAATGCCGCACGGACACACTGCCATTTCTAACCATGAAGGAAGACACGGCCCTATTCACCTTTATCCTGGCCTTATTAACCTTTGCCAGGGACCTAATGTTACGCCATCGCCTGCGTGGAACAATTTCAGACCAGACCATGGTAACCCCAGGATATAACACCCACAACCGCAAGCAATCCTGCTTAATATCCTTTACCAATTCCCGGAAAGGTCACACAGCCAGATCGTCCCCCCCACATGGAGTACCAAAATGTCAGGGGCACAGTCCAGCCAGGCGCAACCATGGATTTTGGGCAATACCTGTCATGGTCCAGTCCGGAGTTTGTGCGCTGCTGTCCTCTCTCAGGACTGGTCATGCGGGGGTTAATTTCCTCGGCCTTGTTCTGGAGCGGGCTGAGCTATTTCAGTCCGTCACAGCCAGCTTACCAGTGTTAGTGATAGCTCAAGCTTCCAGTTTAGAGCCTCTGACCCCTGTTACCTGGTGATCCTCCTGCCTTTGACTTGTTTACTTGTGTATGATCCGGACTGACTCTGACCCCGTCTCTTGGAATCCGTCTCTGCTGCTACGTTCCCTGTCTGACTATTTGACCCTCGGCTTGGTATACTGACTACGTGTATTGCTGCTCCTTCTGGTACTTCTGCCTCTGTATGGTTTTGACTCGGCTTGCCTGACCACGCTCTCACCACTTGGTGGTGCCAGTGCTTCTGATTTGTATAGCTTCTCTGTGTACTCAGTCTCACGTCCCTCCCTAGCTCCCTCTGGGGAAGATTGCACTACACTGCTGTAGTCTGACAGCTCCCATCTGGTTTTGACCTATTGGCTTGTTTCTGACCACGGGCTTGCTGAGACCTGTGGTTCTTATATGACTGATTATTCCTAACACAGCTTTGGATGTTTTTGCTGCCACCTGGTGGTGGTTTTGGCTGCTGCAGTGCAGGCTTGTCCTGAGCACACTGGCCTGCATTTCAGCTGCTTTACAATACCCTTCTCCATTGCATCCCCCTAAAGCCGAGCCATCGCACCACCGCCATAGCCCTGGTGAAGCCCAGTTGTCGGCCCTCGTTCCTGACATCGGCTCGCAACACTCCCCAGTGGACAAAGGAATGACCGAAAATCCATTCCAGCAGGGGCTCGATACCTGAAACGAGAAAACAATGCTAAAATACAAAACACCTGGAAATACTCCAAAACATCACACTTCCCACACCCGTACCAGACCGACGCTCGCTTCCAGAATTAAGGCCTAATGTAACGCCGATATCGATTAAACTTCCAACCCCCAATGCATTGGATAGATGCCGAGCCCAGACCCCTAGCTGCAGCTTCAGTCGCCGCACCTATGCGGAAAGAATGCGTCCCAAACCGAGAGTCATCTAGGCCCAACGATCGAATGGACTTCTTAAAAATGGCGTTGAACTGATACCAAGACAGGCTACCGCCATCAGCGTGACACAACAACGAGCCCCCCAAGCTCCCAAAAACGCTGCAAGCACAGTGCCGGACACATCAAATAGCCAGGTACGCTACCCAAAACGACCCGTCGGCCCTTCCCCACCTGATCTGTTTTGGACCTACGCAGCCAAAATTCCACCCAACACGACGTCAATAGCATGTCCCTAGCCAATAAACCGCCTGCCGCCTGTTTGTTGGCCGAAACCAGCTCACCCACCAGCAAGGCCCCAAAAAATGCAAACGAAAAGGCTAGGCGAAATAATAAAACCTCAAAACGCGAGGAACACATCGATTCCAAAATAAAGCCCAACCGTTCCAACAAACCAAAGGATACTGGCGCCTCATATCACCCTGACTTTTTACGCGACGAAAACCTTTTGCCGCCTGTTGTACCAAAAACATTTTCGTCAAATCCCGAGTCCTGCGCAGTCGGAAACCGAAAGACAACACGGACAAACACGCGATACCTTAGCGCAAGACCATCCTTCAATCGCCCCCCGCCCCAACCAAGACAACAAAATTCCTTCCTGATCCTGCCCAGGCCCCGTAACTGGAACAGCTGCAAGAACCGAACCCCTTCCCATGTTCGCCATACTGCCTGGTAAGCCTCCCAATGACGACCTAATCAGTGACTCTGCAGCCCATAAACCACCTTCCACAGCTCCTCCGGGCAAGCTAAACCCTCGAACTCCGCTTCTGGGGCCAATGAGCGAAAACGATCCCACTGTGAACGAGAAAGAGAGTCAGCTATGTCGTTCTTAACACCCGGAACGTGCGTCGCAGTCACGTGCGCATTCAGGGACAAACATAAAAAAAACAATTGTTGCAACACTCGAACGACGGGGAGAAGAAGCCGTAATCCCATTAATCGCACATACCACTCCCATATTGTCACAATTGAAACACACCCGCCGTCACGAAACTCCTGCTCCATAAGTGCACGGCCACAAGGATCGGAAAGATCTCCAACAACGTTATGTTGCGAACCAGGCCTGCCGTCACCCACTTACTGGGCCAATGTGACGCACACCACTGCCCCTTGAAGCAAGCCCCAAAGCCAACCCCGCCTGCCGCATCCGTAAACAACTCCAACGTACCATTCTCGACAACCTCAGCCATGACCAATGAGCGGCCATTGTACCCCTACAAAAAAGAATCCCAAACCTCCAAATCCGCCCTGAGTTCCCCCGACAACCTGATAAAGTGATGAGGGGCTCTAATCCCTGCCGTAGGCTTGCCAGCCTACGTGAAAAAACTCGCCCCATCGGCATAACTTGACATGCAAAATTTTGCTTCCCTAACAACGACTGAAGATCACACAACGACAATTTCTCCAAACGGCACGCTCTGCCCACTTCAGCCCGCAGAGCCGACAACTTGTTCTCGGGCAGCTTGAATTCCCATTCCATCGTGTCAATGACTATCCCCAAAAAACACAAACATGTACTCGGACCCTTGGTTTTACCAGGCGCCAGAGGGACTCCAAAATGCTCCGCCACCCACTCGATTGCTCTTAAAATCCTGTGACAGCGCAACGAATCCGCCGGACCAAAGCACAAAAAGTCATCCAAATAATGAATAACCGATTCACAACCGGACACGTCGCGCACCACCCACTCGAGAAAGGAACTAAAAGCTTCAAAATACGCGCATGATAAAGAACACCCCATCGGTAAGCACCTGTCAACAAAGAACCCGCCTTCCCAAAAGCAGCCAAGCAGTTTCAGGATATCTGGATGCACTGGTAATAAGCGAAAAGCGGATTCAACATCGATCTTAGCCATAAGGGCCACGCGACCGAACTGTCTCACCCACCGCGTGGCCTCGTCAAAGGAAGAATAAACCACCAAACAAATCTCAGGATCAATGCCGTCACCGACCTGCCTCGCGGGTAAGAAAGATGCTGAATAAGACGAAACTTATTTGGCTCCTTTTTTGGAACAACGCCCAAAGGGGAAACCACCCAATCAGGAAAAGGTGGAGACTCGAAAGGGCCCGCCATGCGACCCAACAAAACTTCCTTTGCCAGCTTTTCCGCAACAACCACCTTATGCAACAATGCCGAACGCAAATTCTTAAGCACCCGCGGAATGACAAACGGGGGATGTGGAATAACAAAACCGTCCTTAAAACCATTATACAACAATGCCGCCTTCTCCCTGTCCGCATATCTATTTAGATAAGGGACTATCCTTTCCAGACTCACTGGAGTCTCCCCCTTGTGAATTAGCACCCCCAGGTTTTGGCTTCCATTTTTTAAAGTATTTAGATGCTCCGTGTGAGGCGCCATTGCAGTTGGAGCAGATGTGCTTAAATTTACAATTCGCCCCAAACTTACACTGGCCGTCATTAAACTGCCAGCACACCCCCAACTTATGCCCCCCTGTTTGCCCTTGACCGCTTCCCCCCGCTGCCCCGACGTTGTTGCTACTCTGGCTGATACCCCCAGCCCCCCCATGAAAGGAATGCCCAAATTTATTTTGCGCTATAACTCTCATCCACAGAACAATATCCTTTTGGTCCCAACGAATTGCAGGACGAACAGCCTTCTTTTGCCGAAATTGCTCATCATACCTAAGCCAAGCCTGTCCCCATACACCCTGTAAGCTTCCCCTATGGCGACAAAATAGCAAAATAATGCAGAACAATTGTCCAGAGCCTTTTCCCCAATAACGCTTGCCAAAATGGCGAACACTTGCTGCCAATTAACAAACGTCTGAGGAATTAAACGCCACCTCCGTTTCTCCTCCTCTTCTTTCTTACTATCCTCTTTTTTACTTTTGTCCAAATTAAATTTCTCAAGAGGCAACAAAGATAATATTTCTACATACTCGCCTTTCCAAATGCGCTCTTTCACTTCTTTCTTTAAATGCTCCCCGAGGGGGCCCTCAAAGCATACGTATACCTCCCCATGGGCTCTATCATCCAAATGCACGCGACACTCCTTTTCCTTTTCTGTCTGCACCGACACCGACACCAGTTTGGAGATGCGCCCCACCAGCTCTGACCCGCTCAAACCCATATGCCCACCAACCTGCGACCCGACCCATGCCGCCATCGGAGACGGAGTAACAAACCTCAATTCCAAACGTGAAAGCAAATTGCGCACATCGACTAAAATCTCCCTAACACCCCCCGCCGCCTCGGCCACCCCCCCAACACTGTGAGCAGCACCCGACTGATCCACCCCAAATAGTGAAGAAGACAAAAGCGAATGACAAACACTTGACATAGACGTACACTCACCAGGCTGCTAGGGAGCTGTGGGCCCTCCAGCCGGAAAACCTGGATCATCAGATGCATCCGCGCCGTCTCGATCAGCCACGACGACCCCGATGGCCTGCTGTTGATGTCTCGAAGTCCCATCAGGAAAATTGGGGGAGTAAGGCCTAAGCCCCGTGGGTATCCAGCCCGTTGATCCTCGAAAAGCGATGAAGCCTGGGTCGCCGCGTCCGAAGCACCCGATGCCGTGCGCAGAGGTGGCCCCCCGCAGTACCCCAGGGACACCTGCATGGAAACCCCTTCAGCTATCCATGGGGGTTGGCTGCCCCTGCCCTGCCACGCTGCAGGCCGCTGCTCCACTATCCGGGACATCTCTTAGGGAACCGGCGGTAAAGGCAGGCCGCCGGGCAGGAACCGTGCTGCGGCGGCCCCCCGAAAGACCTGGAGCCCCACAGCTAATGAGGGATGGAGACCGCTGCCCTGCAGTGCCGGCCGTTACCTCAGCCACCGATGATCTGGAGCTGTTGAGGGAGGCAGGCCGCCCTGCAGGAACCCTGCTGCGGCGGCCCCCCCGAAGGCCCTGGAACCCCACTGCTGATGGGGGAAAAGGACCGCTGCCCTGCTGTGCCAGCCGTTACCTCGGCCGCCGACGATCCGGAGCTGTTGAGGGAGGCGAAGGCCCAGCCGACTGTCTGGGGGTCCCCTGGATCATGGTTGCGACCCGCGCCTCCAGCCATCCTGGAGGCTGCGACAAGGCCGCAGTCCTGAGACGCTCCAGCGCCATGTTCACTGACATCATGAGTACTGTTGATGGGGCAAAGAGCGGGAACTGAAGAGGGGCCGCCCTTTACCTAGCCCTATAAACCCCCCACCGCCCAATAAATCTAAATGCTCCTCCCCCTCTTAAACCCTCCAACCCCCCCCTCATGCTGGCCTCCGCCCATGCCTCGTTTGGATGGAGGGAGGCTCAGCTCTGGCCATTACTAAATCTTTCATATGTAGGTACCGTAAGAAAAAATAAAAAAGAATTACTGCCACAGTTTGTAAATGTGAAAAGGAGAAAACAGTACAGCAGTATGTTTGCATTCAATAATGGAAAGGTTTTGGTTTTCTATGTACCACGCAAAAAGAAAAATGTAATTCTTGTCTCAATGCTTCATGATGATGATGCCATCAATCCTGGGTCTGAAGCACAAAAAAAATGGAAATAATTACATTTTATAATGCAACCAAAGGGGGTTTGATACAGCTGATCAGATGTGCTCAACTTTCAGCGTCAACAGAACGTCTAGGCACTGTCCAATGGTTATATTTTTTACTATGATGAATTTGGGTGGTATAAATTCACAAGTGATTTAGCATGAAAACCAGCTTGAACCACTCCGTAGAATAGCCTATCTGAAAAAATTGTCTCATGAACTAGTGCTTGGAGAGCTATGCAGGAGAAGTATGAAGTATGAAAACTATTGGTATCTCCTCTAGCCCTCAAGTTCGGCTCAAAATATTCCATCCAGAAGATGATAGTGAAAATCCACCACCTCTACCACCTGCACCATGGAAAGGGGACACAGAAGGCTTTGTATTTATGAATGTCACAAACGTCATAATGCAATCTGCTTGACACATGCAAAAATGATGTGCAATTCTTGCTCTTTGCTCTGCAAATTAGTTTTTTCTGGTGAACCTTTAACATCTAATTCTGAATGAATATGTATCTAATACCATTTTAGGTACTTTAAAATTAAGCTTTTTCCCCTAGATTTCCTTTTTAATGATAGTTATGTGCTAAAAACTGGGGCTATTTAGCAGGAGTTGTGAAATGTGTGTACTTTTAGGCTAAGTGCACACGATCAGGAATAATTGCGTTTTTTTTCGCGTTTTTTTCCGCGATTTTCCGCGGTTAAACCGCGAAAAAAAACGCAAGCATTAAGCATTCTATACTTGTTAATTGATTGCGCATGTTTTGTACACATGTTGCGGTATTTTCCGCGAAAAAAACGCTTTGCGGAAAATCTAGCAACATGTTCATTAATTTAGCGTAACCGCGGTGATTCCGCCGCCATAGGAATGCATTGAAACGCTTACTTTCCGCATGTGGCTATGCCCACTATGCGCAATGTAAGCAGTTCATGTGCGGATGGTACCCAGGGTCTGGAGCAGAGGAGACTCTCCTCCAGGCCCTGGGTACCATATCCCTGGTAAAACAATAATTAAAATAAAAAATAATGATATTTCTCACCTTCCGGCGTCCCACGCAGCTTTCCCGCCTTCAGCGACGCTCCCGCCAACTTCCGTTCCCAGTGATGCTTTGCGAGATCATCCAGATGGCGTAGCGGTCTCGCGAGATGCTACGTCATCGGGGTGATTTGTCGCAAAGGACTTCTGGACCGGAAGTTGCCGGGAGCATCGCTGAAGGCGGGAAAGCTGCGTGGGACGCCGGAAGGTGAGAATATCATTATTTATTATTTTTTTTATTATTTTTACATTAGATCTTTTTACTATTGATGCGGCACAGGCGGCATCAATAGTAAAAAGTTGGTCACACGAGTCAAACACTATGTGTGACTCGTGTGACCAACCTGTCAATCAGTTTTCCAAGCGATGCTACAGATCGCTAGGAAAACGCTAGCATTCTGCAAGCTAATTACGCTTGCAAAACACTATTATTCTGGCGGGAATCAGCATACAAAAAACGTGCGTATTTCCTGCGGGAGAAGTGCGGGATTGCCGCGGAAATTTCCGCGGCAATTCCGCAACGTGTGAACTTAGCCTTAGAGTTATTACTTTTACCGTAAGTAAATTGTTTTTTTTTCACCTGATTATGTGTACTCTCTTTTATTACATCCCTATGAAGGTCACTGATCACTTTTAGAGCACTGAAATTGCGAAAATTAGATATTATAGGCATTTTTCCAGCCTGTGCATGACAGGCGCATTGTACCTGGACTCGTTAGTGAAGGCTTTGTTCCTGATGGAGGGTTAATGAAGCCTGATGCACTTTGGAAACAGGTGCTGTGGATCGATGAGGTTAAAATAGAACTCTTTGGCCACAATTATCACAGGTATGTGTGGAGGAAAAAGGGCACAGAATTTCAGGAAAAGAGCATCTCGCCAACCATTAGGCATGGGGGTGGATCAATCATGCTTTGGGGTTGTGCTGCAGCCAATGGCACAAGGAACATTTCACGGGTAGAGGGCAGAATGGATTTACCGTATATACTCGAGTATAAGCCGACCCGAGTATAAGCCGACCCCCTAATTTTGCCTCAAAAAATTGGGAAAACTTATTGACACGAGTATAAGCCTAGGGTGGGAACTGCAGCAGCTACTGGTAAATTTCAAAAATAAAAATAGATGCCAATAAAAGCAAAATTAGTTGAGACATCAGTAGGTTAAATGTTTTTGAATATCCATATTGAATCAGGAGCCCCATATAATGCTCCATACAGTTCATGATGGCCCCATAAGATTGCCTAATATAATGCTGCACAAAGGTTAATAATGGCCCCATAAGATGCTCCATAGAATAATATGCCCCATATGCGGCTCCATAAAGGTTATGGCCCCATGAGATGACCCATAGAATAGGCCCCAAATGCTGATGCATTATTGTTATGGCCCCATAAGATGTCCCATAGAATATGCCCCCATATGCTGCTCCATAAATGTTATGGCCTCATAAGATGCTCCATAGAATATGCCCCCATATGCTGCTCCATAAAGGTTATGGCCCCATAAAATATGCCCCATATGTTGCTCCATAAATGTTATGGCCCCATGAGATAATCCATAGAATAAGCCCCAAATGCTGATGCATTATTGTTATGGCCCCATAAGATGCCCCATAGAATATGCCCCCATATGCTGCTCCATAAATGTTATGGCCTCATAAGATGCTCCATAGAATATGCCCCCATATGCTGCTCCATAAAGGTTATGGCCCCATAAAATATGCCCCCATAGGCTGCTCCATAATGGTTATGGTACCATAAGATGCCCCATAGAATATGCCCCCATATGCTGCTTCATAAATGTTATGGCCCCATAAGATAATCCATAGAATATGCTCCCATATGCTGCTGCTGCGAATAAAATAAAAAAATGACATACTCACCTTTCGTCGCTGGGGGCCAGGTGCCGGTGTCCTGAGCAGGCGGGGACACCGGCGCGCTATGGGTGACAGGTGCCGATGTCACCACTGGCTGAGGCCCCCGGCACCTGCGATATTCACCTGTCCCCGTTCCACCACCGCGCGCCGCTGTGTCTTCCGGGTCGGTCCTCTGGTTGTCAATGTTCAGGCAGAGGGCGTGGCGCGCACTACCACTTCATCACACCCTCTGACCTGAACGTCACAGCGAGGGGACGCGAGGACAGAGCGGTGCGCAGCGGTGGAACGCAACAGGTGAATATGGCATGTCTCCCCCCGTCCTCCCCGTCATACTCACCCCCTCCTGGCAAGACTCTGCAGACCCTGCGTCTAGCAGTCACTGGCGCCGCAGCTCTTCATTCCTTCAGCAGTCACGTGGTACCGCTCATTAAAGTCATGAATATGTGCATATTCATGACTTTAAAGGGCGGTACCACATTACCGCTGAACACAGGCGCCGGAGACCGTCGGAGAAGAGAAGGGACTGCAGAGACCGCACCAGGAGGGGGTGAGTATATAGGACTCGCCGACCCCCAGTATATGACTCGAGTATAAGCCGAGAGGGGCACTTTCAGCCCTAAAAAATGGGCTGAAAATCTCGGCTTATACTCGAGTATATACAGTAATTAAATTTCAACAAATTCTTGATGCAAACATAACACCATCTATAAAAGAGCTGAAATTGAAAAAAGAGGATGGATTCTACAAGTGGATAATGATCCTATACACATGCCAAAATCCACAATAGACTACCTCAAAAGGCGCAAACTGAAGGTTTTACAATGGCCCTCACAGTCCCCTGATCTGAACATCATTTAAAATCTGTGGGTAGACGTCAAAATAGCAGTAAATGCAAGACAACCCAGGAATCTCACAGAACTGGAAGAATTTTCCAAGGAAAAATGAATGAAAATCCATCAAACAAGAATTAAAAGACTATTGTCTGGCTACTAAAAGCTTTTATAAACTGTGATACTTGCAAAAGGGGGTGCATCAATGTAGTAACCAGGATGCCCAAACCTTTGCATCGGCCCATTTTCTTTTCTTTGTCATTTTTAAAACGTAAAAAATGAAAATATATATTTTTTCCATAAAATACAAAGGGAACCTTTAACTTTAGGCCTTTTAGTGATCATTTCATCTTCAACTTGTTTAACTGTTCTCAATAACAGTAACTTTGACCAGGGGTGTCCAAACTTTTACATGCACTATATAAATATCTTAATGAGAATTAATGACAAAGATCGAAAAAACACATCCAGACATATACAGTACCTACTTTCAGAAGGAAGCAACAAGACCTACATAATATTTACTAAAAAGTGGTAACTAAGACTGCCCTAAAAAAAAAAAAGAAACCACAAATATGGTATTTAAATGAAAAGTCCTAAGAGATCATAAAGGAAAATCCTTGGTAATATAGGAGAATACAGAAAGGACAAACCTAATAATAGATTTACAGAAAGCATCCAAAATTGAGTTTCTTATTAAGATTTGCTGGGTTATTGGTGGTCATGTGATAAATCCATTTTGCTTCTTTTTGCAATATCTTCCAATCCCAATTACCCCCTCTTGCCAATGGTGCAATAATTTTAATGAATCAGAAGTTAAAAATCTAATTTACTACCATGAACCTATCTAATGTGCCTCAAAATGAGGGTATCACACATGTGTCTAAATCAGCCAAGTGATCACCAACATTTTTCCTTAATGAACATCTAGTTTTTCCTACACAGTCTAATGGACATGTGTACTTGGACAAGTACACCACCCCTAGAGTTTCTCTGCAAAATGCAAGCATTTATAGACCTTTTCAGTCGCCTTTTTAGTAGATGTGGTCTTATGGTATGTTTTTGATACAAGATGTCAGTGTGGGTGACGCCACCAGTCCTATCAGTGTCGGTGACAGCACCAGTCCTGTCAGTGTCGGTGACAGCACCAGTCCTGTCAGTGTAGATGACTTATCTCTACCTATTGTAATGTCAAGAAAATTGATGGAGTCATGATCAATTTCCAAAGTGAATTTGAGGCTCACTGTGGTCTTATTAAGATTCCCAACAAATGTAATAAATTAATTCTTGTCAGTGATCATAGTATCATAATGTTATCAATGTAACGCCCCATACAACTTTGTTATTTATATTTTCAGAGGTGTGTAAAGGGCTTGTTTTTTTGCAGTATGAGCTCAGGTTTTTATTGGTACCATCTTGGAGTATTTGGGAAGAAAAAAAAAACAGCGAGAAGGTCGCAGTCTAAAAGATAACCTTTAATCCATTAGGTTAAAACATGAGTGGCACAGGATTGCCGGGCATGGGAAAAAACACTTCAAAAACAGATGACGCGTTTCGACTTAGCAGTCTTCATATAGATCTTGATGAAGACTGCTAAGTCGAAACGCGTCATCTGTTTTTGAAGTGTTTTTTCCCATGCCCGGCAATTCTGTGCCACTCATGTTTTAACCTAATGGTTTAAAGGTTATCTTTTAGACTGCAACCTTCTTGCTGGTTTTCTTTTTTTTCTTCCCAAGTACGTTTGCTCCATGGAACCGTGCTGAGCACCAGCTGTCTAATGAAGATTTCACAGAAGAGTGAGCTGACTATATCTTGTTGTTTCCCATCTTGGAGTATGTTAGACTTTTTAATAATTTTTTATCAGTTTTTCGGGAAACCAGATGAACAAAAAATGGAGAAGATTGGTATAGTCACCAACAGTGACAGGATTGATGCAGTCATCCACACTGACAGGATTGATGCAGTCACCCGCACTAACAGGACTGGTGAAGTCACCCACATTGACAGGATTGATGTAGTCACCCACATTAACAGGATTGATGTAGTCATCCACACTAACAGGATTGATGCTGTCACCCACACTGACAGGACTGGTGCTGTCACCTAGACTGACAGGACTGGTGCTGTCACCCACACTGACAGGACTGGTGCTGTCTCCCACACTGACAGGACTGGTGCTGTCACCCACACTAACAAAACTGGTGCTGTCACTGACACTGACAGGACTGATGCTGCAGCCACACTGACAGGACTGGTGCTGTCACTGACAGGACTGATGCTGTCACCCACACTGACAGGACTGGTGCTGTCACTGACACTGACAGGACTGATGCTGTCACCCACACTGACAGGACTGGTGCTGTCACCCACACTGACAGGACTGGTGCTGTCACGCACATTGACACGACTGGAGCATTCATCCACCCTGACAGGACTGGTGCTGTCACCTACACTAACAAGACTGGTGCTGTAACTCACCTACACTGACAGGACTGGTGCTGTCACCCACATTGACAGGATTGATGCAGTCATCTATGTCTGGGAACACAATTCTGCGTGCTAACAGTAGCCATCCCAAATATACAATCAAATTGATTCCTGTGGGTGAGTTTATCAGGATAAAAAGAAATTGCAGTAAACAAGATCAGTTCAACTCAGAACTCATATATTCAAGCAATAGATTACAACAGAGAGGTTATTCGAAATTGATGCTATAGTAAATTACAAAAATCTGATTAAACATAGAGTGTTTAAAAGAAAACCTTATTATTTCCAATATTGTCCATTAACATCATGAATATTTACAAAAAGTTCTTACCTACACTCAGTGAGGACAAAACTTTGGGAAAAATTCCAAATGGAGGTTGTAATTTTATAGCCAGAACATCATCCTCACTGGGGAGCATAATATCTCCCAGGTTTTTTTCTGTCTACAAAGCCTCGTGTCAATGGGATGAATTATTTAGGCTTTTACAGATGTGGTTGGAGACAATGTAAAGTCTGTGCTTATACAATTAATACTAAAACATTTTCTAACTGTGACAACTCTATTAATTTTAACATAAAACAGTTTATTAATTGTAATTTACAGAACATTATTTATGCTATACGTTGTACAATATGCCTTAAAACTTACATTGGATGCACTTCCATTAAAATGAAGGTGCATATATCAGAACATTCATGTGATGTTTCTAACACTAAAAGAACTTGCCACAATGTGTTAGCGGCGGCAAAGCATTTTATTGCTTGTAATCAACGTAATGCTGTCTCTTTTCAGGCCTTTGGCATTGAAAAGGTTAAAGAATCTTTCTGTGGAGAAGACATGAGAATATGCCTCTTCACTCGGGAGGCTTTTTGGATTAAGTTAGGAACCAGATTCCTTGACAGCTTGAACAAGTGAAATTACATCATGTATTAATTAGCCCTGGTGCCTTGCTATTTTAGAAATCTATTCTATTATTTCTAAACACTGTTTTTCGGTGATTACTTTGTATCTCCGTTCATACTGCACCCACACACACAAATGATACACCATTTGAAAGGTAAACTTGCCCCTTCAGCAAGAAAATAGCCAAACAAACCACACATCCACGATTTGATCACTAAATACAGTTTAAGCATTCATTTTCATAAACCTACAGAAATACACAATGACCTGCAGGTGGCAACTCAACCGGAAGACATTTTTTGGCCTCTGCTTATCAAACCAATTTATTGTATTACCAAGATACATATATTAATACTTGTCTGTGTGCATCATCTCATGAAATACATTTACATTTGACCAGCTTTCTTTTTCTGAAATTGCCTGCGCCCCCGACGACCAATGTGCGAAAATTTTGCTCTGGCCAAGCTAGTTTTGTTATAAAGAGAAAACCTTTTCAAATTTTATACGAGAGGTATTTGATCTATATATTAAGTCACCCACTGATTCTCACTGACAGGATTGATGCTGTTGTGAGAGGCAGAGCCAGGGCCGTAGTTGTGCCTGTAACAAGCGGCTTAGTCGTGCCCTGGCTCTCAATCACAGGAAAATACTGTCCCTTCTGCAGCATACCTTTTATATTACCCTCTGCTCCATCAGGGTCCCATCGGGATTGCTGAAGCTCCGCTGCTTGCATTGTGGCACACAAAGAGACAGAGTCCTTTGAAAACTTCAAACAGTGAACTTTACTCTTTCTTTGTCCCAGCACATTCTTGTCAGTAACGTCATCAGCATACAGTACCACACAGTTCACATTAGTCACTTTTACTGCACTCCTCACTATGTCCTTCAGTACATTACGGGGATGGACTGTGCCGTACGGTTCCTCTGCGTCCTCACTGTCCAGACCCACTGCGCTTGGGGGCCGTTTTGCTCCGGTTCTGTGGGCATCAGCCCATGCGATGACTTTCCACTAGAGTTGAGCGAAACAAGTCGGTCAGATTCAAAAGTCGGCGACTTTAGCCAAATTCGAGTTTCGTCAACCTACACCCGACCATAGTGTGAGGTCGGCCATGCGGTCGTCGAAACGAGCGCCAAAGTCGTATTTCCCAGAATGCTTGCTGGTGCTTTTTTCAGCCAATGAGCAAGGACATACACTGTGGGCTACGACATGACATGTGCAGCGTCCATCACCATCGTAGAGAAGGGCATTGCAGTGATTGGCTTGCTTTGGGGGGCGTCATAGTGTCTATAAAAGCCCCTCACCGCCGACCTCCATTTTACTTCTGGCGATCTTCACAGTAGGGAGAGGTTGCTGTTTATCAGTAGGGAGAGAGTTTGGGCAGTAAAGATAGAAGTTCTTCTGTGCTTGTGCTGATAGCAATTGTGCTGTACAGTTAGTATGCAGTGAGAGGGGAGGATTTTCTTGTGTGCAGCAGCGCTGGTTATTAGGCTGCTTGATAGCTGTATTGCTGTGTGTACACTGCTGTGCAGACTGCTTTTTTACACAGCACTAATACTTTTATTCTTTTTTTCTGCACAGTTACCGAGCGTTCATTTTTTCTCACACCGTATAGAGCTGTACGCTCCTCACACACTACCGTGTACCGGCTGGTATCACGGACAAATATATGCTGACTATCTGTGTGTGACTCCGGAAATAAATAGGGAGATTTAAATTTTACTTTACACCGTATACAGCTGTACGCTTCTCATACAGTACCATATATCTGCAGTTTGTATTACGGTCAAATCCATACTGAGAGAGCGTCTGTGTGTGACTCCGGAAATAAATACGGAGATTTAAACTTTCCCCTACACCGTATACAGCTGTAGGCTCCTCATACACTACCGTATATCTGCTGTTATTACGGTCAAATCCATACTGAGTGAGCGTCTGTGTGTGACTCCGGAAATAAATAGGGAGATGTAAATTTTCTCCTACACCGTATACAGCTGTACGCTCCTCATACAGTACCGTATATCTGCTGGTATTACGGTCAAATCCATACTGAGTGAGCGTCTGTGTGTGACTCCGGAAATAAATACGGAGATTTAAATTTTCCCCTACACCGTATACAGCTGTACGCTTCTCATAAAGTACCATGTAGCTGCTGGTATTTTTGGTACATTTTCCCAAACATGAGGAAGTATGATGGAAGAGGCTGTGGACGTGAGTGGGGGGAGCCAGCTGGTACTGATGGTGGTGGTGGTGCATCTGCTGGTAGTGCCAAAAGCACAATAGCACCTAAGGCAGGAGGTGTTGAGCCTGCGTCATCGTCTGGCTCCAGAAGACCTGGAAGGCTCCTGTAAGGTTCTGTGTACATGTTCCTGAAACTCAGTTTGTTCGTCAGCCATTTTACTTTCTGTCTTGCTGCAGCTATCTTGCCCTCAGTCAAAATGGAGTTTCCAGCTTGCATGTTCCCGCCCTGATTCTCTCCTTTTGCTTCTTAAGCAGCCACAGCTGAGCAATCAGTGCTTCAGAATCTAGCCTGCAGTGAACCTGTGACCTGACTCCTAAAGCCTTGGACCTTGTACTCCAGCTATTCCTACTGAGGAACTCTGAAGCACTTGTGGACTCTGAACCCTGCTCTTTGAAAGACCCACGTTTGCATGGACTTACGGTAACAGAGAAGAAGATCCTGAACCTGTTGTGGAGAGTGATTGCTGAGCTTAGATTACTCTGGCCTGCTGTGTCTCCTGCTTCTGTGTCTGCAAACTGTGTGACTATTTTTGCCAACTTGTATGAAGTAATACAAGACTTTCTATATCAAACCTGTGTCTCATGTATTTTCATCGCACCCAAGCACAAGACGCTATATGAACTGTACTACATACATTACAAGATTCTGAAGCCAAAACGTTAGTGTCTGCTGGGTCTGGAAAGGCTGTGTCTGCTGTAACTGTGGATATCGGATGTCCGGTTGTACTTTCTGTGATGACAGTGGTTGTGACTTCTCACAACCATTCCAGGTGAGCAATTCCCTTAAGTGTTTTTTTTTCTGCAGTGTTACCACAGGTAAACACTATTGTTTTTTTTTTTCTCTTTTCTCTTTTTTGTCTGCTGTAACTGTGGATATCAGATGTCTGGGTGAACTTTCTGTGATGATAGTGGTTGTGACTTCTCACAACCATTCCAGGTGAGCAGTTCCCTTAATTTTTTTTCTCTCTGTAATGTTACCACAGGTAAACACTATTGTTTTTTTTTCTCCTCTCCTCTTCTTCCAGTACTCCTGTCTTAAAAGATCTGGAAAATGGAGGCCCGCATAAAGGAACTTTGCGGAGTGACTGATAATATCCTTGCAGATTTGCAGAATATAAAGACCCGTTTTTCAAGCCTACAGGACCTCACTAATCACAATTTGCAAGTGTTTGGACAGACTGCCCAGGATTTGCGAGCCAGGATTGAGGTTCTAGAAGAGCGATTCCAGGCTCCTGCCGTAGCCCCGAGTTCTGGGATTCCCAAGTTGCCCCCTTTTCGTTTTGGCGGTGAACGTGAGAAATTCAGGGGATTTATTAATCAATGCAATCTTTTTTTTTCTGCACATGCTTCACAATTTCCCACTGAACGATCTAAGGTGCTTACTATAATTATGTTGCTTACCAACAAGGCTTTGATGTGGGCAAACCCTCTGATTGAGACTGAGGATGATTGTTTGAATCACCTTGATGCTTTTATTTCAGCCATGGGGCAGGTGTTTGATGACCCCAATCGAGGTGCAACAGCTGAAGCAGCCATGTTAGCTTTGCGCCAAGGTAAGCACTCGGTAGCTGAATATGCCTTGGATTTCAGGAGATGGGCCCTTGATACCACCTGGGACAGTTCCGCCAAAAAATCTATTTTTCGAAAGGGGTTATCTCCACTGATTAAGGATGAACTTGCTCGTGCCGACCCTCCCACTGCGTTAGGTGACTTTATTAACTACTGCATCCGTATTGATACTCGTCTGACTGAACGCAGGCAAGAGAGATGGTTCGAAAGCAATCGCACTAACCTTTTCCTACCTTCCTCTCCAGCTAAGGAACCTTTGAGTAGGATTACACGGGAACCTGAACCTGAACCCATGCAGGTAGACTCTTTACAACGACGGGTTAGTGATGCACGCAAGGAACATCGTTTTAAGGAAAATCTATGTTTCTATTGTGGTAAGTCAGGGCACTTCATTATAAACTGCCCCAGCCGTTCTCGTAAGACTACTGCAGCACTCATTCATTGTGAGTGTTGCGAGAGGGGATCTGTCAGGTCCGAGCCTCAGGCTCCAGAGAGATCTGCAGCAACAGATCTTGATTTCTCGGACTTAAACTCCGTTACCTCTGAGGACGTTGACTGTGTAAACGCTGCCATTTTTCAAGTTTCCTCAGCGGTGTCCCAGCTGAGTTGTAAGAAAAACAATTCTCATTGCTTTCTTTCCATCAAACTCTGGGTTGACTCAGCTTGGGTGTCTAGCTCTGCTATGATCGACTCAGGGGCAAGTGGAAATTTTATGGATGTCTCCTTTGCTCTGAAACAGGGGATACGTTCAGTGAAGAAGGCTACTCCAGTACAGATGGAAACTGTGGATGGCTCCCTGCTGACCTCTGGACCAGTGGATCAGGAAACAGAGCCTTTGAGGGTTCTTATGGGTAAAGATCATCAAGAGAAACTGTCCTTTATGCTTATCTCTTCTCCCCACTTTCCCATTATTCTAGGGCTACCATGGCTGCAGGCTCAGAATCCTACCATTAACTGGGAGACCAAGGAATTACACTTTCCAGAGAAACAGATGAGTCCAAAAGTTTCAGCTTGCTCTGTTCCTAAAGGAACCATGTCAGTCCCTGAACTACCAGCTGTATACCAGGACTATGTGGATTTATGTGACAAGAAGAACGCTGACCAGCTTCCTCCTCACCGTCCATATGATTGTCCAATTGAATTATTGCCTGGAGCAGAGATACCTTTTGGTAAGATCTACCCCCTGGCGGGGCCCGAGCTAAAGGCTTTAAAGGATTACATAGACGAAAATCTAGCCAAGGGCTTCATACGCCCCTCTTCATCTCCTGCAGGTGCACCCATCTTCTTTGTAAAGAAGAAAGATGGATCTCTGAGACCATGCGTAGACTATAGGGAACTCAATAAGGTTACTATTAGAAACCGTTATCCATTGCCTTTAATCCCTGAGTTATTGGAGAGAGTGCGACATGCCAAAATTTTCTCTAAACTAGATCTTCGTGGGGCCTATAACTTAGTCCGTATTAGACCTGGGGATGAATGGAAGACTGCATTCAGGTCACGCTATGGACACTTTGAATATCTAGTTATGCCTTTTGGTCTGAGTACCGCCCCAGCCACTTTCCAACACTTGGTGAATGACATCTTCAGGGATCTCCTAGATACATTCGTGGTAATTTATTTGGATGATATTCTAATTTTTTCTAACTCCACAGAGGAACATCATGGACATGTGAGAATGGTCTTGGAACGTCTAAGACAAAATCATCTTTACATCAAACTTGAAAAGTGTGAATTCCATAGGACCGAAATTCAATTTCTGGGGTATGTACTGTCTACACAAGGAATTAGTATGGATGGAAGCAAAACCCAAGCCATCAAGGATTGGCCAAGTCCTAGAAATGTGAAGGAGGTACAGCGCTTCATCGGGTTTGCCAACTTCTATAGACGTTTCATTAGAAATTTCTCTGAGGTAGTGTCACCTATCACCCAACTTACCCGGAAAGAGTCTAGGTTCTCCTGGACTCCCCAAGCCCAGGAAGCATTTTCCCGTCTAAAAGATAAATTTACCACTGCACCTATCCTAGTACATCCCAACCCCGAGCTTGCCTTCATAATAGAGGTGGATGCTTCAGACTGTGCCGTTGGAGCTATACTCTCTCAGAGAACAGGTGAGAAGAATGTCTTGCATCCCTGTGCCTTCTTTTCCCAGCAGTTGTCTTCGGCTGAGAGGAACTACGGTGTGGGCAATAGAGAGTTGTTGGCCATTATTGCCGCCTTCAAAGAATGGAGACACCTTCTTCAGGGAGCTGCACAGCAAATAGTCGTCCTGACAGATCATCGTAACCTTGAGTTTATCAGGTCGGCTAAGTGCCTGACTCCTCGCGAGGCTCGCTGGAATCTTTTCTTAAACCAATTTAATTTTATCATTTCTTATAGACCAGGATCGCGCAATGGAAAGGCTGATGCACTCTCTAGGATTTACTCAGCAGAGACACGTCCAATTACTCCTCCTAAGACTATTCTTCCTGACTCTAGATTCCTAGGAGTAATTCATAATCAAGACCTACTTAAGGACATCAAGGAAGCATACCATGCGGATTCCTTTTTGGCACAACCCCCAAGGGACGTAAGTCTTGTCTTTAAGAATGGTGTGTGGATTCAGGGACAACGCCTGTATATTCCTGAAACAGTCAGATTGAGAGTATTGCAACTCATTCACGATTCCAAGATAGCTGGGCATAGAGGAATTCTAAAGACACAGGAATTTCTCTCTCGTTTCTTTTGGTGGCCCACTTGCAGGAAGGATGTTTTAAACTATGTCACTTCATGTGAAGTCTGTGCAAGATGCAAAACACCTCGCTCCTCACCAACTGGTCTGTTACAGCCTCTTCCCACCCCGTCCCGCCCGTGGGGATCCATTTCTATGGACTTCATTGTGGAGTTACCAACCTCTCAAGGGAAGAACACCATTCTAGTGGTGGTTGACCGTCTAACAAAGGCAGCTCATTTTATTCCTTGTGTCGGCTTACCCACTGCAAAACAGACATCAGATTTGATGATTAAAGATGTGTTTCGCTTACATGGAGTACCGGATGAGGTTATTTCGGATCGAGGGGTGCAATTCACTTCTAGGTTTTGGCAAAATTTCTGTGCAGCATTGGACATTAAAGTAAACCTTTCTTCTGCTTTTCATCCCAAGACTAATGGACAGACCGAACGAACCAATCAAACCCTGGAGCAGTATCTCCGCTGCTTTATCTGCCACCTACAGGATGATTGGGTGGATCTACTTCCATTAGCTGAGTTCTCGTATAACAACTCTCAGAGTGCCTCCACTAAGCAGTCTCCTTTTTACTCTAATCTAGGTTATCATCCTAACATTCTACCACGATTTCCCATAGAAACGCCTTTACCAGCAGTGGCTGAAAGAATCACGTCTTTACAGAAGAATATGGATCTTCTAAAGGAGAATCTGGAATCGGCTCAGGAAAGGTACAAGAAAGCAGCAGATAAATTTCGTAAACCTGCACCAGCTTTCAAGGTAGGAGACTTGGTCTGGCTGTCAACCAGAAATCTTAAGTTAAGGATTCCATCGTCTAAGTTGGGACATAAGTACATTGGACCTTATAAAATCAGTAAAATTATAAGTGCCGTTGCTTGTCGTCTTCAACTGCCCAGAACTATGAGAATTCACCCTGTCTTTCATGTATCCCTACTAAAGGCTGCGACACCCAATATGTTTCCTGGACGTTCTTCTCCTTGCCCTGACCCAGTGCTAGTCGATGGTCAGGAAGAATTTGTGGTGGAAAGGATTTTAGATTCCAGGTTGTATAGAAATCAGTTACAATATCTGATTAAATGGCAGGGCTACCCAGTGGAGGACAACTCATGGGAACCAGTCAATAACGTTAATGCTCCTCGCTTGCTCCGTCAGTTTCATCAGAGGTACCCACACAAGCCTGGCCTGAGGTCATCCGGAGGTTGTCCCTAAGGGGGGAGTAATGTAAGGTTCTGTGTACATGTTCTGAAACTCAGTTTGTTCGTCAGCCATTTTACTTTCTGTCTTGCTGCAGCTATCTTGCCCTCAGTCAAAATGGAGTTTCAAGCTTGCATGTTCCCGCCCTGATTCTCTCCTTTTGCTTCTTAAGCAGCCACAGCTGAGCAATCAGTGCTTCAGAATCTAGCCTGCAGTGAACCTGTGACCTGACTCCTAAAGCCTTGGACCTTGTACTCCAGCTATTCCTACTGAGGAACTCTGAAGCACTTGTGGACTCTGAACCCTGCTCTTTGAAAGACCCACGTTTGCATGGACTTACGGTAACAGAGAAGAAGATCCTGAACCTGTTGTGGAGAGTGATTGCTGAGCTTAGATTACTCTGGCCTGCTGTGTCTCCTGCTTCTGTGTCTGCAAACTGTGTGACTATTTTTGCCAACTTGTATGAAGTAATACAAGACTTTCTATAACAAACCTGTGTCTCATGTATTTTCATCGCACCCAAGCACAAGACGCTATATGAACTGTACTACATACATTACAGCTCCCTTTTCTGGGAGTAGGTAAACCGCTTTTAAAGCCGGAGCATCAGGAACAGGTTTTGGCTTACATTGCCGAAACAGCCTCCAGCTCTATCGCCTCCTCTTCTGAAGTTTCAAAAACTGCAAGCACTGAGTCGTCAGTGCAGGCTCCTGGTCAGGAACAACACCTTTCCTTGTGTCCTTCACCCCACCAAAAGTGAAGGATATGGCAGGCCACACTTCAGATTACTCCCCTGGAGCTCTTTTCACATACCATGCCTAATTTATCAACTGAAATCCTGAATTCCCCAGTCCAAGATAAATATGACATGGAGTGCACTGATGCACAGCCAGTGCTATATGATTCTGATGGTACATTCAGCCAGAGCACTGCATTGCCCTCACAGTCTACTGAGCCAGATTCTGACTCTGCTGAAACTCAGGTGCCCCTTCCCGCATACTATACCAACTTACACGGTGACACAGAGGAAGGAGCAGATGAAATTGAAGAGGAGGTGATGGATGACCCAGTTGTTGACTCGGATTGACATCCATTGGGGGAAGAGGGTGCCGCTGGCAATAGCTCAGAAGAGGAGGAGAATCCGCAGCAGACATCGACATCACAGCTGCGGTTATCTGGCAGACCCGTAGCAGTCCAAAAACGTGTTAAAAAAACAAAAAGCGTTGCAGGACAGCTTGACCAGACAGTCAAATTAGCACAGCGTGCAAGCCCTGAAAATTTATCCCATAGTAGGAAGAGTGCAGTGTGGCACTTTTTTGTAAAAAATCCTATTGATGAGGCAGAGGTTATCTGTAAGAAGTGCGGAAGGACCATTAGCGAGGGAAAAATCTTGGACATTTGAATACCAGTTGCATGCTTAGACATGTAAACACCATGCACTTGCCAGTGTGGCCGGACTACAAAACCTCACTAGCTTTGAATGCTTACATTGCCAAACTGATCTCATTAGAGATGATGCCCTTCCGTTCCGAGAGCTCATGGCCTACACTGTCCCACGCTATGACCTACCCAGTCGGCACTTCTTTTCTACAAAAGCCATCCCTGCCCTCCACTGCATGTGAAAGACCGCATTGTCCATGCACTCAAACAATCAGTGAGTGGAAAGGTGCACCTCACAACAGATGCATGGGCCAGTAGGCATGGCCAGGGCTATTACGTGTCCATCACTACGCACTGTGTGAATGTGGTGGATGCAGGGTCCACAGGGGACAGCGGTGGTGGGACAGTGCTGCCTAGCCCATGGTATAGGCAACAGTTGGCTGTATGCGTTTGACCCTCCTCCTCCAGAAGCGAAAGCTCGTCGACAGAGCGCAGTCACACGAGCACTTCATCCGCAGCTGCCAATGTGCACACGAGGTGTCCCACTATCGAACAGCTAGTGATAAGCGTCAGTGGGCTGTTTTAAAGATGATGTCTTTGGGCGACAACAGACACACCGCTGAGTTACCGGCTGACTACTTGCAGCGAGAAGCTGAGTCAAGGCTGAGCAGTCTACATCTTGAGCCAGGCAAGGTAGTCAGTGATAAGGGATGTAATTTTGTGGCGGCCATAGCCCTGGCAAAACTCAGACACATACCTTGCCTGGCTCACACCTTGAACCTGGTGGTGCAGTGCTTCATCAATAATTATCCGGAGTTACCAGCCCTGCTCCATAAGGTGCGAAGACTGTGCTCGCACATCCGTCGCTCGCCTGTAGACTCCAGTTGTATGCAGAGGCTGCAGCGATTGCTCCATCTCCCCAATCACCGCTTAATCATAGACGTTGCAACAAGGTGGAACTCCACCATGCACATGGTTGAGAGGCTGTGCGAACAGAGGCAGGCTGTAATGCATTTGTGGGAGGATACACGGGCAGGCAGTTTGAGGGCAGACATCGAGTTGTCGGGTGCGCAGTGGTCAAAACTGAAAGACCTCTGTAAAGTCCTTCAGTGTTTTGAGGAATGCACACAGCTGGTAAGCGCAGACGACGCCATCATAAGCATGAGCATCCCACTTATGCGTCTGCTCATGCAAACTTTGATGTACATTAAGGATCAGGCGTCTGCAGCGGAGGAGGAGGGGGGAAACCTTGATGACAGTCAGGCATTGTCTGCTCAGGGAACTGTCCTGGACGAGGTGGAGGAAGAAGAGGAAGAGGAGGAGGAGGATGAGGGGAATGATTATTTTGGGGAGGAGGATGCTTCTCAGGGGGCAAGAGAAAATGTTGGCTTGCCAAGGTCAGTTACAGAGTTTGTGCGTGACTGGAGGGATGTGGATTTGGCAGAAAGTGCTCCTGCACCAACCATCGTCAGTGCATCATTGACACTGGAACATTGGCGCACATGTGTTGATTATGTCTTGCGGATCCTAAAAAGGGACCCCGCATTGCCAACATTATGAAGGATGACGACTACTGGTTGGCCAGCATCCTCGATCCACGCTATAAAGGCAAATTACAGAACATCATGCCACAGGAGAACCTACAGCTAATATTGGCGAACAAACAAGCAACTCTGGTAAACCGTTTGTTAGAGGCATTCCCAGACACAGCAGCGGTGCAGGTTCTACCACGAGCCATACTGGGCAACATGGAAGAGGTGTTT
>JARQOD010000006.1:257125438-257184057 GCA_033576555.1 Oophaga sylvatica
TGTTAATATTCTGTGAGGAGGCCAATAGCCATAAAGGTTCCCAGGCTATTAATATCAGCTGACAGCTGTTTGCTTAGCTTTTACTGGTTATTATAGGGGAGATCCCTATGGTGCATCCATAAGATGTGCCAATTCAGACACTTGGTCTCACTTTTCCCACTTGCCCTGCTGCGGTGGCAAATGGGGTAATAGTTGTGGGGTTGAGATCGGCTACTATAAGGCTGCTGACATCAAGCCCATGGGTTAGTAATCGAGATGTATCTATAAGACACCCCCATTAGTAACCCCATAGTCAAATTAAATAAAGACAGAGACAGAGTAAAGTCCTTTAATCCTTTAATTTAAACTAGCTTGGCCTGTGCAAAATTTTCGCACATTGGTCGTCGGGGGTGCAGGCAATTTCAGAAAAAGCAAGCTGGTCAAATGTAAATGCATTTCATGAGATGATGAACACAGACAGGTATTTATATATGTAGCTTGATAATACGATAAATTAGTTTGATAAGTAGAGGCCAAAAAATGTCTTCTGGTTGAGGTGCCACCTGAAGGTCACTTTGTCTTTCTGTAGGTTTATGAAAATAACTGTTTAAACTGTATTTAGTGATACATTGTGAATGTGTGGTTTGCTTGGCTCTTTTCTTGCTGAAGGGAGCAAGTTTACCTTTCAAATGGTGTATCATTTGTGTGTGTGGATCGAAGTAATCACCGAAAAAGCAGTGCATGTATACAAATGTGTTTGCATATGTGACTCACCTGCAGTGAAGTGTGCAATCTTCCAATGTGCCTGAAATAGGCTGGGCAAGCATTTGAGCAAGCTGGAAAGACCCCAAGGCAAATGTTTGGATTTGTTTGTGATGTCTTTAAGCAGCTTTGTGGTATTGTGCTTTGGGGTAGTGTGCTGCCACCTGCAGGTCATTTTGTGGCGCCCTGGGGGTCCAGTCGCCACAGAGATGTTGCATTGCACTCAGCGGTGTGACACCTGACTCTCAGGTAAGGAGGAAGCACCCCATTGACTCCAACCATTCATCAGTACACTATGCCAGCTGAGTGTAGGTGGACCCAATGGGATGGTCTAGCTCAGGCTGGTTAGAACAGGGTGTAGCTAGATGATGGGAGGGGTTGAGGCAGCCTTGTGCTGCTTGTGAGTTTAGAGTTTTCAGTTGGAGACAGGCAGGCAGTGAAGTGGGTACTGGCCTGGCCTGCAGCTCTTCTGAGTTCACCTCAGGGAGCCTTGCTGAGTGAGCAAAAGGGTCCTGGGCTGAGACAGCAATTGAAGCTGTGCCCCCATCCTGAAGAAGGAAGGACCAGGCAAACATCGGGGAACGATCCCTAGACTGGTGGGTCAATTCAACGCCACTAGTAACACCGAGTATAGTGGGACTCTTCAAGGGCCACTAGCTACCATATTCCCATCCGGGAGGAAGCCTAGGGATCAAGTACGTCCAGGCATCCGACAGTGTCCCGGTCTCCGTGAAGAGGAGAGCCGTGCACCGGGACATCGGGTCGTACCTGTAAACTGAAAGGATCCAATACTACCTCGTCCGAGGGCTCTGTGGTAGGGAGGTGCAGAGGGAGTAAGGAGTGTAGCACCAAGAAGCTGGAAAGGAACATAAAGGGAGTCTTTGGAGTGTGACCGATCTACCTGAGGGTTGCTGGACTACTCACTGGAAGGACACAGTGCCCGGCTGGAATCTGTACTGCGCATAACAGACTGTGAGTAAACCTTTGAAATTGCAACAGAACTGTTTCCTGATTATTCTAGCGACGCACACTCCACTCTGCTACATCTCTCCTGCAACATTGCTTTACCTTACATCTACCTGCCCTGGAAGGATACAGTTTTACCTGTAGAAGACTTATCATCTAGCTGCACAACACCATCCCTTCCAGAGGACCTGCACAGCAGCGCTGGTCACACTGACCAGGAACTACAGGTGGCGTCACGACAAACTACACGAACATTTAATCCCCTGTAAATACATCCCCATTTATAGTGAGCGCCCAGGGCCACGGACCGAGCTGCAGCTACCGTGACATCCCCATAGAATTCAACGGGCTCGGTGCCGAGTACCCCAAGGCCCTGGCGGGCGACTCAATTTGACCTTTCAAATGGTGTATCATTTGTTTGTGTGGGTGGAGTATGAACGGAGTGTGCAATTCAATAGGCAGTGCATGTTTACAAATGTGTTTGCATCTGTGACTCACCTGCAGTGAAGTGTGCAATCCTCCAATATGGCTAAAATAGGCTGGGCAAGCAGTTTGGCAAGCTGGAAAGCCCCCAAGGCAAATGTTTGAATTTGTTTGTGATGTCTGTAAGCAGCTTTGTGGTAGTGTGCTTTGGGGTACTGTGGTACCACCTGCAGGTCATTTTTCCTTACTGCAGGTTTATGAAAATTAATGTTTAAACTGTATTTTGTGATCAAATCGTGGATGTTTGGTTTGTTTGGCTATTTTCTTGCTGAAGGGGTCAAGTTTACCTTTCAAATGGTGTATCATTTGTGTGTGTGTGGGTGCTGTATGAACGGAGATGCAAAGTAATCACTGAAAAACAGTGTTTAGAAATAATAGAATAGATAAACACACAGGACTCCTTTATTTGAAATAAAAACTCCCCAACCCTCTTTTACTCACTTGTTCACCTAAAACTAAAATAAAAAAACAAAGATATACTCACCTTTCCACCAATAATCCATGTCCATGATGCTCCAGATGGTTTGGAGAGCGGTCACATTAATATTGCAACCGCTCTCCACGCCAGCCTGGAACACACTGAGCAGAGTGTGAGAAGCTTTGCTTGTGACTGGCAGTAACCTTAATGACGTCACCATCAGTGATGGATGCGCCATTTCTGAGGTGGCTGATGGCTGATATTTTTGTGTGGGAGGGGGCCAATATCCATGGCCCCCTCCTAGGCTATTAATATCAGCCCGCGGCTTTCTTGTTTAGCCGTTGCTGGTTAGTAATTATAGGGGGAACCCACATCATTTTTTTAATGACCGATAAAGGCTAAGCAAACAGCTGTGAGCTGATACTAATAGCCTGGGAACCTTTCTGGCTATTGGCCCCTTCACAAAATATTAACATCAGCCTCTGTAGAAATTGCAGGAAAGTGTGATGTTGCCAGGAGGCAGATCAAGAGTTAGGGATTTAATTAAACATTAAATGCAATCCATGCAGGGAGTAAAGGGTAGCAGGGTGTAGGTGAGGAATGGGGCAGAACTGGGAGAATGGAAGGGCAGGTAAGGGGCGAATGATAGTTCAATATTAAACCTAATGGTGTCTGGTAAGATAATGAGTCCAACATAAGGAACCGCTGGAACGAGTCTTTGTTCCGTGGTATGCGCGAGTCTCTGTTCAATAGGTTCAATAGGTCCAGGCCTAGCCAGGAGTCTCTCATGGAGTCCTATTAATGGCACGGTCAGTGGCGTCAGGCCTGAGTCCCCTCCTGGCGAGAAGGGTAAGAGGGAAACTGTCAATTGGTCGACTACCGGCAATGATTCTCTCTGTCAGGGGTCTGTCGGGAAGGCCTGCACCAATGAGAAGCTCTGCCTTAACACCGGTCACAGAACCACTCATCTTTCCCGCGCGAGCACTGCCACTTTTCCCACGCGCAGCGCTATATAGTCCCACTTCGCTTTCCCCAGTCACATGACCTGGTCTGACCTGCACTCTCAATGTTTCCCCCTACAACATGGGTGACAGCCCCGGCAGTTCCGGAACTGGCACGTAAAAGGTACCCCTGCTCTTTTACTCCTCCTTACACCTCCATCCATGGACTTTACCTCAGCTGGTTATGAAAATTACAGGGGACTCTACATTCAGGGGACTTAGCCAATGAGCGGCACGGGATTCAAATCCCCCGCCATTGGCTGAGCGGTGCCACCTGGCTTTGGTATGTGTGTGTATGCAGGGCTGTTGGGTCTCGGGGGGTGTGTGCGTGACGTTATGGCGGGCCGCTGGTGTGTGTGTGTGTAGCAGGATCGTCTGATGGGGACTACAGTCCATCGCTATGTTTTAGCACATTCGTGAGTGACACATACCCAAATGATGGAACAGTAAGCTGTCCATCATCGACTAATATGCTGATTGAAGAAAAAACAGACATTACATCACACATCAATACATACAATATAACTAACATACAGAACATACATATAACACAGAACATACGTATAACATACAACACATAACATACGTACATAAACATACAACACATAACATACAGAACATACATATAACACATAACATAGAACACAGAACATACATATAAATCACATAACATATAAACATACACACATAACATACAGAACATGCATATAACATGCACACATAACATATATAAAACATACAACACATAACATACAGAACATACATATAACATACAACACATAACATATACATAAAAACATACCAACACATAACATACAGAACATACATATAACATACAACACATAACATATATATAACATACAACACATAACATACAGAACATGCATATAACATCACACAACATACATACATACAAACATAACAGAACATCATAACTACAAAAACAAAACACAAACATCAAACATACATATAACATACAACACATAACATACAGAACATACATCATAACACATAAACATACAGAAATAAAAAACACATACATATAACATACAAAACGTAACATACAGAACATACATATAACACATAACATACAGAACATACATATAACATACAACACATAACATATATATAACATACAACACATAACATACAGAACATGCATATAACATACAACACATAACATACAGAACATTCATATAACATACAACACATAACATACATATAACATACAACACATAACATACAGAACATACATATAACACATAACATACAGAACATACATATAACATACAAAACGTAACATACAGAACATACATATAACACATAACATACAGAACATACATATAACATACAACACATAACATACAGAACATACATATAACATACAACACATAACATACAGAACATACATATAACACATAACATACAGAACATACATATAACATACAACACATAACATACAGAACATACATATAACATACAACACATAACATACAGAACATACATATAACACATAACATACAGAACATGCATATAACATACAACACATAACATACAGAACACACATATAGCATAACATACAGAATATACAGTACAGACCAAAAGTTTGGACACACCTCATATATGTATGTGCTGTATGTTATGTGTTGTATGTTATATGTACTGTATATATGTAACTTTGTCACTATAAAAGGAAGTGGGCCCAGACACATTTCTTGACAGGGGCCCCGAGCTGTCAGTGTCCGCCCCTGATTCTGAATGACTCCTCCGGTGTCCCCTCCTTAACATATACATTAAAGAAAAGAGGGGATCAGACAAGAAAAAAGAGGTGTAGATAACCATATCTTGTGGAATAAAAGCAACCTTTATTGATACATAATAAAAAATAAATAACCATACAGCTAGCCAATGTAGTGGTCCACAAATCAGTAAATCAGAATAAATAATACATTGTAATCAGCCTGCGAACATGATTACGTCATAACAAAACATGAGGAGGGATATAGGACCAATAAATAACATATAATAATTAGTAAAATAGAAGTAGTACATGTGTAATATAGTTGTCCATAGATAATATATATCCCCTTTTAAGACATCTAGACAAACAATTAGCCCAGATCGAAACGTATATCAAATAGACATGAACACAAATGATTTACCTACATGGGATTGTGGAACCAGATATCCCTACGCGCGTTTCGGCGCACAAGCCTTCTTCCGGGGACTGGCACCATAAAGTATTATTATCAGTTGATACTTTATTTATGGTGCCAACATTTTGGTATTAAAGAACAGTGGCAGAACAGTTGACATATACCAAGATGGAAAATATTCCAGGATGGAGAGCATACAGTGGGGAAAATAAGTATTTTATACACTGTCGATTTTGCAAGTTTTCCCATCAAGAAAAAATGGAGAGATCTTTAATTTTTATCGTAGGTATAGTTCATTTGTGAAAGAGAATCTATAAAAATAATCAAGGAAATCACATTGCATGATTTTTACATAGTCAATTTGCGTTTTATTGCATGAAATAAGTATTTGATACAATAGAAAAACAAAACGTAATATTTGGTACAGAAACTTTTGTTTGCAATTACAGAGGTCAAACTTTTCCTGTAGTTCTTGACCCAGTTTTCACACACTACAGCAGAGCCCACTCCTTTGGCCCACTCATTTTGTCCCCCTCCTCTATACAGATCTTCTCCAGATCTTTCAGGTTTCAGGACTGTTGCTTGGCAACATTGAGTTTCAGCTCCCTCCAAAGATTTTCTATTGTGTTCAGGTCCAGAGACTGGCTAGACCACTCCAAGATCTTAAAATGCTTCTTACGGAACCACTCCTTACTTACCCTGGCTGTGTGTTTTGGGTCATTGTCATGCTGGAAGACCCAGCTACGACCCATCTTCAATGCTCTTACTGAGGGAAGGAGGTTGTTGGCCAAAATCTCATGATACATGACCCCATCCATCCTCCCTTCAATACGATGCAGTTGTCATGCCCCTTTTGCAGAAAAGCACCTAAAAAGTATGATGCTTCACCCCACCATGCTTCAAGGTTGGGATGGTAGCATAGTAACATAGTTATTAAGGTTGAAGGAAGACTTTAAGTCCATCTAGTTCAACCCATATCCTATCCTAACCTGCCCTAATATGTTGATCCAGAGGAAGGCAAAAAAAACCCAAGTGGCAAACAGTAAGCTACACATTGGGAAAAAAAAATTCCTTCCCGACTCCACATACGGCAATCAGGCTAGCTCCCTGGATCAACGCAATATCTAGGAAACTAGTGAATATAGCCTGTAATATTATACTTTTCAAGAAAGGCATCCAGTCCCTTCTTAAATTTTAGTAGGGAATTACTCATTACAACATTATACGGCAGAGAGTTCCATAGTCTCACTGCTCTTACAGTAAAGAATCTGCGTCTGTGATTATGGCTAAACCTTCTTTCCTCCAGACGTAGAGGATGCCCCCTTGTCCCCGTCACAGGTCTAAGAGTAAAAAGATCATTAGAAAGGTCTTTGAACTGTCCCCTCATATATTTATACATTGTAATAAGATCACCCCTAAGCCTTCGTTTTTCCAAACTAAATAACCTCAAGTGTAATAACCTGTCCTGGTATTGCAGACCCCCCAGTTCTCTAATAACCTTGGTTGCTCTTCTCTGCACCCGCTCAAGTTCAGCTATGTCTTTCTTATACACCGGAGACCAGAACTGTACACAGTATTCTAAGTGTGGTCACACCAGTGACTTGTATAGAGGTAAAATTATGTTCTCCTCATGAGCATCTATGCCTCTTTTAATGCGTCCAATTATTTTATTTGCCTTGGCAGCAGCTCCCTGACATTGGCCACTAAATGTGAGTTTGTCGTCCACCCATAAACCCAGGTCTTTTTCCGTGACAGTTTTGCCCAGTGTTTTACAATTCAGCACATAATTATACATCTTGTTTGTTCTACCCAAGTGCATGACCTTACATTTATCCCCATTAAAGCTCATTTGCCATTTATCAGCCCAAGCTTCTAGTTTACATAAATCCTCCTGTAATATAAAATTGTCATCCTCTGTATTTATTACCCTGCAGAGTTTAGTGTCATCTGCAAATATTGAAATACTACTCTGTATGCCCCCTACAAGGTCATTAATAAATATGTTAAAGAGAAGCGGCCCCAATACTGACCCCTGTGGTACCCCACTGCTAACCGTGACCCAGTCCGAGTGTGCTCTATTAATAACCACCCTTTGTTTCCTATCCATGAGCCAGTTCTTAACCCACTTACACATATTTTCCCCTGTCCTCATTGTTCTCATTTTATGTATCAACCTTTTGTGTGGCACCGTATCAATAGCTTTTGAGAAGTCCATGAACACCACGTCCACTGCATTCCCTTGGTCCAGTCCAGAACTTACCCCTTCATAAAAGCTTATCAGATTAGTCTGACAAGAACGGTCCCCCGTAAACCCATGTTGATATTGTGTCATGAGGTTATTTTTCTTCAGATACTCCAATATAGTATCCCTTAAAAAACCCTCCAGGATTTTACCCACACTAAGCTCACTGGCCTATAATTTTCAGGTTCAGTTTTTGCCCCCTTTTTGAATATTGGCACCACATTTGCTATACGCCAGTCCTGTGGTACAGACCCCGTTATTATGGAATCTTTAAAGATTAAAAATAATGGTCTATCTATGACTGTACTTAATTCCTGCAGTACTCGGGGGTGGATCCCATCCAGGCCCGGGGATTTGTCAATTTTAGTGATTTTTAGACGCCGTCGTACTTCCTGCTGGGTTAAGCAGGTGACATTTAATGGAGACATTTTTTTTTATCACTGATCATGTTATCTGTCATGGGATTTTCTTGTGTAAATACAGTTGAAAAAAAAGTCATTTAGCATATTGGCTTTTTCCTCATCCACCATTTCACCCAGACTATTTTTAAGGGGACCAACACTATCATTTTTTAGTTTCTTGCTATTTATGTAGTTAAAGAATATTTTGGGATTATTTTTACTTTCTCTGGCAATGAGTCTCTCTGCCTCAATCTTTGCTGTCTTGATTTGCTTTTTACAGAATTTATTCAATCTTCTGTATTTATTTAATGCCTCATCACTACCTACTTGCTTTAATTCCCTAAACGCTTTCTTTTTGTCACTTATTGCGCCCCTTACAGCTCTATTTAGGCATAGTTGTTTCCTCCTAATTCTAGCATGTTCATTCCCATAGGGTATATACTGTGCACAGGTCCTATTCAGAATGCTAATAAACGTCTCCCATTTTCTTTGTGTATTTTTAAGTCTCAGGATATCGTCCCAGTTTATTGCACTAAGATCATCTCTCATCCGTTGGAAATTTGCTTTCCTGAAGTTTAGTGTCCTTGTAACCCCTCTACTACACATCTTATTAAAGGATACATGAAAACTTATTATTTTGTGATCACTATTACCCAAGTGACCCCCAACCCTTATATTTGATATGCGGTCTGGCCTGTTGGTTAATATTAGGTCTAGCAGTGCCCCCCCTCTTATTGGGTCCTGAACTAGTTGTGAAAGGTAATTGTCTCTCATAGTTGTCAAAAACTTATTACCTTTGCTGGAACTACAGGTTTCTGTTCCCCAATATATTTCAGGGTAGTTGAAGTCCCCCATAATAATGACTTCTCCTTGAGTCGCTGCTTCATCTATTTGCTTTACGAGGATATTCTCTGTTGCTTCCATTATTTTAGAAGACTTATAACAAACCCCTATCAGTAATTTATTATTTTTCCCCCTCCCCTTATCTACACCCACAGACACTCTACTTGTTCATTAGATTCACATATATTAACACGCAGGATGGGTTTTAAGGATGATTTTACATATAAAAACACCCCCAACTCGCTTATTTTTACCGTAATTTCTAAACAGACTATAGCCCTGTAAATTAACAGCCCAGTCGTGGCTCTCATCCAGCCATGTGTCAGATATCCCCACCATGTCATAATTATGCTCCAACAAAATTAATTCTAATTCCGCCATTTTGTTAGTGAGGCTTCTGGCATTAGTATACATGTACATTATGTATCTCTCTGTACCTCTATTCTTTCTTAAATTATTAACTGTTCTAACCCCACCCCCCCATGCCACCCCTCCCCCAATTTCATTATTTGTGCCCCGGTCTCTATCTGCACTGCCTTCCCCTCCTATAAAATGAATACCCTCCCCCCTAGTCCCTAGTTTAAAGACTCCTCCAACCTTCTAGCCATTTTCTCCCCCAGCACAGCTACACCCTCCCCATTGAGGTGCAGCCCGTCCCTAGCATAGAACCTGTAGCCAACTGAGAAGTCAGCCCAGTTCTCCAGGAACCCAAACCCCTCCTTCTTACACCAATTCTTGAGCCACTTATTAACCTCCCTAATCTCCCATTGCCTCTCTGGTGTGGCACGTGGTACAGGCAGTATTTCAGAAAATACCAAGTTGGAGGTCCTTGCTTTAAGCTTGCAGCCTAATTCCCTGAAATCATCTTTAAGGACCTTCCACCTACCTCTAACTTTGTCATTTGTGCCAATGTGCACCATGACTGCTGGGTTCTCACCAGCCCCTCCCAGTAATCTGTCAACCCAATCAGCGATGTGTGGGACTCGAGCGCCAGGTAGGCAGCACACTGTTCGACGATCCCTGTCTTTGTGACAGATTGCCCTATCTGTTCCCCTAATAATTGAGTCCCCTACTACCAGCACCTGTCTGGCCTGCCATGCTCTCCTAACTCCCCCTTACTGGAGCAGACACTCCTCCGGCTTTCAGAGGACGTGCCTGGCTGCAGCAGTGCTACCCCTGTGCTGACACTCCCCTCATCTGCCAACTTTGCAAACTTATTGGGGTGTGCTAGATCAGGACTAGCCTCCCTGGTGCTCTTCCCTCTACCCCGCCTTCTAACTGTCACCCAGCTTGCTGCTTCAGTGTCCTGCAGCTCCATCCTAGCATTCCCCCCTCATCTATCCCATTGAGCGCCTGCTCAGTGAGCAGAAGACTCCTTTCCATATTGTCTATGGATCTCAGTGTTGCCAGCTGCACATTTAGATCCAGTATTTGGGCTTCCAAATGCACAACGTGCTCACATCTCGCACAGCAGTATACACCCTCGACCAGCTGTTCAAGGACTGTATACATGTGGCAAGATGTACACTGGACGGCATTGGCAATAGTGGAGCACATTTCTAATGGGGATTTCACCAGACAGCAAAGAAAAGTAAAAATAAATAAAAAGTATTAATAAAATATAACAGCAATTCAGTATTTCCTCCCTTGGAAACTCCCTGAATCCAAAGTCACTGAATCTCAAGTCACACTTACCACTGTTCGCACCAGTCACACTCAGCTCGCTCACACTCGCTGAAGCAGAAGATTTAAAGAGTTTTTTTTTTTCCATTTAACAGCAAACCACTCTGCTGCTCAATGCACTTCCAAAAAGTGTTCTTGGGGTTGTACTCATCCTTCTTTCTCCTCCAAACAGTTCTATTTTGGTTTCATCTGACCACATGACATTCTCCAATGCCTCCTCTGAATCAGCCATGTGATGGTATGAGCAGGGGGACGTTACATGCCCTGCAGGATTTTAATCCAAGACACCGTTCTGTGTTACTACTGGTAATGTTTGAGACTTTGATCCCAGTTCTCTTCAGGTCATTGGCCAGGTCCTCCCGTGTAGTTCTGGGCTGATTCCTGACCTTTCTCAGAATCATCCTTACCCCACGAGGAGAGATCTTGCATTGAGCCCCAGACCGAGGTAGATTGACAGTCATCCTGTATTTCTTCCATTTTCTAATAATTGCTCCAAAATTTGTTGCCTTCTCACCTAGCTGCTTGCTGATTTTACTGCAGCCCATCCCAGCCTTTGGCAAGTTTACAATTTTGTCCCAGGTGTCCTTAGACAGCTCTTTGGTCTTGGCCATAGTGGAGAGGCTGGAGCGTGATTGATTGAGTGTGTAGACAGGTGTCTTTTTTCACAGGTAACAAATTCAAACAGATGCAATTAATACATTTAATCACGCCCCCCGAGGAAGCATCTAGCGAAACGCGCGTAGGGGTCCTCCAGCCCACCATCAGTAAATTGTTTTTGCTGTCAGACTTCATACTATGTCTTGATTATTTGCATACCTTGCCTATATGTATCTTTCAATGTAGGGTATACTTGTGGATGCTACCACATCTGAGGGAAATCTTTGTATGTGGCCATGCACATTTAAACCCATATACAGTTATATTGTATGTATATCTCTACCTTCTTACATGTTTGGGTTTGCCATAATTGCACTGCACACTTTATTCTTTAGCAGCCCTTTACTAATATACTGCATTTTGCATCACACATATATATTGTTTATGACCATACTCTGCATCACTGAGACTTAGCCATTTCACCTATTGTGTTGATATATTTATATATCCCTCATCAGTATATGCGTTTTACTCATTGTGTTGCAAATTTAAATATCCCTCATTGATATATGCATTTCATCCACTGCGTGGTTACTTATATATCCCTCATGAATATATTTATTCAGTATTAAGGAATATCATTTCCGTGAAAGGATATGTGGTGGATTTGTTGCACTATGCACTTTACTTTCCATAGATAACGATTTTTTTGGTATATATTTCCATGGTATGCATTCATTGTATTTATTGATTTAGTCTGCTACTTCTTACTGTGTGTGGTTCCTAGGTATCGCCTTTTTCCCTTGCCACATTTCAGTATATGGATGAGCATAATTTATTTAGCCGTATTTGGGTTAATACATTTAATGAGTGCAGAGTAGGAGGGCTTCAAAAAGAAAAAACAACAGGTCTGTGAGGGCCAGAATTCTTGCTGGGTGGTAGGTGTTATCGATTGTGTATCAAATATTTATTTTCCCAACTATATATATATATATATATATATATATACCATAATGAGGGACATATATACCAGGATGTAAGATATATATGAATAAAGATTTACCCTATATCTGCGAATTGATATGTTATGTAACAGGTTCACTTTAACTACAGGCATTAGCTCATTTATTTACTGGCCATCAATGACCTTTGTATAGGAAACAAGGGTCTCACTACTGCCTGTTTTCTGTTTTTACGTTGAAGACAGAATTGACATAAACGTGAAAAAATATTATAGACCAAAGATTTATTGTGTTATAACAATATAAGAAAAGCCGCCATTATGATGAAACCATTGTTCTGATCTAGGACCTGGAGAAACAGGCTTATTGCTGATTTCATATGGTTTACAAAGATCATTGCATTGGATCAGATTGCCAAGTGTAATGCAAGACACAACATATGATATTACAAGAATTATTACAGAACAAATGGACAGTTGAAAAAAGAGGAAGTTCTCATACTACATTCTTCAGCTACTTTCATAATCATTTCTAACAGAGTCATGGTAACCTTGTAATTCACATTATCAGTAAAAAGGAGAAAATCGAGATAGGGAGTTAACCACACAGGAAATTGAGGCTTAACTAATATTTCAAACCAAACAGCAATTATTCTTTAAGAATTTATATAATTATTACATGGGTTTGCATAAGGTTCAACATTAGTATTATATACTCTTCACTAGAGATTAGCGATCCTGTTCGGAAAACTTTCAGCAATCTCAGATTTGGCACGAACATAGCACATTCCAATTTGTTTTTTTCTTTTTCCTGAGCATTTTTCCTCAAAGTCGGCAACATTCGCTCAAAAGTCGGTAAATGATCGCGATTTCCACTAATGCTTTTGTTTTGACTGTTTCTAGGATAGTGGTGTAGGGGAACGTGTTTTATGGAGGGAAGGGGGTGTGTTTAGGTTAGAGGAGCTACGGAGTGTAATTTTTTTTGCTTTAATAACTTAATGTGTGTACATTCTGGCAGCCACTCAGGGTGCAGAAACATCCACAACATCATGACATAAGGGCTTTTGTAATTGGCTGCTGATGTCACATGTCCCTCTCCATTCTTGTTTTGATGGTGCCATTTTCTTAGTGGAACAGCACAGAGATAGGATCCTGTCCTGTGTGAAATTGATCTTCCATCACCTAACTAGATTGTGAGTCGCACGCCAGGGCCTGTGGGATACTCGGCACCGAGCCCGTTCACTTCTATGGGGGATGTCACAGCGACACAGCTCGGTCCGTGGCCCTGGGCGCTCACTGAAAAGGGGGATATTTACAGGGGATTAAAGTGGTTGTAGGATATTCGTGACGCCACCTGTGGTACCTGGTCAGGGTGACCAGCGCTGCTATGCAGATCCGCTGAAGGGTTGGTGTTGTGCAGCAAGGTGTTAAACCTTCCACAGGCAAGGCCGGGGTCCTTCAGGGTAAACGGGGTGTAGGGTGCAGGATGGAGAAGGGGAGTTCAGCCGCAGGAGTAATAAGGCAGACACACACACGAAAGTCTCTTTCTGTACCTTTACTGATGGTGTTGCAGGCACGTCCCGGGGTGCTGTCAGGGTGAAGGATGCACGTCCAGTTCTTCCCACTGAGTAGGTGTAGGGCCTCCTTACTCCTGTAAAGTGAGTCTCTGACCTGTATGAAACGAGGTCTAACTCTGTCTTCACCTTTGCACTCGGCTGACTTTGTATAGGGCTTTCTATTGGAAGGACACAGTCTCTAATGGCGGTACCTGCCAGACTCCTGTCTTTCTAACCCAGCCACATATCAACACCTATGGGCTCCTGCGACTTGCAGTCCCGCAGGGTCTCCGGTATCTCCTGCTAGGCGTGAAGGATCCAGCAAGCTCGGACCCGGCGTCTGGTTAATCAGAGTAGAGGTAAGCTATCAATGCTGTTTCCACCTCTGTCACTCTCTTCTTACTCCACTCGCCTTTCGTCCTACTCGACCCTCACACTAAACATACTAGCAGATGGTGGTCTGCTTCTTCTCCTTTCTTCACTGCTCTCAAAGCATCGGCACGCTTGCTCACTGAACTGCACTCAGTTGACTCAGTTCTGACTAGGCTGGAGTGGCTATCTTTCCACTTGCACTAGCCTTCACACGTTGAACTAAGCTTAGAGCTGCAGACTTCAGGTTCTTTCCACAACTGCTGTTTTCTCTCCCTCCTCTCCAAGAGAACTAACAACTCTCAACTCCCCTCTGAGGTGACTAAGCTCAGACTGATCTACTCTCCACGTAGACTCAGACTAAAACTTATCTGTGAGCTCTCTGAGGTGACTACTGACTGCAGCCCTCAGACTAACTAACTTCCTGTGGCTTCACCATCCTTATATACACTAAAAAGGCTCCCTCTGGTGGCTCTAGGGATTGGTGAAGATGTGTGTATCCATATTGGGTCCTCTAGTGGTCGTTACCTTCGGTGCATCCCTCTGGGAAATGAGATTCCAAGCGCAGCTGGGCTCTACATCCCCCCCTAGTAAACATCAGCACTCCCGGGCTGAAAGAAAACATTTTTTTAAATACAACGTTAACATCAAATAACAAGTGAACACTTCCCTTACGGGAGGCAGAATCTTTAACAGTTGCTAACAGGTAACATATATATATATATATTTACACAATAATTTATATTACATTTATACACACTGTGACTCTAGTTAACTGCTTTTATTTGTTAGGCCTACTCTCGGTACCTAACAGGTAACTGTCCCTTTGTCATGCGTACTGACCTACGTGGTGTTGCATTAGGTGAGGTAGCATTTGACCTGTCTGTCCTACGTGCAGTTAAACTGTAATACTGCCTTAACCTCTCTAGGGATCTGGCAAGTATACTTGCAGCTGGGTGATGCGGTTCTGTCTCGCCAGGGGATTCTTCTTCCTGAGACCCAACATCTTGAGATTCCACGTCTTGAGACTCCACTTCTTGAGGTGCTGCTGGAGCAGGTTCCTCTTGAACTATTTCTTCTGCAACAACTGGCTCAACTTGACGTTGGAGTGCTTCTTGCGGTTGATAGAATTGAAGTACTGGAACAGCGTCGGACTGGAACACCTTGGGCCCACCAGAGAAAAACATTCTTGGGGCCCACTATGTAGCTACATAGAAATAAATACAAGACCACCAATTGTGCAGTAAAACACACTAATATCAGGGTATAATATAAGGTAGTACATGTCTTAATTATGTAGCAGGAGTTGGGGTAGCCTCCCTCATAGATTATAAAGCAGCCCCCTCATAGGGGATAATGCTGCCCGCCATTGGAGATAATGCTGCCCCCCTCAGAGGATAATGCTGCCCCCCCTCATAGGGTATAATGCTATATATATATATATATAGATAGATATAGATAAGATAATAGATAGATACCATATATACTCGAGTATAAGCCGACCCCCTAATTTTGCCACAAAAAACTGGGAAAACTTATCGACTCGAGTATAAGCCTAGGGTGAAATGAGATTATGCCCCATATGCTGCCCCATGTATTATGCCCCACAAGATGCTCCATAGATTGTGCCCCATATTCTGCCCATGTATTATGCCCCCATAGATGCTCCATAGATTGTGCCCCCATAGATGCTCCATAGATTATGCCCCCATAGATTATGCCCCATAGATGCTCCATAGAGTATGCCCCCATAGAAGATCCTTAGATTATGCCCCCATAGAAGCTCCATAGATTGTGCCCCCATAGATGCTCCTTAGATTATGCCCCCATAGAAGCTCCATAGATTATGCCCCCATAGATGCTCCATAGATTATGCCTCCATAGATTATGCCCCCATAGATGCTCCACAGATTATGCCCCCATAGATGCTCCACAGATTATGCCCCCATAGATTATGCCCATATAGATTATGCCCCCATAGATGCTCCACAGACTGTGCCCCCATAGATGCTCCACAGATTATGCCCCCATAGATTATGCCCCATAGATGCTCCACAGATTATGCCCCCATAGATGCTCCACAGATTATGCCCCCATAGAAGCTCCATAGATTGTGCCCCCATAGATGCTCCTTAGATTATGCCCCTATAGAAGCTCCACAGATTATGCCCCCATAGATGCTCCATACAGGGCCGGCGTCAGCACCAGGCACACCCGGGCAAGTGCCGGGGCCCTGGTGAGACAAGGGGGCCCACTCAGCATGGGCAGACATACTGCCGGTTAAAGTGGTGCATACAAAGCAATGAATGACAGCCGGCGGCAGTATTACTGCTAACAGGAGAAGCAGGGGGCCCGCTCTACTGCACGCAGGTGATATGAGGGTCAAACGGGCCCCCTTCCTCTCCTGTTAGCATACATTATGCTACTCTCCGGCCGGCTGTCTCTGGTGTGGTCTGCGGTGAGGTGACAGGCAGCAGACGCAGGAACAGGAAGAGAGGAGTGATGGAGGGGGAGGGCCTCTCAGTGAGTCACTCAAGCTGGCTCTGCTGGAGACTCACTGCTGCTGTGCAGTGGGGACTCGGTCCTGGGCTGACCATAACAGCATTAGGCCGGCGTCACACTGGCGACAGAATCGGACGACTGCAATGCGATGAAAAATCGTATTGCAGTCTGCCCTATGTTAATCTATGGAGCAGCTCCCAGTATCCGTTATTTTGTGGTCCGTTTTAAACGTCCGTGAGCAATCGCAGCATGCTGCGATTGTCACCGATTGTGGGTCGACAATCGCCAATGCAAGTCTATGGGAGCGATGAAAAATCTGATTACAAACGGACTGCATGTGTGACTTGCGATGAACACATAGAATACATATATATATATATATATATGTAATTGTGACATGTATATATATATATATATATATATATATATATATTTATATTTCCTAGACTTCTACATACTGTAATAGCCGCAAATTCAATTGCCGGCTTCTGTGAAATCACAGAAGCCGACATGAAATGATACATTGTTTCCACACAGTTAACCATGTAATTTCCTGTATTTTGATAATTGTTTAGAACTTACAATTACATGAGTGTATTTGTGCTAAATTTCAGACATGTAGGGGTTAATTAAAGGTGTAAATTCGTTGACAAAAAAATGCGTGGGCTCCCGCTGTATTTTCTCCACCAGACAGACAAAGCAAGCGAGTGGGGGCAGATAATAACAGCCTAGGGAGGGTACATTTTTTTGGTGCCCCCCCTGGCTACTAACATCTGCCCCCAGACACCCCAGAAAGGGCAAATCTATAATTAGATTCGCCCTTTCTGGCACTTTGCCCGTCTATTCCCATTGCCCTGTAGCGGTGGCGAATGGGTTAATAAAGCGTTAATGTCACCTTAGTATTGAAAGGTGACCTTAAGGCAGGTTAATAATTGAGAGCTGTCAATTAGACAACTATCAATTATTAATCCTATTGAAGTAAATAAAAAAAACACACACACACTTTAAGAATAAATAATTTTAATAAAATAAAAGCACATATATTTGACCATCTTTTATTTAAGTCTTAATCCGTTCGAAGCCCTTGTTCTTCTAAAATAAATATAAAATAATAAAACAACATTATTCTTACCTATCTGGCAATCTGTCACGTCCCACGCTGTAATCCTTCACAAAGGGTTAACTAGCTTTGAGCCAAGCAGTGCAAGTAATCCTGCATGCTCAGCTCAAAGCTCCTGAATGAATAAGTTCCTCTCCTGGCGACAGGAGAGGATGTGTTTAATGAATGAAGCTTAATTGATTGTGTCCACTTTCCCTTTAGGTCAGGTCACTAAAGTTAAATTGCCAATAAATCAATTAAGCTCCATTCATGAATCACTTCCTCTACTTTCTGTGGTAGAGGAACTTATTCATTCAGGGGGTTACAGCTAGGAGACAGAATTATCTCCCTGCTAACTGTAACCTCTTAACCCTTTCTGATGGATTACAGCGTGGGACCTGACTGTACATCGGATTGGTAAGTATGATTTTGCTTTTTTATTTTATTTTTATTACAGGAAATGGTTTTAGCAGGAAAATAAAATATTGTCAAAAACTGTGTGATTATTTCATTAAAATTCTTTTTTATTAAACTGTGTGTGTTTGATTTTTCTTTCATACAATAGGATTAATAATTGATAGTTGTCTAATTGACAGCTCTCAATTATTAACCTGCCTTAAGGTCACCTTTCAATACTAAGGTGACATTAAGGTGAGATTATTAACCCATTCGCCACCGCTACAGGGCAATGGGAATAGACGGGCAAAGTGCCAGAAAGGGCGAATCTAATTATAGATTTGCCCTTTCTGGGGTGTCTGGGGGCAGATGTTAGTAGCCAGGGGGGGCACAAAAAAAATGTACCCTCCCTAGGCTGTTATTATCTGCCCCCACTCGCTTGCTTTGTCTGTCTGGTGGAGAAAATACAGCGGGAGCCCACGCATTTTTTTACAATGAATTTACACCTTTAATTAACCCCTACATGTCTGAAATTTTGCACAAATACACTCATGTAATTGTAAGTTCTAAACAAATATCAAAATACAGGAAATGACATGGTTAACTGTGTGGAAACAATGTATCATTCCATGTCGGCTTCTGTGATTTCACAAAAGCCTGCAATTGAATTAGCGGCTATAACAGTATGTAGAAGTCTAGGAACTATAAATATATGTATATATACATGTCACAATGACATGTATATATATATATATATATATATATATATATGTGTTCTATGTGTATGTATCTATTCTTTTTTTTGTGATTGAAATACTATTCTTTTGGATCCATTATATGTCAGTTTTGCAAGCCTGCGAGAAATTCTCGCAAGTCGGATGAAAATCGGATGTTACAAGGTACACACACATGCGACTAAATCGCATCTTTGAAGGAAAATCGGATGCCAGAAGGATGTGTGATGTTTGCATTTTGATCCGACAATCGACCGTCTAAAACGGACCGATTTTTTGTCGTTGTGTGTGACGCCGGCCTAAGCTTCTCCTCTTTATGATTAGTTGCCATCCGGAAGTTTGGAAAGTTTTTGCTTTCCCAGGTTTAATCCCCTAAACTCCTCCCTGACAATTTGCTCCTCTGCTTTCACATCTGCCATGTCTTCTAACCACAGTGAAGCCTCAGGTGTCTGCAGCTCCTGCTCCGTCAGACACCTGAGTGCAGAGTCAGTGTATATGCAGCTGGCGGGGTCTCCTCAAATCTGTATAATTCATATCTCCATAATGTCAGATATGCCAAGCACCCTGATTCATCCGGGCCGATGTGTGCTCATATGTCAGCTCATCTACAACGGGATAGAGTCAGTAGTAGATATGCATGATTGGGGTTGTAGTAGCATCCAGAGACACTATGACCTTTCATGGTCTGACTGGGCACCCTGAGCTTTGTAGTACGTAACCGCTAACTGGAGGCAAGTTCATAAGTAGTACTGAGTGCTGTCTACATATCAGGTTATGCTGATACTTGTGGTCCTACAGCCCTTTACTGGTAAAATTCATCCCTGTTTAATTTCTATTCTGTCCCTAATTGATTGGATGGCGTAGTGTTAACCCAACATACGAAAGCCAGGATATGAAGAGGCTGAACAAGAAATGACATCACAATTTTTTTTTTTTTTTGGTAAATAATAGATCTTTATTTAGCCTACAAAAATGCATACAAAACCGCACGAAAAAACGATTTTTACCTTCATTTTCGTGTCTGTGCACTCGTTGCGGATTCTACTGCGGATCCGCAGCAGATTCTCCTGCGTTGTACAGTGCCATTATAGTCTATGTAAAATAAAAACTGCTGTGCACATGCGGAAAAATCACCAGCATAAACGCTGGGGGTTCATTTCCAGAGCATGTCAATTCTTTGTGCGGATCTGCACCCATTGACATATGTTGAGTCGGGCGCTATCACTCATGTAAGAAGTGAAATCTGGCATTGTACTATACCTATATTTCTCAGCTGTATCTGTGCATCATGAATCGTGGTATGTGTTAAACGGGGGGCCACTGAGACTCTTTCGCCCGGGGCCCTCAAAAACCTGGAGCCGGCCCTGGCTCCATAGATTATGCCCCCATAGATTATGCCCCCATAGATGCTCCACAGATTATGCCCCCATAGATTATGCCCCATAGATTATGCCCCCATAGATTATGCCCCCATAGATGCTCCACAGATTATGCCCCATAGATGCTCCACAGATTATGCCCCATAGAAGCTCCATAGATTATACCCCCATAGATGCTCCATAGATTATGCCCCATAGATTATGCCCCCATAGATGCTCCACAGATTATGCCCCCATAGATTATGCCCCCATAGATTATGACCCCATAGATGCTCCACAGATTATGCCCCCATATGCCCATATAGATTATGCCCCCATAGATTATGCCCCCATAGATGCTCCACAGATTATGCCCCATAGATTATGCCCATATAGATTATGCCCCCATAGATTATGCCCCCATAGATGCTCCACAGATTATGCCCCCCATAGATTATGCCCCCATAGATGCTCCACAGACTGTGCCCCCATAGATGCTGCATTTTATTGGCCCCTTTATGCTGCCGCAGCTGCTGCTGCTGCAAAAAAAAAAGACATACTCACCTCTCGTCGCTGGGGGCCAGGTGCCGGTGTCCTGAGCAGGCGGGGACACCGGCGCGCTATGGGGGACAGGTGCCGGTGTCACAGCTGGCTCAGGGCCCCGGCACCTGAGAGATTTACCTGTCACACGCTCCACCGCTGAGTGCCGCTGCTGTCTTCGGGTCCTCTGGCAGTGAATGCTCAGGCAGATGGCGCGGCGCTCACTAATGACGTCATCGCGCCCTCTGCCTGAACATCGCAGCAAGAGAGGACCCGAGGACACGGCGGTGGAACGGGACAGGTAAGTAATGATATTCACTGCTTCCCACGCCCATGTGGGCGTGGGAAGCAGTGAATATTCATTTCTCTTTAGCAGCGGGGACAGGGGCTCCTGCCTCCTGTCACCCGCTGCTGCTCCGCTGGCACGGGGCCCCCATGGCAGCTGCGTGGTGTGCCGCTATTAGCGAGATGCCACCAGCTGGGGCCCCTGGAGCAGCGGGGGCCCTAGGCAACTGGCCCCTGTATGCCAGCAGGTGCCAGGGCCCCCCAGATGCCAGGGCCCACCGGAGAATCCTCCGATTCTCCGGTGGGCCAGTCCGACCCTGTACTGGAATGATTACAGCTTCTCCAATACGAGGCCAATCTGCGGGAAAATCTCCTAAGTCCGTATGTATGACTCCACTTTGCTTCTCTTTGTCACAGGTTCTTCTTCTTGAAGCTTTAATAGATCTGGACACAACTTTAGGTGATCTCTTGATACAGTTGCAGTCGTTTTTTCCTCCATCTCTACTAATGATACATGTTTTCCTGTTGTCAAACCTTGAATTTTGCACGACATAGGGCTCTCTTTCCCATTGATCATCTAATTTGTGCATTCTCCTTTTTCTTTTCGGCACAATTTCTCCAGGCACAAAAGGTTCTGCTGGCGCACTTTTGTTGTAGTTATCCTCTTGTTTTTCCCTTACTTTATTGAGACTATCTTCCACGCAGGCTTGTACTCTCCTGTACTGTTCCTGTCTGTTTGTGTCCTAATCTTCAGTAGTAACATCTGCTTCTGGTTCTACAACACCAAGTTCCAGATCCATGGGCAGCTTTCCTGGTCTTGCCCGCATAAGATAGGCTGGGGTACAATTGGTGGAACTCACCGGTATGTGATTGTACAGATCTACCAGATCAGGTAGTAGGTCTGGCCACCGATTTCTCTCCTCAAGTGGTACCGTCTTCAGCAGATCAATGACAATGTGATTCATCTTTTCACAGAGTCCATTTGTTTGGGGGTGATACGGGGTGGTTCTTATCTTCTTGCATCCGTACAAATTACAGAATTCCTACTTTGCACTGACGAGGACCAACAGTCCGAAACACCGTGTCTGCAAATGGAGATTCTGATTTGGCTTTTATCCTAAGTCATATTACAAGACTCGTTAAAGGGTTGATTGTGACTTGTAGGATCGCTACTTCCAATAGGTGGCGCTATAGAGTACAAGTCCTCTTTGTTTGAAGAGGCAATTTGCATATTAAAATTTCCCAGAGGAGCATTGCACGGCGAATAAGCCTCCTTACCTCGACACGCCAGAGCTGGTATGTCACTCTCCACAAGGAGAAACCTTACCCCCAGACCCCAGTCCAGAGCCTCTCATCTAGCCAAATCAGATCTCTCCTACTTTGCACTGACGAGGTGCAAAGTGTTCTGGATACCTTGAGTGCTGTCTCTTGGCCTTCCGGCATCGCCACTTCGGTGGCTTAAGCCGGTTGCTGCTTTTGGGAGATAGCCAGGAGGATTCAGGGAGGAGATCCTTGGAGTTGTGGACGATGGGAGTCCGACTTCAATTCTCTGGGACCGGTGATAACCGGGTCAAAAATGGATTCCGGATTGAAATCGCTGAAGATAAGAAGTTGCATTTTTCCCTGGGATATTTGGTCAACATGGTGTTTTATGACATCTTGAAGATTTGGAAGTCCGATATAATATGCCTGCAGGAGTTCAGGAGGGAAGGCAGGTATGTGCTGGTGCTATCTTCTATGGCGGCTTGCCAGAATTTGTTTACTGCCCTGAAAAATGGAGTTGCAAATCCTTTGCTGGAAGGACTTACCTTTACTGTGCTATACTCTAAGGGGGATATCCCACTTGTGGTTTTCATGCACAACCCTTTTGTTTCCCTGGAGGACATTATTTTATTTTTGAAAAGACATTGCATTTATGTTCAGTACTCCCACAGGGTCCTGAATGGAGAAGGGCTCTGGACCGGGAAGTACAAATTTTTTGTGAGATTTGGGATGGATCCCAAGGCCCGGGAGGCATCCATTACCCCCCTCTTAATTTTTCAATTGGGAAAAATAGTGTTTTTTTGTTTTTTCCAGATGCCCCGATGTATTGCAGGAGGTGTAAAAATTTTGGGCATACCCAGGATAGTTGCAAGGACATGCCAACTTGTAGGAATTGCAATGGTTCCGGCCATATGGCAAAAGACTGCACAAATCCTGTTATGTGTAATGCTTGTGGTGAGGAGGGCCATAAGTATCGGGATTGTAAGGCCAGGATCAGTCCTAGGTCTTACGCTGAGGTCACAGGTGGGGCAGCTGCGCCCCCTGCTGCAGTTGTTGACATTCCACAGGTTACAGACCCGGATCTTATTGAGGAACCTGAAATCATGGATGCACATGAGGAGGCCCTGCCCCAAACGGAGTCTTCCAGCCCAGAGGTGGCAGGTTTGGAACTTGCTGAGGTTGAATGTGAGCTCCCTCATCAGTCTGATGTCTGTGGAGAGGGGGAGTTGGAGGGTTCTCTTGGTAATACCCCCAGTATATCTTGGTTAGCTACTGAAGAGGAGTTGACCAGTTGTGGAGATCAAGATGACTTCACTCTTGCAAGGCCCTCTGAGGAGGAGGAGCCTGGAACTTCCCATAAGAAGCCCAGAACGGATTGGGCAGACACCGGTGAAGTTTGTTTAAGTCCGGTGAGTGAACGTAGTTACCCTCAGAATGTCTTCTCTCCAGACACCAGTGCTTTTTTAGGCATTCCCCCAGACGTAAACAGATTCGGGGAGTTGCAGTTCCAGATGGAAGACGAAAACGGCTGAAGAAGAAGTGGCCTGTTTGCCGTCATGTAAATAACACCATCATGTTATGGCTCCCCAAGCTGGTTGGGGCATTGCGTCCCTGAATGTCAGGCAAATTAGATCTAAATCCAGGAGGGAAATCGTCCTAGATTATATTAAACAGATGAATGCTCACATCTTTTGTCTTCAGGAATGTGGGATTGAGGACGCTCCAAGCGATCAGGACTGGCCTTACGGTCAGCATGTATGGTCTGGCTCATGTGATAATAGGAATGATGGTGTAGGGATATTAATTGGTAACAGGGAGATTAGTTTAGATAGCTACACGGTGGTAGAGGTGGGTAGATGTATAATTGCACATGTTAGCTATAGGGGGTGGCGGGCTAGAATTATTAATGTGTACTGTCCATCAGGAAAGGACAGGAAAAAGGAGTGTCTGGCTCTTTTGGAAAAATTAAGTTTGTTTCTTCCAGGCAAAATGCCTACAGTTTTAGTGGAGACTTTAATTGCATCACAGAAGGGAATTGTGACATAACTGGTAAAAAGTTATCCAATCTTATTTCTGATTTTTCCCTTCTAGATGCTGCTGCTCTGAAATTTGGCATCCCACCACCGCCAACATACCATGCTGATAGGGGTGGTATTGCATCCAGAATAGATAAAATGTTGTTTTCCAAAAATATGTTGTGTATGAATTTTGAACAAAATGCTGTACCTTTTTCTGATCATGAGTGTTTGAGAGGTGTGTTTAGTGCGATTGATGACCGTGTGTATGGAGGTGGGGTTTGGAAGCTGAACGTTAGGTTGTTAGAAGATGAGGATGTGATGAATGAATTAAAAATAAAGTATAAAGAGTGGAGAGTATGTAAGAGGAATTTTGCGTGTGTGCTGGAATGGTGGGACTGGGTTAAGGTGTGTTGCAAAAAATTCTTCAAAAAATGGGGCTATAAAAAAGCTGCTATTTATCGGAACAGATTCAATGATTTAAACAGGTGTATAGACTGGTTAAGGAAGTGTGGAGAAAGTGGGATGGATGTGTCTGATCTGCTGGCTGAGACAAAGAGTGAATTAAAGCGTGTTATAGATGAAAAAGGGAAGGAAATCATCTATCGCACCAAAATAGAACATCTTGAGAAAGATGAAAAGTGCACAAGGTTCTTTTTTAAGAAAATGAATGGGAGAAAGGTTGATATGGATAAAGTCCTGGATAGGAACGGTTTGCTTGTGTCAGGTGAGAATGTGATAAAGGAGGTGAATAGGTTCTACAGCAAGTTATATGATAAAAAATGGATTGACTCTGGTCTTGTTTCAGAAGTGCTGAATGGGTTAGAAAACAAGTTGGGTAGTGGAGAATGTGATATTTTGAATGAGGACGTGATTATGGATGAAGTAGAAAACGTGATGAAGAGTGCTAAAAAGAATAAGACACCAGGGAAAGACGGATTGCTGGTAGAATTCTATGTGAAAGCATGGTATTTTCTGGGTGCTTATTTGACTGAGATATGTAAGTACAGTCATGGCCAAAAGTTTTGAGAATGACGCAAATATTATATTTTCACATGATCTGCTGCCCTCTGGTTTTTATGTGTGTTTGACAGATGTTTTTATCACAGACAGAAATATAATAATTGCAAACATATGAGTAACAAAAGCTTATATTGACAGTTAGAATGAGTTAATGCAGCAAGTCAATATTTGCAGTGTTAACCCTTCTTCTTCAGGACCTCTGCAATTCTCCCTGGCTTGCTCTCAATCAACTTCTGGACCAAATCCTGACTGATAGCAGTCCATTTTTGCACAATCAATGCTTTCATTTTGTCAGAATTTTTAGGTTTTTGTTTGTCCACCCGTCTCTTGATGATTGACCACACGTTCTCAATGGGATTAAGATCTGGGGAGTTTCCAGGCCATGGACCCAAAATCTCTATGTTTTGTTCCCTGAGCCATTTAGTTATCACCTTTGCTTTATGGCAAGGTGCTCCATCATGCTGGAAAAGGCATTGTTGATCGCCAAACTGCTCTTGGAGGGTTGGGAGAAGTTGCTCTTGGAGGACATTCTGGTACCATTCTTTATTCATGGCTGTGTTTTTTTAGGCAAGACTGTGAGAGAGCCTATTCCCTTGGCTGAGAAGCAACCCCACACATGAATGGTTTCAGGATGCTTAACAGTTGGCATGAGACAAGACTGGTGGTAGCGCTCACCTTGTCTTCTTCGAATGAGGCGTTTTCCTGATGTCCCAAACAATCGAAAAGGGGATTCATCAGAGAAAATAACTTTACCCCAGTCCTCAGCAGTCCACTGCCTGTACCTTTTGCAGAATATCAGTCTGTCCAGGATGTTTTTTCTGGAGAGAAGTGGCTTCTTTGCTGCCCTCCTTGAGACCAGGCCTTGCTCCAAGAGTCTCCTCCTCACAGTGCGTGCAGATGCACTCACACCTGCCTGCTGCCATTCCTGAGCAAGCTCTGCACTGCTGGTAGCCCGATCCCACAGCTGAAACACTTTTAAGAGACGGTCCTGGCGCTTGCTGGTCTTTCTTGGGCGCCCTGAAGCCTTTTTGGCAACAATGGAACCTCTCTCCTTGAAGTTCTTGATGATGCTATAGATTGTTGACTGAGGTGCAATCTTTCTAGCTGCGATACTCTTCCCTGTTAGGCCATTTTTGTGCATTGCAATGATGACTGCACGTGTTTCTTTAGAGATAACCATGGTTAACAGAAGAGAAACAATGATGCCAAGCACCAGCCTCCTTTTAAAGTGTCCAGTGGTGTCATTCTTACTTAAACATGACAGATTGATCTCCAGCCATGTCCTCATCAACACCCACACCTGTGTTAATGGAGCAATCACTGAAAAGAGGTTAGCTGGTCCTTTTAAGGCAGGGCTGCAATGATGTTGAAATGTGTTTTGGGGGATAAAGTTCATTTTCTAGCCAAATATTGACTTTGCAAGTAATTGCTGTTAAGCTGATCACTCTTTACAACATTCTGGAGTATATTAAAATTGCCATTAGAAAAAGTGAAGCAGTAGACTTTGTAAAAATTTATATTTGTGTCATTCTCAAAACTTTTGGCCATGACTGTATATGTGGGAGAGTGGTAAGTTGTGTGAATCAATGAAAGAGGGGGTGGTTGTGCTTGTGTATAAGAAAGGTGAGAGAAAGTGTTTAGAGAATTGGAGACCTATAACGCTACTGAATGCAGATTACAAAATCTATAGCAAATTGTTGGTGAATCGTATGCGTGAGGTGATTGGTAGTGTTGTGGATGAGGATCAAGTGTGTGCGGTGCCTGGAAGAAGTATGAGTGATAACTTATTGTTATTAAGGGATTTGATTGGGGACTGCATGGGAAGGAAACAGAAGTGTATGGTTCTGACAATTGATTTTGAGAAAGTGTTCGATAGGGTCTCGCATGTGTTTTTGTTTAAAGTTCTGGAGAGAATGGGATTTCCTAAAAAATTTGTGAATGGGATAATGTCTTTGTATGATTGTGTGTCAAGTGAGTTTCTTGTTAATGGGTGGTTGAGTGAGAAAGTGAATATTATGTCTGGTGTAAGGCAGGGGTGTCCCATGTCCCCTGTCTTATTTGTATGTGTGATTGAACCTTTGTTGTGCTTGGTGAGACGTGATAAAGTGGTGCGAGGTTTGTTGGTACCTGGGAGTGGTGGAAAGAATGTGAAAGTTCTTGGATATATGGATGATGTTGTGGTTGTGAGTGAAAGTGTTGCGTCTATGAGTAGGGTTAAGTTGCTTTTGGAGTTTTTCTGTGGTGCGTCTGGTTTTAGAGTGAATTGGAATAAATGTAGCTTTAAATGTTTTGGGGATGATAGCGTTAAAATGGAGGGGGTTAAGTGTGAGGAGGGTGCTCTCAAAGTGCTGGGAGTATTATTTAATAAGGAGCTGGAAGGTAAGGAGAGCTGGGAGGAGTGTGGATTGCGCATAGAGCGTAAGTTAAATTTTTGGCGACTGAGAGACTTGACCTTGAGTGGTAAGATTTTGGTCATAAAAGCGGTGATTCTTCCGATTTTGCTTTTTATTGCAACAGTTTTTCCACCGTCTAATAGGAAAATAAAAAGAGTGGAAAAGTTAGTTTTTACTTTTTTCTGGAGTAGTAAAATAGAAAAACTTAAGAGAGAAAGTCTTTTTAAGGCATGTCACCATGGTGGCATGGCCTTTCCAAACATTGAGATTTTCCTGGGGCTTCAGTATATCAAAACGGTAGTTATTTTGTTGAATAAAGGAAATAAAGGAGCTTATATGGCAAGATATTCTGCTGGTTGGATGTTGTATGGCTTGTGTTGGAGAAAGAGGGATGCTAGAGTGCCTGCTGCTTTCAAGTGTCCGGTCTGGTATGAGGTGATTGAAAAGTTTGTGAGGAAGCATGATTTACTGAGTGTGCCGATGAATGATTTTAGAATGGCTAAGAAGGTGATGAAAATAATACATAAGAATGATGTGGAGAGTAATATTGTAGGTTTGAGAGGGAATGAAGTCTCGGTTGCATGGAAGAGTTTGGGAACGCATGGGATGTCTAATAGACAAAGGGATATTGTATGGATGTCCTTGCGCAATATTTTGTCTGTGCGACAGGTTCAGAAGAGACGAGGTCTGACCAGAACGGATGTGTGCCCGAGAGAAGGTTGTGGTGGATGTGAGACTGTGTGGCATACTATGTGGGACTGTGATTACGCGTACAGTGTGTGGAAGTGTGTAGGTGGGTTGTGTAAGGAGTTAGCGGGGGTGAGTTTTATTGACTGGCGTGTTGCAATGTTTGGAATTGGTGCATGTGGTCGTGTGAAAAATAGAATCCTATGGTTAATTATGACTTGTGTGATGCAGAGTTTGTGGGATGTGAGGAATTTAGGAATTTTCAAAGAGAAGCATTTATCTCTGAATAAGTGTGTCGGGCTGATCCTTTCTAGATTATACTTGATTTATAAATTAGACAGTGAAGGCGGTGGTGGTTCTGATGCAGAGGGCGTTTGGAAATGTAAAAAATGGCAGCACCTGATCAAATATCAGTGAATTTTAGTGATGTTTATTGATGTTTATGACGTCTTTTGTGTATACCTTTGGTTTGTTATGCTAAAATAAATATGAGCCATGATGATGAGAGTTGAAACAACGACGTTTAAGTTGATGAGCTTATATTGAGTTGTTTATAACTAACCTGAATGGTTTTTAAAAAAAAAAAACAGTCCGAAACACCGTGTCTGCAAATGGAGATTCTGATTTGGCTTTTATCCTAAGTCATATTACAAGACTCGTTAAAGGGTTGATTGTGACTTGTAGGATCGCTACTTCCAATAGGTGGCGCTATAGAGTACAAGTCCTCTTTGTTTGAAGAGGCAATTTGCATATTAAAATTTCCCAGAGGAGCATTGCACGGCGAATAAGCCTCCTTACCTCGACACGCCAGAGCTGGTATGTCACTCTCCACAAGGAGAAACCTTACCCCCCAGACCCCAGTCCAGAGCCTCTCATCTAGCCAAATCAGATCTCTCCTACTTTGCACTGACGAGGACCAACAGTCCGAAACACCGTGTCTGCAAATGGAGATTCTGATTTGGCTTTTATCCTAAGTCATATTACAAGACTCGTTAAAGGGTTGATTGTGACTTGTAGGATCGCTACTTCTAATAGGTGGCACTATAGAGTACAAGTCCTCTTTGTTTGAAGAGGCAATTTGCATATTAAAATTTCCCAGAGGAGCATTGCACGGTGAATAAGCCTCCTTACCTCGACACGCCAGAGCTGGTATGTCACTCTCCACAAGGAGAAACCTTACCCCCCAGACCCCAGTCCAGAGCCTCTCATCTAGCCAAATCAGATCTCTCCTACTGTGCACTGACGAGGACCAACAGTCCGAAATACCGTGTCTGCAAATGGAGATTCTGATTTGGCTTTTATCCTAAGTCATATTACAAGACTCGTTAAAGGGTTGATTGTGACTTGTAGGATCGCTACTTCCAATAGGTGGCGCTATAGAGTACAAGTCCTCTTTGTTTGAAGAGGCAATTTGCATATTAGAATTCCTGGAATAATTCGGCTTTAAAGGCTGGGCCTTGGTCAGTTAACTCTTGCTCAGGATATCCATGGGGCCTGCAGAAATATGCTTGGAATGTCTTTGCTGCTGTTTCTGCCATCAGATCTTTGACAGGGGCGACCACCAGGAACCTGGAGTAGTGATCCACCATTGTCAGGGCATAGGAGTATCCCGACCGGCTGGGTGACAACTTGACATGGTCCAGGGCCACGATCTCCAAGGGACGAGTAATCTTGATGGGTTGCAGGGGTGCCTTCTGGCTGCTGTAGTCTTTTCTTCGGAGACTACAGGGTCCACAGTTTTTACACCATTTCTCAATAGAGCTGCGCATTCCCACCCAGTAGAAACGACACTTCAACAGGGTCTCCAGCTTCTTCCAGCCAAAGTGCCCCGCTTGATCGTGGTAGGCTTCAAACACCATCTGGACGTCCGTTCTGGGGACTACTATCTGCCATACCATCTCATGGGTCCTTGGGTTGACGTACCTCCGGCACAGCTTCTCACGGTAGATAAACAGCCGGCTTCTCTCATTCCACAGCTGCTTTGCTTGTTGAGACGCATCCTTCTCCAAGGAGGAACCTTCCTGAGTTATCAGCTCCTTGATACGGTTGACAACCGGGTCACTGTTCTGGGTCTCATTCCAGCTGTGGTGAGGTAAAGGGTTTAATGTCTTACCACGCTGCCTCCTGCAGGCTCGTTGCTCGTGGATCATCCCATTTCTGTGAAAAGCAGGTAGTTCAATCTCTTCTAGGTCATCCAATTCCTCTTCCGTGTCGGACTCGTGAGGCATCCTGGATAGGGCATCAGCGTTGGCGTTCTTGCGACCCGCCCTGTACTTGATTGTAAATTGATAGTTTGACAGCCGAGCCATCCAACGTTATTCCATGGCTCCCAGGTTAGCTGTTTCAAGATGTGTCAAGGGGTTATTGTCAGTGTAGGCCGTGAATTTGCTGGAGGCTAGGTAATGCTTGAATCTTTCAGTAATGGCCCAGACCAGTGCCAGGAACTCCAACTTGAAGCTGCTGTAGTTTTCCGGGTTCCTCTCTGTCGGGCGGAGCTTCCTGCTTGCATATGCGATGACTTTCTCCAGGCCATTTTGCTTCTGACTGTTCTAAATCCTGAGTTTGAGGAGCTGTCCCACTGTCTCAGGAAATCAGGGTTATATTTCTACCATGGTGTGAACAAGGGGTACGCAGGGTAGAAACCTGCCTACGGCGCTGTCTTTTGCCTACCCGAGGGGGGCACACTTTGAAAAAAAAGAATTGCTGAATGCCTGCGGCCAGCCGGCACCTTTCTACAGACGCAGTTCTGATCATGTATTCAAGTACTTATGGGGTTCTAGTGACGTATTCATGTACTGATGGAGGTTCTGGTGAAGTAATAATTCACTGATGGTGGTTCTGGTGATGTAGTCAAGTACTGATGGTGGGCCTGTTGATGTATTCATGTACTGATGGTGGATCTAGTGATGTATTCATGTACTAATGGTGCTTCTGATGACATATTCATGTACTGATGGTGGCTCTGGTGATGTATTTGTCTACTGATGATGTTTCTGGTGCCATATTCATGTACTATTGATAACACTGGTGCTCTCATTATGTACTGATGATGATTTTGGCTTCAAATTTATGTACTGATGATGGTTCTGGTGATGAATATATCATATAATAAAATGGAGCTACCCAGGGAGGGTAAGTGGATGTACAAGTGCAAATAGAATAATAAAGGAGACTTCACTCCTCTCAGAAACGATAAGAGCTGAATATACAGATATCAAATATGGTAAAGCATAAAGCAACGGATACCAGCGTATATACATCAGACAACAATAACCAGTTCTGGAGGTAAGTGACTGGATCTATCTCTGCAAACTCACAAGACATACAAGCGGGACAGCAAGTCACAGTAGCATGGTGTCACGGGTGTGTCGCCACGAAGATCGTTGCGATTACACAACCTGACTTCTCACAGCTGAGTTTTTGGTGCTTGGTGTTTGTCGGCAGTGAGGGAGTTAATTCTCCCTCTCTCTGTGCTAGATGAGGCCCAGCCTCGCCCAGCTGCAGTTAATGCTGCACTAATGAGATTCCTTCAAGTACCTGCCAGTCTGCTAGGGAAGTGTCAGTGAAAGCATTCATGCAGACCAGCAGAGCGGATTGTGGTATTGTGAAGTCTGAAGTGAAGAGTACCTGGTGTGGTTTTCTCCCTCCTCGCTTTATTATTTATCTCCTTACCCGTTGGTGTTCCCTCTGTAGTTGTATAGTGAGTTTTGTATGCAAGGTGGTCTTTTATTTTACCCCTTGTGCTGTCTCGTTTGTCTTATACTGTGTGTAGGCATTTACCTTCCCGTTCCTGTGGTGGTGTTCAGGGTCCTTCTCAGGACTAGATTACAAAGGGTCAGGGATTCACAGGAGATAGGGTTACGCTGGCGGCCTGGACCTCTGTACCATCAACAGTACCTCCAGGTGGAGGGATTAGTCAGAGCCCCAGCTTAGGGTCAGCATAGACCCCGGACCTCCGGTATACAGTGACAGCGTGACATTTTCACCGACCATACTAAAGATTCTCTCCAGCCACCATTGATCCAGTAGCCAGTCTAGCTCGGCAGTTGCAGAGTTTGTCCATGGAGCTGGCGGACGTTAAGTCCAAGGTTTTGTACCCCCTGGAGCAAGCTGGACCTGAACCTAAAGTAGCTCTCCCTGACAGGTTCACTGGTGGGCGGGACAAATTTTTTGCTTTCCGGGAGGCATGTAAATTGTACTTTCGGCTGCGACCTCTGTCATCGGGGAGTGAAGATCAAAGGGTGGGAATTGTCATCTCGCTCTTACAAGGGGACCCCCAATCATGGGCATTCTCGCTTCCCCGGGCTCCCCGGCTCTCCAGTCAGTGGATAGGTTTTTCGCAGCTCTGGGTCTTGTATATGATGACCCGGATCGGGTCTCCCTTGCTGAATCTAAGTTACATAAGATACAGCAGGGATATCGTCCGGCGGAGGAATTCTGTTCGGAGTTCCGTAGGTGGGCCACGGACACCCAGTGGAATGACCCGGCTCTTAGGAGCCAGTTTTGTCAAGGTTTATCTGACAAATTAAAGGATGTGTTGGCACAGTATGACCCTCCCACGTCACTGGAAGCCGCTATGGCCCTTGCTATTCGCATTGACAGACGGCTTCGGGAGAGGTGCGGGGTAACTCCGCCCCCTGTGATGACTCCACCTTCTACTAGGGCCCCTTATATGGAGGTTCCCCTGGTCAGTTCAGAGGAGCCTATGCAGTTAGGAGGGACATCATTCCGAGGGAGGGGATCGGCAGTGCGCCGCAAGACAGGAAGGTGTTTCTTCTGCGGGAGAAAGGGACATTTTATTGGGGGGTGTCCATCCCATCCTTTGCAGAGTGAGAAGTCGCCGGAAAACTATTGATCCCAGGTTGTGTGGTGGACGACAATCTGGGAGTATGTATTTCGTCCCCAGGTCCGTCTCAATTTCTCGTACCGGCGGAGGTGGTGGTGGGTACGAGAACTGAGAGGATATCTGTTCTTCTGGATAGTGGGGCCGGGGCTAATCTGGTGGACGCTCGGTTTGCCCAGGTTCAAGGTATGCGACTGAGTGTATTGGCTAAACCCATTCCCATATTCTCGATCGACGCCAGGCCTCTCGGTCAAGGTAGTTTTTTGCAAGCCGTGCATAACATAGATCTTCGAGTGGGGGCGATACATAAAGAACTGTTGTCTTGTTACATGTTGGAGGGTCTTCCCACTCATATAGTGTTGGGCCTTCGTTGGTTAACTAAGCATAACCCGGTTATTAATTGGCAATCCAGAGAGATAAGCCAGTGGAGTGAATTCTGTAATAAAAACTGCATGAACACGGTCATCGGTGCGTTCGTGCCTAGGGCCTTACCTCCATTTCTGGTGGACTTTGAGGATGTATTTTCGGAGAAAGGGTGTCAAGAACTACCTCCTCATCGCGCGTATGACTGTTCTGTAAAATTGCTCCCTGAAGCCAAGTTACCGAAATCTAGGTTGTATAACCTTTCTGGTCCTGAGAGGCAGGCCATGAAGGATTATATTTCGGAGAGTCTGGCTAAGGGGCATATTAGACCTTCATCTTCCCCGGTGGCCGCGGGGTTCTTCTTTGTGAAGAAGAAAGATGGAGGCCTACGCCCTTGCCTGGATTTCCGTGAGCTTAATCGGATTACGGTCCGAGATCCGTATCCGCTCCCACTTATTCCCGATCTCTTCAATCAGATCGTGGGCGCCAAATGGTTCTCTAAGTTGGATCTCAGGGGGGCGTATAATCTGATTAGGATGAAGGAGGGGGATGAGTGGAAGACGGCGTTTAACACTCCGGAGGGGCATTATGAGAACCTTGTCATGCCATTTGGTCTGACTAATGCCCCGGCAGTGTTTCAACATTTTGTTAATGACATCTTTCGCCACCTAGTGGGACAGTTTGTTGTCATATATCTGGATGACATCTTAATTTACTCGCCGGATCTTGTGTCTCATCAGGAGCATGTTAGGCAGGTGTTGCAGATCTTGCGGGATAATAAACTGTACGCCAAATGGGAGAAGTGTGTGTTCGCCGTACAGGAACTTCAGTTTTTAGGATTCCTGGTGTCAGCATCTGGTTTTCGTATGGACCCTGGGAAAGTGCGGGCAGTTCTTGAGTGGGATCTGCCAGAGGATCTTAAGGCATTACAACGTTTCCTGGGGTTTGCTAACTACTACCGGAAATTTATTCGTAATTTCTCGTCCATAGTTAAACCTCTCACAGACATGACTAAAAAAGGGACGGATTTTTCAAGGTGGTCTGACAAGGCTTGTCAAGCATTTTCCTCCTTGAAAAAATGTTTTGCTTCGGCACCCATACTCATTCAACCTGATGCGTCACAGCCATTCATTGTGGAGGTAAACGCTTCTGAGGTAGGGGTGGAAGCGGTATTATCTCAAGGTCCGTCCCCTGGTAAATGGCATCCGTGCGCCTTCTTCTCTAAAAAATTGTCGTCCGCTGAGAGGAATTATGATGTCGGCAATAGGGAACTCTTGGCCATTAAGTTAGCTTTTGAGGAGTGGCGTCATTTTTTGGAGGGGGCAGTACACCCGGTCACCGTCATTACCGATCACAAGAACCTGCTATATTTAGAGTCCGCAAAACGTCTGAATCCCAGACAAGCTAGGTGGTCGTTTTTTACCAGGTTTAATTTTGTCGTCACACATATCATCCTGGGTCAAAAAATGTAAAGGCGGATGCCTTATCTCGCAGTTTCCCTGGGGCCGGGAAGACGGAGGACCCGGTTCCTATCCTTCAGGAGGGGGTGGTGGTGTCGGCAGTATGCTCTGAGCTTGAGGAGGAGGTATTGGAGGCTCAGGGCCCTGTTGGACCTCCAGGGAGACTGTTTGTTCCAGATCAGATAAGACAAAAGGTAATCGAGGCACACCATAATTCAGCTTTGGCAGGACACCCAGGGAGTAAAGCAACTGTGGATCTCCTCTCGCGCCGATTTTGGTGGCCTAACTTACATAGGGAGGTGGTAACTTTTGTCGCGTCCTGTGGGGTTTGTGCGCGCTCTAAGACCCCACATACCCGTCCGTCTGGGGCCCTCTTGCCTTTGAAGATCCCAGAGCGTCCGTGGACTCATCTGTCTATGGACTTTATTACGGGCCTCCCGCCGTCTTCAGGTAAAACAGTCATACTCGTTGTAGTGGACAGGTTCAGCAAGATGGCACATTTTATCGCTCTTCCTGCTCTTCCTAATGCTAAAACTCTTGCGCAGGTGTTCATTGGGGAGATTGTGAGACTTCGCGGGGTACCCTCCGATGTGGTGTCGGATCGGGGGTCTCAGTTTGTGTCCAAATTCTGGAAGGCATTTTGTACACGGCGGGGGATGCAGTTGTCATTTTCATCGGCTTTTCATCCGCAGACCAATGGTCAGACAGAGCGTCTGAACCAGAGCTTGGAGACATATCTCCGGTGTTTTGTGTCAGAGAACCAGGAGGACTGGGCTTCTTTCTTGCCTCTGGCAGAATTCGCTCTTAACAATAGGCGGAGCGAGTCCACTGGTAAGTCCCCGTTTTTTGGGGCATATTGTTTTCACCCCCAGTTTTGTACTTTCAATAGGGGGGGCTCTTCTGGGGTTCCTGAGGAGGAACGATTTTCGTCGTCACTTGCTTCAGTGTGGAGAGGAGTGCTGAATAATCTGAGTACTATGGGGAACCGATACAAACGTATGGCTGATAGGAGGAGAGTGTCTGGTCCGGACCTAAGTGTGAATGATCGGGTATGGTTGTCTACCAAGAATATAAAACTTAAGGTTCCCTCCTAGAAACTGGGTCCCAGGTTCATCGGGCCATACAGGATCAGTTCTATAATTAATCCGGTGGCATTCCGTCTTGACTAGTGTTGAGCGATACGATAATGTAAATATCGGCTATCGGCCGATATTAGCTCTATCGGCCTTTCGATAATTCGTTTCGATATTTTCGTCTTATCGAATACCGGAATCGGATTTGTCACTGTCACTGTCTGTGTCCGTCGGTCGGGTCTGTCACTGTCAGTGTCCGTCGGTCGGGTCTGTCAGGAGTCAGCGGCACTTACCTGGCAGAAGATCTCCGGCGGTCACGTCCTGGACTGCTTCATGGCCGCCATCCTCTTCTCCCCGGCGGTCACATGCAGTTTCTCGCGATAACTGCAGTGACTGCTGGGTAATCCCGGCCGTAAAGCAGTCAGTCCGATGATGTCACCGCCGGGGAAGCAGGTAATCAGCTGTGCTGCGTCGCGATGACAGGCTCTGCCTGTCATTGCGATGTAGCAGAGCTGGATCGTCGTGGGACTGCGTCGGACAGGTGGTATACTGTTGGTTTGTTTTTTTTCTTTTTTTTACAGGAGATCGATGGCGTCGCAGGAATGAGAGTACAATAAAAGAAATGAAAACTGTGTTGTCTCTTTTATTTCATTAAAAGACTTTTTTCTTGCTTTGTCTTTTTTTTTATGCATTTAATAACTTTGGGATTAATAATGGATCGGTGTCTTATTGACACCTCTCCATTATTAACCGGGCTTATTGTCACCGTGCAATCAACGGTGACAATAACCCCTTATTACCCCGCTTGCCACCGCTACAGGGCAAGTGGGAAGAGCCGGGTAAAGTGCCACAATTGGCACATCTTTTGATGCGCCAAATGTGGGGCTGCTGTAGCCTGGTATTATCAGGCTGTTGAGGGCCAAAATCCATGGGCCTTGACAGTCTTTTAATACCAGGCCGCAGCAGTCTGCATTTTACTTGGCTGGTTAACAAAAATAGGGGGACCCCTACGCCGTTTTTTTTTTTTCGAGGGGATCCCCTATTTTTGTTAACCAGCCAAGCTAAGCAGACTGCTGTGGCCTGGTATTATCAGGCTTGCAAGGTCCATGGATATTGGATCCTTACCAGCCTGAAAAACCAGGCCTCAGCGGTCTGCTTCATCTGGCTGGTTAACAAAAATAGGGGAGACCCCACGCCAATTTTTTTCGAGGGGATCCCCTATTTTTGTTAATCAGCCAAGATATGCAGACTGCTGTGGCCTGGTATTATCAGGCTGGCAAGGTCCATGGATCTTGGATCCTTACCAGCCTGAAAAACCAGGCCTCAGCGGTCTGCTTCATCTGGCTGGTTAACAAAAATAGGGGGGACCCCACGCCATTTTTTTTCGAGGGGATCCCCTATTTTTGTTAACCAGTTCCCTCTGACGTCACTGATTGTGTCCCTGGCTGACCTGAAGTGAAAGTGGAAAGCAATCAATTAAGCTTTCCACTTCCTCTCCTGTCAGCCAGGAGAGGAACTCATTCATTTGGGGGTTTACTGTGAGGCTGCAGCATTAGCTGCGGTCCCTGCAGTAAACATTAACCCTTTCTGGTGGATTACACCGTGGGACCTGACTGTACATCGGATTGGTAAGAATAATTTTGCTTTATTATTTTTTTTTTATTACAGGAAATGGTTTTAGCAGGTAAACAAAATATGGTCAAAAACTGTGTGATTATTTCATTAAACTTCTTTTTTATTAAAGTGTGTGTGTTTGATTTTTCTTTCATACAATAGGATTAATAATTGATAGTTGTCTGATTGACAGCTCTCAATTATTAACCTGGCTTAAAGTGACCTTTCAATTGCAAGGTCATTTTAACCCCTTATTAACCCATTCGCCACCGCTACAGGGCAATGGGAATAGACGGGCAAAGTGCCAGAAAGGGCAAATCTAATTAGAGATTTGCCCTTTCTGGGGTGTCTGGGGGCAGATGTTAGTAGCCGGGGGGGCCAAAAATAATGGTCCCTCTCTGGGCTATTATTATCTGCCCCCACTCACTGGCTTTGTCTGTCTGGTTGCGAAAATAGGGCGGGAGCCCACGCATTTTTTTTCAGCAATTTTACACCTCATATATATATATACATGTCATTGAATTTGTGACACATATATATATTTATATTTATAGTTCATACACTTCTACATAGTATAATAGCCGCTAATTCAATTGCCGGCTTTTGTGAAAATGCAGAACCCGACATGAAATGACACTTGGTTTACATAGAGTTAACCATGTCTTTTCATGTAGTTTGATATCTGATTTGCACAAACAATTACATGAGTGTAAGTGTGCAAAATTTCACACCTGTAGGGGTTAATTAAAGGTGTAAATTCGTAGCAAAAAAGTCCGTTTTTTTTACAACGAATTTACACCTTTAATTAACCCCTACAGGTGTGAAATTTTGCACACATAAACTGATGTAATTGTTTGTGCAAATCAGATTGCAAACGACATGAAAAGACATGGTTAACCCTATGTACACCAAGTGTCATTTCATGTCGAGTGCTTCTGTCTTTTCACAGAAGCCGGCTTTACCCGGCAATTGAATCAGAGGATATTTTACTATGTAGAAGTGTATAAACTATACATATATGTATATATATATGTCACAATGACATGTATATATATATATATATATGTATTCTATGTGTGTATATTTAGTGTTTACAAGGAAATAAAGGTTTTTTTTAGTTGCGATATTTGTTCCCATAGACTTACATTGGACTTCCGGTATCGAAATCGGATATCGACGATATTTGGTGCTATCGGCGATACAATTTCGATACGATATTTTTAGATATCGAGCACTATCGCTCAACACTAGTCTTGACCTCCCCCCTACGTTTAAAATTCACAATGTGTTTCACAGATCGTTGCTTAAGAGGTATGTGGCGCCGGTGATACCATCACCTTTACCTCCTCCTCCTGTGGTGGTCAATGGTAACTTGGAATTTCAGGTGTCGAAAATCATCGATTCACGTCTGAATTGCCGGTCCCTTCAGTACCTGGTTTATTGGAAGGGGTATGGTCCTGAGGAGAGGACGTGGGTTCCTGCGTCGGATATTAACGCAGACCGATTAATTCGGGCCTTCCACACAACTCACCCAGATAAACCTGGCCCTGAGGGTCCGGAGGCCCCTCGTAGAAGGGGGGGTACTGTCACGGGTGTGTCGCCACGAAGATCGTCGCGATTACACAACCTGACTTCTCACAGCTGAGTTTTTGGTGCTTGGTGTTTGTCGGCAGTGAGGGAGTTAATTCTCCCTCTCTCTGTGCTAGATGAGGCCCAGCCTCGCCCAGCTGCAGTTAATGCTGCACTAATGAGATTTCTTCAAATACCTGCCAGTCTGCTAGGGAAGTGTCGGTGAAAGCATTCATGCAGACCAGCAGAGCGGATTGTGGTATTGTGAAGTCTGAAGTGAAGAGTACCTGGTGTGGTTTTCTCCCTCCTCACTTTATTATTTATCTCCTTACCCGTTGGTGTTCCCTCTGTAGTTGTATAGTGAGTTTTGTATGCAAGGTGGTCTTTTATTTTACCCCTTGTGCTGTCTCGTTCGTCTTATACTGTGTGTAGGCATTTACCTTCCCGTTCCCTGTGGTGGTGATCAGGGTCCTTCTCAGGACTAGATTACAAAGGGTCAGGGATTCACAGGAGATAGGGTTACGCTGGCGGCCTGGACCTCTGTACCATCAACAGTACCTCCAGGTAGAGGGATTAGTCAGAGCCCCAGCTTAGGGTCAGCATAGACCCCGGACCTCCGGTATACAGTGACAGCGTGACACATGGGGTATATTAAATGTAGATACATTGACAGTGGTCAAAAAAATCATGAAAAATGCAACCCTAGTGGAACCACCACATATCAAAAAGTTGCATGCGTGAATGCAGGGATAAAATGAGCATATATTGTGCATATAGACCCACCCAAATATAAAAAAAATATTAAAATGAAGTGGTCTCACCCATAAGAAGAAGTAAAGTCAGGTCCACAGGTCATAGCAGTTATGCAGGATTCCTCCAGGAGAAGCAGAGAAGGTCATCTGGCCCTAGAGAAGACAAGCCCTAAGACGGCTGGCCAATCCTAGATCCCAAGACTCCTGCCCTGATAAGGTCAGTCCTCATCTGACCCTTACAATGGAGGCCCTGCACTGTCCCTGTGTGGCCCGACGCATTTCATCAAATGAGATTCTTCAGCTACCAGGGGGTCAGAAGGTACAGTCACCCCAGTCCCCTGACTTGGAGAAGCCTACCCAAAGTTACCACTACCCTTAACTGTATTGGGTGTGCAAAGCACGCAGATACTTGGCAGCAGAGCAGGGAAAAATTATATCCCTGCACTGCTGCGCTCCATTCTATAGGCTACAGGTCACTTTAAGCCTTCGGCCTACAGAACATCAGATGCAGGACATTGAGTCCCAGCGCGATGACATTATCACATCACTCTGCCACAACTTACCTCTGTCTGCTGCTGAACTTGCTGGGTAAGGTGCGTATATGATGTTTATTTTTTTACTTTACTTTAATTGTGTAATGGCCATTATGTGTGGGGTTACCAAAGAGGCCCTCATAAATAATAGGGGATACATCATATATAAAGGGTGCTATCAAGGGGGCCCTCATAATGTGAGCTAATAATGGACCCTGCAAAAATAGTGGGCACTACCAAGGAGGCCCTCATAAACAGTGGAGGCTACAAAGGGGAGGCCATCATACATAGTCAGGGTTGCTAATGGAAGGTCATAATACTTAGTGGGGTTTGCTAAAGGGGCCATGAAACAGTGTGGAACTACTAAAAAGACCCTGATACAGAGTGAGGGGCTATGTAGGGGGCCACGATACAGTGTGGGGGCTACTTAGGGGGCCATTATACAGTGTTGGGAGTGGGGACTATTGTGGAAGCCATCATACACTGTGGGGACTACTGTAAGGGCCATCATACAATGAGGGGGCCATCATACAGTATTGTAGCTAATGTGAAACCAGCGGCGTAACTAATGCAGTTGCAGCGGTCGAAACTGGGACCGGGCCCGGCGGATCAGGGGCCCGGCAGGTCAGAAGAACGCCGACACCAGCAAAAGTTAAAATCTGTTGCCATGCAGGAGATTCCTCCTGCACGGCAACAGATTCCTCCTGCATTGCAGCTTGATCATGCAGGAGATGCTGAAATATCAGCACGTCCTGCCCGTTCAGTGCAGGAGCTCAGAGCTGCCGGTGGGTGAGCTTCTGCACTAGCAGCCAGGAGTGGGTCCGCGCCACCCCTGGCTGTTAACCCCCTAATTGATGCTATCGAGCGTGATCACAGCGTTCAGGAGGGAGGCACAGGAACGGGATCTCCTTTGCCTTCTGATCGGCGTCCCCGCGACGTCATCGCGGGGCCAGATGTCTATCACAGCATGGTCTCAGAAGCTTTCACCATAGGTATAATGCACTGCAATGCTGGAGCATTGCAATGTATTATACCTGCAATCAAAGTAAAAAAAAAGTGAAAGTACCATAAAGGGATTAGGTAAAGAAGGAAAAATTTTTTAAAAAATATGTAAAAAAAAAAAAAAAATAATAAAAAGAATTTTAAAAATCCACTAATAAACACACATTTTTGTGTAAAAAAAGTTAAATAAACAAAAAAAGTACACGTGTGGTATCGCCGCATCCGTAAAAATCCCATCTATAAACGTGTCACACTAGTTAACCCCTTCAGTGAATGCCGTAAAAATAAACACAAAAAAGTAGCAAATTATACTTTTTTCAAGCAGTATCATCATAACACTTGGAAAAAGTGAAATAAAACGCGATAAAAAAAGAATGGTAATAAAAATAGCATCACTTAAAGCGCCATCTTGTCCCGCAAAAAACAAGCCCTCACATGACTCTGTAGGCAAAATATGGAAAAATTACAGCTCTCAAAATGCGTCGATGCAAAAACTTCTTACAAAAAAAAGCATCTTTTAGTGTGTGACAGCTGCCAAACATAAAAAGTCGATATAAAAACCAGCTATTAATAGTAAATCAAACCCCCTGTATCACCCCCTTAGTTAGGGAAAAATAATAAAATAAAAAAATGTATTTATTTCCATTTTCCCATTAGAGTTAGGGTTAGGGTTGGGGTTAGGGATAGGGTTAGGATTGGGTTTGGGGTTAGGGATAGAGTTGGGGTTGGGGCTAAAGTTAGGGTTAGGTATGGGGCTAAAGTTAGGGATGGGATTAGGGTTAGGGTTGTAATTAGGGTTAGGGTTGTAATTAGGGTTAGGGTTGGAATTAGGGTTAGGTTTGTGGTTAGGGTCATGGTTAGGGTTGGGGGTATGTTAGGGTTAGGGTTGGAGTTAGAATTGGGGGGTTTCCACTATTTAGGCAGATCAGGGGCTCTCCAAACGCGACATGGCGTCCGCTCTCGATTCCATACAATTTGTCATCTGCGTCACTGTCATTCCTCCATTCAATGACCGCCGTTCCATTCCAATCAACAACGGACTGGTCATCTGGAAATACTGGCAAATGCCAGAAAGGTGGTCTGACAACACTCTTAACAGTATTGGAATCTCAAAAAGTGGATATTCTTGACAATTGTAGCAGAATAGAGAGCTGTCAGCTCCTTAGTCCACTACCATTACTTCATTTGGGCCGACCATATACTGCTCCCAACCTGTGGCCTTCCAGAAGCCAGAGCAAGGCAGGGGATGCAGGCAGAGCAAGGCAGGCAGAGCAAGGCAGGGGATGCAGGCGGAACAACGCAGCGGATGTATGCAGAGCAAGGCACGGGAAAAAGGTGGCGCAAGGGCAGGTCAGAAAATCTAGATATACCTCTGGCAACAGTTAACAGCCACCTGCCAATCACAGGCCGGCAGCTGACTTCAGCGCGCATGTTGCCGACGTATGAGGTCACTGTCATATGCCGGAACGACGCTGCGCGCCTCAGCCGAATTGTGGGTAAGGACATCGCTGCAGCTCGGCCAGGTAAGGAAAAACTTATTTTTTGTAAAGCCGCGGTATGAGGAACATTATACTGGTATGGGGGTGCATTATACTACTAAGGTGGGTAGGGGGGGAAGGGATGCATTATACTGCTATGGGGCTGCTGCATTTTATACTCCTATGGGGCTGCTGCATTATACTGTATATGACTATGGGGTGCATAATACTACTATGCAGTACTATGGGGTGCATTATACTTTATGGATGAGTATGGAGATGCATTTGATTATACTACATGGATGACTATGAACTGTGCAGTATATTATATGGAGGACTATGGGGGTGCATTATATTATATGGAAGACTATGGGTGTGCATTATACTTCTTATATGGATCTCCATGACTTCTGTGTAAGCCCCTGATGAGTATAATGGTTTATTTTCTTTTAAACATTACAGAACAACGGCAGTACTGGGAACAAATATATACCAGGATAGGGCACCGGATAGTTACGCCACTGAGGTCAGACTACACAACATTGCAAAAAAGCTATAGTGTGCGAAATGAATAGGGAAAATGTGAATTTGGGTGGAAAATATTTTGGCATGGGGGGGCACCATTTGAAAGTTCGCACCGAGGCCCATAACTTTGTACAGTCATGGACAAAAGTTTTGAGAATGACACAAATATTAATTTTTGCAAAGTCTACTGCTTCACTTTTTCTAATGGCAATTTGCATATACTCCAGAATGTTATAAAGAGTGATCAGCTTAACAGCAATTACTTGCAAAGTCAATATTTGGCTAGAAAATGAACTTTATCCCCCAAAACACATTTAAACATCACTGCAGCCCTGCCTTAAAAGGACCAGCTAACCTCTTTTCAGTGATTGTTCCATTAACAAAGGTGTGGGTGTTGATGAGGACATGGCTGGAGATCAATCTGTCATGATTAAGTAAGAATGACACCACTGGACACTTTAAAAGGAGGCTGTGCTTGGCATCATTGTTTCTCTTCTGTTAACCATGGTTATCTCTAAAGAAACACGTGCAGTCATCATTGCAATGCACAAAAATGGCCTAAAAGGGAAGAGTATCGCAGCTAGAAAGATTGCACCTCAGTCAACAATCTATCGCATCATCAAGAACTTCAAGGAGAGAGGTTCCATTGTTGCCAAAAAGGCTCCAGGGCGCCCAAGAAAGACCAGCAAGCGCCAGGACCGTCTCTTAAAAGTGTTTCAGCTGCGGGATCGGGCTACCAGCAGTGCAGAGCTTGCTCAGGAATGGCAGCAGGCAGGTGTGAGTGCATCTGCACGCACTGTGAGGCAGAGACTCTTGGAGCAAGGCCTGGTCTCAAGGAGGGCAGCAAAGAAGCCACTTCTCTCCAGAAAAAACATCATGGACAGACTGATATTCTGCAAAAGGTACAGGCAGTGGACTGCTGAGGACTGGGGTAAAGTTATTTTCTCTGATGAATCCCTTTTCGATTGTTTGGGACATCAGGAAAACGCCTCATTCGGAGTAGAGAAGGTGAGCGCTACCACCAGTCTTGTCTCATGCCAACTGTTAAGTTTTGTGGACAAACAAAAACCTAAAAATTCTGACAAAATGAAAGCATTGATTGTGCAAGAATGGAATGCTATCAGTCAGGATTTGGTCCAGAAGTTGATTGAGAGCATGCCAGGGAGAATTGCAGAGGTCCTGAAGAAGAAGGGTCAACACTGCAAATATTGACTTGCTGCATTAACTCATTCTAACTGTCAATATAAGCTTTTGTTACTCATATGTTTGCAATTATATTTCTGTATGTGATAAAAACATCTGTCAAATACACATAAAAACCAGAGGGCAGCAGATCATGTGAAAATATAATATTTGTGTCATTCTCAAAACTTTTGGCCATGACTGTAGTTACCCCACTGTGTGGGACCATCATGCTGTGTGAGGGCATGATACAGTGTGGCGGCAATCATATGGTGGGGCCATGGTACAGTGTGGGGGATATCATACAGTGTTGAGGCCATCAAACAGTTTGGTTGCTACTAAGATGCCAGTATACTGTGTGGGTGCTACAAAGGGACAATTACACTGTGCGGGGGCCATTATACTCTGTATAGGGGAGAATTATGCTGTACAGAGGGGAGCTGTGGAGGCATCAAATTGGGTATAGGGGAGCTGTACAAGGGAGAGACTCAGGATATTTTTAAATGTTAAGTGTACACATATTGTTCTAGGAGCACTCAGGGTATTGTGACTGTCAAAGAGCCACACAGAAGGCATTGTTACTTTCTAAGGGGCAAAATTTGGGCACAGTTTTTAGGGCACTTGCACAGGGCATACATATATTCTAGAGATTTGTTTTACCATCTAGAATGGACAAAGGAGGTTTTATTACTATGAAGGGGTACAGTGGTGGGCATTAAAGGGAATCTGTCACCCCAATATTGCCATATCAGATAAAGATATGGCTGAATAGTGCGTCCCATAACAAAGCTAATGGTAGGTATCATATATCCTGATACCCCCGTTTTCATATCAAAATACCTTTGTAAACTTCGGTTTTTTCCCTGTCAATCACGGTGGTCAGGTCAGGAGGGCGGCATTTTCTCTCTCCTCTCTCTCTCTCCCCCCCCCCGCTCCTCGGCATCCGTTGCGTATTGCCGTCTCTGGATTCCACAGACGCCATTCGGCTTCCCGCAATTGCGAAATTCAAAATCGGGCCAGCGCATGCGCAGTGTGCTTTGCTGACAGTGGGCAAAGCATACTCTTTCCTTGACCCGGAAATGACTGCTTGCCTTGGACGACTTCCGGGGCAAGGAAAGAGTAGCGCATGCGCTGTACTGATTTTATGCTTTGCCCACTGTCGGGCAAAGCACACTGCGCATGCGCCGGCCCGATTTTGAGAGAGAGGGGGGGAGAGAGAGAGAAAATGCCGCCCTCCTGACCTGACCACTGTGATTGACAGGGAAAAACCGAAGTTTACAAAGGTATTTTGATATGAAAATGGGGGTATCAGGATATATGATACATACCGTTAGCTTTGTTATGGGACGCACTATTCAGCCATACCTTTATCTGATATGGCAATATTGGGGTGACAGATTCCCTTTAACCCCTTACTGCCATCAGACGTACTATCCCATCCATGGTACCTGGGCCCGTATGACCATGGACGGGATAGTACGTCCCAGCGATCGGACGCGCTCCCGGGGGGAGCGCAGCCGATCGCGGCCGGGTGTTAGCTGATTATCACAGCTGACACCCGGCACTATGTGTCAGGAGCGGTCACGGACCGCTCCCGGCACATTAACCCCTGGCACACCGCGATCAAACATGATCGCGGTGTACTGGGGGCACAGGGGAGGATTGCGCAGGGTGGGGGCTCCCTGCGCGCTCCCCTGAGACCCTCAGAGCAGCACGATGTGTCGCGCTGTTCCGAGGGTCCATCCTCCCTCCAGGTCCCCGGATCCAAGATGGCGCCGGGGTCCTGCAGGGAGGCGGCTTCCTCAGTGCCTGCTGAGAGCAGGCACTGAGAAGCCTGCAGCGATGCCAGAGTGATCGCTGGTGTGACAGAGTGCTGTGCACACTGTCACACCAGCGATCTGCTAAAATACTGTGATGTCCCACCCTTGGACAAAGTAAAAAAGTTAAAAAAATAAAAATTGTTTAAAAAAATCATAAAAAAAAAAAAAATATTCCCCAATAAAAATCAATGCTTTATCATCATACCGCCGAACAAAAAGTGGAATAACACGCGATCAAAAAGACGGATATAAATAAACATGGTACCGCTGAAAACGTCATCTTGTCTCGCAAAAAACGAGCCGCCAAACAGCATCATCAACGAAAAAACAAAAAAGTTATAGCTCGCAGAATAAAGCGATGCAAAAATAATAAGTTTTTATATAAAATTGGTTTTATTCTATAAAAGCGCCAAAACATAAAAAAATGATATAAATGAGGTATCGCCATAATCGTACTGACCCGAAGAATAAAACTGCTTTATCAATTTTACCACACACGGAACGGTATAAACGCCTCCCCAAAAGAAATTCATGAATTGCTGATTTTTGTTCATTCTAACCTCCCAAAAATCGAAATAAAAAGCGATCAAAAAACGTCACGTGATCAAAAATGGTACCAATAAAAACGTCACCTCGTCTCGCAAAAAATAAGACCTCACATGACTCTGTGGGCCAAAATATGCAAAAATTATAGCTCTCAAAATGTGATGATGCAAAAACTATTTTTTTGCAATAAAAAGCGTCTTTGAGCGTGACAGCTGCCAATCATAAAAACCCGCTATAAATAGTAAATCAAACCCCCCTTTATCACCCCCTTAGTTAGGGAAAAATAATAAAATAAAAAAAAAAAAGTATTTATTTCCATTTTCCCATTAGGGTTAGGGTTAGGGTTGGCGCTAAAGTTAGGATTAGGGTTAGGGTTGGGATTAGGGTTATGGGTGTGTTAGGGTTAGGTTTGTGGTTAGGGTTGGGACTTGGGTTAGGGGTGTGTTGGGGTTAGGGTTGGAGTTAGAATTGGGGGGTTTCCGCTGTTTAGGCACATCAGGGGCTCTCCAAATGTGACATGGCGTCTGATCTCAATTCCAGCCAATTCTGCATTGAAAAAGTCAAACGGTGCTCCTTCACTTCTGAGCTCTGCCATGCGCCCAAACAGTAGTTTACCCCCACATATGGGGTATCAGTGTACTCTGGACCCCAAGAGTTATTGTGTAATTTGTCCTATTTCTTCTGTTACCCTTGGGAAAATAAAAAACTGGGGGTAAAAATATCATTTTTTAAAAAAAAATGATTTTTTGTTTTTACGACTGTACGTTATAAACTTCTGTGAAGCACTTGGGGCTTCATAGCGCTCACCACACATCACAACTTTTGGGGTCCAATTTCTCCTGTTACCCTTGTGAAAATAAAATATTGGGGGCGAAAAAATCATTTTTATAAAAAAAAAAGATTTTTTATTTTTACGGCTGTACGTTATAAACTTCTGTGAAGCACTTCGGGGTTCAAAGTGCTCACCACACATCTAGATAAGTTCCTTGTGGGGTCTATTTTCCAAAATGGGGTCACTTGTGGGGGTTTCCACTGTTTAGGTGCACCAGGGGCTCTCCAAATGCGACATGACACCCCCAGACCATTCCATCAAAGTCTGCAATCTAAAACGTCACTACTTCCTTTCCGAGCCCCGACGTGTTCCCATACAGTAGTTTTCTCCCACATATTGGGTATCAGCGTACTCAGGACAAATTGGACAACAACTTTTGGGGTCCAATTTATCCTGTTACCCTTGTGAAAATAAAATATTGGGGGCGAAAAAAATCATTTTTGTAAAAAAAAAAAGGATTTTTTATTTTTACGGCTGTACGTTATAAACTTCTGTGAAGCACTTCGGGGTTCAAAGTGCTCACCACACATCTAGATAAGTTCCTTGTGGGGTCTATTTTCCAAAATGGGGTCACTTGTGGGGGGTTTCCACTGTTTAGGTGCACCAGGGGCTCTCCAAATGCGACATGACACCCCCAGACCATTCCATCAAAGTCTGCAATCCAAAACGTCACTACTTCCCTTCCGAGCCCCGACGTGTTCCCATACAGTAGTTTTCTCCCACATATTGGGTATCAGCGTACTCAGGACAAATTGGACAACAACTTTTGGGGTCCAATTTATCCTGTTACCCTTGTGAAAATAAAATATTGGGGACGAAAAAATCATTTTTGTAAAAAAAAAAAAGATTTTTATTTTACAGCTGTACGTTATAAACTTCTGTGAAGCACTTCGGGGTTCAAAGTGCTCACCACACATCTAGATAAGTTCCTTGAGGGGTCTAGTTTCCAAAATGGTGTCATTTGTTGGGGGTTTCCACTGTTTAGGCAGATCAGGAGCTCTCCAAACACGACATGGCATCCAGCCAATTCTGTGTTGAAAAAGTCGAACGGCGCTCCTTCCCTTCCAAACTCTGCCATGCACCTAAACAGTGGTTTACCCCCACATATTGTGTATCAGCGTACTCAGGACAAATTGCACAACAACTTTTGGAGTCTTGTTACCCTTGGGAAAATAAAAATTGGGGTGAAAAGATCATTTTTGTGGAAAAAATATGAATTTTTAATTTTACGACTCTACGTTATAAACTTGTGTGAAGCACTTTGTGGTTCAAATTGCTCACCAAAGATCTAGATAAGTTCCTTAGGGGGTCTAGTTTCCCAAATGGGGTCACTTGTGGGGGATTTCCACTGTTTAGGCACATCAGGGGCTCTCCAAATGCAACATGGCGTCCAATCTCAATTCCAGCCAATTTTGTTTGGAAAAAGTCAAATGGTGCTCCTTCCATTCCAAGCTCTGCTGTGCGCCCAAACAGTGTTTCCCCCCCACATTTGGGGTATCAGCGTACTCAGGACAAATTGGACATCAACTTTTGTGGTCCAATTTCTCCTGTTACTCTTGGGAAAATAAAAAATTAGTGACTAAAATATAATTTTTGTGGGAAAAAATAGGATTTTTTATTTTCATGCTCGGGCATTATAAACTTGTGTGAAGCACTTGGGGGTTCAAAGTGCTCACCAAAGATCTAGATAAGCTCCTTAGGGGGTCTAGTTTCCAAAATGGGGTCACTTGTGGGGGGTTTCCACTGTTTAGGCACATCTGGGGCACTACAAACGGAACATGACCCCCATCAACGTCTGCATTCCAAAACGTTACTACTTCCTTTCCAAGCCCTGTCGTGCGCCCAAACAGTTCCCCCCCACAATTGGGGTATCAGCGTACTCAGGAAAAATTGGACAACAACTTTTGGGGTCCAATTTCCTTGGGAAAAATCAAAAATTTGGGACTAAAAAATCATTTTTGTGGAAAATTGTTTTTTTTATTTTTCACACCCAGGCATTATAAACTTTTGTGAAACACTTTGGGGTTCAAAGTGCTCACAACAGATCTAGATAAGTTCCTTAGGGGGTCTAGTTTCCAAAATGGTGTCACTTGTGGGGGGTTTCCACTGTTTAAGCACATCAGGGGCTCTCCAAACACGACATGGCGTCCAATCTCAATTCCAGCGAATTTTAGTTTGAAAAAGTCAAACGGCGCTCCTTCCCTTACGAGCTCTGCTGTGTGCCCAAACAGTGGTTTTCCTCCACATATGGGGTATTGGCGTACTCAGGAGAAATTGCACAACAACTTTATCTGTCCATTTGCTTCTTTTACCCTTGTGAAAATAAAAAAAAGTTTGTAATAGATCATTTTTGTGGCTAAAAAGTTAAATATTAATTTTTTCCTTCCACGTTGCTTCAGCTCCTGTGAAGCACCTGAAGGGTTAATAAACTTCTTGAATGTGGTTTTGAGTACCTTGAGGGGTGCAGTTTTTAGAATGGTGTCACTTTTGGGTATTTTCTGCTATATAGACCCCTCAAATTGACTTCAAATATGAGGTGGTCCCTAAAAAAATGGCTTTGTAAATTTTGTTGTAAAAATGAGAAATCGCTGGTCAACTTTTAACCCTTATAATTTCCTAAGAAAAAAAAAATTGGTTCCAAAATTGTGCTGATGTAAAGTAGAAATGTGGGAAATGTTATTTCTTACCTATTTTGTGTGACATATTTCTCTGTTTTAAGGGAATAAAAATTCAAAGTTTGAAAATTGCTAAATTTTCAAAATTTTCGCCATATAAACGCAAGTTATATGGAAGAAATTTTACTTCCAACGTGAAGTACAATATGTCACGAGAAAACATTCTCAGAATCGCGAAGATCCGTTGAAGCGTTCCAGAGTTATAACCTCATAGAGACAGTGGTCAGAATTGTAAAAATTGGCCCGGTCATTAACGTGCAAACCACCCTTGGGGGTTAAGGGGTTAATGTGCAGGGCACTAAGAGGAACTCTGTTTTTGTACCACACAGCAGGTGCAGTAATAGGGATGCTTACGGCAGCAGCTCAATATTGGGGTGACAGCAGGATGAGGAGTTTGTACAGGCTGGAAATAGATGGTTGGAAATGTGAGAAGTCAAATGATTGTGTTTTTAGTAATAGTGTGGTAATCTGCTTAGGTTTACTTACATCCACTATTAGGGTGCACCACGTAGTTGTAATCAAGGTTACTTTGTTAGGGGTGCACTAAAAATGTTGCCCTCCCTGAACTAAAACCCTAGCTATGCCTCTGGTTGTAGGGCATTATAGAAAAGCCTACCCAGTTCTAAGAATTTAAGGAAATTAGACTCAGGCTCAATCCTCCTAGAATTGGTTCGCCAATCTCTGCTAAGCAGTGTGGCTGGGATTTTTCCACATGGAACCTTGACCAGAACTTTATCAGAAGATCCTTGTCTAAGTTTCTGTAAAACCTAGCAACGATAGAGGCATTTTACAGATGGAGGCCTGCTACTACTGAAACAATATAATAACTGTTCATGTGCATGCTGGACAAATACCACACATCAATAGTTGACTGGTTTCTGACATAAAGCTAAACAAGCAACCATTGGTAACGAAATTACAACAAATGTTGTGCAAGACAGTAGTCTCAGTCACCTAGATACAAGCATCTATAATATACAGTACAGACCAAAAGTTTGGACACACCTTCTCATTCAAAGATTTTTCTGTATTTTCATGACTATGAAAATAGTATATTCACACTGAAGGCATCAAAACTATGAATTAACACATGTGGAATTATATACTTAACAAAAAAGTGTGAAACAACTGAAAATTTGTCTTATATTCTAGGTTCTTCAAAGTAGCCACCTTTTGCATTGATTACTGCTTTGCACACTCTTGGCATTCTCTTGATGAGCTTCAAGAGGTAGTAACAAGAAATGGTTTTCACTTCACAGGTGTGCCCTGTCAGGTTTAATAAGTGTGATTTCTTGACTTATAAATGGTGTTGGGACCATCAGTTGTGTTGTGCAGAAGTCTGATGGATACACAGCTGATAGTCCTACTGAATAGACTGTTAGAATTTGTATTATGGCAAGAAAAAAGCAGCTAAGTAAAGAAAAACGAGTGGCCATCATTACTTTAAGAAATGAAGGTCAGTCAGTCCGAAAAATTTGGAAAACTTTGAAAGTGTCCCAAGTGCAGTTGCAAAAACCATCAAGCGCTACAAAGAAACTGGCTCACATGAGGACCGCCCCAGGAAAGGAAGACCAAGAGTCACCTCTGCTTCTGAGGATAAGTTTATCCAAGTCACCAGCCTCATAAATTGCAGGTTTACAGCAGCTCAGATTAGAGACCAGGTCAATGCCACACAGAGTTCTATTAGCAGACACATCTCTACAACAACTGTTAAGAGGAGACTTTGTGCAGCAGGCCTTCATGGTAAAATAGCTGCTAGTAAACCACTGCTAAGCACAGGCAACAAGCAGAAGAGACTTGTTTGGGCTAAAGAACACAATGAATGGACATTAGACCAGTGGAAATCTGTGCTTTGGTCTGATGAGTCCAAATTTGAGATCTTTGGTTCCAACCACCGTGTCTTTGTGCGACGCAGAAAAGGTGAATGGATGGACTCTACATGCCTGGTTACCCCAGTGAAGCATGGAGGAGGAGGTGTGATGGTGTGGGGGTGCTTTGCTGGTGACACTGTTGGGGATTTATTCAAAATTGAAGGCATACTGAACCAGCATGGCTACTGTTGTGAATGGGTTTGAGATGAGTTCTGAGCAGAGGCTCCCTCTGGTGGTTACAAGCGGTGCTAGTCTGTCCAGTGAAGATTGTGAGGACTGGGAATCAGGTGTTACTGACTGGTCTTATATAAGGGAGTCACCTTCCCATCAGGGTTGCCGGTGATCAATTGTTCTGGTCTGAATCCTTTATTCCAGTTTCCCTTGTAGCCTGCTGTGTCGTGTCTGCATCTCCTGCTAACAGATAAGACATTTTCTTCTTTTGTGTTTGTGCTATATTTTTGCATTTTGTCCTGCACTTCTGTGGGGGCCTTCAGGGTCCCCTCCGGGGGCTTCTGCCCTCTCAGTTTTGTTCAGCCACTGATGTTTGTACTTTTGCTTTTTCCAGTTTTTTCAGTGGCTGCTGTTTTGTTTTTGTTACACCAGAGAGCTAATTTAGGTGGTAGAGGTCGTGTGATCTCAGGTGTTTTTGAAATTAGTAGAGTTGGTGCTTTTCAGGGTTTTCTGGGATTGCAGTAAGTACCCTTCCTATCCTTTTCTATTTAGTTAGTTTGGGCCCCAGCGTTTGCTCATACTATTTTCTTTCTGTGTCAGTATTTCATCTTGTCTAACCGCCATTACATGTTTGGGGGCTTTCTATTGTCTTTGGGGTTCTGCTCCGGGGCAGATAGCTTTCCTATACCTATCTTTAGGTGTAGTTAGTTTCTCAGGCTGTGACGAGGCGTCTAGGACCAACGTAGGAACGCTCCACGGCTGCCTCTAGTTGTGGTGGTTAGTCAGGGTACTGCAATCTCATAGATTCCAACTGCTCTGGTGTATTGCCTTTTTTGCCTGCACTCCTCAGCTACCGAAACATAACAGTATCACCGGCCTAAAAATTGAAAATTGTATGGTACTCACAGAAGGGAAAAAATAGTGTCAGAGATATTTTTCTGTTTGTTGCATTTTTTTTTTTTTTTTTCCCTCTGTATCTCTGGGTGCTGGGGAGGATCTTTTCTCTCAATGGAGTTTGCACAGTTGTCTGGCCGTGTGGATCAGCTTGCCACTGAGGTTCGGAGTATTGCTATCTATCTTGCTGGGTTGCCTGTTGTGGAACCTAGGATTCCCATGCCAGATTTGTTTTTAGGGGATCGAGCTAAGTTTCAGAATTTCAAAAATAATTGTAAATTGTTTTTTGCCTTAAAATCTAAGTCCTCAGGGAACGCAGCGCAGCAGGTTCAAATTATCATCTCTCTCCTGCGCAGCGATCCTCAGGATTGGGCTTTTTCCCTGATACCTGGGGATCCTGTTTTGAGTGATGTTGATGCATTTTTTCAGGCCTTGGGGTTATTGTACGATGAGCCTAATGTCACTGATCAAGCTGAGAAAGCCTTGTTGGCATTAAATCAGGGGCTTGATGACGCTGCGTTATACTGTCAGAGATTCCGTAGGTGGGCAGTCCTGACCAAATGGAATGACGACGCTTTGGCAGCCCTTTTCCGGAAGGGTCTGTCAGATAATGTAAAGGATGTTATGGTGGGATTCCCTGTCCCCTCTGGTCTCAATGATTCTATGTCATTAGCGATTCAAATTGACAGACGTTTGCGTGAGCGGAGAAGTATGCGTGGAATGGTGTTGCCTTGTGAACCAGCTTCTGAACCCATGCAGTGTGATAGAGTGGTGTCTGGGGCACAGCGTCATGAGTTTCGAAAGCGCAATGGGTTATGTTTCTACTGTGGTGATGCCTCTCATGCTATTTCAGTCTGCCCTAAGCGGGGAAGACGTTTTGCACGCTCAGTTGTCTTGGGTAGTGTTCAGACTAAGTTTTTATTAACTGTCACTCTGATATGCTCTCTGTCCTCATTTTCTGCTCAGGCTTTCGTTGATTCTGGAGCAGCTATTAACCTGATGGATTATGATTTTGCTAAACGTTGTGGATTTCCCTTGATACCCCTACAGAAGTCTATTCCCCTACTGGGGATCGATTCTACCCCTTTGGCTGAGAATAAACCCCAGTTTTCTACTCAGGTGATAATGAGGGTTGAACCTGATCACCAGGAGTGCTGCAAATTTTTGGTTCTGTATAATCTGCATGACATTATCGTGCTGGGTTTTCCTTGGTTACAGTCTCATAATCCTGTTTTGGATTGGAAATCTGTGTCTGTAACAGTTGGGGCTGCCAATGTGTTAATACCAACACTCCTGTTTTTTCTGCCTCCCCCCAGGCTCAGGGTGTTCCTGACTTTTTGATTGATTTTTCTGATGTGTTTAGCGAAAGTAAATCTGCATCCTTGCCTCCCCATAGGAGCTATGACTGCGCTATTGAATTAGTGCCGGGTAGTAAATTCCCTAAAGGTCGCCTTTTTAACTTGTCTGTACCTGAACATGACGCTATGCGGTCTTATATCAAGGAATCATTGGAGAAGGGTCATATCAGACCATCCTCTTCACCCTTAGGTGCCGGTTTTTTCTTTGTGGCCAAAAAGGATGGTTCATTAAGGCCGTGTATTGATTATCGTCTCTTGAACAATATTACTGTGAAATATCAATACCCGTTACCCTTGATTTCTGACCTGTTTTCCAGGGTGAAAAACGCTACTTGGTTTACCAAGCTTGACCTCAGGGGGGCGTATAACCTTATTCGCATTAAGCACGGGGATGAATGGAAGACGGCATTCAATACCCCTGAAGGGCATTTTGAGTACCTGGTGATGCCCTTTGGGCTCACTAATGCTCCTTCCGTCTTCCAGTCCTTCATGAATGACATTTTCAGGGATTTTGTGGACAAATTTCTGATTGTTTATTTGGATGATATCTTGATTTTTTCTAATGACTGGGACTCTCATGTGAAACATGTTCGAACTGTATTCCAGATTTTGAGAGAGAATGCTCTGTATGTGAAGGGATCAAAGTGTCTTTTTGGCGTACAGAGGATCTCATTTCTGGGATTAATTTTGTCCCCATCTGTTATTGAAATGGACCCGGTCAAGGTTCAGGCCATCTGTGATTGGGTCCAACCTACTTCATTAAAGGCTCTTCAGAGATTTTTGGGTTTTGCCCATTTTTATCGTAAATTTATTGGTAATTTCTCGGTTATTGTTAAACCATTAACTGATTTGTCCAGAAAGGGTTCTGATGTGGTGAATTGGCCTCCTGAGGCAGTCTCTGCATTTCAGGAACTTAAGCAGAGATTCACTTCTGCTCCTGTTCTACGGCAGCCTGATGTTTCTCTGCCATTTCAGGTGGAGGTTGATGCCTCTGAAATTGGGGCAGGTGCCGTTTTGTCCCAAAAAGATCCAGAGACCTCTAAAAGTAACCCTTGTGCCTTTTTCTCTCGAAAATTTTCTCCTACTGAACGTAATTATGACGTGGGTAATCGGGAGTTATTGGCCATGAAGTGGGCTTTTGAAGAGTTGAGACATTGGCTGGAGGGAGCCAAACATCAGGTGGTGGTCCTTACGGACCATAAGAATCTGGTCTATCTGGAATCTGCCAAGCGACTCAATCCTAGACAGGCCAGGTGGGCCTTGTTTTTCACACGTTTTAATTTTGTGGTTTCCTTTCTTCCTGGCACTAAGAATGTTAAGGCGGATGCCCTCTCGAGGAGTTTCCTTGCGGACTCTCCTGAGTTATTTGATCCTTCTGTTATTTTGAAAGAGGATGTAGTTCTTTCCGCCATCTCGCCCAATTTGAGACTTGCTCTGGAGGGGTGTCAGGAGGATAGGCCCGAGTGCTGCCCTGTTGGAAAATTGTTTGTCCCGGACCAGTGGAAAAAGAGTGTGATGTCTGAGATTCATTGTTCCGCGTTGGCTGGGCATCCCGGAATTTTTGGTACCAGAGACTTGGTTAGTCGGTCCTTTTGGTGGCCTACCTTGTCTCGTGATGTCAGGGAATTTGTGCAGTCCTGCGGGACTTGCTCTCACTCCAAGCCTTGCTCTCGCTCTAGTGGTTTGTTGATGCCATTGCCTGTGCCCAAGAGACCATGGACCCATATCTCTATGGATTTCATTTCCGACCTTCCTGTTTCTCAGAGAATGACCACCATCTGGGTAATTTGTGATAGGTTTTCCAAGATGATACATCTTGTGCCATTACCTAAGTTGCCTTCCTCCTCTGAATTGGTGCCGTTGTTCCTTCAGCACGTGGTTCGTTTACACGGCATTCCTGAGAACATTGTGTCTGACAGAGGAGTCCAGTTTGTTTCCAGATTTTGGAGGACTTTTTGTTCTAGACTGGGTGTTCAATTGTCTTTCTCCTCGGCATTTCATCCTCAGACCAATGGTCAAACTGAGAGAACAAACCAGACATTGGAGACTTATCTAAGATGCTTTGTGTCTGCTGATCAGGATGACTGGGTCTCTTTTTTGCCTTTGGCTGAGTTTGCTCTTAATAATAGGGCTAGCTCTGCTACTTTGATGTCTCCGTTTTTCTGTAATTCTGGATTTCACCCTCGATTTTCTTCAGGACAGAAGGAGGCTTCTGTCTGTCCAGGTGTTGACTCTGTTGTGGAGCGTATGCAGCTGATTTGGGACCAGGTAGTGGAGAGGTTGTCCCTCTCTCAGGAGAGGGCCCAGCGGTTTGCTAACCGGCATAGGACTGATGGTCCTCGGTTTAAAGTGGGGGACTTGGTCTGGTTGTCCTCAAAGAATATTCCTATGAGAGTAGCATCTCCTAAATTTAAGCCTAGGTTCATTGGACCTTATAAGATCATGGAGATTATTAATCCTGTTTCTTTTCGTTTGCTTCTTCCAGGGACATTTAAGATCCATAACGTGTTCCACAAGTCCTTGTTGAAGAGGTTTGTTGAGCCAGTGGTTCCTGCTGCTGTGCCTCCTGACCCTGTTTTGGTTGAGGGCAATCTGGAGTATGTGGTTGAGAAAATATTAGATTCTCGTTTTTCTAGACGGAAACTCCAGTATTTGGTTAAATGGAGAGGTTATGGTCAGGAGGACAATTCTTGGGTGTTTGCTTCGGACATCCATGCTAGGAGACTTATCCGTGCGTATCATAGAACTCATCCTGACCGACCTGGTTGCTCAAATGAGGGTTCGGTGACCCCTCCTCAAGGGGGGGTACTGTTGTGAATGGGTTTGAGATGAGTTCTGAACAGAGGCTCCCTCTGGTGGTTACAAGCGGTGCTAGTCTGTCCAGTGAAGATTGTGAGGACTGGGAATCAGGTGTTACTGACTGGTCTTATATAAGGGAGTCACCTTCCCATCAGGGTTGCCCGGTGATCAATTGTTCTGGTCTGAATCCTTTATTCCAGTTTCCCTTGTAGCCTGCTGTGTCGTGTCTGCATCTCCTGCTCACAGATAAGACATTTTCTTCTTTTGTGTTTGTGCTATATTTTTGCATTTTGTCCTGCACTTCTGTGGGGGCCTTCAGGGTCCCCTCCGGGGGCTTCTGCCCTCTCAGTTTTGTTCAGCCACTGATGTTTGTACTTTTGCTTTTTCCAGTTTTTTCAGTGGCTGCTGTTTTGTTTTTGTTACACCAGAGAGCTAATTTAGGTGGTAGAGGTCGTGTGATCTCAGGTGTTTTTGAAATTAGTAGAGTTGGTGCTTTTCAGGGTTTTCTGGGATTGCAGTAAGTACCCTTCCTATCCTTTTCTATTTA